>OZ005690.1:13290919-13936258 GCA_963930775.1 Cliona cf. orientalis | reverse complement strand
GATGAATCAATAAACAGTTTATCGTATGGAATTCCTCTACCTATACTACAAACACAAACACAGCCATCTGGTGGTCTCTGCATGTATTAGCTAGTGTACATTAACGATATTTGCTGTTGTTCAAGAGTTGTAAGTTTGAGATACTTACGAAAACATCATAAACATGTTTACAGCGAAGGTTTATACCATAATATCATAACAATTATCAGTAGCGAACCCAGGGGGATGCTTAGGTGCTGGAGCAGTATCTCAGTGGACAAATATTGTTCTGATAATCGATGACTGGAAGCTACTACCAACAATAAACTTACTGGCCTCTAAAATTCGCCCCTAAACAGCAGTTTCTCGTTGCTATTTGGCAGCCAGCCACCATTTAATTTAAGAGTTTTTGCGTTCCTTGCAAAGGACATACAATAGCATAAAAATTACTGCTAATATAGGATGTGTGCCCAAAATTAATGAAATAATTTTAATAAAAAAAGACTTAATAACAATAGACAAAAGATAATAAAGTTAGCAGTGAATTAGGGTCGTGGCTAAAATTTTTGTGCTCGCTTCATGCGCGAATGTCCTAGCACCCCCCTCCTTCAAATCCTGGGGACACCATTGAAATTTATTGTAACTAAAAGCATACATGTAGCAGATTGCTTAATATTATTATGAAGATAATATTTACTATATTCATGGCATGCATGGTTACCATCATTATTATTATAAATACACTAATTTAAAAGTTATATGTATGTGTGTAAACATTTCAGAAGTGAGCAACAATGGCAACCAAAGCTTTTGATCCTGAGGTCCTATCCAGTATGCAGTTGTGTGGTGAATCAAGTATTGATTATTGGTGTCAATCATTGTGGTCGATGAGGTCAAATTGCTCTTACAACGATCATTCAATTGGACCAAGAATCAATACCTCCACCCACATGTACTCGATACTGGTCCAGGCAAGGGTTTGTGACCCCCCGTAATGTCTTATCCTGTATACACCGTCGGGTACTGAACTTTGAATCAGTTGAGCAGATATTATACCACCTGGGAGTGTTGATTAATTACCAGATCAAGGGTTGCACAGCCTATCTTTTAATTAGTAAACATTAAAACTACTGGTAAGTGTTATTGCCTGAGAAGACACAAGTACTGGCGGAATTGCTACACAAGTAAAAAGAAGCAATATAATAAGTGTCTGGAAGTTATGTGGCAATTTTATGAATTATTAATCAAAAGTGATTAAGTATTATAATATATTTTCTAGCCCAATACTATGTGGTTACTAAGGTATACAAGGTACTGTATATGTGATACAGTCCCTCCTTGTAGGGCTCATGTCCATATGTTTACTATTATACAGTTCCTGAGGGCCAGGGCAAACATTCATACAGTTCTTGGGGGCTAAAAACATGTTTACTGTATCCATGGAAACAATGGGCTAGAAAATAGTTATTGACCAATCCCTCGCTTTGTATGCAGTATAGAAGCACTCATCCCTCGGGCTTTGCCCTCGTAATTTGTGCTTCTATACTGCATACAAACCTTGGTAGTTGGTCAATAACTATTACATAAAATGTGTAAACAGTTTGCCGTTATCCAATTTAGTTGCGTTGCATTCTGCGCGCACAACGCATGGTCACACCCCTCTTTCAAATTCGCTCAGATGGGGGGTGTGGCGCGCAAGACAGTCCTAGTACTGACAACATCTCATATTATTAATACAAATGTGCTACATGTCTCACCTAGGACAGAGATCCCAATTAAGAGTAAAAAGTTCCACCTTCTCCGGCTAAGAATCTGTAAAAGAAGAATGGTAAGAGGCACAATGTTTTGCGACAGCATCGTACGCTTGGCCGTCTGGGACTGCATGTGTATTTACTTTGTTTGCCACTCTGGCTTAATACTACAACTTACCCAATGAGTCACTGACACCATGGCGACGCGATGAACTATACATTGCTAGTCCACTCTAGCTCTGTTGCTAGTCAATAATAGTAATAATTATTGACAAATCACGTGGCAATAATGAAAATTAATCATGAATACCATGTAGGCATGAGGTTTATTTCAAGGTAATTTATGTGACTAGACTATGTATATATTGGGTGCTTGTACCGAATATCACTAACAGTTTCTCAATGTACCATATTGATCTCATTCTCAGACCCTGCTGAAGGTAGCAAGTTCAGTAGTAGTAGAGTATGAGATATTATCATTGTGGTTAAATGGCATGGTGGCATGATGAAGTCACCACTGATCCCTGATTTAATTATTTATGAATCAGATATTGGTATGCAGATTATTAATTTTTTTGTTAAGCACATTTAAATAATGTTATAATAATGGTAGCAGTAGTAATATAGACTACTCATGATGATAAGTCAACTTCAGTGTCGAGGTAGTATTGGCAGTGATAATACCTGGTTCTCCATAACAACCTCTAGAGGATGCATGCAATAGTTCACTATAGATGAAGTATTGCACGGTAATACATGTAATATTTACCAACTGGGTGATTTTCAATATCTGAGGGTATTTTGAATTGGTTATCATCAGGCTCTTGTAGATGTGCATACTCAATCTTACTGTCAAAATTCAACATAGAGTCAGGGTGTTGTTGCGAAGAAGACACAATGTCTGCATAGACAAGGGTTTTTTGGCCCTGTATAATGATTGTGTAATTGATCTTGAATGCCTTTATGCAGTAATCTAAGGATATACAATGAAATTTAGAATGGCTTACCTTTGACTGACGATTTTCTTCCGATTGATCTAGATTCGATTTTAGAACTAAACTGTATTCACTCTAGAGTAGCAATTCACAAAATAGAATTTTGTTTATAGACTATACACAAGCTTTAAGCCTTTGAATGCATGTAATCACTATTCTACTTATGTGATCGAGATTGTATACACACATACACTTAATGGTGATGCATTGCCTAGCAACCAATTAAAAGTTTCTAACCTTATAACCACGATTTGGTTTAGGTTCTTCAGTGACAGCGCGTGCATTGCTATAGAGAAAGATATAACGTTATTACCCATGCATCCTTGGCATGATCTTTTAAATTGTGCACATCAGGCCTATTATCGGGAAATGTGTGCGGGTGAGGGGGGGGGGTCGTTTTGACCTCTTTATCTGGTGGTGCTTGGTGACATCTGCATGCCACAAATTAAATCTAGCTAAGAGATAATTATTATGAATGCCATAGTCAAGTCATGTTCAAAAACTAACAAAACAGAGCTACCCTAGCCCACAGTACTATAATCTAATCAGTGTACAGTGCCTGTATGGTGGAGCACTGGTTTACCATAGTAACAATACGAAGTACCTTAGATGATTTCCATCCGCTCTAACTGCGCCGCATATATACATAAAGCAGCTAGCTATCTTGTAGACCACATTGCAAGCTTAAGGGGTGTGCATGTGTGTGGAGGGGGGGGGGGCGTCGTTTGAGCTCCTCAAACCCCATGGCACCAGCTAGTATGGGCCTACCTGTGTATCAGAATCAAGATAGCTATGAATGATCAATCACATTATACCTTGATACAGGAATACTCTTTTTTCGTGATGAACCTACAGCAGTGAATTGACTATTATTTTTAATATCATAAAATTAATATCCACCCATGCATGTTACATCCATGTGTTTAAGTATGATAATATTGTTGATTTACTGACCTTTCTTTTTTCTAATAAGAACAATAGAAATAACTAATAACACAATTCCACCGGCAAATAAAACCACTCCACCTAGAAAGCCGCCAATGAAAATAGTGATATTAGCATTGGAGCCTGCAACAGTAATATAATAATAATATAATCAATGGTTATAGAGTTAACTATACATATTATTATTACTCATTTTAGCACAAGCGCTATCCTCAATTTGGTCCAATAGTCCATTAGGATTATATACTGTAACAATAAGTTCATTTTGTACACATGAATAAATACTGTATACTTTTTCCCCCTCTAAACTGCATGAGCACCCATTACTCGGAGGGAGAAAGATAAAGAGATAAATAAGTTAATTATTGGTCGCTATTCACTTATTAGGCTGACATTACAACTCACAATTATAGTCATAGTGCACTAGGAGTCAACATTAATTTTACAAACTTACCTTCACATGTAGTTCGTTTGGGGTCTGGTTCCCATTCTCCATTCATCATGCACGTTGATGTATTAGACCCAGTGAGTATCAGTTCATTTGGGCAGCTAAAAGTGATGGTAGCACCTTCGGTTGCTGGATTTCTGTGATTCGTTACTTGCACAGAATTTGCACCTGAGCTCACTATTTGAGGACATGTTTCTGTTAATACTAAGGCAATAATTAAAGCAGTTGCTTGCATGATGAATCACTGGACCAAAATTTAAAGTAAGATTTCCTTTATGTCGTGTTTACCACATCATGAGCTTTCCGACACATGTTTGTCAGAGGATAGGGCAGGGTTTTTGTAAAATAAATGAAATGTGTAGAAAATTTTGCCCTATCCTACACATGCATTTCCTACATGCATGAAATCTGAGTTTTAATCTAGTGAATGTTTGGAGCTTACTGTAGTTAATTATTCTGTGAACTGCTTGACTTGTTCCACAGAGGGATGCCACAACACTGACATTGTATTTGATATTGTACAATAGA
The DNA here is from genome assembly GCA_963930775.1 of Cliona cf. orientalis. Classification (NCBI taxonomy): domain Eukaryota; kingdom Metazoa; phylum Porifera; class Demospongiae; order Clionaida; family Clionaidae; genus Cliona; species Cliona cf. orientalis. The sequence continues at coordinate 13,931,612 of OZ005690.1, read as the reverse complement.
AGTAATTGAGCACTGCTCTCTCCTGTGTAGTTGATAGCTCTCTCTGGAGCAGTGTAGACAACATAGGATGCACCATTATTAGCAATCCACTCCAGAGTTACAGCAACAAAGTTCATTTGAAAATCTTCAGAAATGTTAACACTCAAAGTGACTATGTCATAATCATAAATTATCTATAAAATATGCCATAAATAACGAATAACTCACTGTTTATGTTTCCACTGTTATTTCTTGCTAGGATTATTAGCAGACTAGCATTAGTCAAGGATTGTCCAGCAGTTTCTGCTGAACAGGTAATCTCAGTTTCATTGAGATCAGCCGTTGCATTATTAGTGGACATTGTGGACATCAGTGGTAGAGATGAATTTTCATTCAGGGATCTTGAGACATACAAGGTGGTCAAGGTTGTCATTATTGGTGTAGCCATATCAGCCGTGCCACGTTTTGTAACTCCTCTTCTTAATACCATAGGCGGTTGAAGACCATCAACTGTCCACCGAAGTGTGTCTGCACTTGTGCTACATTTTACACTCAGTGTTCCTCCAAGACATACATACAACACCCCTGATGTTTCCAAATAGCTATTGGAAACAGTCAATTTTACATGCTGCATGTATAGACAGTAATATTAAATGTACCTTTGACACAGTAGCAGTTGACAAAGACGATTAATAATAAGTATGTGCACGTTTTGAGAAATACCATCCTGGGCAGAGCAGGCTTTAGCTGACTATCACACTGGTATTGTAACAGGGCCTGAATTTGCTATAATATAGTTTCGCAAGCCACACCCTTCAATCTCCAAGAGAAAGAGGGTCTGGTAACTTACCGTACATCTATTGGAGATTGAAGGGTGTGGCTTGCGAGACTAATCAAATACGAGGACTAAGAATAATAATAAAGTATTTACAAGCTAAAGCAAAGAAGGAATCCATTCAGGATAGTTATTGGAAACCGCAGACACAGCAACTTAGAATCTTACTGCGGTAAGTAAAATGCGGACAGTTAAGTTGGTCACTGCACTTGCATGCGTGCATGCATAATAATAATATTATATTATTATAGTGCATGTTAATTTAATACCATGGATAATAATATAATACGCTTACTAGTAGATTGAATTTGAAGGGCCAGCCATTCTACTACCTTATACATGTAAATGAATCTAGTCTCGTTAGATGCTTAAGCTTTCGAGAAACTAGGATGCATCGCGATTCCGTTCAACCATGCTTCAACAAACGCAACTTTTACGGGGCGCAATCTAATTAAGACGGTGCGACCCTTTACCCTATACATCCTTTACGGTTTCAGCTATATACCATGCTATATACCTGATTAGAGCTGGCACAGTTTATAATAGGTGTGTGTAAACATTTGAGAACTATGCTGGCACTATAGGCATCAACTGGCATCATTATTTTTGAGACTTTTAGGGCACACAATTGCAATGTAGGTATTTAAGCATAATTTAATCCTATCCCTATACTTCTGAATTTCAATTCCTCTCTATAATGATAGGAAGAAAGACTCCCATACCATGATTCAGGTTAGGGAGCTCAGGTGGGAATTATTATTGTTCCAGTGGGCTAATTAAATTTTAGTTGTGCTTGCTGGGAAATAGTCTAACATTTAATTTATACTTTCTACATAATATAGATATTCTGTAAATGTCTGAGTATGATCCCGAATTGTTTGCTACACCTAGCATTGTGCATTGTGATCAATATTTCAATAAATGAAGGTATGATTGTATTATAATATTAACTATATCTATTTAGAATAATCATAATAATACAGCTATTCTTGAATTGGAAACATCAGGGGTGTTGTATGTATGTCTTGGAGGAACACTGAGTGTAAAATGTAGCACAAGTGCAGACACACTTCGGTGGACAGTTGTTAGTCTTCAACCGCCTATGGTATTAAGAAGAGGAGTTACAAAACGTGGCACGTCTGATATGGCTACACCAATATCTACAACTTTGACCACCTTATATGTCTCAAGATCCCTGAATGAAAATTCACCTCTACCACTGATGTCCACGCTGTCCACTAACAATGCAATGACTGACCTTAATGGAACTGTAATTACCTGTTCAGCAGAGACTGCTGGACAATCCTTGATTAATGCTAGTCTGCTAATAATCCTAGCGAGAAACAACAGTGGCAACATAAACAGTGAGTTGTTCATTATTTATGGCATGATAATTATTTTATAGATAGTTTATGATTATGAACCCTTGACCATCTCCCCAGTAGCTGCATAGTGTAATGGTGCATGTGGTAAAAGGTCGTCAATAGAATGCGTACACATCGATCGATGCTCGCCCCAGAAATCATGGAGATGGCGTCTAAGATCGACTCTCAGCCTTGACAGCGACAAGTTTCGATGCTTCAATCACAGAGACGAACTCGACAGTACAGTATTCCTTCCGAACTTCAGGTTGCAATTGGTCACGCTGCTGCAATCGCGCGCGGGACAGCCCCTTGTGATAATGCGTGCTATATATAGCGCAAGGCTAGCTAGCTTTATTTATCCACGGCATTACGTAAGCCAAGAAAACACGTGAAGTTCAACCAACAGTACTTCTCAGAGAAAGTAGCGCTCAGCTTGTAATGTATTCGCTGGATACACGCGTAAGATACTCTACATATTTACTGATTTTCAAGTCCCAGAAAGGCTCCAGCGAGGCCCTGAATTTTCTCATAATTACCTCATAGATTACACCATAGGTTTCATCATAATTACACCATAATTACCTCATAACCACAGAAAAGTAAATTGCTACTGGGGAGATAATGAACCCTTGACCATGCACTCAGTAGCTGCATAGTTGAAATGGTGTGTATGGTAAAGATCGTAAATATAGTGGGTTCACTTCACTGTACAGTTTGATGCCGGCGCCTCAGTCGCAGACTAGACTAGCCTCGGATCACTGGGAATCTGAGAGTGTCTCTGGACATCGATAGTGAAAAATTTCAAAGCTAAGAAGAACTCAACAGCGCAGTACAGCTAGATTGGTCCGGTGGCACGCTGCTCATGGTGCGTGCTATATATAGCGCAGGGCTATCTATATATATTCACGGGATTACGTCAGCCTAGAGAACGCGTGAAGTTCGGCCATCGCTGCTCGTCAGAGAAGGCAACACGCTACTTGTAAGGTATTCGCTGGATACACGCGCAAGATACTCTACATATTTCACTAAATTTCAAGTCCCAGAAGGGCTCCATCGAGGCCCTGAATTTTCTCATAATTACCTCATAGATTACCTCATAATTACCTAATAACCGCAAAAAAGTAAATTGTTACTGAGTGCATAATGACATAGTCACTCCGAGTGTTGACATTTCAGAAGATTTTCAAATGAACTTTGTTGCTGTAACTCTGGAGTGGATTGCTAATAATGGTGTATCCTATGCTGTCTACGTTGCTCCAGAGAGAGCTATCAACTACACAGGAAAGAGCAGTGTTCATTTACTTCTATCGTACAATATCAAATACAATATCAGTGTTGTGGCATCCCTCTGTGGAATAAGTCAAGCAGTTCACAGAGCATTTAACTATAGTAAGCTCCAAAGATTCATCATGCAGGCAACTCAGATTTCATAATAATTAGATCTATATTATTGTTATTTTTATGCAGAAACATGCCCTCAAATACTATTAGTGAGCACAGGTGATTCCATACAAGTTACAAATCCAGTCACAGTGCAGACCAGATCTGTTAATTTGACAGTAGCTGTGTTCTCATCAACTATAGCTACCGTGTGTGTGACAAGTTCAATAGCGTTCCTTTCCATTGGATATGCTTGTGGCTGGTTTAGTCAGAAACACAAGCAATCATGTATCGCAAGAAAAGCAGCATCTGATTCATCAGCTGATCATGAGGAGAATACTACCAATGAAGGATCTCAACGGCCACAAACCCCAGGACCACTATACGAGGAATTACAGCAGAAATCTACACCAGAACATCAGGACCTGATTGAACTGAAAGAGAATGTTGCCTATGGACCAATTGTATAATAACCCATACTGAATATCAGATTCTAGACTGATAAATAGATTTTTAATATCCTAAGCTAGTAACTATTACCACTAATACAATAATGGCTCCATTAATAGCATTCTACAGTTAATTGCACACTTTATGCATGTGACATTGCCCACCTCTATCTGGCCTGAATTGCAAGTAACACTAGTTTGTAAATTGTAGTATTAAATTGGTGAAAAGAATGCATGGGGGAGCTAGTGTGAACGGCTGTATGCATGCAGAAGAGCATAAACTTTTCTCGACCACTACCGATCATGATTTAACTAACATGAATAATGGCTTCGATTAGTAAGTATGGTGGTAATGGTCGTCTGATAATCAGGAGCCACGGGCAAAGAATTCACCGAGTTAAGAATAGATCCGCGCTTGCAACGTTGACGATCATTACCAATTGGCTCAAAACCTAGCCTGTGAGTCATTTTAATGGACAGCGTTCTACTATTACGACCATTACCCAAAATTTAAGCTACATAAATCTGCGTACATGGCGCATCCCTCATCTCAGTTCTGTATAATAGTCCCAGTTTCAGGGGCACGATGTTACTGTTCCACTATAGCTAGCATCCTGAAAGTCACCTTTGCTTAGATGTTATAATAACTTCAATTTTATAATAATATTATTGTATACAGTATCTGCGTTTATATTGAATGCGTCAAACATAAAATTATTGTACATGTTATTGGTCGATCATACCGTAATTTTTTTGATGAATACAAAATAACAATAATCCCATTTTGATATTCTGCACAACTTTTGATAAACTTAAGCTTATCTAGAAAAAGGTTCACCGTGCTTTGAAGGATCATGCAGGTTCTCTCACTGAGTCTTGGCAATTCAGGTGCACACAGTATAGCCAGTTGTAGATTTTCACCTAAAACTTACAATAGCAAGCAACTCAATTGAACACTGTACTTATGTAAACTTTCAGTAACTAATTAGGCTGGCATTACTTATAGTGTGGTGTTCCTACTATGTACAAAAGAAGTTTTCTATCACTGAGGTTAGAACTGAAAGGCATACATGAAGCTCCCTTACAGGTGGCTGTGCATTATATAGCTAGCACTGGGATAGTTTTACAGCTTACAGATTGTGCTTTCACAATATTAATTAATTATGTTGGCCAATATGCCATTCAGCTCAACATGTATGGGATCTATAAGCCTTAATATTAATATCCCTCACAGGTGGCTACCATTAGCTAGCACTGGGACACATGTAGTAGTCTTACAGGTAGGAGTGTGGTTTCATAATTATTAATTTGTTGGCCAATAGGCCATTCAACTCAAAATAATAATATATATTGTCTACTTGCACAAGGAAGAGTGGGAGGGAACTAACCTTGTATGCACACAGCAATTAGCTTATAGCATCCAATTAGCACATATAATATATGCACTTAAGTAAGCCACACCTAGGCTTAGCTGGGCTGATCTAGTCTGACAGCAAGAATACTTGTGGTGTATAGTGGTTTAATTGTTCTTGACGAGTAACTGGACATGCATATCACTAATACTGTGGTACTTTACTATTTTCACTGGTGTTGGCTTGTTTAGATCTAACCACATGCCTATATGTAAACACTCAAATAACTTACTGTGTTTTTTGTGCATGGTGTTGTAACCACACACCCACATAGCATACCATACTATAATAATTATGGCTAATTGACAAGTGCATGGGGACAACTGACATGAGCTTTAGCCAGCTGTTGTTGCTCATACTGATGCTTGGGGAAAAAAAAAATACATTGTATACATAATAGCCTAAAGGATACTTCTTCAGGGCAGCTCAGAGTTTATGCTTGCAATAGTTTGCTGTGGCTATACCTATATTAATTATGAATATAAAAGTATCTGCCATAAACCCTAAACAATGCAGATTTGATCTAGTTATTAGCCCTGACATGACACACAAAAATGCGGTATAGCTTTAGTATTTAATGGAAAAAGATCTAGACCATACTCCTACGTATATAGCTGGCCTCAGTATGTGGCGTCACTCATTTCCCCTCGTACTGTATGCAGATATTAATTTTGGTCCAGGAATAATAATATTATACATACACACATACATATGCGTGCATGTGCACACACACTCACACACACACACACCTGCACACAATCAACACATAATATTATACGCACACATACACACAGTATAGCATGACCTTCAAGTCAATTGTGCTCAAGTATTCTTAGCATAAAATTAGACTATAATATATTATTTCATACATCCCTGTATAGCAGACACTTACTATTTTACTATAATATCGCACCATGTACAGTCTGTAATCTAGTATCTTGTTGACGATGAAATGAGCGGAATCTAGTGGGAGAAACATCAGCTCTACAGTTGACCTAACAAGTATACTACAGTACCAGGTGCGGCCGGGGTCGTCCATTGCAATTTTGGCCTGACTTGACTAAAACACAATCATTAAACTAAGCAATTAAACCCGTCCTACAGTAATAGACAATTATTTGTCTTACGAAATTCTTAATGCATCACAAACACAATCGAGCCACCTAGTGGTTTCTAGTTTGTCAATGACTAATAATTATACATGCGTGATCTCTTCTCTACAGCAATGCATGCACTAAATTGCAGACACTTAATTATAAATATATATATATTATAATAATATTATTATTATAATTATGCCAATACAAGGAATATTATAAGAAGCATCACAATAATAATACATACGCAACTACACAATGTCATAATATACTCAAGGTGATGATCGATGGTACGAGTATAATAATAATATTATTATTATGATAAAATCTTTTGGATTGTTGGGTATTTCTCTTTCCAAATATTATCAATCATTTACATGTATGCTTTGTATAAGACACTGAGCTGCATGTAACATGTAATATTGTACGAAAACTATAATGATGTCATACAGAGCGTGCACGCTTGATTTAATAAGTGCCAATAATATAATTATAATTATATTGGGAATTCACTTACCACACTAAATTTATTAGTCATCGTCATAGCCTCTAACAATAGCGCAGACAATACACCATGCAAAAGCACCGATAACAGTTGCAACAAGTGCCCAAAGAAAGGAAAATGCAAAGGCTACACTCAGGCCTATGATGGCACCATCTGAACCTGCATCAATCAGAGATATATAAAAAAGATCAATGCCTAGAGAGACATAATTATATTATTATTGTCATGTGTTGATCACTTAACATGATGGGTAATAATTAAGATACTGGGCCGTTATGCTAGGGTAATAATTAAGATACTGGGCCGTCATGCTAGCTAGGGTAATAATTAAGATACTGGGCCGTTATGCTAGGGTAATAATTAAAGATACTGGGCCGTCATGCTAGGGTAATAATTAAAGATACTGGGCCGTCATGTTAAGTGACTATGTAGCCTTGTCCTTCTATGTGGTGAATAGGCCTGTTCACCACATAGAAGGACGAGGCTACATAGTAGCTATAGCGCTACCGTATAGCCGGAAAATTTGGCGGGAAATTAAATTTGGCAGTTTGGCAGTCTATAATATTACAACCGCCAAATTAAAATTCGCCAAAATTTTCCTACTTGCATATAATATCAGGAGCATATGAGCCGCCCGAAGGAGCGTCCGACTGCGTGTCCTATGTGTTAGGCGAAGTTCATTAGCAGTGCTTGACCTTATTTGGAGTGGCCAGCTGCAGGGTATTTCCATTGGTTAAGCTCCATAGTGATAGCACCGCCCGTAGTACACAGTCCACAACCACACTACAGACTAAGTCAATTAGCTAGTACAGTGTGGGTTGTACAAAAGTAATCTGCTATGCACCGCACCAGCTGCACGTTCCAAATAAGGAAGTGTAGCCTTAAGGATTTCGCCTAACACATACTACAGCCAACCCTACGGTAGTCGGACGCTCCTTCCCCGCCCTTCGGGCGGCTCATATGCTCCTGATAATATACATATGGCAATTCCGTGCCGAACTGCCAAATTTAAATTCGCCAATATTCTTGTAATAGAGATTTTGGGCTCAACAGCCAAATTTAATTCCCGCCAATATTTCCAGCTATAATATTATACGGTATGTCATAAGTAGAGTGCAGCAGAAAAAATACATGTACTACGTAGTTTGATTATGTATTATTGCCTTTAGGGATGTCATCAGACATAGAACTTGTTGACTCTGTGGTGTTCAGTACTACATGGCTAGAGACCATCACCACGCCTATAATAAATTGTATAATAATATTAGATCCAGTTGTAACAAATACTGTTATCTGATTGGTCAGGAACAGGTATCTATTTCTCGTATAAACCTGTAAAAGCTCATATAAGCCTGTAAATTTTTCATATAAACCTGTAAAATAATTATATTAATTGTTGCCTATGGTTAGGATTGTTGCTAGGCAGCAGTTAATATGTCAAGCCTATGGGCATTGTTGCTAGGATATGAAGTTGTTAGACACTGTTTGGGAGGTTTCTACGTGATTTAGAAGACCTCAGGGCTCAGTAGAACCCTCGCTTTGCTCGGGATTCTACATAGAGCCCTTTGGTCTTCTAAATCACGTAGAAACCTCCTAAACAGTGTCTAACTATTATATAGCCAACATATTTGCTGGATATAAATATTTGCCACAAATTTAAATTTGGTGGAGTAAATATCTGCCTACTGTATCTTATTATAATAATTATTAAATATGTGATTTAGAAGACCGAAGGACTCTATATAGAATCCCGAGCAAAGCGAGGGTTCTATGAGAGCCCTGAGGTCTTCTAAATCACATAGAAACCAACTAAACAGTGTCTAACTAGTTTAGATCACATAGCTTTGTATTGCTAAGAGCCAGAGGGCAAAACTTGTAGGTGACTATGAAAATCTTGTAGGTGACTATGAGAAGCTTGTAGGTGACTATGAGATATAGATACCTGTCAGTAGCCAATCAAATTGCAGTATATATTTGTTACAGCTATGATCTAACACGGGATAAAAAGATAGTGGATAAAAATTCATCAATTATTAGAGTAGGCAGTGAAATCAGCAAGTATTTCGGCTGTCATAATAATTATTAATCATACCATAGGCCAAAAGAAGTGTTTGGATGCAGTATGCATATGAAGCCTACACAAAGAGGAAAGAATCAAGATCAAAGAATGTATGTATATCTGGATGGTCCAGTATAACCAAAGATGACACGTGGACGGTCATACGTACCGTCCAAAAATAAGTAGTGTAGCGATTTTTATATGGAAGCCAATTCCCAGTTCAAAACAAAACACAGAGCACATACTATAGTTAGATGTTGGTTTCGCAATTCTACTTCGCCAATATGCGAAACCAACATCTATCATATAAACCATACATAATAAGTATTATAATTATAGGGACCACATATAATATACTGCATTATCATAAAATTATAGCCTAAGGGCCTAGCTATCAAAGGTCACCACCAAGTTTCGAAACACCCACTTTAAATGACTCTGTATTGGAATAGCCCCTCCTTCCCTCCCTGTCCACAAATACCTATTAGCTAGCTAGCTAGCCCTTTGAAACCTACCATTTGTGAAAATAATATCTTTTGTCTTTGATGACTATAGATCCTTTCAACTCTGTTTTGACCTTGATTTCATTCATGCTAATATCATGTAACAGCTAGCTGCCATATCAGGCAATGTACCACAAAGTTGCTAATAATAATAATTATTTTTGCAGCTATGAATATGATTAGATTCCAGCGATTAGTTTGAGTGCTAGTGCCGTGCGTTTGCAGCGTTGACGATCATTACCGATTTTGCTCAAAACCTACCCAGTGAGTCACTTTACTAATACCACTTGCGACCATTATCGACCATTACCCAACACACCTTATCTCTAATTATTATAATATAGTAGGTATCATAATGGCGGGACCATGGTATATGCAGATGCATGATAGTCACCCAGCTTTACTGTGAGTACTTAGTTGCAGTAGCAACTTTCAGCCATAAATATCATTTAATAGGTGGGTGATTAAACACACTAAATTTATTAGTCATAGTCATTTCTAACAACAGCACAGACAAAATGCAGAAAGACTGATCACAGTTGCAACAAGTGCCCAAAGAAAGGAAAATGCAAAGGCTACACTCAGACCTATGACTGCACCATCTGGACCTGCATCAATCAGAGATAAAAGGGTCAATGCCTGGAGAGATATAAAATGTATTATGTTGTATATGCTCATTGCTACGTAGATCTAATACTGATAATATTTATTAACTTTATCGTAGCATCAGTGAAACATCAATTTCCAGTATGTTTCGACCACGTAGGTCTTCATCAGCTGGTTTACACAACTGAACTAAAACAGGAAGCACATGTACAGCCAAGACAAGGACAGCCTGATCCAGAGTATGAAACAGTTATGGATTGCACTACTGCAATAGTGGACCTGGAGATGACAGAGAATGTGGCATATGCTCCAGTACACACTCGCAAGACAAACAAAAAACACTAGCTGACTAAAACATAATGTTATTTCTACTGATCATGAAGCATCCAATAGTTCTGTAGCTGTGTATAATATTATATTATTTTGAATCATGATCAGAATCTTTCCAACATGATAATATTTATTGTGGTGGACGTCACTATTCTGATTATTCATGCATCTTGCTGTTGGCAAAATTTGAGTATAAGATAAAATACCATCATAAGGACATTTACATGTATATCGAAGCTTTACAATCACAACTCACTATGAGAACAGAAGGAAGGAGTACAGGCACAAAAATTAACATTCTGAAACCTTAAAACTTGATACAAGGAATATTATGGGGGAATAGGAATAGATACTACATAATTATAGTTTTAAAATAGCTGCATGTTTGAATTCATCTGCAATCTGTAGTGATTTCTCACTAAATAGCATTCTTATTCTGGCTATTGCTATGCTGACCGCACTGGTACTGGGCCATAGGCAACATTCTCTTTGAGTTCAAAGGTTGCTTTCTCCCGTGGATCTCCTTGCATGGACGTTGATGGTTGTATATCTTCATACACAGGTCCTGGAGTAGCTTGAGAATGAGTGCTTTCATCCAACCCTTCAGCTTTATGCTTATGACCAAACCAGCCACAGGCACAGCCTACGGTGAATATCAGGACTGAACTTGAAACGTACGCAATAAATGTTGAAATTACAATTGCAGTGACAAAAGCAGTGTTCTGATTCTGTTTCATAGATGGTGTTTCTATGGTAATATTATACGGATGTACTTTAATCAGTATCACATTATTGTGCTCCAGCATAGATATTATAGACTTACGTACGTAAGTCTATAATATCTATGGCTCCAGCTAGTATAGTCTTGGCTGCTATCAACATAGATACGAATAAAAAATTTAATATAGAAGCTATATAGTGTCTGTGGTGCTCTAGTACAGTTAGGCTGTTATGAACACAGACTTGAATGAATATGAAGACCTCCATTCATAAAAATTAGGACTATCATGCATTTATCATTTATATACCTGAGGCAGGCTAGCACTAGTACACACATGGCAGGCAGGATCTGGGACCCACGATCCATTAGGATGACAGGTTGCTGTGAACACATCACTCGGAAGATATCCCTCCACACAACTGAAATGTAGCATTGAGCCTTCCAGTGTGGAACTGTAGTTCACGTTGACATTGCAATTATCACGTGTGAACTGGGGTGCTCTGCAATCCACAGTGGGTAAGACTTGGTGTTGTGCATATGTGTATGTGTACATAATAATAATAATAATAATATTACTAGGGTGATGTAAATCATCGAGGGGGTGAGCCTTCGCTCACAGCATAGTAAAGGTTTGCCCCCTCTATTATCTTTGATCCAAAGTACATGCCAAGTAGCTATAGCTATCGTCATTAACTGAGCACAATCTATTGTAGCTATAAAGATCAGGAAAGGAGGAAAATGTATATATGTAATAGTTATTGACCAACTCCCGAGGTTTGTATGCAGTATAGAAGCACAAATCCCGAGGGCAAAGCCCGAGGGATGAGTGCTTCTATACTGCATACAAAGCGAGGGATTGGTCAATAAGTATTTTCTAGCCCATTGTTTCCATGGATACAATAAACATGTTTTTAGCCCCCAAGAACTGTATGAATGTTTGCCCCGGCCCTCAGGAACTGTATAATAGTAAACATAATAATATATGGACATGAGCCCTACAAGGAGGGACTATATCTCATATTATACAGTACCTAGTAACCACATAGCAACGGGCTAGAAAGTTTAATATTAAACAGTTGTGGACTACATTCCCAGTATGTCGGGAGCTTTGGCCCCTAGCTATGAGGCTACAGAATTGTCTGGACAACTATAGCTAGCTTGGACCCGCGTTCGTAGCTGATTACAGAAATTAGATCATACCTAGACTTAGACTACATGGCCTTAATTGTTGCTGTTAGTATTTACATACCATAGTAACAAGAAAGTGTTGAGCTATTGGTTGCATTACTGTCTCCACACAGTGTTGCAGTGACAGTCACGTTGTACTCAGTATTGTACAGCATCATAAGCTGAACACCGGTGCTCGTGATGAAACTCGTGCGTATTGGTTGTGGAACAGTGATAATGCTGTAGGTCTCACCACTGAATTGAGACCACTCCAGGACTACTGTGAAGTTATCCATTCCCAGATGGGTCATATCAGGTCTTATGCTAATCTCAGGAGCATTGGGAGTGTCTGTATATTACAGTAAATATATTTCATAAACTTAGGCTGAATCTGTACGTGACCTACCAACATCCATATTATAGATGTGCACTGTTGTCATTAACACCACATTGGAAATGAATGAACTGTTCAGTCCAGTACAGCTGATCATAGTTCCTTCTAGATTACTGGTTACATTCATTATCATCATGGTTGATACCAAAGGCAGTGCTCCAGGAGAAGAAACTCGTGAAAAAGTAAAGTTGGTAGAATCTATCAGTATTGGTTGAACAATTAGATTCTGATCAAAATAAGAGATACTTCTAGTCTCAGAGTGCCTGAGTGATGAAACATTCCACTCCAAGAAGGTGTGGTTTGTACTACACATAAGAGTTATTCGCTGTTCACCAGGGCATAATAATATTATAGTTTGTTGTTTATCTGCAGATTAAAATAATTTATAATAACCACGTACATCCTCACGCACATAATTTACTATCATGATAGTGTCACATGACAAATAATATTTAATATGTTGAATCATGAGCTAATCATACTGTATGTAACTATAATTATATGCAAAATAATATTATTATGATGATTTAAGGTTATAGTGTTTATGGTGGGCTATTTATCAAAACAGAACAGAATCAACTTTGTAAAACAAACCAAATTCCTATAAACCACGTACGTGCATATTAAAATATAGGGAGTCACCTGTGATAATTATTATGTGGATACTCACCTTAATCCAATAAGGAGCGTGATCCATGCTGTGCGGTCAGCCACAGTCTGAAAGTTTACACTAGCTGACAATAGGTGTGGGTGGGGACAAGGCACTGAAACTCAGTGAAAGCTGTAGCTTCCTCTTCAGTGTTGATGGAGGATATCCTATTTGAATAATTCTACAATGCCAACATAATGGTGCCAGTACTGGCCTGATTAGTTGTCAACCATAAAAAGGTCACAATGATGCGATATTGTAGTTTCAACATACTCTGCTGTAATATACTTGGAAAAGGTCGTCAAACTAGTAGGTATATCGTTGGTACTATATTATGAGCATGACACGCAAAGACTTAGGCCATATTTCTGGTATGCATGTTTCACCTTCTGAGCTTCTGTGCATGTGTTTTGTAGAATCTGATGGTTTTGAATAATAGTTAGAGACTGAGTCCAAGATATCTACGCATTTTTTAAGAGACCCAAAGGCCCGAGGCTGTAGCATCCCGAGCAAAGCGAGGGTGCTACTAAGAGCCTGAGGGCTTTAAACACGTAGAGACCATTGGATGAGGTCTCTAACTGATTTAGAATAATATTAAATAAATATAGCAACTGTACATGACTGTACATTTACTGTACATTTAGCCTGGGGACTAGGCTACTGTATGTTGCACTGTGATTCTTTCTTTGGGCAGCCCAATAATAGACCTTCCTCTCTAAGAGGTCTATAAGTGAATTGAGAGGTCTCTAAGTGAAATAGTGGACCTCCAACTGACCAATCAGATTGCTCAGAACCACTTGTTTGGCCACTGTGGTCATGTTATAGGTAAACACTACAAGGCCAGGTGCATCATCTGACCTTGTAGTGTTTACCCAGCTTATAATAACACATCAACAAAGGTGCAACAAAGCTAAGTAAACTAGCTACTATTGGTAACTAATGAGCAGATTGAATCTAATTAAATTATCCACATGGGATTCTCTTATGTATTATATGATGCCTTAAACTGTGGGCCAAGGGCCAGACATTATAGGGAGTGTTTTGCTCACTGCAGGCGCCATACTTATTGCATATTAGTTAGGGTATCAATTGGTCTTCTAGAGTATAATAATGTGTACATGGACTGGGGTTTGTATATACCCGGTGTAGCTGCAGCTGTTTTTTTTTTTTATTTCTTTATTACAGTGTGCAAGTATTATTATCGTGGAATAACTGGCTCAAAAGTTCCCAAACACAAACACATTATGATCACTTTAGAGCAACAGTCTAGTGCTGTATAATAATATCCACCTTATTGCTTGCTTACTATAATCCATGACTTGACTTCTACAGGATTGCTTCTGAGTATGATGTCCATGGGGTGATTCAGAAGAAAGATGTTTGGAAACCGTAGCCTGATCCTTAGCAGGCAATAATGAAATAATCACTATTGCACTCAGTCTAAAATAATTTAATTTTATGTATATGCAGATATCTATTTTCATTCGTTCATTAGCTGCTGGGTGATAAGTACGTACACAGCACCAGGGACTCTACATTATCTTTTGCGTATAGTCCCTGCATGACAGCACAAAAATACATAACATGCATGCAGCCTATAAGACACAAAAATGTAGCAATTCACAATTATTTCAGTGATTATGAATTGAATGCCAACCACAAAAATGAAAGACATTATTAAGAATTTTGTGCTGTGCATCCTACTTTTGGATCATTCAAACAAAGGTATAATAGTAAGATAATTAATTATGATCCTGCTGCTGATTCTGTTTTAAATTAAATTAGTGGCAACATTATCATCTGTATGCCCTGGAGGTCAAGTGGTACTAACATGCAGTGCAGCAGCTGGTGAGTCACCCCTTCTCTGGTCACTTTTGTTTCCACACAGTTCTCACGTTGAAAGACGTTACATCCTTTCTACGGGAATTGCCAGCGCGCCACCACTGACTGTGGGCAACACTGCATTTCAGTTCCTAAGAACTTCAACTTCACCACTGAAATCAACGATGATCATCGAAAATATAGCCATTCAACTGAATGATACCAGAGTGAACTGTTCACATGGTGGTAGAACAATTTTTGCAACTACCATTGATGTTATTGGTAATTCTGCTATTATATAATTATTATAGCTGTAGATGTAACTTAATGGGAAACTTCAGGTCGTATATCTATAGATTCCAGCCTGCTATAATATAATAATATAGCTGGTAGCATGATATCCAGTGTACAAAGCTGGCCCCAGCGTGCGCCGCACACAATGTCATGATTACATGCATGCGTACTATATAATAATGTTTAATGACATGTAATATCATGTAGGTTCAACAACTATAAGTCCTTCTGTCACACTCAATTCCGAAAAATTTAGTGATGAAAATGTGACTGTTACTTTAGAAATGGATAATAATATGTTGCACTATAATCTGAGTACATACTATGTGAACACAGTGCCAGAACCACTGATGATAATCACCGAATACTCAATAATTCAACTAGTAGTTTCCTATAATGTTCCGTATCTTGTGAATACTCAGGTGCATTAAGGACTGGGACCGTGTGCGCTACGCGCAATGCGCTTAATTAGCTATTCATATGCAAATTAATCACGTGGACCTGATAACACTATTGTGCTACCCTCGCTAACCGAGTTATCTGTTGATAGAAAATGTCTAATGAAGGTTCGATCAACTTACAAAAACACTGTAGAGCCGTTCGCCTTCCTGAGTAAAGGTTTGCCATGTGTACTATAGCACGATGCACAAGTTGATTTGTCATGTGACCTATGGACACGCCCACAATCATAGCCATACAGCTATGCAGTAGAGTCTAGGCAGCTCGAGGCGGTGGAGAAAACTTGCCAGAGAAGATGGCAAACGAAGGTTATTAGTTAATTTGGATAACAAAGATGAGATACTGCTTTTGCAAAGCGAATTGGTTACTTATCCTTCGAGTTATTTCAAGAAGATTGTTGTCTCAGCAATCGTGAGTGGACGTTTTTATTGATTGTTTCTTAGTTGTTAGTTCAGGCAGCTTTGCAAAAGCAGAACTAGTTAATACTATTGTAACAATTGTGTTAAGAGCAAAAAAGTCAATATCCAAGTAGTTTTTCTCCACCGCCTTTCTCGATTTCTGCTCAATTAGTGGGTGTGTTGCTGAAGCCGTAACAGTGCTGTTAATTGGTGGGCGTGGCTTCAGGTTGGCTTGCGGTTAGAGGAGTCCCTGATCTAACTTATGGTGAAGGTTTGATGTCAGTCACATATACATTTGGGGAGATATGACACCTCAAACATAACACAAAAATGTCCTGCAAAATGGCTGTCCCAGTCCTTAATGCACCTGAGTACTGTGGCCACTCTCTGTGGACAGAACACAACTGATGTCATGACTTTACATTATGGTGAGCAAAACTTAATTTTGGTTCATTTCTAATACACAATAATATTATTATTATAGTTAGATGTGTTGATCTCCTCGACATATTGGTTGATGAGCACCTGATGATTGATGTTTCCAATAGTGCTCATGATCGACTGTTTGAAGTCAATACATCACTGAGCTTTAGCTGTAAATCTCCAGAAAGAGTTTTAGCAGGACCCAATTTGTCAATATGTATGGAGAATGGAAATTGGGAACCAGATTCAAGAGATATTGAGTGTAAAGGTATAAGGTATTCATATTCCTGGTTCAGTCACAATTAAGCCATGCACTAAGTTAATCTTTAGCATGATTCTCTTTATCTCTCCCTTGCCCCCCACCCTCTCTCTCTCTCTCTCTCTCTCTCTCTTTCTGCATGCACGCATGCACTATTATTATAGCTGATTGTCAGGATTCATTTATCAATAGCTCTAGCATTGTAGTAGATTACACAACTACACTGGAAGGCTCAGTGTTAAGCTTTGGCTGTAAGGAAGGATTTTCGCCAGGAGGCAAGTTCATAGCTATCTGTCACCACAATGGAACTTGGATTCCTAATCCTGAAGATCATATATGCACAGGTACATCATTAAAATTAGTATTATTATGATCAACTTGGCTTCATTATAGTTATCACCATAGTCATCATGTTGCCAGCAGGACGAGTACGACTCAATTTAATTGCTATAATTACCACTGCATCATCATCAGCTGCTGTGCTGGTAGCAATCTTTTTCATCATTGGCTGTATCTGTGGTCGAAAATACAGAAGGATACCAAATCGAGAGATAACTATCAACGACATCATAAATTCACCACGAAATTCCTCCCCTGGCCCTGTGTATGAAACTATTATGCAGCCGATATCACGGTCACAAGATGAGATTCTGAAGCAGGAAATTCAGTTGAAGAGTAATGTAGTGTATGGTCGGTGTGAACTGGCACCGTAACTACTAAGTGGAGCAAGTGCTGGTACATTATTGAATGAGAAGCAGTGCAAAGTGTGGGATGGAGTGATGCTTGAGCCTTAATTGTTTTTAATTAAGTGTGATTAAAGCTAGAGATACTAATTAGATCGTATATAATAACTCGTTACTTTCTTGTAACCCATCGTCTGTCTATTTTTGATACGTATAATAATAATTATTATAAAGCTCTTGACTATAAGTACAAAGTATCTATAACTATAGCCTAGAAGTGGTATGGTATTGTATAATGTGATGTTGCAAGGATTCCATATTAGTTCAGTACTGTATACGTAAGCAATACATACCATGAAACTCTGGTTGTTGATGCTGATGGTGTATAAACTAAAAATTTCCCAACCAATCCGGAAAGGAAATTAGAAAGTGATAACAATAACAACAATTAATCAACATGGGACACATTCTGGCCCAATGCATTATTAATTCGTGACATAAAAAATCTATCAGATTCTATCTACATTGTATCTATCATAGACTCTTTGATAATGCAAGCGATCGTATAATAATATCATCATTTTTAAGTGCATGACCGCAGGAGGTCTATCTGCAGATTTGATTGCCAATCGACGAATATAAACCGCAACAATGGTGAGTCTTCGGCTTGTTCATCCATAAATTATGTATCGATGCAGGGTGATATTATAATCTATGGTTCAGCTATGGCAATTCAAAGTAGTCAGGGGCTGGGTACGTATCACAGTGGCGTGTCCAAGGGGGACTCCGGGTGCTCGAGCACCCCCCTCAGCTCTGGCACAACAGCCAGATCAGTAGGCTGAGTAGCTCAGTGGCAACTGTTTATGCTGATAATCGACAATTGATAGCCAGAACCAACAATAAACTTACTGGCCTCTAAAATTCGCTCTCTAAACAACTCGTTCTCGTCGCTACTTGGCCAAAACAGTCTTCTTTGTCAGCCAGCTATCTTCAATAACGCGTTAGCGAGGGGCGTGGTCAACGGTTTTTGGGGCGTGGCTTAAAATTTTGCGCGCGCGCAAAGCGCGCGATTGGCTTAGCACCTCCCTCCTTCAAATCCTGGACACGCCACTGTATCATGACTAGCGGGGGTTTGTCTTTGGGATCAGCCTCGATCTCTCAAAATTTGAGTGTTTGGCGGGCTACTTTTCGAGGTAAACCATTCATAAATAGATTTTAAAAGCATGCATGATCAATTCAACGGTGTGAAAAGCCGTAAAAACGGCGCCACTGTAAGCTTACTGCACTGCGCATAATCACGCGAAATCAGAGATCCTTATGGGGGGTTTGGGGGTGGGTTGACGCGAACGCACATAATTATGACCGTGACGACCTTTGCCCGATCTGCTCAACAATACAATGTCATGCATAATAAAGCTCGATCATCCCAATACTCTACACCACCTAGCCATGCTGTATAATATTGTGGCGATTTCAGAATAATTTTTCTGCCAAAATAATAATAATTTCTGTGAACACATGTAGGTGTATAATATCTATATAGTTTAATAGCTACAAGGACATAATTTAGCCGCATAATTAGAAATTGTTAAGGAGTAGCTAATTAGTCACAGCAGATAGTACCCAAGTCCCTTATAGTAGATTTGTTAAGCCGTAAATATCTTATAATAAATAAACTTAGTTCCTCATAAGAAAAAGGGGATAACTTTCTATCTCGTGATCTGGCTGACTGTCATATTATGCACTATTAAACATTTAATTTTATAGATTGCTCAGATGGTACTGTTTCTCGTTTTGGCTAGTACCGGTATTCAAAATATTGGTAAGATACTGACACGATAATAATATTTCATCTGACAAACCGAAGCATTCTTTGTACACAATGTCATGTTATTATATACAGAGGCACAGCAAGATTCTATTAGTGTCAATATTACTACTAATCCGGCCCTGCTCAAAAACAGATTCGTTTGTCCCGGAATCATTGTCACGTTCACGTGTACAACTAGGGGATCATCGCAGTCCATTGCCTGGAGCAGTGATGAGTACATTGGGCAGGGAAATTCAATGCTAACATTTGTATATGGGAATCATGTAGGCAGAACTATCCCGAAACCTAATGGCAATACTGTAACAATTGCTAAGCTTACACGAGCTAACTATAGTATGGAAAATGGAGAATATGTGCTGGAATCGACACTCCAAATTGATACTACTATGCGGGACCCAAACACATTGGCTTCCGTCACATGTATTGGGGATAATCAGAATGACAGAAGTAGATCCATTGAATTTCAAGTGGTTGGTAAGGATGTATAATTCATAATAATTAATAATTTTAATTATGGCACTATTCTAGCTGATCCTGGTATACCAGAAGAATTGTTTGCATTTCAAGTGCCACATCCTGCAACAAGCAATTGCATTGCTACTGCTGTTTGGCATAGTTCAGTCAATATTTCAGGAGATGAAATACAACATTATCAAATCTTCGCCAATCACATGAATGTGTCTAATGATACAATAATCAGTGGTACCTCTGATGATAGGCTAATAATGGCTTCTGTTATTTTCCTCTCTGGCTGTATGGAACACAACATAACTGTTCGTGAGGTGAATATATGTGATCGTGGTGGCCCAAGAAGCGTCCCTTATAAATTGGAGGAATGTCCAGTGGCATGTGATACAACTACAGGTGGAGGAAACAGAAGTGAAAAAAGTAATTATTATTATATCTGATCTCCTAGCTATAATATTATAAGGTTTATTGACAAAGCAGGTCCGTTTATTGTGGTTCTGCTGTTGATCCTCTTGAGTGGTATGTTGATTATTTAGACCAGCCTGAGACCCGTACCAGATGCAACAACATCGATCTCAACAGCTGTAATCCATTTTTTGTATTATTATTACTAGTGTATAATAGTAGCCAGAGATGTTACACTCAATATTTTTATTAGTAATTATATTGTTTGGCTAGATGGTTGAACCATTGTGCTAGGTCAATCACATGTACAGTGAATAATAATAATATTATATTCTATCCTCATCCCCACGATCATCCGCTCTCCATCTTCTGAATCATGGTAAGGTTGGCACTATTGCTGAAATTCATGGTCGTACTACGTATCGTCCCTTCCAAATCAGTACTGATAAAATATAATATTATATCTGGATAATATTATTATACTGATCGCTATCCCATCTCAGCTCATCTGAGCCACGTGTTTAAAGTGATAGTACCTCTTTTTCTGGGCAAAGCTTATCTCCTTTAGTTACATTGCTGTTTATTATCACCTATCTAGAACCAAATTTAATGGTGAATCACCTATTGTATAACTGTACTGAAAAATTAGTCACTTGCTTGATATAATAATAATTAGTCTGCTAGTTACTTGCAAGACAGCATACCAAAATATAAAAAGATCAATGCCACTGTGAGATATATTGCTTCTGCTCAAATCAAGATTAACATGCTCTTTTAGACTCCTTGGCCATAAAATGTGTGTGTGTAAATGCGATGTGTGTGTTGCATTAATTTTATCTTTCCCACCCCCTTTCCAAAACATGGATGATGGGGCGTATTTTTATTGATCATAATAATAATATTATTATTATTCATCATGTTTACCCAACATTATATATTTTAATTCATGGGCCGGGGAGAGTTTAAAATTTAAATGAATGCACAGGAGTGCAGAACCCTCGGTCTCACCGCTACATGCATGCATATAGCATGGCTCACTGTGTATACTACTGTGCATGTTCAATATCAGGAGTATTGACTACATCCCTTATACATTATACCTGAACAGGGTACTGGTACTATTGACTACATACCCTGCACCTATAACCATGTTTTGCAAGCAGCTATGTACAGCTTGAATGTCTATACTAGCTGACAATAGGTGCATGTGGGTGGAGACAATTAAGGCACTGAAAGCTGTAGCTTCCTCTTCAGTGTTGATGGAGGATATCCTATTTGAATAATTAAAATTATAGTATAACTGCTTATGAATTTGAGTTGGTAAAGGTCGTCAACTCCATAAGTACTGGTGCAGTATATGTTTTGACCACCAACAGCCAGATTAAATTTGGTGTGTAACCACATGTCATGGTTAGCTAATTAGGTTGCCTGCAGCTCTCTAGTGCTGTAACAGCCATTGGAGCTCAGTAGCCTAGCTCTGACTCGTATCCAGCTGGGTAACTTTGCTCAGTGACTAGCTATAGGTTGAAATTAATTATATTAGCACCGTGTGAAGATTACAAGCAGAAATGGAGTGAAGTACCAGACTGAGCACTGTTATTATGTGTGGGGCGAGTGGCCACACTGTGGCCATGTGTTCATACTATGGTCACATGCATGCTCATGGCCACTCCATGCATGACCACATGGATACATGTACTACATTGTGGTTATAGTTGCCATGGAGGTATTGTAGTGACCCAACATTATGGCTATGTCGTGTGTGTGAGTGTGTGTGAATGTGTATGAGCAAATAAAGTAGAGGATTATATTACTGTGATAATTATAAGAATGAATGCACACAATATCAGATGATTGAGTCAGCACAATCTAACTTAATAAGTCATTTTAAAAAATATTGGATAAAACCTGACCTTGCAATGTATTGTCAAGTACACATGCACACTTTAGCTTAAGGATGCAGAGAATCGTAAGCTAAATTTTCATTCAGTGTAACCTCGTTATCTTTCACTGATGGCTGTATACGTAACTGTGGTATTTCTTCATAAAGCTGAACAGGCCCTCGAGTTACTTCAGTAGCATGTGGCCGCAGCATCCTGTTTCGCTGGTGTCTAAGTCTATAGCCACAGGTGCACCCAACCACATAGAATATTAGCGAGCCCAATACAAACGAAGCAATGGATGAAGTAGTGGTTGCTATCAGTGTTTCTGAATTTAGCATCGAATTAGAAAGACCTACAATTATAATTAATTATTGTAATAATAAGAGTTTGATGATTGTAGCATTTTAATAATGTCATGAAGTATACTATATCCTCAACGCCTTTGGTGGCTCTACAAGCCCCTGACTATTAAGAGTTACCAACTTACTATGAATGTGTCTTATGACTACCGGTACCTGATACAATACTCACATGCTTAATGTAACTCACATGCTTATTAGTGGGACTTTTTTCTTTATCGTACGATTGTATGATTGTGAAATAGAAACTTAGTCTTTATAACCCCATATATGGCAATATTTGTGAACTCTATTGATAATCGTACGTATTATTATTATGTAGGTGGATCTATGTTACAAATTATATTGTCATACCTAATGACATTGTGCAATTCTGTTTAGTAGGATCAGGGTACCATCTTCCGTCTTCCGAGCACACTGCAGTGAGCATATCACTTGGAAAGAGGCCATCTTTACATCTGAATTGCAGCATTGAGCCTACTAATGCTGGCTCCCTATAGCTTGCTATTGTCACAGATTCATTGTATGGAAGATTAAGAGGATAACTGCATTTAACTGTATAATAATTATGGTGACTAAAATTACAAATATCGTCATGCATAGAATTAACAAGCTAGGTTGCCTCACCATAATTTAATTTGAGTGTATCAATTGAGATGTGCCCACAAAGGGAGACTGCAACACTCACATTGTATGGTACATTGTATTGCAGAATTAGTAAAATGCTTGTAGTGCTAATTATTTTGAATGCTTGTGGTAAGACAACACTTTCATATAAAGCACCTCTATCTTCAGTCCACCTCAAGATGACTGTAATATTTTCCGTTCCAAGTTGTTCATTTGCCTCAAGAAAGGGACTCTTGACTCGTATATCTGCATAAAGTACTAATATCAACTTATATACTATCCTTCCAGATATATTCAAGGTACAATAGTAAACCACAATAGTTTAGTTATAATTATATCCGTTCCCATAATAATATTATTTCATTGATGCCCAAATAATATTATAATTGTCATCTGCTTCAGAGCTGAAGTTAAATAGCTATTTATTATAGATAGGTCATGTTACTGTATACACCAAGCAAGAAAACTTGACGTGTTGAAAACCACCTGCCAGGACATATCTAGATATGCTATAACAAGCAAGAATATTATGAGATCATTATTCAAGTCAATTTAGCTATACCGTTTTGGGTGACATTGATGACCGATGATGATATTGTGCTGTAATTGTCTTCTGCATCGAGACAGGTCACTCTTGTTCCATTCAAAGAAGAGGACATCTTATAGACGGCTAGTGTGGAGATCAGAGGAGCAATTGATGTACGTACAAACTGAAAAACAGTGTGAAGCGCAGTTCTTGGTGCTTGACATGTTGAATGGCCCGTAGATGATATGTATCTTAGTTCAGACCTTTGATTTGTTTCATCCGGAAAAGTGATGTTCCAAGCAAGAAAACTTGACGTGTTTGAAAAGCATGTCAGTATAACATGCTCACCAGAACAAATAGTTGCTAACATAATATAAATTTCTTCATTAAACCTCTATACATGGATTGGTAATAGTGAGATTGTATGTTGAATTTGGGTAAAATAGCACTCTGAAATCGGTATTAAAATTTGGTTCAAAAATTGTATGTCATTGAGTGATAGCGAGTACAATTTCAAATTGATGAACCAAATGCCTACTTCAGAGTGTTATTTATCCAAATTCAACAATGCAACCTCACTATCATAGGCTAATAGTCTACATACACAAAGTCAGTTAGGTACTTCAAATCAGAATAGTATTTCAAGCTCAGGTGCCTATTTCACTTGTGTGGTATGCAAGATTTGAAGTACAAGTATACAATTAACTATGAATATAGTTACCTTGGCCCACTCCAAATAAGTTCAGCAGTATACCACGAAAAACAATCACTTTTACTGCAAATGCCATGATCTCATTGAGATCCAAGTGTGTGAATAATATTATGTGGTTGATGTTTATTTTGGCTTTTGCTTTATAGTCACCAGCCTTGGTAGCATTAATTATTCTACATGCACCCATTGATCAGACTGAGTATGCTTTATATGACTTATAATAATATTAATATGACACACAGTACATGATCAACAATATGCATTATAATTTTATGATTTACTACAGCAACATAATAAGATAATCTACGCATACCTATTGTATCAGCATCACACACATCATTATCAAGGTGTAAAATTAAAAACTGCCTAATAGTCACTCATTTGTGACAAGCTGTAAAATTAACAGTATCTGATGCCTATAGTCATCATCTAGTCTGGTACACACTCGTATTCTGTACATCTGTGTGTATGTGTAGCAGAAACACACTGCATGTATAGCTGTGCCCAGTTTTAAATGTCAAACATCATACACCTCCCAGATGCACCATAAACATTATAGAAAAGGCCTGGACAGTTATTACACAGATGGTCACACCTATCGAAGCTGTATAGAAAAAGAATTATTATAGTCATAATATATTAACAATAATAATCACTATTATAGTATACCTTGAGGTTTATCTGCGGCATTTCTATTGTTTGTAACAGCTGGTGTACTGTTATTGTAGTGATTGTTAAAAGCAGCTGTATCAGCTTCAGGCCTAGGCATACAAACCAAGTCTTGTGTGATGCCACAATCCTCTTCAAGTGTTATTTCCTCTTGATCTATAGGACTCTCACAACCATAAACATTAGTGGCTTGAATAATGACCAAATATCTGCCACAGTTTGGTACAGTGAATGAACTCAAAAAGTCTCTATCTGGTTCGATGATAGCATCAGCCTCTATTATTTTCGATTGTGACTGCACACTGCCATTTGTAACAGCTGTACCAATTACGGAGATGGTATAATTGTTCACAGGAGCTTCAGCAAGATTGTCAGGACCTCGCCATGAGATTAATATTTTGATACAGTTTTCAGCTGTATGCTCTGCAGTCAGTGATACATTTCTTGGTACGTTGGGTGGAGCTGCATCAATACACCAGAATGGAAATCTGAACCACAAGTACAATGCATGTGGTGCCAAGGGCTTATAGACTTATATATAGACTCCTAAAGGAGAGGAGGGCATGTAACTGCCGTACTATAGCATCCTTTGTACCTATCTCTAGCAACAGATAATGGTTTGCAACTAATTATTATATTAGTCACAGCTGCTGTCTGGATTTCATTATGCATTATGATAATATTGAGGATTTCTACTACTTTTGCCAGGTGCCTGCTCACATGCCCTCTAGTCTATAAGCCCTAAATTTGGTCTATAACAATAATACAAGTATACTTAGTCTATTATGTTGACAATCACATGTCATTGATCTGTGACAATAAAATCAGTGGACATGTGCACATGACAATCCAAATATTAAAGAAATCCTACGTTACGAATTAAGTTTCAAAGGGAATGCTGCAGTGCATTAAACGAGCCAAAAATAACTTGGCCATGGATGTATAATTGTCATGTATATTAGTGAAATGACAAACACATAATTTTATTGCCTATATAATGATCAGGACTCTTTAAACTACCCCGGTATGTAATCCACTGGAGGACCTGTACTTACCAATCACACTAAAGTTGGCAGCCCTACTGCTCTCATCACCGTGTATACATTTCACTAAAGGGTTGGGGTACATCGACATGGCAGTAACGCGAAGAGTGGATTGAAGCACTTGTACTCCTCCTTCTAGCTTGTTGACAGTAAAAGTAGCTATTGTGTCTCCAATCCCACGCATTGGGTTTGTTAAGCTAGGAATACCTATAGCTGGAAACACTAGCTGAGCACCACCTGGTCCGATATATTCCTCGCTGCTCCAGGCAATTGTTGAGGATCCCCTGGTCTCACATACAAACGTAACTTTATCACCCGAACATACAAAGCTGCCATTATACAGTGTTGGTGTTTTAATGGACAGTTTCATTGACTGATGACCCATTGTGGATAGGGATAGAGCTGTGCCTGCAAAATGTGGTTTATTTAATCAGGCTTAATTGTAAAAGTATAAATCTCTCGTTTACTACTGTATAATTTAATACCTATTGTGATCATTGCTATGAGTGCTACATCAATACGCTGGTTCTTGCTATAAGCCTGTGTATGAAGTAAAATCGGCTATCAATTTCTTAGTATGACCGGATGATATCTACCTATATAGCCTGAATGACAATTAAACTCACTCGCATTTTTCAATCGTGGATCGAACTCTCGTCCTTCTCAAACAAGTTAAGGGCGTCACTCCCATAATATGATACTGATATAGGCACTATCCTGAAATGGCCAGACCATGCACGCATAGCCCTCGATCTTAGTATCGATAAACGGCGGCCAGCGGCCAGTGCTGGAGATATATGTATAGGGGTCGGACCGTCCAGCTAAGCCTCGAACACATGCAGGCTTACTTTCGGAGGGAGAGGAAAGAGAACCTGGATTCGAGGCTATGGTCCAGCTAAATGATCACCGCTTGACCGTTTTGACCAATCTCGATACCATACCACTCCATTCAGTTCTTGCATGCAGTCGCATTAAAGTGACCCCAATCATGATGGGTAAAGATCACCAAATCAAGAAGTAACCACTCAAGTATAGCATCCATAAATGAGTCAAGGTTATAGAAAACATTTGTGTTTAATATGAATGCATTAGTTATTGGCATCATTGTGTATTCAGTTCAGGAGACGCTGCTCATTTCAACTGATTATGATGCCATCCTGATTTCAATTTTGTTGGGTCATAACCTTTATGATGTACCAGCTACTCCTTACGCTAATTATCTTACTAAGTATACGCACAGGTAAGTGCAAGTGCATGATGAAGGTGTTCTCTAGATCGATCCATTATGAGACGCTAATGTCTTAAGAATTAGTATTGCTATAATACTATATATGTAGCTAGTATAATTATTATCATAACTCTTGGCAACAATTATTACAATTATAGAGTCTCGAGTATTATTATCGCCTACTGGAGATATATCGGTTTGTCCTGGAAGTCAACCATCATTCAAATGCAGCACGAATAATTTTAGTGTCTTGGAATGGAATGTGACAGTCTTTGAAGCAGGAACAATGGGTCAAAGCATAAACAGAAGAGTATTAATTACATCTACCCAGATAAACTCTATGCGTCAACTCATGATCAGTCAACACTTCTTTATTTTTACTAGAAATTCAGCTCTTAATTCGAACCCACTGATATCAACACTTACTATACCCACCATATTGCTTAATCTAAGATCTGTCAAGGTGAACTGTACTGATCCTGGAAGTTTACTTGTCGAAACAAGTACATCTGTGGCAACAATGAGTATTATCAATCCACATATTAGTAGGTTGAAGTAGAATACAAAATATGATTCATCTTATATTAATTTTGGATAGATTATTGTGACTAACTTGCAATGAATAATTTGGACATTATTATTGTTCTCTATAGCCGATCCAGAGGTTCCAGATGTTGAAATGAAAGTGCTGGAAAATGGAATGGAGAGTATTTCAGTGCTTTTAGAGTGGAGCCCAGAACGCCCGGGAAATATCACAGTCTACACTGTTGTCACGATTCCACAATCAAAAAATATTGCATTCATTGAAAATACCACAGTTCAATTGCAACTCTCGTACAACACTCAGTACAATGTAAGCATTATAGCTACCCTCTGTGGATACAGAAATGCTACTACAACGCTTGTGTTATATTTTGGTGAGCGTGTCCATTGTAATCCTTAATTATTGAACATAAGAATAATACATACTCTTGGTATCATGTATAGTCAAATGCACTCATCCTCTCCATCTGCCAATGATTGATGATTCTGTGAGTGTATTGCTGGACAACGAACCAGCTGTGATTGAGACTAATGCCACATTTAGCTGTCTAGCTGGACAGACATTCAGTGGACCACATAGATCGACTTGCATGGAGAATGGAGTATGGGAACCAGACCCTCGGGAGGTGAAATGCATAGGTGAGAGACATACATGCCTACTAATAATTACTTCTTTGTGTTGGGATATTATTAGCAGTTACGATTATTCCATGCCAGTATCAGCCTGAAACTATCAAGTGTTTTCTATCTCACAATTTACAATTACTGCAGCAAACTGTGGTCCTCCATCTCCTCCCCCTAGTGGTCTTATCTTTCCCTATATCAGCACAATTGATGGAGCCGTTGTGAACTTTATCTGCCAGGCATCAGCACATGATTTAGAAGAAGAGAACATAACAGTAGCAGTTTGTAATAATCAAGGAGAATGGGACCCGAATCCTGCTGAGTTTTGTGCAGTTGTGTCAGGTAATAATATAACACCATAGCAATATTGTTAGCCTTGGTTTTGAAATTTCTTAATCATTAATCTCAAGTGACCTTCTGGGTCACCATAGTGAATCAGATTCAAATTTCATGGTTAGATCAGAGTAGTAACAATAGGGGGAAAGCATGAAGTAATCAGTGTTATTAATTTTAATACAGATAACAATATACTCAGTCAAGATGCCCAAATAGCTATAGCAGTGGCATTTTCTGAAGCAGTGCTTATTGCACTTCTCTTCTTCACGATTGGACTCTGCTGTAATCGCTCACGTCGAAAATGTCAACTGATAAAGAATAGAAAGAAACGCGTTGTGCTACGAAGGCCAACACCCTCTCCTAGATGCAGAGAAACATACTACAACATGCATCCACCCTCTGAACAAGCTAAAATGGCAATAAGCCGTCCCATAGCTGTGTACGATGATGTATTGATCGAGCAAGATTCGGATAAAAGTAGGTCCGAGACTAAGCCGGATGACTTGCCAGAGAAACCTAAACGTCCAGTTGTGATGTACGATGATGTTCTGCCACCTACTGAGAAAAATTTGAAAGGAGAAAATACGGAGAAGCCTAAAGTAATGTATGATGAAGTGATACCTCCATCTGAGCAAGAGCATGTAGCGTTAAAGAAGAATACAGCCTATCGCCCAGCAGATTCAAAGTAAACTTAGTCTAGTATATATCGATTACGCACAAGTATTAATTAATGGTATTGTCAAGACAAAAACTGGGTTGTATTTTGTTTGCACTTTCCCTGAATTTGGGAAGATTATTTATGTCAATGCATATTATGATTGGAAAAATAATTATTATAGTCTTGAGATAAACAACTTTCCAGGAGCAATAGAATTATTTTTAAAGTGGAGGGCATATGCAACTATAATAAATAAATGTTATAGGCATCAGCTGTGAGCTTTAGCTAGCTAGCTAGGAACTCAAAATCATGACTTTTTTGCTACAACAATATTGTTATGAATATAATATACAAATTATGGTTTTCAATATTCCACGAATACAGACTCTTGCCCATGGCACACACACACTAAAATAATATTATAATACATGCATGCATGTACACATATACATGTGTACACAAAGGTTGGGGATTGGTGCATGATGCATGAGAGAACTGAAAACAGCTACAGCATAAAGTTTATCCTGCTATCTAGAGAAACAAAAAGAAATACGTACTTGTACTAATACTATGGCAGGCATGACAGTTGCAGTATATAATAATAAATTATGTGGGATACAGCTAAAACGTAGAACTAGAACTCAGATATACATACTAATAATATTATAGTTATATAATATAATTATATAATTATATATAATACTTCAGTAGCAGTTCATTATAATAGAACTTCTACACTTGGCAATGCTTCAACCTACAAATTAAGTTAATTATAATTATAGCTAGAGTAAGATTTATTTACCTAATTCACGTTGATTTCTTCGACATTCCCGAAAGAGTAGATATGCCAAAACAGCGGTAGTGATACTAAGCACAATTATAGGGATCACAGCTGCAACTGCAATACGCCATGAAGCTACAAAAATGGAGCATATCAATTAATAATAAATGTGATGTCACATACAATAATTAAATTTCACATCCCCTTCAAATTTCCTGAAAAAAACAAAATTTCTCACCATCACTAGGAGTACATGTATTTTCCGGACATGTGGGCTGAGTCATAAGAATGCCACAATCGCGACTCTGCAAAGTAGTTGAATTGTCCACCGTGATGAAGGATGAATTTTGACCAGTGCGACCACAGCGATCTACAGTACTCACGCTAATATCGTACGAGCCACAGCTACACATACGGTAGGCAGCTGGAGGCATATATATAGGCTCGTCCAATTTAGTACCATTCACGTACACTAGGTACTGCGAAACGTCCTCTTCAGCAACGTTGGGTGGTAGACTCCACGTGATACCTACAAGACAACCTCCAGTATTGTCAATCTTTTGGTTAGCTGTAACATTTTGAACTTCACGGTCACCTGGATAATAATAATACAACATAATAATTATATTGAACTCCAATTGGTATGCCAATGTATAATGCATGCATATTAATTTATTGGACTTAATATAATTATGCATGTACCTCGTATCTAGACTGTTTGGACAAGTTCTCCTAATTTGTGTACTTACAAAATTAGCCCTTGTTAGTAGCTAATCAATAATTATAAATAATTAAAAGGACACTTGTTGTTAACCATTACCAAGTATCTGTATTGCAATAGTAGTCATCCCGCTACCCGAACATGAGATGTTCGCTGTTGGAAATTCAGCTGATGTTGTGATATTCAGTTGAGATGCCAGTATTTGTGTTCCATTTTCCATAGTATTGTTGATGAGAGTGGCTGTGCTATTACTGTTGACTGGGCTGCGTGCTATAGCTCCAATTCCATCATTGGCAGCAATGAAATCTAATGCACTGCCACCAGCGTCAATGTATTGAAGACTAATCCACTGGATCGTTGGCGATCCACGAGTCTCACAGGTGAGACTAACAGGTTGATCAGGGCATAGTGCATCATCCAAAGGTGGAGTGCTATTAATAATTGGCTCTCCAAGAACTACAGATACTGATGAGAAAATAATAGACATGCATATGGGTATATAATAATACAAGCGATACATGCTGAGCTAGAGTGTGTATAATTATTATACCAGTGATGAGGAGTACGTTCAGCACTTCCAGCAATTGATACATTCTTATATACTCAGTGACGATATCGATAGGTTAAGTCTGACAGAGAACTTAAAGTTGTAATATGTATGTGTGTGATGTGTATAATACAATCGCATATTATATGTAAAAAAATATGTTTAACTTAGTGTATACACGTAGTAGTGCTACTGTAACACTAATATTTTTTATATTATGCAGCATAGTAATAGTCTTTTCCCTATACCCCACCTTTGATGAGGATGGTGTGTGGCTTACATAGTCTATGATAATTCTATTGTGTGCCTTAAGCAACATTTTGCATGGTGATTCTGACTTCTGGCACTCTGGCATACCAATTGGATTATTCATGCTTATCATGTGACAGCGCATGATACTATTGTGTATGGACAACAATAATATTATTATGCGTACTATGACGTTGCACATAAATAACGAAGAGCTCGATCAGAACCAGAGTGGCCTAACCCACAAATGTTGAGTTAGCCCCCATAATCTTGAAAACATGATTTCATGAGCAACAGAAAATTCACATTTTTGAAAATTTGAGTGATTTGGTAGAGTAGGTTTAGTCCATTTTTGAGCTTTTTAGACAATTTTCCACATTCAGTTTGGGGTTAGGCCACTCTGGTTCTTGACCTTTCTATTGTTGCATCTGGTAAAATTAATGCTAAGTCCCAAAAATGCAGATAATTTGCTCAGAGAACAGCTAGGATACAACATGCGGCTGGCCTTGGCTACCACACCCATCAAATTTAATAACTTGTTTTGTCTACAATCATTGTGTTCCTCCCCCTAGCTACCTATAATTCATACGATGACAGCGGCTTTATCAAGATTAGATAATTAATTAACTTACGTTTGAGTATATAGCTTCTTCGATTCCTCTCCCCAGTTCAAAACTGTTTGTCGGCGATACTGATAGGATTGCTTATGTGGGGAATTCCATCGGCAATGAATGAAATTAAGTATTCATTAAATTTAATAAAAGCATATAATTAGTGGATCACGACAAATTTGGAGAACCGGAGTCAACAAGAACATTTAATAACCATTATAATTATGCCATTGCGTGCATAACATTAATATAACTAGTGCATGTCTAATAATATAATATTATTTTTATCCTTTCCCTACTGTCTTAGTTTGCTTGAAGGCATTACTTGCCAATGGGGGATGCAGGTACAGTGACTCTGTAAGGTAGACTATCCTGGAATGTCAGAGTATGGTAGTTTACGATAATAATGCAATGTCATTATGTTATTGTGTTCAAATGACCTTTTATGGTGAGGTCAGCACAAATACAAAATTCAATTTTAAGTATGAGAGGTGATTTTCAATCATGGGATTCCAAGGAAATTCATTGCATATGAATTCACTATACAATTAGCGGCTAGCGAAGCAGAATGAATCAGCTAAAACTTAGCTTTGAGCAGTACTGTACGGTCTAAATCTCATGTCACAGATCGTAGAGTGAGAGAGGGATATCAAATAATTGGATGATCATTATACCATGTACCAAGATCTGAATTCCATTTTCCACACTGATATCAGGTCATAGATACTGCATAGGTTGGCAGTTGTGGATACCCCAGGCCCTTGGGGGGAGGAGAAAGGGTTAACTCGCGCCACGCAAGTTTGACGACCACTACCAATTGGCATGACTTAGTGTACATTTTTGTGGTTAATTTACTTCCACAAGCGCGAGCTAGCTTACAATGTTGATGATCATTACCAACTTTGGCTCAATACCTAGCCTGTGAGTCATTTTAACGGACAGCGTTCTATTACCGACCATTACCCAAAATTTAGATTGCAACATATCTCAGTTATGTATAACAGTCCCAGTTTCAGCAGCACGTAGTGTATCCAGTACAATTATCAGTCATTTTATGCTTAGCTGGGGTGTAAATCTGTGGATTAGTCTCATAAAGAGCCAGCTGGCATTCTAGCAGATCTCGTAACTAAGCAGTGATCAAAATCAAATTCTAATTGATCATGAAGCCATGGACGAGTGCAAGTAATTAATACAGGGATTGGTTTGTGCTTGCACACACACACACTCACAATGCACATGGGATCGATATGTACATGCACACATACAACACACACTCACGACCAATGTGGGTATATACACACATGCACAGTACAGTGGCCTTAAAGCCGGCTGTGCTCATGCATGTATAGATTATATACTGGTATAATAATAATACCTATTTCACATCCCTGTTCAAGTATATAATACAGACAGATATACTTACTATTATTTTTACTATAATATCACATCGGCCGTGTATAGTACGTCTGTCAACTAGTGTGTTGTTGACGATGAAATGAGCGGTATCTAGTGAGAAAAACATCAGCCCTACAGTTGACCTAACAAGATTCCAGGTTCACAATACACGGAAGACAATGTTTTGGCTGAGGAGAATCACTGTATCAGTAACAGACGTCGGACAGCCTCCAAACATCACAGTAAGATTTGAAAAACATGGATTCAACAACAAACAGCATTTCTATGGCATTTCTATGTTACGGTTACATTATAGCTAGCATCCTGAAAGTCACCTTTGATAGATATTATAATAACTCAATAATTATTACAATAATATTATTGTATACATTATCTGCGCTTATATTTAATGCGTCAAACATAAAATGATTACTTTGTTGTACACATGTTATTGGTCGATCATACTGTAGCTTTTTTAGATGAATACAAAATAACAATAATCCCATTTCGATATTTCTGCACAACTTTGATAAACTTGTCTAGAAAAAGGTTCACCGTGTGCTTTGAAGAATCGCGTTTCTTCACAGAGTCTTGGGACCTTGTCAGTGGGATATTATCAAAACATAATTAGACATTCAGTGCTGGATTAATAAGGTGTTATGTATCCATCACAGAGCCACGCTTTGCTTTAGAGAATGCAACATATGGAATACATTTGAATGTCAGTTTGCATAACCTAAGATAAAGTTTTTTCAACTAAATGTATTGACAGTGCAAGAAAACACATGTGACAGAAACTGTGTGGTTTTCAGATGGGACAAACAGCATAAACTAATTATGAGGGTATGCAGCTGTACTATAATGGAAAGTTCAATGTACATATGACACTAGAGATGAAGGTGTTTCTTAAACAACAGATCTAGATGGATCCATCGATCTGTACTGACCCTATACAGTCAGTACAGATCGATCCATCTAGATCTGTTGACATGACACATGATGATAGTCTAATGGATGAGCAGGCAGCTATTACTTACTGTGAAAAGATATGAAATGGCTTCCAATGGCAACTTTTAATTGTCGAGGATAGACTAAAGGTACAGTTCCTCCACAGGTGGCCATGGCTAGGCTAGGCTATGCAGACTCAATAGGAGCAGATAATGGGATCAAATTAGTGGTTGAAAATGAGGCTTTCACATTACTAATTATTGCTTCAACACCCTATTTAAGTTAATGGTGTGTGCTAATAACTATCCATCTATTTACACAAGGAAATGAAGTATGAATACATGGGGATTAGGCAGCAGCAAGTGCACACAATAGTGTGTACATTTTCAGCTTTAATAGTCAGGCTTATAATTATATAATAATAATAATATTATGTGTACACAATAGTTTAGAAATCCCACCACAAGTATATATTGTCAGCCTTGGCTCACTTGCATAATATAATATTATGTAGTTTAGAGTTTACATAAGTACATGTAGTGATTAATGGGTACAAATTTAATTGAGATTAGAACTGAAAGGCTAGTTCCCTCACAGGTGGCTATCCATACATAAGCAGGCACTGGGATAGTTCTATAGATATGAATAGGAGGCTTTGATTGTACTAATTTGTTGGCCATTACACATTCATTCACAATGGTGCTAAATTTACACACTGAGGAAGCTGTGGTTGAATACATGGAGGGAATTGAATTGCATAAAGCAGTTGATCCCTCATTTGTTTAGAATATCCTTATATTATGTAGTAGACAATCAAATGTTAACTGTACTTAGCAAACCACACCAAGGCTGATAGCAAGAAAGGTGTAGTGGTTTGTTGAGTGACTGGACATGCATATCACCAGTACTGTTGAGAGAGTACTAGTGCATGATACTTCAGTATAATACTGGTGTTCGCTTGTTTGATTAAAGGGAATTTAAGACATTCGGAAATTGCTTATAACAACATGTTATTAACTAAGCAACATAGACCACAGCCTAAACAGTGCCACAGACACTTCCGCTGTTACTACAGGATAGCTAGCTACGCTACATATCGCCAACAGGATCCACTATAAAAACCCTCAGGCCGCTAGATTTTAGAGTAAACTACTCTGCTGGTCTGTATATATTATAACTTAATTAGTGTGATGTGTGGTAGAGAATAAATTAAATAATATTATTCTAATCTATTAAAAACCTAGGACTAATTAAGGTAAACCTCTGCTATTATAATACAATGTCATAAAAATTTAAAATATAGTTACACTCCCTTGTAATAATCAATTTGGCCATAAATAAAAGTTAATGTGATTATCTTGAGTGTACGTGATTGAGGAAAATGCTGACACCTTATGGTACAAGCATTTTCCTCAATCACGCCAAAATTTGGGAAAATTCAATTTAATTGTACACAAGTATAAGTAATTACTTAGCAAGCAACAACAGAGTGTTTGTACTTTTGGTACAGCAAATATAGTAGCACTGGCTTCTTGATCAGTGGCTTGGACTGTCATCTCCCACAGGCACCACTAGTATAATAATAATGAAAGTGTGAATATATTATAATTAGATTGAAACTATGAGTGTGCATGGTCATGCATCTACAGATACATAGTACTAATACTCTTGATAGTACTAATACCGTAGGACGGGTTTTAATTGCGTAATTTAATGATTGTGTTCTTGATCTAGTCAAGTCAGGCCAAATTACAAATCCAATAATTGCGATGGACGACCCCGTACCGTACTGTAGTATATGTGCACGTTCATGTTTGCAAATCTATTAATTGCAAAACGTAGAAAAACTCCCAATTCACAATTAATAGATACTCACAATTAAAACCTGACCTACGGTAATTATTATACCTAATCACATCCTGTTATACCCCTGGCCCCATGCTCCCACTGCCATTGAATGTACCCTGAGTGCTACATTGCCCAATACATTCATTTTGACAAAAATTAATTATCAACTACAGTGGAATCCCTCTATAAGGATATACCTCTGAAATGAGGACACCTCCTTTAAAAAAATCAAACTGTCCTTAGAGTGTTCAGAATATACTTAGTCTAAGAGGGATTAATTATAACATACCAAAATATACCAGGAGCAGGATGATAATTATCAGCACCCTAAGACCTCTACCCTGCATTATACAATACCAATAATAATATCACATAGCCATCATAATAATTATGGACACATGCACAATGCATGATACGTACCTTATGAGTGCAAACGGTCAGTAAGGTGATAAATATGACCAGGATAGCCATGTACACTGTAGCAACGTACGATAATTATAAGTGTATGGTGTCAAATTTTCATAGACTGGATTCAGTGAAAATAAAAAAAATTCAATGGGTGAGCACCAGTGGCATATCTAGAGAGTTTGTGATAGTAGGGCCCCAAAGCTTAAGGGGCCCAACTGTACACCCAAACTAGGGGGTCTGTGGGGCATGCCCCCTCCAGGAAATTTTTGAAAAATCAGCTCTCATGAGAGTAATTCTGGTACGTGCATTCTGGACGGTATATTATTCTGGCATACAATCTGTAAACAATTAAAGACAAGAACGGACTATCCTTTTGAATCAGTGGAATTAATGACTCAAATACATCTCGATATACTCCAAATTCACTTTCAGTCCAAGTGTTTTCTTTGCTAAGTATATACAAACCGGGCGAATTTTTTTTGTTTAACCCCTTCTTCCCCAAGTTTTTGGCCAGAGGAGTAGAGTGGGCACTTTGGCAGGACCTCTGCCCTGCTAGGCCCTGCTGCCTTAGATACACCACTGGTGAGCACTTATGAGCTCAAGGTAGCCTGCTACAGGTGAATATGTTTCACTGAATATTGAAAGCCACAAAAAGTAATACTGCAAATCTTATACAGTACAAAATTTCCCACAATACTTCATAATAACACTACTATCATAATAACAATGGCTGTATACTTACCATTTTCATGGCCTTCTGGATTGTTTTCACGTGGTTTACTAGTCACAGTGTCAGTCCCAGCGTCACCAACGGCAATCACTGCTGATGACCGAGCTAACAACAGCTCAACACTACATGCTATAATATACATCGAGATATGAACTACGTAGGGTATAGAGTAACAGGCTAGAACGCCATTTAAGGGAACCTACCGAGCAGAATCACCGCCGCTACTTGAAACATCCCAATCATCTATAGACAATATTGCTCAAGTTCATACACAAATGTATATGTGTATCACTTTACACATACCTTCATTGCTTCGCAACAAAACACTGGCTAGCTAAAACTTATATCGTTGATGACTGAGTGTAGTATAATGTACATGCGGTCATGCGGTTAATCCTAACATGTCACATGCAATTGGGATCTTGAATGTACGTCATCCCGGCCCACTATATTATTTGCGACTGCGCGACATTTAATAGCAGTCAGAAGCAGCCATCAGTTGAAGCCCCCATATATGCATGTAAATAATCATAATAGCAAGGAATGGTGATGTTTTCAGGTTAATTATTGGTCCCTCCTACGAATATTGCAATGATATAAAATGTGCATATACGTATCCTGGGAATTGAAATTACTTACATGGTTTTAATCAGCCATGCAAGACCATAATATTATTATCACGGGATCCGGATATCATGATACTGATAGCCAAGAAAAGTTCACATGTGCTAGTAGGATAATGATGATGATGGTTACATGGCATATCGACCATGACCTGCAGTGTGGCTCGTGTTGGGGCTACATCTGCAGTCTAGATAATATGTATAAGCTAGGGACTCTCCCCTATACAGCAAATGAATTGCGATGGAACACAAATATTGCGAGACAGGCCCGGGCTATGTCACGTGGCTGCAACCGAATTATGACCATATATGGTCACTATAAGCTGAAGCCTGTTTGTGGTTGACAAGTGTACACACAACCTACAGTGTGTGTACAGGAACATCCACAGAAGAATGTGCTGACCAAAGACATTAATCAATCCTACTATGTACATGCAGAAACTACACACTAGTCTAAGAGCTAAAAGACAGGGTAAATTCACCTGTAGCTGTTATAGTAATAGACGGATTAATTTATCACACCTAAAACACTGTAACAGATCAGGGACTGAACTAGAAGCTTAGAAGCGTCGATCACCATAATTATATACTCATTGTACAGCTAGACCATTACACCATGAATAGATAATATTCATGTTATCTTGAGCCTGGCTATGAATGATATTGTAGGGGAAGTCTCGTGTCTGGACTCTATTACACGAGAGACAAGACAATTAATACAATACGCCCCCAGAAGAAGCTACTGAAGGGAGACATGTCAAATCAATTCATAGCAACATTATTCATTCCTCAATAGTACCTGTTGGTCAATAATTTTCATAGAGCAAATTCTTAAGATGATAGCCTCGATCTGTACGCTGTATATACTGGCGTCACGAGTATAAGCTGACATACCGTATATTCATACCATCCAAATTTACGTCCAAGGATGACGTGCATAATAAGTTTCTGTAAAATCAGTCTTCTTAATTGCTATTAATAGTTTTGGATTGGTGTCAGATCATCAGGTCGGTAAGAAGCCATATCAGCTGTGAGAAAAGGGACCATTACAGTATGACATAATATTGTAGTCTGCTGTATATATTATATGTACGGAGAAATATATAATATAATTATACTGCAGTGCAGTCGCCTCTGTGTTCAATTTGTGCCAATACACTGACAGTCAATAATATGCTAAAAGCTGGACATAAAAATATTACCCGGTGCCTTCCTCCCAAAATTCAATGGTCACTTTCCTCACAGCAGGTAATAATGGGTGCAACTTTCAAGTACTGGAGCTTGGGCATGGTACCTATAGCTAGACCACTGCATGGGGTATAAAATTATGCATGACTGCTTACATTACGTGCCCACAAAATAAAAACAATTTATGTAGTAGGATGCCCAGGGAGTTTTAGTGGGCAGAGCTGAATGGACATACATGTATAAGTTTCTGGCACACCCATGGCTCAGTGCTTAATACACTTCAGCTGTCAATCAGCACTTGTTTGCTGCATGACACAATGCCCTTTAATTTATCTACCTCGATCAGTAGCCTGATCATATTATTATGATGCCATAGTTGACCTTTCCTGTCTATGGAGAATGACTTGTACATGTGTCACAGATTTGCTTCTATGGCAGAGTATATAGCTAGGCTGGAAGCAGAGCAATCATCGACCTAGTGCATATATAATAGTTAGACACTGTTTAGGAGGTTTCTACGTGATTTAGAAGACAGAAGGGCTCTGTGTAGAATCCCGAGCGAAGCGAGGGTTCTACTGAGCCCTGAGGTCTTCTAAATCACGTAGAAACCAACTAAACAGTGTCTAACAACTTTAGATCCTAGCAACAATGCCCATAGGCTTGACATATAAACTGCTGCCTAGCAACATTCCTAACCATAGGCAACAATTTTTTTACAGGTTTATATGAAAATTTTACAGGTTTATATGAGCTTTTTACAGGTTTATATGAGAAGTAGATACCTGCTCCTGACCAATCAGATAACAGTATTTGTTACAACTAGGATCTAAAGCAGAAGAATTAACGTACCCAACACTATTATTATATTAATATCAGTGCAATGCATGTGTATGAATTTGACCGAAACACTCCACAAAAAAATTCACACTAGCAAGCAGATATGAGGATTCTGAGATTCATGGAATAGCACGTTATACGTACGATGAGTAGTAGAAAAAGGGGCGGAACCAGGTATATTTGTATCTGCGTTAGTATTCGTTCAGAGCTCTGTAAAGTATAATTCATCTAAGCTCAAATGAGTAACAGCTTATGTACACCAGCACCAGTGACTGCTGTTGGTGACAAGGCTGACCCTGTGACTAATGAACCATTGAAACAATCCAGGAGGCCATTGATTAAATTAATGGTGAGCAACATCATCTTGTTCTTGTTGTAGTGTCCCAAGTGGTATTAAATTGCCTAAGTGCTAGTTACATGCATGGATCGAGAGTGGTAAGTAGTATAGGGCATAAATTAAAATTATTCCATACTTTTTAGGTTCATCAGTTTTACATGGCTAGTCTGGTCACAAGTGGTCTTATTACTGACTGCACACTCACAAGGTAATTAATTTATAATTCTGCATGTGGAGTGTTTGTTGAAGGGCTATACATGACATTGTGACATATAGGTATAATATTATATGCACTCTTGGTGCCATGCAGTGACTATCATTTGGCCCCTTGTACGTAGTTCGTTTGGTTTTTGTGACTGTACAATTCCAATAACCAAACAAAGATATATAGTCTGTTGATATACTGAAGAAAGAAAAAGCCAAACTGTTATTGTAAACCACTTAGCTGTGTTTCCAAAAATGAGGCCGTGTGAGTTTCTAATATTGTAGTCCTGTTAACGGCTAATGCCAGCTTAAGAGCAGCAACTGCACCTCTAATACTAGAAAGATTTTTGTGTGTGCATATGTATGTATATCACAACAGCTGCATGCATATACATACATAATAGTTATCTGCCAGTAATTGGGGTGCATGAGATGCATGGTCGAACGCACCCCAATTATTGTCAGATAACTATTTTGTTGGTAGTTGACCTCTGTTCATCATTGGCCTACTTTATGATGACCCAACCCCTTCCCATAGCCGGCAGATTGCCTATAAAAAGTTTGGTTGCTAGACAACTACCAACAAATATACACTAAGCCTTTCCCTTTAGAATTCCCCAATTACTACATACCACACACCATTCACGTGACTACCCAACCCTTGCATAGACTCAATATGCTACCTAGTACCTATATAATTTTATGAATGGCAATTACATGTGCATATCATGTACCTCATTTGTACTTGTACCATACATATAATACATAGCTACAGTACCACTTTATACACAAGGAAACAACTATTGTTCTAAGTATACTGAACATTAATTACTATGTACACGCAATGTTGTGATTGCAAAAATAGATTCGTCCATACTTGGGAAGTTCTAAAATTAGTACGTAGCAGTTATCAGAATCTAGGTTATCATCATCCCCCACCATAAAAGCTCACATGTACCCAGGATGATCGATGGTAACAAGGTGGATAATGAAATAAGCATGCAATAATAATGATTGACTTCCTCAGCTAGCAGAGAATGACTCCCAATTTAAGTAAAATACTGATCTACTAGCAGCTGTACATTATAGTTAATACACATAAACAACAAAGCAACGTATTTCATTACTGTTAGTATACTCATTAATTTCAGTTTTTCTTAGGCTAATAATTTGGGAATACAATCAGAGATACACTCGTGTACACAATAAGAAACGTAACAGCAGTGATTAGTTGCGAGCCTGCATAGCAAAGAATTTCATTATCAACCAATAAAAATATTATGATTAATTATTCTAACCTTTGGCCCTGAAGGAGGCATTTTCTGCAGATAACGTTGTTACAGAACTGATTGAGTCAGTGTCACTTTCACATTCTGTATATAGCTGA
Organism: Cliona cf. orientalis; assembly: GCA_963930775.1. Lineage (NCBI taxonomy): Eukaryota > Metazoa > Porifera > Demospongiae > Clionaida > Clionaidae > Cliona > Cliona cf. orientalis. Next base: position 13,889,099 of record OZ005690.1, on the reverse strand, counting down.
GATACTTGATTACTGCTAATAACATGATCACTACTATCGCTCGTTTGATTACAGCGATCAACAGCAGCAATATTGATGGTATGAGTAGCACATGTACAAACAGATCGTGCCTTGATGTACAGGTTTTCTCCTGTGTGATCAACAGTTTCACTGGTACCATTGAATGTGATCGTAAAATTGGTTATACTGTTTATATTAACATTATTCGGAGTAATCCAAGAATACTGGACTATGCATCGACTTGAATTCAGGATCTGTATTTGGTTAGATATCATGTTCACCCTATCAGGAACACCTGAAAAAAATATATCATTACAGTGTAAAAATGAATTATAGTTGTTAAATTTGGAAACAATCGTCAATTATTAATACTTAAACGGAGTCTCATACCACAAGAATTAAATCATGTATAATATGATTATACAATTTAATGCTTATCTCCATTTCCCTTTATAGTGTATATATCTACTCATCCAATTGTATTATTGTTGAGTTGTGAGAGCAACATACTCAGTAAGCGAAGAGTAGCTATGTCTTCCATTTCATTATCACGGACACAGATTACAGAAGTAGATGAAACATCGGATCTCACTGTAATGTGTAGTTGGGATATCAATACTCGTACTCCGTTATCCTCACGATTCGCAGTGAGTATGGCTGTAGTAGTATTGTAGACTGGACTATTGTTTGGGACTCCAGTACTGCTAAATCGACTAAATTCTAGCTGGTCACTCATGTCACCAATATAGTCCGTACTTCTCCATGCAATAGTAGAGGACCCTCGTGTCTCACAAGTTAGGATTATACTTTCTCCTGGACACAGAGACTCTTCAATACCCAGTGCACTGATTTCTTGGCAAGAACATGGTACTGCATACAGATGTAAGGGTGATAGTATAATAATGAATATTATGGAACTCAGCAAACAACTTATGCTTGGGATAGCAGAAATAGTCAGTTGGTCTAGTACAAGAATGTGTACCCCACCCACACACAATATACTGTATAGTGGGAAACTCTATTGGAGAGCCATTTCGCCAAAATTAATAAATGCTTGCCAAAATTACCTGCTGTATAGTAGGATGGTTTACTCATGCATATACATTAATTTTTATTAAGTTACAGGTGCATACCTACTAAAATCATAATCAGTCCAATAAAGATTTGATAACTGCATTGCTTCCGTTGATGTGGACTCTGCAAGTAGATGAGTCAAGTGATACATGGGTATTGAACAGAGAGCTAGCTACACAATACGATATGGTATGGAATGGTCGAAATATAGCTAGAGCTCTATAGAACACATACCCCATGCGCTGCATCTGGCATCCTGCACCAGCATGTGAACCTGTTTATGACTTTCACCTGCATAATATTCTGCTAGGTTGTGCGCATGAGCAGAAAGCACATGGTACTGCTGATAGGTGTGGCTATGCACATGTTATGAGAACTCGTAAAATGCTAATTTCTCATGTTAAATTGGATCATATGTTGTATTCAATTAACTATGGCACATCGATTTGAAACAATGAATAATAATTGAACCAGTTTTTTGCCAAGTTCGATTGATTCGTTGTACTACCGAGTCGCTCAGACACCTAGATCTCCAGATCTGACAGACGACAGACATGACTGATTACTTTACCCCTTCTGTTGAAGTCATCGAAAAACTGGCTTCATTATGCTTTGAATCGTTTGGCAAGGCCGGCCCATGAGTGTCACAAACATAGTGTTTTTGTTAGCCATACCTATTGACTCCACCCTACTGCAGGCGATGCATGTGCCTCTCTGCTCATGCACATAAACTATCACAACATTTGTAGGCAAAAAGGAGCACGCTGCAGCTACAGATGAATCACAACATGTGAGGGGTATACAATATGTGCTCTAGAGAGTTCAAATTGTGCTTCGAATTGTTAATTGGCAAGGCCCATGCGCGTTGCAAATATACTTCATTTTGTTGGCAACTCTTATGCATGGACCGTGACTACCCACCATGTGATTTCTGCTCCTGCACACAACCTGGTGGTAAAGGTCATCAATAGGCTGTTGGCGGCATGGCATGGAGCTCTCAGATATTGATACTGCAGCATGCAATGTATGTGCTCTATAGAGCTCTAGCTTGATATCATAGGGTCGGCAGACTCTGTAAGTAGGGATGGTTCAGATGTTCACATACGTTATAAAACTAGAAACTAGAATGGAACAGTTTCAGAACTTCTAACCTTGACCATCGTGTTCTATGAGCATACATAGTAGTGGCCACAGCACTATGTATCATTATAATTTTATATATGCATAGTGCAATAGATGCCACACCCATTAATCAAGTTCTAAATAACGCACACCCATGATCATGTGTGTAGCTAGCTATGCAGCTGCTGTTTTAGTTTATTGCCAACTGGACTGATTTCTATGCACTATTAGTTTTGAATTCCATCTTGTTTTAGTACTCTTGTTCCTGCCACTTAAATTTTTATAGACGGCCGTACTTAATCTAATACTACACATGGAAAAAAAAATGAATTCAATTTTGAAAAACCTGCGTTTTTCTGGTAAAGGTCGTCAATCGCTTCATAAATAAACGTTATGAGAATTCGTAAAATACTAATTTATTGCATTAAATTGGATCATGTATTGTATTCGGTTAACTACGGTATAGCTACTTTTAGATCCAACTTGTAACAAATACTGTGATCTGATTGGTTAAACTGAAGTATCTATCCTTCATAGATAATCATGTAAGCTCTGTAGAAAATCATGTAAAGCTCTGTAGAAAATCATGTAAAATTTCTTGCCTATGGTTAGGGTTATTGCTAGGCAGCAGTTTATATGTCAAGCCTATGGGCATTGTTGCTAGGATCTAAACATGTTAGACACTGTTTAGTCGGTTTCTATGTGATTTAGAAGACCTCAGGGCTCAGTAGAACCTTTGCTTCGCTCGGGATTCTACACAGAGCCCTTCGGTCTTCTAAATCACATAGAAACCTCCTAAACAGTGGCTAACTATTATGTAGATGGATTCCATGTGAATGTATGAAGCTCCATCTTATCATGCCCATTGGTGGAAATCGATTGCACTCTAAGGGAGTAGCGTGTTTTGGAGGCTGCACAGAGTATCATGGTACGTACTGAAAAATGGTGCTAGCTATACAGCTCTCTGGTGCTGTATACTAGCTGTATGTAGCTGAGGCGCTTTTTGAGAGCAAGCCACTGTTCGCTTGGCTAACGCGATAAGGTGGTCACTACTATACTTGCTGTACTGATGCCTGCATGCGACTGCACATTTTGATCCGCTCACCTCCGTATACTATAGAAACAAGGGTGTAGATACTATGATTCAATGGGGGGGGGGGGGGGGGGGTGGGGAGGGGGGAGGCTAGGCTGAAGCCCCCCCCCTCTCCAGATTTTCACTATAAACTATGTACAATCAACGGCTTATCAAGCCACGGCTAGATAAGCCCTTGGTATAATACTCTAATTTTCGCAAAAAAAGGGACGAGCCACTTAATTTATTTAGCTATAACACCACTGCTAGGGTGATATTAATAATAGTAGGAGTGGTCACAAAATTGGGCGTGGAAACACAAGCCCCCCCCCCCCCCCCCACTACGAAAAACTATCTATACCCATGAGAAAGTGGTCGTTCACCTCAGCAACTATCAATAATTATTAGCAATTGATCAAGAAATCAAGGGGTGGTCACTACTATACCTACTGTACTGACACCCGCGACCGGGATCAAAATTTGATCGGGCCTATTTTGGACGTTGATCGCTTGATTCCCGCTGGAAAGCTACCTTGATCGCTTGGTTTTCTCTAAAAATGTAGCTTGACGGCTTGACTGATGCCAAAAATTTTTCTTGATTTCTTGATCAAATTATAGTTTACGGAGGTGAACGCCCACTTTTTACAGTATACGGAGGTGAGCGGGATCAAAATGCGCAGTCGCGGGTGTCAGTACAGCAGGTATAGTAGTGACCACCCCTTGAGAAATCAATGGCAGTATCTGGCATTGGCCCATCAAGAGAGTCTTCTGCCGGAATCAAGCGATCAAGATCCAAAATGGCAGCACGTCAGTCACTGTCACTCTCTCCCACGGGCCACCACACACACAAACCACGCCATCTATGTTTTGCACTCCCACCACCACATCAATATGAATAATCATATGATTATTATCAACTTTATGTGCATATTATGACCGTTTCCAGTGCTGCACGTACCTCGAGCTCCATGAATTGCTGTACACGTCAATAATTGCGCCCTCCAGTTTCTTCGCCAGATCTATATCTACGTAACTAACTTTATACACGAATATTCGAATGCACATCACGTGCAAGAAAACTCAGTCAAACTCCGTAAATTGTCCTCCAACGACGTCAGCACTGATCATGAATTCATGAACCATGGATGCGCCATTCTAAAATTCATAATTAACCATCGCAAATTTTTTCAGATAACAGTGGTAGCCCAGGTAGCTAACTTAAATCTAAAATATGGAGGCCTAACTCCTAACAGCTGATTTATGCTATTCACATAGACTTTGTATTGTGGGTGGCAAAATTTGCCACCCACAATAGCCACATAGCTACAGATGCTAAAAGGCCAAACTTTGAGAAATTAAAAAAAAAAAATAAACTGTCAACTTTTAGCAATTGAGATCTGAGTTGTTTGGACTACCCTGAATGCTCCTAAAAATCGCTAAAAAGCATAATAATTAATAATTTAACCCTATTGATGACATCATTTGAATAACCTCTATAGGCCGGCCTGAGCGCAAGGTATACTCTCTCTCTTTGCATAGGAGGGGGTAGCTCACAAGACTAGGTGCGTATAGGCTCTAATAGGTCAATAGTTATAATTAAATTTTATTATCAACCAGTCACATCATAATTATTATATGCACCGAGGCTCACTGACCTTGATAATTTTTATACTGTGAATTTCAGCTCACAAGGAACATTGGCAATTTTGCAAATAGTGCCTAGGTAAACTCTACAACAAACCACACCAAGGGTAAGTGAGCTGCAAAGCGTAAATGTTGAGTCACTGCCGGTAGCCATGCATAATACGTGTAGGAAATCGATCATGATATTAATAACATTATGATATGAATTTATTAATATTAATGACCACAATGTTAATAGTTAAAATTAATACTAGTCTGAGAGTCTTGGTGGTATTGGTGGAGGTAACTCTTCTGCTGAATTAGACACACTGACCTGCGGTACCTCGTTCATATTTACTTCTATTGGCAGCTTTCCTATAAAACATGATAATTAGCTATGTCATTTTTAGTATTATTACTATGCTTTCAGATAACCAAATTGGCAGAATAAAAGGATATGACTTTTTACATATTCAGCTAGCTGTCCTTACTTGGCTAAGCTATTATAATATTTATGTAATATGAATAGTTATAAGCATGCATTTTGCAAGAGATCCAATTAGAAATCTGAATTATGCAGTAGCTATGTACTTTAATAGCTATAATACCATCCCATGCAAACAACTTTATGCAACATAAAATTACAGAACGAGAGCTATATAGATTCATAATCAAAGCATGCATACAGAAATGATAACCATTTATACCTGTGTCATAAACTCGCTCAATGTCAAAAGCCAATTTTTGTAGACCAACTTTTCTCAAAGCTTCAGCGACTTCCCTCCAAGTGGGTTGTCCAGCATGATTCCTCAACCAGTTATCAAGTATCTCTATGATGCTCTGCTCGGGTGGATATTGTTGATATTTATCTAATACCTTCTTCTCTACTCCAATGGCTACTCCAAACTGATACCAGTTTGGAGTAACTTCAGCCTGTAGTTGAATCAGAAGGCTATCTAGGTTGAGAAGGGTATCTGTATGCACAATGTCATGAAAAGGGTCAGGGAGGTAGTAGCTAAATGACATAATATGCACATCATATACTGCTATATATCGAAATTTATAATCATTGAATATTATAATAATATTAACAATATTATATTCATAACTTTTGTACCTAATTCAGATTGTACTAGTTTATCAATTTGATCATGACTTCTGGACTCCAATTTCTGACTTTTAACCCGTGCACCATGATTTACTTGTGCATATTCAACTCTATGACTCTGAATATCAATTGTAGACAAGCAAGATTTTTTAAAAGATCCAGGACCAATATCAGCGTATACAAGGTAATTCTTTCTTGAATCAGATGATTTGGGCTCCTATAGATACAATGTGGTCATCATTATCAACTCAGATTGACGCATATATTAAAATCCATATATACCGTATAGCGGGTAATTTTCGTGGGTATTAATTTTCGTGGAAAGTCCGAAAAGGCCCCCAAAATTAATCTTCGTGGTTTTAAATTTCGTGGCAGCAATCAGTTCAGGGGCATGGCACCCGGCAAAGTGATGATGTAATTGATACACGCGCTCGATCTCGCTCGCGATCTTCTTTGTTACTACTACAAAGACTTGGACAAAATTAATAGCATGAGATAGAAGAATGTTAGTGTCTAAGACGCTATCAGCTGGATGACAATGGCTACTGTCACTTGCAAATACTAGGACTGTTCATAATAGCTTCGCTGCCACGATGTTTATGACCACGCCCATCGTCACGGACTCGGTACCGTAGGCATTAATTTTCGTGGGTGGAAATTTTCGTGACTGCCAGTCGATCACGAAAATAACGAAAATTAGCCGCGACCCCACGAAAATTACCCGCCATACGGTATAAGCTTAATAATATATACAGTACACACTTAATGTCATAATAATACCTTTGAGTCTGACTGCTGCTCTTCTGGCGAATATTGCACTAAACTGTACTCACTCCGGGGAAGTGTACACTGAGATTAAAGTTTAATCTGAATAATTTATTATTATTATGTAAAGCCACATACATGCACATGGTGACTAGTAGCATCATAGTCTTGAGATGATCTCCCAGTATCCCTGCATCGAGCTTAAGAATAAAATTATTAAATCTTAGGTATGCAGATAAAGACTTACACTTGTAATTTTCTAGAGCGTGATCCTATGATTTTAATAATATGATAATCACAAAGTATATTGCATTATACACTATGATAACAAACCTCTCCTCTTCATAACCACAATAATAATAATTGTTGTTAGAAGTATCAAAATGACTCCCATAACAACCATAAGTGGAAGTAAGATCACACTGATAGATAAACTATGAAACACTGATTTAAAATAGAAAATTAGTATTATGTATAAGTATGACTAATTTTTCTAGTTATTAAGTGGATACCTTGAGAACGAGTACTACAATTATTATCATAATATTGGTTGAAATCTATACTCCATCTTCCATCACTGAGGCATGATGCATTAAATATGTCATTAGGGGATTCATCACACCAGAATATCAGCTGAGATCCTTCAAGGGTGGAGTTGAATAACAAGGAAGCACCATTCCTCGCCAGAGGTATACCACAATCAGCTGGATGATTCATAAGTATAAAAATTATTGAAAACCATGCATGCGTGCATATCATCATGTACATAAGTATGATTTAAAGATTATCATAATAGCCTTAATTATTGCCTTGTGGGTTCCACTCAACTGACAAGAGATATCTGGGTGAGATTTGCCGATGTATACGATTATTGGGTAATATTTCTGCACTATAGATCAGCTTTATACTTGACTCGAGTCCTCAGGATACTTTCAGGTTCCCATGCAATCCCCATTCTCCATGCATGCAATTTTAATAAATATTATGTGCTAGGTCCACTGAGTACCAGTCCAGGAGGACAAGTGAATGCTACATTTAATAGTGCCTTTCATTTCTGTCAGCAGAATACGGAATCTAGACTGCTAATAATTTTCTTTTAAATCCTATCATGTATGCACAAAGTAATAATAATAATTATAAGAGTGTCATAATAAATAATAGTTAGAGACTGCATGAGTCCAAGGTCTCTACACGTTTTAAGAGTGAAGCGAGGGTGCTACTAAGGGCCTGAGGAGCATGGAGACCATTGGATAAGGTCTCTAACTGATTTAAAGTAATATTATAGCAACTGTAACCATGATATTTAGTCTGGAGACTAGTCTACTAGCTGTTGCACTGCATGTGCATCGTTTTCCCTTGGCAGCCCAATAATAGACCTACCTCTCCAAGAGGTCTATAAGTGAACTGAGAGATCTCTAAGTGAAATATAATTAATGGACTTCCAGCTGACCAATCATGCAGATTGCTGTATTTGTTACTACTATGTATACCATAGATGATTTCCAACAAGGTCTAAGCACAGAGCGGGTGGAAATCATCTAAGGTACTTGGTATTGTTACTATAATGAACACTTGACCATGCACTCAGTAGCTGCAGAGTTGAAATGGTGTATATGGTAAAGGTCGTCAATATAGTGGGTTCACTTCACTGTAAAATACCGGCGATGCCGGTGTCTCAGCCGTAGACTAGCCTCGGATCATCGAGAATCTGAGAGTGTCTCTGGACCTCGATAGTGAAAAATTTCAAATCTAAGAAGAACTCAACAGCGCAGTACAGCTAGATTGGTCCGGCGGCACGCTACTCATGGTGCGTGCTATATATAGCGCAGGGCTAGGGCTATCTATATATATCCACGGGATTACGTCAGCCTAGAGAACGCGTGAAGTTCGGCCGTCGCTGCTCGTCAGAGAAGGCAACACGCTGCTTGTAAGGTATTCGCTGGATACACGCGCAAGATACTCTACATATTTCACTAAATTTCAAGTCCCAGAAGGGCTCCATCGAGGCCCTGAATTTTCTCATAATTACCTCCTAGATTACCTCATGATTACCTAATATCCGCAAAAAAGTAAATTGTTACTGAGTGCATAATATGGTATACCAGTGTTATACCATATAGGCATTGTACACTGATTAAATTATTGTGGGCTAGGGTAGCTCTCTGTTTTGTTGGTTTTGAACATGATTTGACTATGGATGCTCTACTGAAGAATGGTCTTAGTGACATTAGATGTTGTTACCATAGGAACATAATATTATTATACCAAATTCTAATAGAGAGAGAGGGAGAGTATCCTACTCCCTATACTGCAGTTCAACTGCTGTTGTATGAGTTCATGACCTTTTACTATAATACTAGTGGTACAGGTATAATAATATTATTATGACATTGTGTGAAATAATTATGTCATAGCTTGTAGATCATAATAATAGTAAATTGTAACAAACACTACAATCTGATTGGTCATTAGCAGGTATCTTTATGCGATAGAACCCTACAACTTTGTATCCTCGGGGCTATTACAGTGTTTAACTAAATATTACACTAGGGTATACAGAATAGGACACTCTCCCTCTCTCCGTATTATAATAATTATCACATTTATCAAGTATACTCTTATTAGTTTAATTGTATATATTATTATATTATAGCAACAGTGTTTTGAAACTCACCATAGCTTAGGGTTAGAGTCGTATTTTCACCATAATTTTGTCCACAGAGAGTTGCTGTAATAGTTACATTATAGACTCTGTTATAGGACAGCATCAATTGAAGTCTTGAACTTCCAGTGGAAGTTGAGGGTGCTTGTGGGATAATGTTGGTAGTGTATGTCACACCAGATTCTTCTTTCCACTCAAGGTCAACAGCAACACTATCGGCACTGAATGTTTCAATGCTGCTAATATTTAGTGGCTGTGAAAGTGCTGTATGCATGCATAATAAGCTTACTTGGGTTTGCATTTTAGCTATAGAACAAATCGGAAAAATTGGCAACTGGGCAAATTAATGGCCACCATTAATATGCATAGATGCTGTTAGTCTATAGACTATAATATTATAATTATGCATGCATTTATCTACATATGCATGCTATTACTATAGGACTAGCTGATTTGGGAGTGGCCTGTGGAAGAGGCTAAACCTGTGTATAATTACATGATCCCTGCTCATTGAATTAACTAACCATCAGCTCCACTTCTTATGATATGGATAGTAGACATCATTTGCAATCTAGTATTGTCATCAAACTCTGACGCACACCCAATTTTTGTACCATTCATATCAGTTGTGTTTGGAACAGATAAAAGTGAAATCAATGGGAGAGTTCCATTAATAGAAAGTCTTGAAATATTAAATGTGATGCCTGCAATATCAATTGGTCGAACGTTTATTGGAGCTGTGTTACTAACAATCCTTGTTTCTGTACCACTTCCAGGTACTGTAACACTCCAGGTCAGAATATCTATACTTGCATTGCAGGTGAAAATTAGCTGCTCTTGGGGGCAAACTGATACTCTTTCACGAGGTAGCAAAGACAAATCACTCTCTGCACCTATAATATTGTATATCAGACCGAAATCTGCATGTATTAATATTCACTACGTAGCTATGTGCAAGCTTTTATACCTATAACGAGGCAATCGCAGACATAGAATAAGGTTATAAAGCGTGATGTAAACTTCATCGCTATCGATATAGTTCCAATTGGAAAGCGACACTTCTGACTCGCTATTAAATGCAAATTTAACGGGAGGGGTGTGGTCGCGAACGCGCTGATTCAGAACATTATTGGTTGCAATCCGAGGGAAAATCACTGTGCTACCTTACGGAAAGGATGATCATGGTGGCCGGACGCAAAGGATACTTATTGAAGATTATTCTAAATATTATAACAATCTTCAGCACTATTTGTAGTGCACGTGGTAAGGCCAGGGCTTTGATCTGTGACCTGCTATGAGAAAATAGTATAGACCATTATCAATAATTTTATTATTCTTCAAAAAAAATCTGAGTTTTTATAATATTATTTGATAGTTCTATGTGTACTGAATCCAATGGTGCAAGTTTCATGAAAAAATATTGCCACACAGCCGAGTTACGTTATGCAGTCAGATAGATACAATCATTATTAAATTTGGAAAAGTGCATTTTTAATTATAAGTTGTATGTGTCCAAGCAAAATGTTATTTACTTTTGCTCATATCATTTTACATGTTGCAGTATAAATGTATATCAAGAAATTAATCTACATTTTCCCAAGGACCAATAAGAATATTCATTTTCCCCGCATTTTGGCTTAGTATTGTGCAATTTATAATGGTCTATTTTCTCATACTCGGTTTGACAATGTGTATCCCCTATATCTAGTATAATAACTGCAGCAGACTTCAATTCAGCAATTATTTATAGCTGACCTATGCATGATCATGCAGTTGAAGAGCTAGTAGACCTGGACAAGCTTGAGTTTGATGGTCATATGCATGCAGTTACGGTGTTGTTTAAAAAACAAAGGCAACTCTAGAGTTTGGATACCATGCAATAGCAGCTAGAACATAATTACTCCAGACTGAATCATTCTAACATCCCTGTTTAATAGCTACACTAATGATGATACTGTACCAACACCCTATGGGTCCTAGCATTTAGTGCTATACCACAACACCTTATGGCCCTATTCTCCCACCCTATGCATGCGCAGGATCACTACAGCTTTTGGGCTGAAATATTTAAGCAATAATTACATATATACATTAGTGAAGGAAGTTACAGCTGTAGTGATAAAATGACACACAAACAATAAAAGGTCCCTACATGATTCAGAAGTTAGTTCTGCCATGAAATCTTCTTGAAGACCATGTAGAGTGAAAAGGTTGGCATTAAAACATTCCATACACAAAAAATTGTTTCACAATAATTATATGACACATAGGACTTGCTTTGAGCTCAACAAACATGTAGCTATGATTTTACCATCATGAAGACACATAAAAATGCAGCAACTCAGTCTATCGTTAAATTTCAAAACCACTTGTGTGTGCAACATGTGCATAATAATATATTATAGAAGAGAAAGGGGGAAAACGAAGGCCTTACAGGAAAGCGAGAAAGGGGAAACCGAAGGAACGTATACCAATTTTAATTGTAGGGCATCCACAACCAGAGAGTGTATAATAATATTATTATAGGTTTACTTAGAGTCATCGATCTATCTAAATTGTAGCCAAGAGACTTATGAAAATTTGAAAAGGTATCATTTGAAGTGATGGTGTGCATAATTAATGCCAGTACTCCGCCCCCCTTTAGAGCCCAAAATTAATGAGACAAGCAACCCCATGGTTCACTATCATATTATTATGATGGGGAGTTACAGCAGCACCCTACTAAAACATGGCCTGGGGTGCTATAGTATATCGTAGCACCCTATTTTAACAGTGTATAAATAATTAATACCCTTAACTAATTATTAGTACTGCTGCACATAGTGGTGTGTAATGCAAATAATAATTATACGTACATAAGCAAAGATATTCAACCAGCGAAAGTAGCACGCAGCTTATACTGGATAGATATTCTACATCCTTACTGAAAGGCTCTATTGAGGCCCTGAATTTTCTCATAATTAGCTACCTCATAGATTACCTTGCTACTGCATATGGGGATTATTATCACAAGTATATTGGTCATTTTTTACATTCAAGCTTAAATTCCAGCTTCTTGCCTGCTATGTGGATTCTATAGTATATGCCTGCCCAGTTAACATAAATTATGTGGTCAATATTATATAGTAGAGTATAGCATAACGTATAAAATTAATGGTTTACATATAGCGCCTTGTAACCTTACGTACTCTATTATAATAATATTATTATGTCTGTGATTGCCTTATTATTGGTAAAGTTTGCATAAGTAAACTGATAGTTAATTATTATAGGTGCAGAGAGTGATTTGTCTTTGCTACCTCGTGAAAGAGTATCAGTTTGCCCCCAAGAGCAGCTAATTTTCACCTGCAATGCAAGTATAGATATTCTGACCTGGAGTGTTACAGTACCTGGAAGTGGTACAGAAACAAGGATTGTTAGTAACACAGCTCCGATATACACTCGACCAATAGATATTGCAGGCATCACATTTAATATTTCAAGACTTTCTATTAATGGAACTCTCCCATTGATTTCACTTTTATCTGTTCCAAACACAACTGATATGAATGGTACAAAAATTGGGTGTGCGTCAGAGTTTGATGACAATACTAGATTGCAAATGATGTCTACTATCCATGTCATAAGAAGTGGAGCTGATGGTTAGTTAATTCAATGAGCAGGGATCATGTAATTATACACAGGTTTAGCCTCTTCCACAGGCCACTCCCAAATCAGCTAGTCCTATAGTAATAGCATGCATATGTAGATAAATGCATGCATAATTATAATATTATAGTCTACTAACAGCATCTATGCATATTAATGGTGGTCATTAATTTGCCCAGTTGCCAATTTTTCCAGATTTGTTCTATAGCTAAAGTGCAAACCCAAGTAAGCTTATTATGCATGCACACAGCACTTTCACAGCCACTAAATATTAGCAGCATTGAAACATTCAGTGCCGATAGTGTTGCCGTTGACCTTGAGTGGAAAGAAGAATCTGGTGTGACATACACTACCAACATTATCCCACAAGCACCCTCAACTTCCACTGGAAGTTCAAGACTTCAATTGATGCTGTCCTATAACAGAGTCTATAATGTAACTATTACAGCAACTCTCTGTGGACAGAATAGTGATAATACAACTTTAACCTTAAGTTATGGTGAGTTTTAATTATCTAATAGCAGCCGGCATTCGATCTTAATGACAGAGATGTGTTCACTTGTCCTCCTGGACTGGAGCTAACACATCATGCGGAATGCATGCATGGGGAATGGGAGCCTGGATGCAGCTACTGGGGATGTAATCAAGTTTTTCATATTGAATAGCTAATTACCGTAGTGTCCCGGGTAAGCACACATATCATGGGCGCTTAATTAAGGTGTACGTGTGTACATAGTGTGTAATAATTATTATATGAATCATCCAGCTGATTGTGGTATACCTCTGGCGAGGAATGGTGCTTCCTTGTTATTCAACTCCACCCTTGAAGGATCTCAGCTGATATTCTGGTGTGATGAATCCCCTAATGACATATTTAATGCATCTTGCCTCAGTGATGGAAGATGGAGTGTAGACCTCAACCAATATAGTTGCAGTAAGTATAACCAGATTATAAATTACCAGTATTATTATGTCTAATAATAATATGAATTATTGATATTGCAAGTTATTGTTATATGGCAGGCATCTGTCTTGGCCAATACAAGACAGCTAGTGCATGGCTACCATAATATAATTAACTGACTTGTTAGATGTTGACATAGGAATTTAATTAGTACCTATTCTTTTACATTGAGCATGTTGCCCACAGTGTCACTGTGTACACTGACATGAACCTGTTTGTGACTGTAATATTGATGTTGCTCTGTATTGGAGAATATTCTGTCACTAGTTACCTAGGTAACATCTAACAATACTGCTTATAATAATATTATGTTCAGGGTCTACAGAAATACAGTCAAGAGAATCTCATAATACTCTAGTCATAGCATCAGTTTCTTCAGTCATCCTTTTTGTAACAATTTTCTTCATACTTGGATGCATAATCGGTCAACTGTGGCAAAAGTACAAACAGTCAACAGTGAGAGACATTAAGGACACCCAAGTACAGCCAAGCCAAGTTCATGCTTCATCATCAACTGACAATACTACCATTCCTGCTGAGCAAGACATGGAAATGATGAAAAATGCTGCTTATGGTCCACTGAAATACACAGCCACCTAATAATTTGATGCTCAGCTAAAATTTATGCTCATGATGAAAATTAATAATTTTCTGAATTATTGTGTGTACTGGTATAGATGGTACTATAGTCAATAAGAAACCCTGTATGTATAGATAGTGTACACGTACGCGTACTATTATAAGGCCAAATGGACAATCATGTATTGCCTACATAATACCACCTTAAACTTTATAACAATATTATTCCTAACCCCTTAATTATAACTTGATGATATCGAAACATTGTATGTATACTAATCCAGAAACAATTTTAATTTTACCCAGAAGTGCAGAGGAATTATCCTGTGTACATGTATGAACACAATATGAAAATTTTAATGAAATTATTGGCCTATCAAACGGTGCACATTTTCTCTGGTGATCATTACCAATTCTTTGCCCACATTATTTTGTGGTTGCATAATAATATGTCTTCGTGGTCTATCACTATTTATAATATACTGAACGGCTATCATATCAGTGAAGATTCGTCACCAGTGGCATGCAAACTCCTTCCCTGATCCTCTATGATATAGCACCAATCATAGCAATGATGATAATCTTTACCAGTTGTTAAACTCACTCCTTAATAAACATTATAATATTATTATTATGACTATCAAATAAATGCCAATTAATGTTTCAATGACTTCGACATCAAATGCAATCAACACTTAATCAGATAATTGAACGGAACATTAAAACTGACTTCCCTATCGGTCCGTCAAAAAAGTGAAATAATATTATGGGTACTGCGGTGTAAAAAGTATTCAAACAGGACTATAGGACTAAGGTACATTATCAGGAGTATTATAGCGTATACTGATCATGATGATTCTATAAGTACGTGGTGCTTAGATTTTTATTTGATTTGATTTTAGCCCCTGGTAGGGGGTGCACAAAGCACAAATAACACTCAAAACACATAAAACCATGATTACGCACAAAAGAAAAAGAGAATGACATTGGAAGTCTTCTATGGACATGATGGACTGAATTGACCATGGTATGAATCCAAATGGAGCACACCAACATCTACACCACTCATAGTCCACCGAGAGAACTCCGTGCCAGTCTTCACTTCCCGGTGCTGCGTCTTGGATCGACAAACAACTACATTCACTTGATTTTGCTTGAGCTATGGAAGATAAAACGACGCCATAGAAAGTAAATAGCTGAAGCGTGTATCTCCTGCGCATGCGCACGCGCACGTGTTGTCGACCATTACCGATGCCATGGCGCCATCACTCAAACCTTGCCCGTGAGCCACTTTTATTGTTATTTATCTTGACAAGTGTATACGACGACCAGTACCAAACTAAATCAGTTACATTATTATCATGCAGTGGGTGCTCTACCCAAAATAGTATTTTGTGGCTTTCAGTGATGGGAACTGGTACTGTTTGATGTATGCATATATGGCCCTGGCACATGTATATAAGGCAAGGCAGTCTTTGGGGCCCATATAGTAACAGTACTCTTTGTGATGATGCCCTTGGTTGGGGATCACATTTGCATTGCATGAGTGGCAGCCATAATAGTATGATATAATAATATTCAGCCTCTAGGCTCTAGATAAGCCAGCATGCATTGTATGCATCCGACTTGTAATAAGTTATCATAATAGTGTACGTAGCCTCGTCCCCAGGTGCCCCGATCTTTTCATTTCGCGTGCAGTTGAAAAGATCGGGGCGCCTGGGGACGAGGCTAATAATAGTGCACACCCAGGCACACATGCATCCATACACACACAATGAACATGCATATTATGCCGTGGCCTTTTAGTGTATCAGTGCACCCATCACTGGAGGCTGTGAATCACAAAGATTAATTGATGAGCTTGGGCATTGTACAATAATATTAAAAATATTACTTCAAGCCACATAATATTAACTTGAAAGGCCAATTCAGGAGTAGCGATAGCATCTTGCACTTGCTCATGCATGCTGTAGTCATGGCCTGTTACCGACTATATACATTAATTATAGTACACATGGACATACACAATTCAATGTATGATGCGCATCATACTTGCTAATATGCACACATGCAGCCATGCAACTCAGTATACATGTATACGTATACACTGAGCTGGTTTTTATTTGTCTCATAATATTTGTCCTGTTGATGATGAAATGAGCGGTATCTAGTGGGAAAAACATCAGCCCTACAGTTGACCTAACAAGATTCCAGGTTCACAATACACGGAAGACAATGTTTTGGCTGAGGAGAATCACTGTATTAGTAACAGACGCCGGGCAGCTTCGAAACATCACAGTGAGGTTTGACAAACATGGACAGAGGAGTGACAGAGGAGTGGCAATTGACCACCTTATATATCTCGAGGTCCGTGAATGAAAGTTTATCTCTATCACTGATGTCCACAATGTCCACTCTTAACACAACGGCTGATCTCAATGGAACTGTAATTACCTGTTCATCAGAAACTTTTGGACAATCCCTGGCTAATGCTAGTCTGCTATTAATCCTAGCAAGAAATAACAGTGGCAACGTGAGTTGTTTATTATTTATGGCATGATAATATTATGCACTCAGTAACAATTTACTTTTTTGCAGTTATTAGGTAATTATGAGGTAATCTATGAGGTAATTATGAGAAAATTCAGGGCCTCGATGGAGCCCTTCTGGGACTTGAAATTTAGTGAAATACATAGAGTATCTTGCGCGTGTATCCAGCGAATACCTTACAAGCAGCGTGTTGTCTTCTCTGACGAGCAGCGACGGCCGAACTTCACGCGTTCTCTAGGCTGACGTAATCCTGTGGATATATATAGATAGCCCTGCGCTATATATAGCACACACCATGAGTAGCGTGCCGCCGGACCAATCTAGCTGTACTGTGCTGTTGAGTTCTTCTTAGCTTTGTCACTATCGAGGTCCAGAGACACTCTCAGATTCCCAATGATCCGAGGCTAGTCTACGACTGAGGCGCCGGCATCGAACTGTACAGTTAAGTGAAACCACTATATTGACGACCTTTACCATATACAATTTCAACTATGCAGCTACTGAGTGCATGGTCAAGTGTTCATTAGATATATAATTTATGATTATGACATAGTCACTCCGAGTGTTAACATTTCTGAAGATTATCAAATGAACCTTGTTGCTGTAACTCTGGAGTGGGTTGCTAATAATGGTGTATCCTATGTTGTCTACGTTGCTCCAGAGAGAGCTATCAACTACACAGGAACGAGCAGCGCTCAATTACTTCTATCATACAATATCAAATATAATGTCAGTGTTGTGGCGTCCCTCTGTGGAACAAGTCAAGTAGTTCACAGAGCACTTAACTATAGTAAGCTCCAAAGATTCATCATGCTGGCAACTCAGATTTCATAATAATTATATTATTGTTATTTTTATACAGAAAGATGCCCTCAAATACTATTAGTGAGCACCAGTGATTCCATACAAGTTACAAATCCAGTCACAGTGCAGACCCGATCTGTTAATTTGACAGTAGCTGTGTTCTCATCAACTATAGCTACCGTGTGCGTGACAAGCTCAATAGTATTTCTTTCCATTGGATATGCCTGTGGCTGGTTTAGTCATAAGCATAAGCGATCATGTACCGCAAGAAAAGCAGCATCAGATTCATCAGCTGATTATGAGGAGAATGCTGCCAAGGAAGGATCTCAACTGCCACCAACCCCAGGACCACTATACGAGGAATTACAGCAGAGATCTACACCAGAACATCAGGACCTGGTTGAACTGAAAGAGAATGTTGCCTATGGACCAATTGTAAAATAACCCATACTGAATATCAGATTCTAGACTGATAAATAGATTTTTAATATCCTAAGCTAGTAACTATTACCACTAATACAATAATGGCTCCATTAATAGCATTCTACAGTTAATTGCACACTTTATGCATGTGACATCACCCACCTCTATCTGGCCTGAATTGCAAGTAACACTAGTTTATAAAGTATTGTAGTATTAAATTGGTGAAAAGAATGCATGGGGGAGCTAGTGTGAACGGCTGTATACATGCAGAAGAGCATCAACTTTTCTCGACCACTACCGATCATGATTAACATGAATAATGGAAATTTAGCTTCGTTAGTAAGTATGGTCATGGCCATTAAAATGGATGGTAATGGTCGTCAGGTAATCAGGAGCCACGGGCAAAGAATTCACCGAGTTGAGAATAGATCCGCGCTTGCAATGTTGACGATCATTACCAATTGGCTCAAAACCTAGCCTGTGAGTCATTTTAATGGACAGCGTTCTACTATTACCGACCATTACCCAAAATTTAAGCTACACAAATCTGCGTGCATGGCGTATATCCCTCATCTCAGTTCTGTATAATAGTCCATCCCAGTTTCGGGAGCATGTACCTGGGATCATGTATCAATCCAGTACAATTATCAGTCATAAAATTTTTTCCAGCTTTCTGTGTGCCATGTTTGTACATGTGTTGTATGTGTGCTCGACACATGTATGTACATGCATTGTGAGTGTGCATGGATATGTACATATTGTATTTGTTGGTAGTTGCTTAGCAACCAAAGTTTGTCGGCTATGGGAAGGGATTGGGTCATCATAAAGTAGACCAATGATGAACAGAGGTCAACTACCAACAAAATAGTTATCTGCCAGTAATTGGGGTGCATTCAACCATGCATCTCATGCACCCCAATTACTGGCAGATAACTATTATATGCGTGGCAGGTATACACATACAACACATGTATATACATACATGGGTATATACACACATGCACAGTACAGCGGCCTTAAAGTTGGCTGTGCTCATGTATAAAAAATGCAATACACTAGTATATAATCATACCTGTTTCATACATCCCTGTCCAAGTATAATATAATACAGATAGATACTTACTACTTGTGGTGTATAGTGGTTTAATTGTTCTTGACGAGTAATTGGACATGCATATCACTAATACTGTGGTACTTTACTATGTTCACTGGTGTTGGCTTGTTTAGACCTAACCACATGCCTATAATATGTAAACACTCAAATAACTTACTGTGTTTTTTGTGCATGGTGTTGTAACCACACACCCACATAGCATACCATACCATAATAATTATGGCTAATTGACAAGTGCATGGGGACAACTGACATGAGCTTTAGTCAGCTGTTGTTGCTCATACTGATGCTCGGGAAAAAAAAAACAAAAACACATTGTATACGTAATAGCCTAAAGGATACTTCTTCAGGGCAGCTCAGAGTTTATGCTTGCAATAGTTTGCTGTGGCTATACCTATATTAATTATTATGAATATAAAAGTATCTGCCATAAACCCTAAACAATGCAGATTTGATCTAGTTATTAGCCCTGACATGACACACAAAAATGCAGTATAGCTTTAGTATTTAATGGAAAAAGATCTAGACCATACTCCTACATATATAGCTGGCCTCAGTATGTGGCGTCACTCATTTCCCCTCGTACTGTATGCAGATATTAATTTTGGTCCAGGAATAATAATATTATACATACACACATACATATGCGTGCATGTGCACACACACTCACACACACACACACCTGCACACAATCAACACATAATATTATACGCACACATACACACAGTATAGCATGACCTTCAAGTCAATTGTGCTCAAGTATTCTTAGCATAAAATTAGACTATAATATATTATTTCATACATCCCTGTATAGCAGACACTTACTATTTTACTATAATATCGCACCATGTACAGTCTGTAATCTAGTATCTTGTTGACGATGAAATAAGCGGAATCTAGTGGGAGAAACATCAGCTCTACAGTTGACCTAACAAGTATACTACAGTACCAGGTGCGGCCGGGGTCGTCCATTGCAATTTTGGCCTGACTTGACTAAAACACAATCATTAAACTAAGCAATTAAACCCGTCCTACAGTAATAGACAATTATTTGTCTTACGAAATTCTTAATGCATCACAAACACAATCGAGCCACCTAGTGGTTTCTAGTTTGTCAATGACTAATAATTATACATGCGTGATCTCTTCTCTACAGCAATGCATGCACTAAATTGCAGACACTTAATTATAAATATATATATATTATAATAATATTATTATTATAATTATGCCAATACAAGGAATATTATAAGAAGCATCACAATAATAATATATACGCAACTACACAATGTCATAATATACTCAAGGTGATGATCGATGGTACGAGTATAATAATAATATTATTATTATGATAAAATCTTATGGATTGTTGGGTATTTCTCTTTCCAAATAATATTATCATCAATCATTTACATGTATGCTTTGTATAAGACACTGAGCTGCATGTAACATGTAATATTGTACGAAAACTAATGAAGTCATACAGAGCGTGCACGCTTGATTTAATAAGTGCCAATAATATAATTATAATTATATTGGGAATTCACTTACCACACTAAATTTATTAGTCATCGTCATAGCCTCTAACAATAGCGCAGACAATACACCATGCAAAAGCACCGATAACAGTTGCAACAAGTGCCCAAAGAAAGGAAAATGCAAAGGCTACACTCAGGCCTATGATGGCACCATCTGAACCTGCATCAATCAGAGATATATAAAAAAGATCAATGCCTAGAGAGACATAATTATATTATTATTGTCATGTGTTGATCACTTAACATGACGGCCCAGTATCTTAATTATTACCCTAGGGTAATAATTAAGATACTGGGCCGTCATGCTGGGGTAATAATTAAGATACTGGGCCGTCATGCTGGGGTAATAATTAAGATACTGGGCCGTCATGCTGGGGTAATAATTAAGATACTGGGCCCTTATGCTAGGGTAATAATTAAGATACTGGGCCGTCATGCTGGGGTAATAATTAAGATACTGGGCCCTTATGCTGGGGTAATAATTAAGATACTGGGCCGTCATGCTGGGGTAATAATTAAGATACTGGGCCCTTATGCTAGGGTAATAATTAAGATACTGGGCCGTCATGCTAGGGTAATAATTAAGATACTGGGCCCTTATGCTAGGGTAATAATTAAGATACTGGGCCGTCATGTTAAGTGACTATGTAGCCTCATCCTTCTATGTGGTGAATAGAATAGGCCTGTTCACCACATAGAAGGACGAGGCTACATATATAGTAGCTATAGCGCTACCGTATAGCCGGAAAATTTGGCGGGAAATTAAATTTGGCAGTTTGGCGGTCTATAATAATAATATTATTACAACCGCCAAATTAAAATTCGCCAAAATTTTCCTACTTGCATATAATATACATATGGCAATTCCGTGCCGAACTGCCAAATTTAAATTCGCCAATATTCTTGTAATAGAGATTTTGGGCTCAACAGCCAAATTTAATTCCCGCCAATATTTCAGCTATAATATTATACGGTATGTCATACGTAGAGTGCAGCAGAAAAAATACATGTACTACGTAGTTTGATTATGTATTATTGCCTTTAGGGATGTCATCAGACATAGAACTTGTTGACTCTGTGGTGTTCAGTACTACATGGCTAGAGACCATCACCACACCTATAATAAATTGTATAATAATATTATTAGATTTTAGATCCTAGTTGTAACAAATACTGTTATCTGATTGGTCAGGAACAGGTATCTATTTCTCATATAAACCTGTAAAAGCTCATTATTATAAGCCTGTAAATTTTTCATATAAACCTGTAAAATAATTATATTAATTGTTGCCTATGGTTAGGATTGTTGCTAGGCAGCAGTTTATATGTCAAGCCTATGGGCATTGTTGCTAGGATCTGAAGTTGTTAGACACTGTTTGGGAGGTTTCTACGTGATTTAGAAGACCTCAGGGCTCAGTACTATGTCAGTAGAATCCTCGCTTTGCTCGGGATTCTACATAGAGCCCTTTGGTCTTCTAAATCATGTAGAAACCTCCTAAACAGTGTCTAACTATTATATAGCCAACATATTTGCCGGATATAAATATTTGCCACAAATTTAAATTTGGTGGAGTAAATATTTGCCTAATTAAAGGTCCTGTATCTTATTATAATAATCATTAAATATTAGTTAGACACTGTTTAGGAGGTTTCTATGTGATTTAGAAGACCTAAGGACTCTATATAGAATCCCGAGCAAAGCGAGGGTTCTATCAGAGCCCTGAGGTCTTCTAAACTTCACATAGAAACCGACTAAATAGTGTCTAACAAGTTTAGATTGTATTGCTAGAGCCAGAGGGCAAACTTCTAGGTAACTATGAGAAGCTTGTAGGTGACTATGAGATATAGATACCTGTCAGTAGCCAATCAAATTGCAGTATTTGTTACAGCTATGATCTAACACGGGATAAAAAGATAGTGGATAAAAATTCATCAATTATTAGAGTAGGTAGTGAAAACAGCAAATATTTCGGCTGTCATAATAATTATTAATCATACCATAGGCCAAAAGAAGTGCTTGGATGCAGTATGCATATGAAGCCTACACAAAGAGGAAAGAATCAAGATCAAAGAATGTATGTATACCTGCATGGTCCAGTATAACCAAAGATGACACGTGGACGGTCATACGTACCGTCCAAAAATAAGTAGTGTAGCGATTTTTATATGGAAGCCAATTCCCAGTTCAAAACAAAACACAGAGCACATACTAACTGTACTTGGCAGCAGTTACCATAGCAACATAATCTTCAACCCCAAATTGTGGGATAGTTAGAGGTGATTGATAGAGGGTCATTAGTATGTTAACGGGTCAATAGTGACTACTACCAAAATAGTTAGATGTTGGTTTCGCAATTCTAGTCGCACGGCTTCGCTGCTTCGTAGAATATGCGAAACCAACATCTAACTATCATATAAACCATACATAATAAGTATTATATAGGGACCACATACTAAAATTATAGCCTAAGAGCCTAGCTATCAAAGGTCACCACCAAGTTTCGAAACACCCACTTTAAATGACTTTGTGTTGGAATAGCCCCTCCCTCCTTCTCTGTCCACAAATACCTATCAACAAAATTTAATAATGTAGCTAGCCCTTTGAAACCTACCATTTGTGAAAATAATATCTTTTATCTTCGATGTGACTATAGATCCTTTCAACTCTTGTTTACCTCATTCCATTTCATTCATTTCACGTTAATATCATGTGACGACTAGCTGCCATATCAGGCCATGTACCACAAAGTTGATAATAATAATTGTTGCAGCTATGAATATGATTAGGTACCGTGCCGTGACCATAGATTAGGGAGGGGAATATATAATCTATGCCGTGACTGAGCACATTCCAGCGGTTAATAATTTGCTGCGCTAGTGCCATGCGTTTGCAGCATTTACGATCATTACCTGTTTGGCTGAACACCTACCCAGTGAGTCACTTGAATGGATTACTTGCGACCAGTATCGACCATTACCAAACGTAGCTAAATGGTGGGACCACGGTATGCAGATTCACGATACTCCCAGCTTCCAGAGGAGGTTGGTCACAGATTCTAATTCCATAGTAACTATTACCACTAATTTTATTAGTGGAAGACAATAATGACTCCATTAATAGCATTCTACAGTTAATTGCTCACTTTGTGCTTGTGACATACCTCTATCTGGCCTGAACACTAGTTTGTTATTGTAGTATTAAATTGGTGAAAAGAATGCGTGGGGGAGCTAGTGTGAACGGCTGTATACATGCAGAAGAGCATAAACTTTTCTCAACCACTATCGATCATGATTTAACCATAGATAATTTAGACTACGCACTATGATTTAACTAACATGAATAATGGCTTCGAGTATGCCATTAAATTGATGGTAATGGTCGTCAAATAATCAGGAGTCACGGGCAAAGAATTCACCGAATTGAGAATGTGAGAATAGGTCCGCGCTTGCAACGTTGACGATCATTACCAATTGGCTCAAAACCTAGCCTGTGAGTCATTTTAATGGACAGCGTTCTACTATTACCGACCATTACCCAAAATTTAAGCTACACACATGGCGTAGTTCTGTGTAATAGTCTCAGTTTCAGGGGCACATAGCTGGGGTCATGTATCAATCCAGTACAATTATCAATTTTTCCAACTTTAATTTTTTGTGTACCAGTACATGTGTTGTATGTGTGCCCGTCACACGTGTATGTACATATCCCACATGCATTGTGAGTATGGATATGTACATAATAGTTATCTGCCAGTAATTGGGGTGCATGAGATGCATGGTCGAATGCACCCCAATTACTGGCAGATAACTATTTTGTTGGTAGTTGACCTCTGTTCATCATTGGCCTACTTTATGATGACCCAACCCCTTCCCATATATCCGATAAAATGCCTATAAAAACTTTGGTTGCTAAGCAACTGTCAACAAATATATATGTGTGACGGGTACACATACAACACATGTAAATACATGGGTATACACACATGCACAGTACAGCGGCCTTAAAGTTGGCTGTGCTCATGTATAAAAAATGCAATACTCTAGTACTCTAGTATAATAATTATACCTGTTTCATACATCCCTGTCCAAGTATAATATAATACAGATAGGTACTTACTATTTTATTACAATATCGCACCATGTATAGTCTATTAACTAGTGTCTTGTTGACGATGAAATGAGCGGTATCTAGTGGGAAAAACATCAGCCCTACAGTTGACCTAACAAGATTCCAGGTTCATAATACACGGAAGACAGTGTTTTGGCTGAGGAGAATCACTGTATTAGTAACAGACGCCGGACAGCCTCAAAACATCATAGCGAGGTTTGAAAAACATGGATTAAACAACAAACAGCATTTCTACGGCATTACTATGTTACTGTTACACTATAGCTAGCATCCTGAAAGTCACCTTTGCTGGATATTATAATAACTCCAATATTATAATAATATTATTGTATACAGTATCGCGTTTATATTGAATGCGTCAAACATAAAATTTTTTGTACATGTTATTGGTCGATCATACTCGTAGTTTTTTTGATGAATACAAAATAACAATAATCCCATTTCGATATTTCTGCACAACTTTTGATAAACTTGTCTAGAAAAGGTTCACCGTGCTTTGATGGATCTGGTTTCTTCACCAAATCTTGGGACCTTGTTAGTGGAATATTATCAAAACATAATTAGCCTTTCAGTGCTGAATTAATAACCTTATGTTGTCCAAATTGCACAGTTGAAGAGAGTGTTATGTATACCCATCACAGAGCAATGCTTTGCTTTAGAAAATGCAGCATATGGAATACATTTGAATGCTCGTTTGCACAACCTAAGATAAAGTTTTCTCAACCAAATGCATCGACAGCGTAAGAAAGCACATGCAACAGAAAGTGTGTGCTTTTCAGATGGGACAAACAGCATACACTAATCATGAGGCCAGCTATACTATAATGGAAAAATTCAATTCATGTGACACTAGAATTGATAGTGTTTCTTGAACAACAGATGGATCCATCTGTACTGAAGCTGTACATTCAGTCAGGAAATTGACATGTACACACACAAGGATAGTCTAAGGGATGAATAGGCAGCTGCTGTTGGAGTACTATCAGAAAGGATATAAAAATGGCTTCCAACGGCAACTTTTAATCCTTGAGGTTAGATAGATAAAAGGATACAGTTCCTCCACAGGTGGCTATGTATGATTCAACATGAGCACTGTACTGATAATGGAGTAAATAATATATTATGGTAAAATTAGTGGTTGAAAATGAGGTTTTCATGTTACCTCAATGGCCTAATAATTTATTGCTTCAACATCCCCTTTAGTCATGGTGCTAATAATTAACACAAGGAAATGGTGGCTGAATATATGGGAATTCCGGTGCATGCACACAATAGCTATACATTCAGTCAGGAAATTGAGATGTAACACACACAGAATGATAGTCTAATGGATGACTAGACAGCTGTTGGAGTACTATGTTTTTTATCAGAAAAGAGTCCATGAAATTGCTAATGACAACTTTTAATTATCAAGGTTAGATAAAGGACACAGCTTCTCCATAGATGGCCATGCATGATTCAACATGAGTGTGCAGATAATGGGATTGTCAATCCCATAATTAGTGGTTGAAAATGGTTTTCATATTAATTATTACCCATTAATTTTATTGCTCCAACACCCCATTTAGCCAATGGTGCTAATAATGATCTATTTACACAAGGAAATGAAGGTTGAATATATATATATATGGGAATTCCAGTGCACACAATAGCCAGCTGTACATTTTCACCTAAAACTTAGTAGGCAAAACTCAATTGAACACTTTACTTATGTAAATTAACTTTCAGTAAAGCTGTCTTGGTAATACTTATAGTGTGGTATGTGCAAAGCAAGGTTTTCTATCACGGTGACTGTGGTTAGAACTGAAAGGCAAATGGTTCCTTCACAAGCGGCTAAGCATGCATTAGCTAGCACTAGGATAATTTTGCAGCTTATAGATTGTAGTTTCATAACATTTATTTGTTGGCCAACACCATGCATTGAAAACTCAACATGTATGGGGTCTATAAGCCCTTGATAGTTCCCTCAATGGTGGCTACCATTAGCTAGCACTGGGATACATGTAGTAGTCTTACAGATAGGAGTGTGCTTTCATAATATTAATTTGTTGGCCAATACACCATTCAACTCAAAATAATATAATGTATACTTGCACAAGGAAGAGTAGGAGTGAATACATTGAGGGAGCTAACCTTATGCACACAGCATGCAATTAGCTTAGAACATCCAATTAGTAGCAATCAACAAACCACACCAAAGCAAGGCTGATAGCAAGAATGCTTGTGGTGTTACATTAGTGGTTTAATTATTATTAAATTTGTTCTCAGCAGCAAGAGCATGCATATGTATGTCTACGCAAGCAATTATTATTGATGTACTTATTAATTAATTCACGCTGCAATGCATTTTTTCGTTATTAGTGATGAGAGAGAGACAGGATAAGGTGTTCAGAAGCTAATAATAATAATACTTAATTAATGCTTGCAATAACATACAAGCCTAACATAGACCATGTGCCATAAAATTTTAATAACTCTAATTTAAAAGGTTATAATATTAACTTATAAGGGCAAGAGTATAGTTAACAGTGGGGCTGAGGGGGCTAAAGTCCACCCCTCTCCCCACTCCCCTCGGATTTTTGACAAAATTAGTGCTATCATAATAATTGAAGGGCTCAGAACCAGAGTGGCCTAGCTAACCCACAATTGTTGAGTTAGCCCACCTAATCTCAAAAACATGTTTAAAATGCATTTCATGAGCAATAGAAAATTCACATTTTTGAAAATTTGCGGAGTGATTTGGTAGAGTAGGGTGTTTGATTTTTAGTCCATTTTTGAGCTTTTAGACAATTTCTCACATTCAATTAATTAATTATTATATAAGAATCCCTAACCCAGCATTAATTTCTAGTTGATGGAAGCAATATCATGCAAACATGTTTGGTTTTAAATTACTGTTTTTACTGTAATTTGCGTTAATTTTGTTTGCAAAAATTTTGTTAGAAATTTTTGTGTAGCAATTTATTTTCATCAACTTAAAGTGTGTGCCATATTATTGTTTAAGTTAGTATACTAGCTACGTATAGGGAGGTATCAAATAAAAATGCAGGTATCATTCTTATTTTACTAGTGTTGGTATAATAAGAATGAGTGTGCTTGCTATGTGGATTAGCATGATTACCTATTAAGGAAAACTTTCAATATTTTGATTTTTTATATAGTAGATCCATGGGAACATATAACATTATGCAAACATAATATATAATCATTATACAAACATGTTTGTTGAAATCATTCCAGAATGTGTATTATATACTGTCTAGGCGTCTGAATAATTATTTTTGTCACCAATATTACTGGTACCTATGACACTGTAGTGTAAAAGATGGAAACATACAAACATGTTTGTCGTGGTTCACTGCATGCGGTTATGTTTTTTTTTTTATCAGCTATCTATAGGTCTAGATAGATCTGAATATCATGTTACAGTATCATGTGGCACATAATTATTATTCTCAAGCAGACGTGGGAGATATTTGAGACTCTAATTAAGAGAGATAATATTATGTTATCACACGAAACATGCACTATCTATCTTTTGTGTTATTATACCGTAGGACGGGTTTTAATTGCGTAGTTTAATAATTGCGTTCCAGTCAAGTCAGGCCAAATTGCGAATCCAATAATTGCGATGGACGACCCCGTACCGTACTGTAGTATACGTGCATGTTTATGTTAGCTAATCTATATAATTGCGAAACATAGAAAAACTCGTAATTCGCAATTAATAGATACTCGCAATTAAAACCCGACCTACGGAATGCACTGCAGATATAAGCACATCAATATTATAACAACAGTTTCAGCATGGGGAAAATACATGTTGTTGTTTACACAGGGACATGGAGGCTGAATATAATAATATTATTATGGGAATTCAGATGCACACACATGTTACGACGCAAATGCGATCTATCAACACTTAGAAAAATTCGACAGGGAAAAAAAAATCAAAGTGTACGGCAAGATTTGAACCCGCTCTATTCCGTCCCATACATAAGAGCCCAACCACTCGGCCACCACCGTTGTTGCTGCTGGCAGCCGTTATTTCAACTATTTTACAGACAAACCCTACACAACCCAGCCCCAGACCTCCCAGCCCCTCCAGTCCACGTATACGCAAACCCTAGAGACTAACCCTGCTAACCATTCGCAATCCATCCCCAGCCCCTCCCACACTAACCCTGCTAATCATTCGCAACCCATCCCCTGACCTCCCAGCCCCTCCCATCCATATCATCCAGCGATCGCGGTGGCGTACGTACCGGCGTATCGCGAACGGGTTGGGATCGCATTTGCGTTGTTATACAACACATACAGTAACAATAGCCTATGCA
This sequence comes from Cliona cf. orientalis, assembly GCA_963930775.1. Lineage (NCBI taxonomy): Eukaryota > Metazoa > Porifera > Demospongiae > Clionaida > Clionaidae > Cliona > Cliona cf. orientalis. The sequence goes on along the minus strand of OZ005690.1, from coordinate 13,859,587 downwards.
CTTTCACCTATAACTTGCAATAGTAGGCAACTACTCAACTGAACACTCTACTTATGTAAACTTTAATTAAGGCGAATACCTACTTATATATAGTTATAAAATTAACTTACAAAGCAAGTTTTCTATCACTGAGGTTAGAACTGAAAGGCGTACATGTAATAGTTCCCTCACAGGTGGCTATGCATTTAGCTAGCACTGGGATAATTAAATTTTTATAGCTTACAGATTGCATGTGCTTTCATGATATTATTTGTTGGCCAATACTCCATTCAACTCAACATGTATATGACCCTTGATATTACATAATAGTTCCCTCACAGGTGGCTACCATTAGCTAGCACTGGGATAGTTTTTCAGATAGAAGTGTGGTTTCATAACACTAATTTGTTGTCCAATAGGCCATTCAACTCAAAATAATATATTGTCTACTTGCACAAGGAAGAGTGTGAGTGAATACATGGAGGGAACTGCACACAGCATGCAATTAGCTTAGAATATCCAATTATTAGTTACTTAAACACTATAATTATAAAGTAAGCCACACCAAGGGTTAGCTAAGCTGATCTGATAGCAAGAATACTTGTGGTGTGTATAGTGGTTTGTTCTTAATGAGTGACTGGACGTGCATATCACTAATAATTAAATACTGTGGTACTTTACTGTGTTCACTGGTGTTGGCTTGTTTAGATCTAACCACATGCCTATACATAAACACTCAAATAACTTACTGTGTTTTTTGTGCATGGTGTTGTAACCACCTGCACACCCACATAGCATAACATACATGTGCACACAACAATTTTGACTTAATGACAAGTTAAGTGGGGACAACATTCATTGTGATAACTGATGTGAGCTTTAGCCAGCTGTTATTGCTCATACTGATGGATGCTCGGAAAAAAACAAAATAAAACATATCAGACATTCAGTATCATAATGGTACCATTCACCAAGTAGGTCAAATTTCACTTATTAGTCTATAGCCACACACATTGTATTATTTCATGTATAATATTATATTTATTATATTATACCTCAACCAATAATTACAAGGTTATATGATGGAAATTCCAGTCTGTAAGATTATCAGTAAAATATAACTAAGCCCCTAAAATAGAAATATCAACCTTTATTGTACAAGCAATTTTGTGATTATGTTAGTGATTATAAGAGAATAATTAATCTAAGACGTTCAGAAATTTAAACCAGCTGGCTCACGTTATTAATAACAAGTTTTTACATAATGCTTACAACAACATGTTACTAAGCAATACAGACCACATACATCAGATCCTAAACAGTCTAGATACTTCCGCTCTGGAATCTTCGTGCAGGCTATAGGCTAGATTTAGGTTAGACATAATATAATATTATGTTATTCACGATGGCCACGGGGACACTATAAAACCCTCAGGCCACTTCAACTTCAAGACTTTAGACTAAAACCGAGAATAGTCTTATTACTGGTCAGCTAGTGAATCAATTGAATGCTGAGAATCTAAACAAAAGAACTAATAATTATTAAGGTAAATATCTGCTATAAAATAGTGTGAACAGGATTCTATAATAGTTACATTCCCATATTATTATACTCAATCTGGCTATTATGAATAATATTAGTATAATTAATCACACACTTCAGAGTACAATTAGGGCAGTAATCAGTACTCTTACTTGTACGAGTATGGTCAGTAATAGCACGAGCGATAGCGGGTGCTATTTGGCCGTACGTGTACATGTAAGAGTACTGTTGCTGCCCTAATTGTACGAGGATTGAAGTGTGTGATTAATTGATAATAGTATAAAATTTGCCCCAGGCTATAGCAGGAGTACCAATTACAGAGCAAGAGTACAATTACAGCTGTAATCCGTACTCTTGCCTATGGGAGTAATGTATTGGGACTGTAATCACTATACTATTATCATCTTTTTGGATAGAGTACATGTGATTGAGAAATAATACTGGCACCTTATGGCACAGGCTGGATATTATCCTTCCAACTGATTGTCTTCCATAATATTATTAACGTTTTAGCCTCTATGCAAGGTAGGATTATTTAATTAATGCACAGCACTCTAATTAAGTTATAGAGGAATTATAAAATGCTCCATCTCTAAAGCAGTCTGTTTCAGATTAATTTGGAGGGTGCTTATAATATATATTATGCATGTAGCTCTATGCTATAACAAGATTCAATATTAAGCCGTACATCGTTAGAAGAGTTTTTTCTTAACAAAATTAATATTATGATCTGATTGGTCACTCAGAGGCCTCTATTTCTCATAGGATAAACTTTAAGAAAGGCCGGTGCACAGTGCAACGTACACTTAATTATAATTGTTTCCAAAACATACTATCCACACTACGCAAATTTAAGACAGTGTATGAAAGAAGTGCACGTAATATTATATTGTAGATCCAGATCTCATGTCATTGAACGTACCATTACTGATGATTTAACTGTCAGTGAGTGTTTGTACAAACATACAATTCACCACAACAGCACAAGTGAACATCTGTGATGAAACCAATGGTTTACCATGTGGGACAAACATAGCAATTAAGTAGCTTATAATTAGATGTACTGATCGACATAACATAGTAATCCTTGAGTAATCATTCTTACGTGATTAACCATTATCTGTTTTGATCCCTTCCATTTGTGAGAGATATGTCCAGTGACTAAGAATTTATCTTATAATTATACTGTAATAGTACAAACAAAAAAACCTATAGCAGCTACACATGTGTATATTGATACGAAAAATTTTTTACACGAAAATTTATCATACGGAAGTTTCTTTACACGAAAATTTCCAGATCTACGGTAATTAATTCTTGAAACTACTTGACTTCAGGTCGAACATCAATTAATTGGTCACTGGACAGGAATAACTAGTATAATGTAAGAAAATATGATATAAAAGCTTTTGTGCCTTCTGCATAATCATTTCATCCATTTTAGGTTCTGAATCATCAGTGTACATGGCTATCCTGACCGTAGTGGTCATATTGCTGTTTGTATGCACACTCATAAGGTATTATGCATTACTGTAAATCGCGAATATAAAATACTTTCAGACAGCCTGGGTTAATTGTGTGAAACCTTAACGCACGAAAATACATGCGCAATATTAACAATAATGTGATACAGGGTTGTTTATCCGAAAATTATAACACGAAAATTTATCGCATGAAATATTTAATATTTGCGATTTACGGTATATTATGCATGTGTCCCTATATGATCGTATAAAATGCAGGGAAAAAGTCTCAAGATTCTGATTGTCATCATTTTGCTCCTTGTGGAGTTTGGTATGTTGTCATTTCCACCTTTCTTATTATCATTATGATTAGCACTCGGGTACATTTAGTGGCAGTGGGAGGGGCCAGGGAGTGAGGGGAGGTACAATTTGTAATTAGTACATATCTGCAGACACTCATAGTTTTCAATCTGTGATGCTTGTATAATATATATGTAATAATTAATTAACACTGCAAATCAATTGCCCACAATACCGGTAATTGTGGATCAAGTGAATTGGTCCTTTACAAATTGTAAAGGGCCATGCAATCCACTTCAAATCACCACTAGGCTAGCATGATGGTTAGCAGCCTATATTAAGGGAATCTCCCCTTTATGGTACCCCACAAGTATAATACCACACCAAGTTGCTCCAATAAGCACTTTGATTGCTCTAGTTAATGATAATCTATGGCTCCTACTTACAATATTGTCTATCGATTGACAATATTAAATAAGTAGCAGCCATAGATTGATCTAAGAATAAAATCTGATTCCACTGGTGACCCCAATGTTCATGGTTTGTATAGTGTTCGCCAGCATTGTGTATGTATTGTGATCACAAAAATAGTTTATCCATATTTGGAATGTTCTAAAATTAGTAGCAGTCATAATAGTATAGGCATGTCCTATAATTAATATTCCCATTCCAATGATGCAACACAAAGTCCCATTCCAATGCTTACATAATGTGGGGACCAACCCCTGCTATCTATACTCTAAGACTACTATCTACAATTAATGTATGTTGCCTATTATGCTGAAAACCAAGGACTCGGGGATTAGATCACATCCAAGGGCTTATAGACCCCAAAAGCCCTTGATCATAATTATAACACGAATGAGATATGAGGCAACAACGTTTTGAGAGAAGTATAATTACCGATCTAGATACCTACCATAAGTGACCACCATTAAACCAATCAGTAACGGCACCAGAAGAAGCTTAGCCTACCAGAGAAGATATGCATGCTCAATTAATTTATAACATTATAATTACCATTATCTTTATATAATAATTATACCTCCATTAGTTCCTTTTGCACAGTCGATGATTTTTACAGTGGAAGCATGTCGTATGGTATATTATGGTATGGTATACCTTCTTGGTATGCATGAAATTAATAATTGTGCACATGTATACTTATAGCCTACTGGTCTATGACAACCTTTATTAGCATGCATTATGGTTGTCTACCTCAATGTGTTACTTAATTAATTCATATTATTGCAAGGCATATAAAATTTTCATTGTTAGTGATGAGAGAGAGTTCGAGTATAAGATATCCAGAAGCTAATAATGCTTGCAATAACATACAAGCATATTATTAAGTAACATAGACCACATTAGAGACCAACTTGCTATAATTTTAGTAGTGTGGCTTCCGCTCTTTGTAGGGGACAGGCTTGACATATGGCCACTGTAGACAATATATAAACCCTCAGGATACTTCAACTTCAAGATTTTAGTAGAATTGCATGAGAACTGCTTCATTCTTCAGTATGTAGTGCATATAGTACTAGTGCTATGAATATAAATAACATCTTTTAGAAGGAGCTAGGACACAAGTTGCATTGGCTATGGATCTAGATTAGGAATAAAGTGCACCTGTACTTGTGATCAAGGGATGATGCTGATACCTTATGGCACGGGGTACGCACACAAGGATAGGGATGCGACTGGTGGTCTTCCTTATAAAGTAATTATAATCTAATTCTGCTGCCATGACTAGTATAAAGTTTACAAAATTATAATATGTATACATAGCTTGCTAATTAAATTTTCTCTTGTATGCATGCATAAATTTTCCATAGCTTAATTATTCTAAGAGACATGTGTGTACACCTGGCACTTAGAGCTCAGTCTGGGGGGGGGGGGGGGGGGACTGAACATTTCACATGACATTAATTGTACGTAGCCGGCCACATCTATTTGACGACACTTTGTGTGTGTGCATGCATGCAATTAATATGCATAGCTAACTCTATACCATTCTTCCCAGGTGGGACAATCGGAATGCTCCTGATTGTGGGATTAACTGGTAAGGATTGACTTGTAGGGTGAGCTCAACAACAGCAGTGGCTATAGTTCCTTTTGCACAGTCGATGATTTTTACAGTGGAAGCATGTCGTATGGTATATTATGGTATGGTATACCTTCTTGGTATGCATGAAATTAATAATTGTGCACATGTATACTTATAGCCTACTGGTCTATGACAACCTTTATTAGCATGCATTATGGTTGTCTACCTCAATGTGTTACTTAATTAATTCATATTATTGCAAGGCATATAAAATTTTCATTGTTAGTGATGAGAGAGAGCTCGAGCTAGTATAAGATGTTCAGAAGCTAATAACACTTGCAATAACATACAAGCATGTTATTAAGTAACATAGACCACATTAGAGACCAACTGGCTATAATTTTAGTAGTGTGGCTTCCGCTCTTTGTAGGGGACAGGCTTGACATATGGCCGCTGTAGACAATATATAAACCCTCAGGATACTTCAACTTCAAGATTTTAGTAGAATTGCATGAGAACTGCTTCATTCTTCAGTATGTAGTGCATAATAGTACTAGTGCTATATATATGAATATAAATAACATCTTTTAGAAGGAGCTAGGACACAAGTTGGCTATGGATATTGATTAGGAGGATCGAAAGCACACCGGCCTGTACTTGTAGTCAATGGATGATGCTGATACCTTATGGCACCGGGTACGCACACAAGAATAGGGATGCAACTGGTGGTCTTCCTTATAAAGTAATATCATGCACTGCAAGGTAGGATTACCATTTAGCAAGCTGATCTGAGAATGTGTTATTATAATTAACTTATTGTTTATAATCTAATTCTGCTACCATGATTAGTAAAAAGTTTACAAATTTAATATGTAGCTTGCTAATTAAATTTTCCCTTGCATACATGCATGCATGAATTTTCCATATAGCTAGTTGTTCTAAGAGACGTGCGTGTACACCTGGCACTGGCTTTGCTTCTCTTCTCATGGATATATCATGGAGCATATTTCGATCGATTATTGGAAGAAAATTAATTCAAGCTTGAATTTTTATATCCGTATATACCCTCCCCCCAGATAGCCATTGCTGTTGTTGAGCTCACCCTACAACTCGATCCTTACCAATTAATCCCACAATCTGGAGCATTCCGATTGTGCCACCTGGGAAGAATGGTATAGAGTTAGCTATGCATATTTAATTTAATTGCACGCACATGCAAAGTGTTATCAAATAGATGCAGCCACTACGTACAATGTCATGTGAAATGTTCAGCCCCCCCCTGGTCAAAAAGTTATCAACACCCCTGGTATATAGGGCAATTGTTGTGGGTCTCTGTATGTAGAGTTTACCTAACAGTGTGTTCCAAATTGCAAGTTCCTTGAACATTATTATTCTAAGCCATATGCACTTGCAGAAATGCATGCTGTGTTTATCCTCCCACATGGACAGTCATTAGTTTTGCCAGATGTTCACTGGCTTGTTGTGATGTTTAGTTGAGAAAATAATCTGTAAACGTAAACACCCAGTCAGATCAATAGCCAAAATGTTGACAGAACAAATTCCTATTTGACGTATTAATAATAATGCACATCAATGTAACAGTTTCAGTATGGGGAAAAAGTATGTTGTTGTATGCATATGTGAAATATGTTCATTTGCCTTTTACTCCAGGCTGCTACGTGCACTATAATATGCTACTACTATTTTGACATGCATACAACATGCATACTGAAATACTGAATCAGATGTGCACTTATTTGCAACATGCTGCATTACATGTTACATACATGTGGAGGATTTCGTGTGTGGATCGAGTCAGCTTTGATTTTCATGCATATTCTATGGAAGGTGGATTAATTCACTGACAGGTGCTAATGCAGGAGTTTTGCATACCATGGAAGGTGGGTGGCTACCCATAGTAATTAAACTATACTGGAGCAAGGGGCCGGGGTGGTTGATTGATAATGTTATGGTGGACGTCTCCTAGATATACTATATGTTGCATAAGAAGTATAGTGAAGGTGGGGAGTGGCTAGCCACCCTAACCATCCCCCCCCCCCCCCCATCAGCCCCTGAAATTGAATGGTTACTCTTGGTTATTGTAGACTAAAGTTCTTCCAGCAATTGTGCTGTTATGTTTTCTATGGTGTTAATATTTCACACTGGCTGACCACAGAAGTGTGCTAATTTGAGCTGGACATGAGCTAATCCACTATATAATAGTTAGAGACCAAGTCCAAGGTCTCTACGCATTTTAAGAGACCCAAAGGCCCGAGGCTGTAGCATCCCGAGCAAAGCGAGGGTGCTACTAAGGGCCTGAGGGTCTCTTAAAAGCGTAGAGACCAGTGGACGAGGTCTCTAACTGATTTAGAATATAGCAACTGTAACCGTGGTAGTTGACCTGAGGACTAGGCTACTGTTGCAATGTGCATCTTTCTTTGCCCTTGGCTATACTTGTAGGTCTCTATGAAACTTGTAGGTCTCTATGAGAAATAGAGACCTCTGAGTGTCCAATCAGATCACAGTATTTGTTACAACTATATTCTAAACATATATATATACCTTCTAGACTAGTGTACTACAGTAATTAATATGCAGCTCCAGGGTGATGCCCCGGAATCGACCTGAAGCAACTGTCAGTGTAGCAAAGTATTGTCCTTATTGTGCTACACGTACGAGTTTTCTGAAAACTCCATTCCAGTTCTAGAATGTGACTTCGTGTACCAAAAGAATGATAATCATATTCATATATGGCCAGCTTTGGGTGTGTCGCACAAACCAGTACCAGCACAGAGCTGTTTGTGTACACGTGGACATCATGTGGCTACCTTTGTTGTTGTAAGGCAATCCACGTATACTAGATTACTCAATTACACTTCCTACATACACATGTTTACTCTAGAATAGCCCACTACATGACAACCATATTAGTACACCTGTAGCTGTGTATGTTGTAGGCCTGACTCATGCATGCAGTGGATACATATATCATGCACACACTATATAGCACAGTGACAGTCACATACCCGGATCACCCCCATCTCCTCCAATTAATTCACTAATGTAATAGTTAATTAATTATCAGATTCATAAATCACATGCTGAGCATTGCTAGGAATGAGTCAGACGTGAATACGGAGATCGATATTTTATGTTCGGGAATCGGGACATGAATGTTATAGGTCCATAAAACATTGACACCCAGTGTGCAAAGCAGCTAGTGTCTCAAGATCTAGACGATGTGACCCGCCCTTCAGTGGACAACAGTGAGTTTGACTCCAATTTGTATGTAAAATATGTAGCTACAATGTAATTATGTACATACACCCATAATCCAAAATCACTGCGAGGTGGCTTCTTTATAGGGGGTGTGTAATTCTCAATGGGGAGTGACGGACACAAGTTGTACACAGGTTAGTTCAGGCTGTACTAACTTTAAATAAGCAGTGGTACAGTGTATCTGATAAGACTAGTACCTCTCCATGCATGAGTGCATTTGCCTTGTCCCCAGGGACATACAAACAGTGTGTCACAGTTTTCTGTACGTACTAGTATCAAATACGGGGGCAAAAATCAGAAATGGTGGTTCTGGTACACCCAAGATTTAATTTCCAGAGCTCAAAAGAACTATCAATCAGGATGGTACCATGGCTATAATATTATATAGACCACTAAGTTTGTGGTTTGTGCATGCATGGCTACCAAATTTAACGAATGGGAGTTATAGCTATTGTGCATGTGCATCCTGTCATTGTCCAAAATACAAAGTCGCTCTAGAGCAGATGTAACGTACGTCATGCATATAAGAGTGTATCAGGTCAGCCAAGTGTGTATGGCTGTGAAAAGCCAATACATACATACTCAATGCATGCACGTTATCATAACTATAATGAATGGCCGGACCATCTATAGATACATAAATCACATGATGTAAAAACATGCAGATTTTAAGATTGATGCCCTTGATTATGTATACAATCATGTGATTTCCTTTAAGACTCGCCAAATTTGAAATATTTGGAAAGTCGATCGTGCATACACATACAACATTATACACTTTTGGGCAGGTGAGCACTTATACACATGTATAGGACTAACTATAGGGATGAGCTCCCAATATGTGGCCAGTATTTACACTTATCATTACATCACATACTCATGATCATTAGCTAAAATATTATACGAGTATAGCACAACTGAATTTTGCAGCTCACACTCAATAGCCTAACATGCAATTATAATTATGATTATTATAGTAATTCAATGTGTACATGAATTTCAGAGCATTATTATACTGATTTTTCAGTCATGATTAGTTTTCTCTGTCATCTCTGATTCTTTAAACTATATATAAATTTAAGAATAATATTATTAGTGTAAGTTCAATGAACTGCCAACTAATAATTATTAAACCACGATCACCAACCCTTGAAAAAATATTACAGTACATACGATCAAATTTGTATACCTGTAAATCTTTATTCTTTTTGATAGGAGTTGCTGAAATTATTGGTCGTTTTTCACAGCAGCACAAAATTACAAGTAATATTATTACAACAATGATTAAACCGAGACACAGTAGACCCAAGACCACTGATACTCCAATTATAGCTCCCATGTATGAGTCTATAAAAAGAAAAATAAAGCATACAGTAACTGCCAGTGCTGGAATAACGTAAACATGCAGGTCAATAGTGTATTAGAGACGATGCTTAATTTGTTGGAGCTTCTTTGTTTTCATCAGTTTTTTTTCGCAAATTTAATTTATTACTTGCGTTATTAATTTACACTCGGTGCATGCACAAGAGAACTGCAATCCCACCCCACTGCATCATGTAAAGAATGGACAGATAGCTTCTAATACTCTTTTTTCCAAAAGTAGGGTTGGTTGGGCTCAAGGAATTGAATATTAAGTTGAAGTGGCATAATCTACACTGCTATTGCTAATATCATATTATACTCACCACAATTCTGAGCCATTGCAACAGTTTCACCAACACCAATAGCAGGACCAGTTGTCAATGAACCTTCTATAAAAAAATATAATTTTATCTACTAGCCTCACATATACCCAGGTCTTCTCATCGTGGAAAGGCCTGGGTATATACATGTATGAGGCTAAGGTATAATAATGATAATAATTATTGTATAATAATACCATACAAAATTTAATTTAATGTACATGTAGAAATTTTCACCAATGCAGTAAAGGTCACCATGCCATGTATTCTATATTAACAAAAAATTTGCATGATAAATTTTCACCAATGAGAGCAGGTTGCAAAGTTGGTAAAAATTTTATCCTGCGTGGTGATAATTTCACACAGTATACCCTTAAGTTCAATACTTAGTTACCATTATCAGTATTAGTACTCTGGGAAGTTGGTAGATCCAGCTCATCTATGAAGTGTGGTGGTGTTCGAGGAATGATATTAGAGACAAGAGGAGTCTGACCACAAGCGTTAGTGGCACTAATGCTAATGTTATACACTCCACAAGTTATAAGAAAAAGTGCTGAGATTCTTGCCACATTCACATCTATGTCAATAACATCAGTGTCAGCGGACATCAGCGTCCCGTTAGCCAAGATTTCATACTGAGTCGCATCAAAATGATTTAGGCTGTTCCATACGGTATGAATAACACAGTTTCCTTCAGAATGCTCTATTGGAACAGGAAATACATTCTGCAGTGTACCAGGCGCACCTAGATAAAAAATAATGATATTATTATGCTATATACAACGAATAACATTTTTCAGAGTGACAATTCCACGATAAAACCAACCATATTATTGCACTGAATATCAATCTCATATATAGTCCAAAATAGTTCCCAAGGTGATAATTATCAATTTTCACTTTTTGGCATCCTCTACACAAAAATCTGCTTCGTAGCTTCTATAATGCTATACTTACCAAGTTAGTGCTCAAAGGAAGTCGGCCGTGTAGCTAACACTGATCGTCCATGATATGGAATGATCTGAATAGTTACATTTTGGCTCATATACATATCTCCATAACTACATGGGCTAGAGACTTCAAATTTGCAGGAGTAATAGTTCAAAGGTTATAGTTGGTAATGGAGACCTTAGCTAACTATTGGTTGTCAGCACAATATTATCATGGAAGGTCATATATAGTCAGTGTCATGTCTGAGGGTACAAATATGCGCTCTGCCACAACTCTGGATGCCTCATGATTGGTCAGAATTGTAGTGCTATGTGCACAAACAAGGGTGGCCATAGAGACGCACTTTCAAACAAGCAGTGCAAAGCGTTTCAAGAGGCCTGCTGCAGGTAACTGAGTCTCGAACAAAGTGAGTCGGTATCTATTGTTTGTCCTATGTGATATGTCAATAGTCTGGTAGCAGATTCGATTTTTGAGCACAGTGAGAATGTCGCCATTGCAGTGGTGAATTCAAGCAGCTGCTGTGTGCAACAATAGGTTCAAACTTAGAGTTGATGTCGTCTGCACATGTGTACTGTACTAACCAGTAATCTTGACACGCAGCTAGGCAGTTGATAACATGGTTTGTGACATTCTTGCAATGTAAGTCAACAGAGTGCTGTGGATATGTGCTTAGGGTGGCGTTGAGCTCTTTCACATAAGAATTAATTTGAGAGATTTACTAGTGGCATAAACAGAGATATAGCCTCGTATAAGAGAGAGCATCATTTATAAGGCTAAGCTACGGATCTTGTTCTGCGCACGCTGTCACTTTAGTTCCATTTTTGTTATAATTAAGAAATTGTTTATACTCAGTGGTGGATTTAGGGGGGTTTCGGAGGTTTCGACAGAACCCCCCTTTGGGCTGCACCTAGTGCTAAGAAGTACTGATGATAGGCTAAATGGAACCCCCCTCTCTGGCTACAGAACTAAGAAAACTGCTGTTATGGCTCACCTTAGCATGCTTTAGCAGAAAATTCGTTCAAAAATCCATCGATTGGGCTGGTAGTTGTTCTCAAAACGATCGAAAATAGGCGTGGTTTTAGCCGAAAGTGGGCGTGGCTTCTAAAATTTCACGCGCAAGAATACAACAGAACCTCCCTTTAACATATCCTAGATCTGCCACTGATACTACTATACATGTTCTATGCTACATAGAATAACTTACCAATTACTTGAAAAGTGATAGTACTTCTCTGCCCACTATCAGTGTGTATGCATGTCACGGAAGCATTTTGAGGATCTGGTAATGGATTGATACTCAACGTAGACTCAAGTACTGTCACTTCTTGATCTTCTTGTTCTCCGGTAAGTGTTGCAACTGTGTCCCCGTTAGATAAACTTGTACGGATATCTCCTGGGTTATCAAATTCAGCTTCAAATATAAGCTGGGCACCATTAGGTCCGATGTATGTATCACTGGTCCAAGAAATTTCACCTGATCCTCTTGTCACACACGTGAAGGTGACCCTTGACCCACGACATGCAAATTGTCCATTTTCTAATGTACTGGTCAACGACTGACCTAATACAACTGGTGAAATGGCTGCACAAAGAATACCTGAGTAAGAGAGATAAATGTGACTGCCTGGTGGATTACCGTAGAAACTGGTTGTTAAGCGCATGCGCTTATAACACACGGCAGCAAGAAAATATGTGCTTAACAAAAAGCATGCGCTTAACAGGAAGCATGCGCTTAATTAAAAGTGCTAAAACACGGTAGGTGGAGCGTGCATAAAGAATGTGTCAAGGGTAGAAAGGCCTACAACGATGGCCAAGAAGCGACCACAGAGCGTAATTCTCGACGTTTTCTTCTCCAGTATACTTCTATCCTTCTTTCTGGGCTCATGTAACCGATCGCTCGTCGTTCAGGTGGCCTGCTGGGCATATGCACCTAACAAAGAGCGGTAAGGCTCGCACAAAACTATGCACTTAACAGCGAGCAGCGCTTAACAACCAGTTTCTATGGTATACAAAAGCCCTGTTAACACACACCATGCATGTACCAATCCAGCTCAAAATGATAATTATAATTTAATCCACTTTCACTCCATATCAACTAGAATTCGAATGCACAGGCAACTTAGATATAGCTAGGTTTGTCGAAATACTGAACGTTTTAGCTTAGAACTTAGGCATCAGAGAAGCGGCACCCGTTGGAATTTGCCCTTAGCTTTGTTCATTTTGAACGGCTCGAGCTCCATCCAGTTACTTTCTAGTTTACATATTCAAACATGTCATACACATGTGTAGCAATATAATTTCTCTTTTTATGGGGATGTGGTGTGATTGCTTAGCCCCTGCTTATTGATATTATCCGCCAAAGCATCCTCTATGAGAGTTTGTATGGGCAGTGATACTGTTGGGGCCAAACTAACTGTCTGCTTTACGGAATAGCGAGGTGGCCACATTTTAAGGGTTCTGCAAGTCTATGGAGATAGTATCCCGAACCAGGCAAAGTGTATCCATTATCTATCACATGACATTGTAGTCTAGTCTAGTCTCGTTCCCAGACCCTGAGCATACTTTATTCCAAATTCAAGTCGTTCTTTGAGCAAGAGTAAATACTCTCGTTTGAGCTAGTCTCGCGGGATTTGGGGCTAGGTACGGTACGAGACTATCTTTGAGCACTGCGCATGTGCAAAATCTCGGCCATTTGACCAATCCCCAAGAAGTACCTTGACTGTTGGACTGCATTTTGACCCTGGTCGCAACTCTGGACACATGCATGATCCCCCCCCCCCATGATACCCAAGTTCTCAGTTAGTCTCGTGCCCAGGCACTTCCTTGTCCTCGAGGTACGTATATTACGGCCCAATCAGGTTACAGAACCATGGTCACATGACATTAGTGGAATGTAATTATGCGTGATAATTATGTACGTGCGTGCGCTCAGTCTATGCACACGGTATGGAAGTGGCGGTTAGTTTCTATTGTATGCACACCTGAATTGCCAATTATTGCATTCCAGCTGGACGCGTAAGTGCGACCCTTTTGACCAGACCCTTTCTCGCGCGTGCATGAAGGGGGCTGGGCACGAGACTAGTTCTCAGTAGCATGAAGCTATTCTCATAGAGAACCATAAATGTGCTGCATTGATCAAACCAACTATTAATAAACTCGAGAAAACCTACAAACTCACCAAGGAAGATAGTAACGAATGTTCTGATCTCCAGAGCCTATTAAAAGGTCAAACATCACTAGATTATCACAAAATAACATTCAGGCATGCTCAAAGCTTAGATAATAGGACTACGTAACCGTCCAATCTTAATAATTATCTATGCTCTATAGCTAAGGGCAAGCTAAGGGTATTCAATGGCTAGCCACCAACACGCTTACCATTTTCTTGTTGGCTTCATAGGAACGGGGAAACGAAGAATTGGAAACGAGAACTGAATGAAAATAATAGGAAATGGTCGCCAAGTTTTACATGTGTACTTATATTCGCTTTGCTATTTATGTATCCTTGGGTGTATGCGTTATTAAACAGTGATATCAATGATATGTATATGTGCATCAGGCTGAAGTACGAGATAAACATATTGGTCACACGCCACGCCTATCAGTATCAATCTGGCACAGCTACAAGTGACGTATATATATTATGATAATATGCTTTCTGCTCATGCACACAAGTACAAGACATTGCCACAGCAGGACACACATGCAACACACTGGACACGAGTAGCTATGTGTTCTAAGAATTGTTTCGTTGTGCGAAGGTGTGATAGATACATAACAACACAAAAATTAGATCTGCTGTAATCTGTATACACTTAGCTAGCTATAATTTAACAAGTTCAATAAGACCACTTTTTCCAATATAATTATCTTTGTGATCATCTATGTAAGTCTAGGTGGTATTGGCGGTGGTTGTTCAGTCTCATCAAGAAACATGTCAGACTCCATGTTGACTGCTGCATTCATATTGACTTCTTTTGGTAGTCTCCCTATCATAATTATAAAATTTAATATTATAGTGTAGTAAGCGTAAAAAAGAATAGTGACATAAGATAATGTTCAATGATAGTGTATATAGTAGTTGGGTACATTGGCTATACCTGTTTCATACACCCTTTCAATGCCATATCCAAGCTGCTGAAATCCAATTTGTTTTAAAGCAGCTGCAACTTCATTCCAAGAAGGTTGTCCAGTATGATTTCTTAGCCAGTAATCACACACTTCGATTATGTTCTGATCGGGAAGATATGATAAATATTTGTCCAGTATACTCTTCTCTATTCCTAATGCTTCTCCAAATTGATACCACTTTTCATTAACTTCAGGTTGAAGCTGAATCAATAAGCTATCCAAATTTAGAGGATTTCCTATAGAAAGTATAATATATAGCTGCATGCAAGTATACAATTTATTGCTAGCATGCATACCAGATGAGCTTTCAGGACATGTTGACGTCTGTTGCACATCTTTTTGTGATTTTGCTGATATTCTAGTATTTAATTGAGCATACTCAATGCGATCATCATCAAGGATTGTCGCCACAGAAGTAAATGGCTTCTTTTTTCCATAGGATAATGGACCCAAATCAGCATACACAACGGTCCGTGGTTGTGTTTCATCCTGTACATTGTAATAGCAATGTTACAATTATTATATAGCTGGCTATGCGTACATAGCTAGCCAGCTCTCGATGATTATGGCTATGGATTATACTATAGCCTTAAATTTAATTGTCATAAACCACTCAACAATAATTATGGCCAATGACAGCGGTTATAATAATATTATACACAGGAAAAAAAAGTGTGTTTACAACCATTGTAATATAGAAATTTACAGCAAATTTGCAATCCTTGAAATTTTTTGCAACCTATGTATTTCTGAAATACAATAAAAATACAAAGTTGGGGAAATCTATAGGCAATTAGCACTGATTACATCCTAACTTGCACGTATTTTACAATGATTGTACATTGACTCTACAATCCATGTGTTTTAAACTACAACAATTTTACAATGTTCAGAGCTCTTGTGCCAAATTACAATCATTGTATTGGTACAATTTTGTTAGAATTTAGCATTGTAAAAGTACTGTATTTTTGGTCAATTTACATCAAATTTGGATGATATTACAATGGTAGTGAACTGAAAAATTTTCCTGTGATAGTTACCATATCATTATTTTGCGACTGAAGGGTAATTTCACTGTATTCACCCTATATATACAAATAGATGAAAGTATCAAACATATCGTAATAATTATTGATTGGTTCATACCAGATAATGATTCCTTAAATTGTCATTACTAAGTCTTTCTTGCTGATTACTCCTTTTATGAGAACATAGTAATTATTATGAATATTGATGATTGCATGAACTTACTGTAGCGACAGGCTTGGATTACATTTATGGACGCATACAGAACCTGCTTTGTAATAATATTATAAAACACACACTCCACTATATACTAGGTTATTATTGTTACGGTCACTGTCCTATGTGGTCAATTGCAAGATGTAAAAGAAATATAGGTGTTACCAAAATAAATATGACGTTGTTCGTACCACAGACTTTTAATATCATGGTAGCTAATTATTACTACTCACATTTTTTTATGCTGACAATTAATACTGTGAATAGAATTCCAAGAGCAAGAGTTAAGAAAAAAGCACTGAGTGAAGCACCGAGAATGAGACTTCTGTCCGATTCAGCATGATCAGTATCTAGAATGTCAAGTCCTATAGTTGTGAGTGCTCATGTGGCAGTACAATTAATTGTAAACTGATTCAGCATTATGCTCAGTGAATTACACTTCAGTGATTTGAAAAGGAGAGGAATTAATGCTTACAGAAGTAGAAGAAATACTATAGCATGCACTTTCATCATCTACTGATCTTCGAATTATGTCTGTAGCATGTTCTGGGGCTGAGCTGAGTTACATTAGATTACGCTACCTACTTAGGATGTAATTTTTTCCTATAATAACCTATTTAGGATGTAATAATGTAGATAGATATTAAAAATAAGAATTGGATACCGGTATACCTGTTTTACACCTCATTGATATTTGTTTAAGGTTAGGCTTCCATATTCCCTCCACACAAGTTGAAGTGTAGCTATTGGTAATGAGTGTATCACAGTCAATGGCAATGACTGAACCCTCTAGTGCTGGAGCTGTGTAGTTGATTACTGTTACATTCAGGTCATCATTGGTTGGTTCATCACAGGAAACTGCATCAGCAAATAAAAGGAATTAGTACCAATGGTATTATGCGTGACTCGTATGACTTACTGTAGTATAGCTTGATTGCTTCAGGCAATGGTTGGCCACAGATAGCAACACTGATATTGTGCTCAGTATTGTATGGGATGGTAAGTTGGACACTACTGTTTCCCACTGATCTTACTGATGCTGGTGGATGGACATGTACACTGTTGAAGACTACTTCATTCTGGAACCACTCACTGACAAGAGTTATTGTAACGTTCTGTTCTCCAAATTGTTCGTCACTGATAGCCATTGGAATCGTTGCAGCTGCTTGACAATAATATATTGAGTATATATGCATGTGCAAAAAGTTTGTAATAATACACACATGGCATTGCTGGCTATAGTCTTGATGTACGTTTCTCCTGAAAGGACTACATACTGCAGAGGGGATGGTCTGCATGGTATTGAGACTATGGCTATATAACTTTAATTTATGCTATACAAACCTTACTGTGATCAATGATGTGAATGGTTGTTATTGATGTCCCTTCCATACTTCGAGTACACTCTATCTTAGTTTGATTCCAGTCAGTGATCACATTATCGACGGTCAAAACTGACATCAATGGTGAGTTTGCTATCTTAGAGAGGTGAAGTACTGTCTGATTATTAATAGTGAAAGGTTGTTCAGTCTCTGGACTTTCTTGATTAACTACTCTGACTGCTCTTCCTGGGTCCAAATGCAGTGGAGTGAGTGATACATTAAAAATCCATCGTAGAGTAGAACCATTTGTGCAACAGAAGAGTGTCAGATTGTCTCCAGGGCATACCATAGATACAGACGATAATCCCAAACACACTGTACACAATGATATAATTACAGGTATACACTTTATTATGCTCAGAATTCCATGCATGCATCTAAGATCTAACGTTCCTGCTTGCATACAACTCAGGCGACAAACAGTGAAAATCGATTACTATATACCTTGTTCAGAACACTTTAGCGATGTTATAGACAGCAATATCGTGCATACGTTTATGATCCACACAAGCTTGGTAACTCTCAAAGATACAGAGGTAATCATGGTAGGTTGCGTGCAGCTAGTACTAGTAGGTATCTACTCCTGCAGTGAACGCTCAAGCTAAATCTGAGTATAATATAGGCAGTGCGATGGATCCAAATCAATTAGTTGTTTCTCATCCCCCTTGATTTCCGCCCGAATATACTGCTATATTCAATCACCACCAGCACAATACAAAAGCATACTGCTTCACTGCCAAACTTATGGTTTTGATGACCATTTCCTATCGATTAACCTGCAGTGATAAAAAAATTATCTATGATAGAATTCATGACCGCGATCAGTATAGGTGGAGTGATGAATCAATTGACTCAATGTCGGTGAAGTATAGATCTATAAATGCATCAAATCTGATTTGATGCATTTATAGATCTATACTTCAATTATCTGCATTCATTAAATAGGTATAATATATGAGGCTTTGGTCGTTCTACTATGCAGGTCATCGCTGAAACTTTGAGAGGCGTCAAGCTCGCGTGGATCGGAATAATTGTATTATTATTATCTGAAGCATCACGCTCAAACGAACAAGGTAACATTGGCTGTATGGGGAGGGGGGGGGATGAAAGGAAATTAAAATTAAGAGAGAGAGAGAGAGAGAGAGAGTAATGAAGAAGGGAGCGTATATATTATTTTGGTGTTGTAGTGATAAACAATTGTATTAAAGTCATTGGCTATAGCTAGTTAATCACTTGAAATAGTGACACCAAAAATGATCATTCATATTATTATCAATAGGAATTAGGGCCGACCATGGTGCATATTATATATAACTCCACGCCCACTTCCACATAGAAACTCATCTGACATTTATAGTAATATAATAAAATTATTGCAATATGAAGCAGGGGCTGATCCAGGATTCTTTGAATGGGGGTGGCTGGGCACAATATTCAAGTGACGGCAGATTGTAGAATAAGGCAACCTAAGCTTGTTTTCAGAATAAGTTTTATAGAATTCACCATTGTAATTTTGAATATCAGGGGGGTACTGGCTAGCCACCCATTTCATCCCCCCCCCCCCCCCATCAGCCCCTGTAAAGCTACTATTGGCTATAGCAGTACTGATTATATTATGCTCTTTATGACTTTTAGTAGTATGTTCAGGATTATCGTCTGTATCTATGGTATGCCCTGGAGACAATCTGACACTCTTCTGTTGCACAAATGGTTCTACTCTACGATGGATTTTTAATGTATCACTCACTCCACTGCATTTGGACCCAGCAATAGCAGTCAGAGTAGTTAATCAAGAAAGTCCAGAGACTGAACAACCTCTCACTATTAATCAGACAGTACTTCACCTCTCTAAGATATCAAACTCACCATTGATGTCAGTTTTGACTGTCGATAATGTGATCACTGACTGGAATCAAACCAAGATACAGTGTACTCGAAGTATGGAAGGGACATCAATAACGACCATTCACATCATTGATCACAGTAAGGTTTGTATCCAATAAGATTGCCAGAGCAGCGTTTAGCTATAGTCTAAATACCTTGCAGACCATCCCCTCTGCAGTATTAATCAGGAGAAACGTGCATCGAGACTGTTCTTTAGCTATTAAAAGCCAGCAAGTGTGCATTATTAATCATACACTTCCAAGTACAATTAGGGCAGTCAGTACTCACATACGTACATACAAGTACAGTCAGTAATATATAGCACAAGCAATAACAAGTGTTATTTGGCTGTATGAGTACACGTAAGAGCACTGTTGCTGCCCTATAATTGTACGAGGATTAAAGTTAGTGTATGATTAATTGCCATAATATTCCCTAGGCTATATTATAGCAGGAGTACTGATTACAGAGTCAGAGGATAATTACAACTGTAATCCGTACTCTTGCCTATGGTAATGTGACTGTAGTCATACTATTACAAACTTTATATTTCTTTGCACATGCATATATACTCAATATATTATTGTCAAGCAGCTGCAACGATTCCAATGGCTATCAGTGACGAACAATTTGGAGAACAGAACGTTACAATAACTCTTGTCAGTGAGTGGTTCCAGAATGAAGTAGTCTTCAACAGTGTACATGTCCTTCCACCAGCATCTGTAAGATCGGTGGGAAACAGGAGTGTCCAACTTACCATCCCATACAATATTGAACACAATGTGAACATTGCTATCTGTGGCAAACCATCACCTGAAGCAATTAAACTATATTACAGTAAGTCATATCACGCATACTACCATTGGTACTAATTCCTTTTATTTTCTGGTATAGTTGCCTGTAATGAGCCAACCAGCGATGACCTGAATCTAACAGTAATCAACTACACAGCTCCAGCACTAGAAGGTTCAGTCATTGCCATTGACTGTGATGCACTTAGTGCCAACTCTTATACTTCAACTTGTGTGGAGGGAAGGTGGGAGCCTAACCTTGGCCAAATATCAATAAGGTGTAGAGGTATGCTGTAGGTCTTAGCTATACTATATATGTCACTAATAATGTGAGTAATTTTATCATACAGGTCCAGGAGTCGTTAACATACCAGCTGCAGCCTCCAACAACAGTACACTCATTTCAATTGTCATTTCAGTAATAGTTGCAGTATTTATTATCTTCACCACTGGATTTGTCTGTGGCTGCTTATGCCATAAACATAAACAATCGATTTTGGCACTGTGCAAAACTCAAAGAGACCAACCCTCCACTGATTTGAACATAAAGCATAAGCAAGAAGAGTCACAAAATTTAGAGATGACAGAAAATGTTGCCTATGGACCAGTGGGGGGGATTTCAGCTAGCAACGAGCTAAATTGTGCTTTATTGTAACAGACATTATCAACTATTATTCTACCTCTGATATGTACACTATAGCTGCAGTTATTTTTAATAGTGTTAATTACATAATATATTATATTATCTTCGTGGTCTATCACTTATAATATGTACACATACTAAAAAGTCTATTATAATTATTATCGGTGAAGATTCTATATCTGGTGGCAAATGCCTTGCCTGTGCATGTGCCTCTATATATCACAATATCACTCCTGACAATGTTGATGACCTTTACCAGGTAACTTCAAGACGTATTCAATTTTAATATTATTAAGTGCCCATGTCACTGTCCCAATAATTATTATCAATCAACACTTGAAGTCAGGTAACTACTTAGCTAATACGAGGTAGTGCCCGAATCTAAATTTTAGATGTTCTGGACCTAATCCTGAGAGCAATGCATGTCCATACTGTATACAATTATAGGTCCTCGTCGATATCATAGATGGGCCAGGTACTCCAATCCTTATGGAGCTCCACAAGTCTGGAACATGACATGTCCGCCTCACTTCCACTGCTGTCAGAGTCAGTACTTCCTTCAGATACCCTTAGCTTGGTCCTCCCCTGACAACAGGTGTCCGGGCCATCCCTACTTATAGAGTCGAGTCTACCGACTCTATGATAATAATGAAACTGACACCTTAATTGGCCAGGAACAGTGTACGTAGTTGCGGTTCTCATATTTCACAATCTGATAAGTGGGGAACTATATATATATAGAAGCTTCTGAGATAGATGTAGGGTCAGCTTCAGACACAAGCAGTAGCTGCAATGTAAACATTACTGTTGTAAGGGCTGCATGTCCCTTTGAGCCAGGCAAATTAACCACAGTTGCCACAGCTGCAGAAATTGGACCACTAATTAAGTGGTTTGCAGCCTAGCTGTTCAAAGTTGTTTAGATGATGAGCTAATTGATATAATGTATACTGGATTGAATGTTGCATGGTAGAGATTTCCCATATGGTGAGGGCAGGCAGTGCCAGGCACGAGTGCATGAGTTTATGGAGTGTACGTGGTCTGTAATATTTTTATTGATTTTTGAATTCTGACACAATACTCGGGTTGAAAGGAAAAAGACGCAATGGTGAGCATAAACCCAGAGCATGAGGATAATACTGTGAATATTAATATTAACTTTAGGCTGTCCAGATGAGATCTCGAGCAATTGGATTAGCTATTGCCATTCTTGGTGAGTATAATAATATATTATAGCTATATATGGGGCCTTCATGAAAGCTGATATATTATATATGTGCGCTGAATGGCACCCCCAACTCCTTATCACTAGCTGGATTGGTGTGTACGTATGTAAACGGGGATTGTGTGTAATCCACCAGTCACATTCATCTCTCTTATTCATTCTTTGTGCAGCCATTTCTGAATCACCAGTTATAGTTGCTCAATCCTTAACGAGTACATTAGAAAATGGACAATTTGCGTGTCTTGGATCAAGTGTAGCCTTCACATGTGTGACAAGAGGATCTGGTGGAATTGCTTGGACCAGTGATGCATACATTGGAACTAATGGTTTTCAACTCAGATTTGAAGCTGATTTTGATAGCCCAGGAGATATACAGACTAGTTCATCTAACGGGGACACAGTTGCAACACTTACCAGGGAACAAGAAGATCAAGGAGAGACAGTACTTGAGTCTACGTTAAGTATCAATCCATTACTAAATCCTCAAAACGCTTCCGTGACATGTGTACACACTACTAGTGATCAGAGAGATACTATCACTTTTCAAGTAATTGGTATGTTAATCAATGTAGTATAGTATATGGTAGAATCTTATCGTTACTTTTTTTCCAGATGCACCTGCTACACCTGAGGATGTCATTCCTGTTCCAATAGAGCATTCTGAGGGCAACTGTGTTATTCATACCGTATGGAATAGCCCAAATCGTTACAATGTGACTCAGTATGAACTCTTTGCTAATGGGACACTGATGTCCGCTGACACTGATGTTATTGAAAGGAATGTGAATAGGACAAGGATCTCAGCACTTTTTCCCATCAGTTGTGGAGTGTATGAAATTAGTGTTAGTGCCTCTAATGCTTGTGGTCGGACTCCTCTTGTCTCTAATATCATTCCTCGAATACCACCGCACTTTATAGATGAGGTGGATCTACCAACTTCCCGAAGTACAAATACTGATAATGGTAACTATATAAGTATTTAACTAGAGGTATACCGTCTAATTTTTTTGTCCTCCATTAATGAATAAATGAATGAAAATCTCAATTCATATGTGTGCATTGGTTTGATGTATATTTCCTATATTTCTGATGCAGTTGCCTGTGATGAACCAACCAGCAATGACCTGATAGTAATCAACTACACAGCTCCAGCACTAGAAGGTTCAGTCATCGCCATTGAGTGTGGGTCGCTCAATGCCAACTCTTATACTTCAATTTGTGTGGAGGGAAGGTGGGAGCCTAACCTCAGTCAAATATCAACAAGATGTACATGTGGAGGAGGTATGTATGCTGACAGACTGTGGGTAATAGCTTTAGTATATACAAGGAGTGAGCTCGCTTCGCTCGCTCACTCCTACTATTAATATTGTGCATGTGTGGTCGACGACCTTTACCTACGTATTTGTGCGCATGCGCAGAGAGCAAGCTAGCGCACGTGCACATCCTGCCTAATCATGTGACTTTAAGTCAATCACCTAGCTAAAGCATTCATTACTTGTCTTGCAGCTTCGCTCGCAAGGGGTCCCAAGAAAAGACGCTTAGAATAGAATCGCCTCCCTCTGGAAAGCACCTATGGGCAACATGGACTCAAGAATGTCACTCTTTCGCATTCTCCAGGCCGCCATATGTAAGTGTACAGTTCAGTCTAATACTCTCCTGCCGGTTTTTTTAAGCAGCTCACTTTAGTGGCTGCTGGGCCATAGCCAGCCGCCATCAGTGGGCTGTCTGCTGTATCGTCCCAAGTCCAGTGACGCCCAGAAAGAAAAATTTTTAGCTCGGGTCAAATCACTTCCGGTCACCTCCCGCTGGGACGGACGCACGGACGCACGGACAACTATAATCTTAGTATAATGATAGCTCTGTTTACACCAAAGAGAATGTGTGATCATGTCGACCACTTTTATTGATCTAGTATTCATGGATCATATTGATGCATGTTATTCAATATTAATACAATGATATTTGAAGTACTGTGAACATGAGTACCAACACCATGCCATGATTAGTACTGGCTATAAGCTACTAAAAGTATGACAATCTCAAGCACAAAATTTAACAAGATGGAAATACAAAATTCACAATTATTACGGTATATATATATTGATTATATGAGGGGAAATTTTATCATAATTATTATTGTAGGTCTAAGAAGTATTGCATCCTCCGACCACAGTACACTCACTTTAACGATTGTTTCAGTAATAGTTTCAATATTCGTTTTCTTCACCATTGGATTTGTCTGTGGCTGTGTATGCCAGAAATATAAGCAGTCAATTTTGGCGCTGTGCAAAACTCAAACAAATCAACCCACCGCTGAGCATGAGCAGCAGAATTTACAAGGCTTAGAGATGTCAGAAAATGTTGCCTATGGACCAGTGGGGGGACTACAGCTACATGTAGCAGTGAATTAATTCTTATTTGTAACAGACAACTATCCCCCAATATGCATACACTAGCTGTTATTACATTGTCAATTTGGATCAGTTACGTTTGTAATTTTCCTGTTGTTGAGTGTGCATAATATTATTTCATGGTCTAGTCTGTTACTACATACATAATTATAATAATTATCAGTGAAGATTCATATGTGGTGAAACTCCTTGCCTGTGCACGTGCCTCTACGTATCATAATGCTATGAGCAATGATGATGACCTTTACCGGGTAGTAAATGACTGCATGCATGTATTCTGATAACTATGAATGATTAATTTATGTCATTACTGTCAAGTATTGAATGCCCACTGTTTCATGATCAACATCTGAATCAATACTCAATTGAAATCAGGTACCAGAGCAGAAGATGAACATATACATCTGCCTCACTTCCACTAGTACTACTGTCGATCAGAGTCATAAAGTATCTACTTCAGACACTCTTAGCTTGGTCCTCTTTCTCCAGACAACAATGCATGGGTGTCCTCTACTCGATCGTTTCAGATCCTTCTTGCAACTTGTAGCTGGCTCGATTGTGGCTCTCATATTATTTCACATCCTCAAAATCTAGTAAGTGGGAAACTGTAGCCTTAATAATTTATTGTCCCCAGGCTATTTCCACGTTTTCAATGTTATATACACGCAGAAAAATTTTTCTGCCACATGTAACATTGAAACTTGGCACGGAAGTGGCCTGGGGATGAGGCTAGGAAACTGTAGAAGCTTCAAAGACAGATATCGATATTGGTCATGGGTCAGCTTCAGACACAAGCAGTGAGTGATTTAAAGGTTATGTTGTAGGAATAAGGTGCGTGATCATTGATGATTCAGATGTTGAAACAGTGCACGGGCACTCAATGAATTATCTTCAAACAAGCATAAAGCTATATATTAATTAGTGGGGGTGTAGCAGCTAGTGTAAACAGGGGTGAGACTGTCCCTTTGAGCCAGACAAACCATGCACATACAGTTAACACAGCTTCATGACAAACACTTATGAACCACACATCCCTGCAGTGGTGGTGTGGTTGTGTAGCAGTGTAAACTGTAGTGGGGCTGTCCTTTTGAACCAGACAAACCACAGTTACCACAGTACACAGCAGCTATATAGCAGAAATGAGGTTAGCAGCTTACTTGTTCAAAGTTGTACTCAAATTAATTATGAGCCAATTGATTGGATGTTGAGCTCCAAGATTTTCCAAACTGATTTGAAATGGTGAGGAGCTAATGGAGTGTCACTGCATGATCAAGTGATAATTCTCTTGATGATATCAAAATGTACTGTGATCATGACTGATATGCATGGCTTGTGAGTGGAGCATATTATTATTATCATGAAAATAATTACATAGAGATCTGATCATAATTTTTGATGTTTTGTAGAATTTTTGCCTACTCACTGATGTACTATAGTACGTGCAGTTGTCATTCCCAGATCCTGTGAGTTTGTCCTTGCACTGACCTTTAGACTGTGGAGGGAGGTGGGGGGGGGGGGGGGGGGAGGGGGGACGACAGTGACTAAAATGATGGCGGGCGTACACCTACACTGGGCCAAATGTAACATTTCCCACTGTAGGATTTATACAGTTTTTCAGTAGGAAAGATGGACTGCCATGCAGATTTCCACCTTGCAGTATATTTGAAATTTCATGCACAATTTCCTATAGATGATAGGGCGTAATTTTCAGTAGAGGATATCTGAATGAAAACCCAGATTTCCTACAGATTTTTGAAGTACAGTAAATACTACTTTTATACAAGTTTCCTACACATTTATGGTATATAGTAAATGATGTTTCATACAAATTTCCTGCATATTATTTTATCCATAATAATAATATATTATAGCCATTAATTTTTTGTAATAATATAAATATCCAAAAATTCAATGACAAACATAAGGCTAAGCAGGGTATTAAGATGTAGGAGTACATACTGAATGAAGAACGTTCAATTTCAAAATCACAATCAGTCAATTATCAGCAAGAGCAGAAGAAGGCAAGTCGGCTCGATCAGGCTAAGAAGCAAACCAAGGAGAGGGTACTTGCTGACTGTCCTTCATCTTGAAGCCCTCTATGGTTGCTTGTTAGACGTGTATACAAGATTTCTGCAACACCAACACACGATTCTTTAATTTCTGTAAAGTAAAAAGAAAATTTTGTTAATTTTGGAATGTGTCTGGGGATGACGCTAGCTACCTCAGGGCTACGATTATTTGCAGGTACAACTTTTAGTAGATTTCAGAAATAGTGTGTTTAGCAGGTACTCATTTTAGGGATTTTTCAAAGGTAACATTCGAAAATATTAAAAGTTTAATACTTGCGGGTATAAATTTTAGTGAAACTGGGCAAATTCCTATATTTAGTACCCGCAAACAAAAGTGCGGTCAAG
The DNA here is from genome assembly GCA_963930775.1 of Cliona cf. orientalis. NCBI lineage: Eukaryota > Metazoa > Porifera > Demospongiae > Clionaida > Clionaidae > Cliona > Cliona cf. orientalis. The sequence continues at coordinate 13,832,223 of OZ005690.1, read as the reverse complement.
TGGCATAAACGGCACCCATGTTTTCGCGTGCTATTGTGATGGTTGAAAATTTTCACGGTGCGGTTCTTGCCACTTGATCCCAAAAGTGTTCTTAAGGTATACTATGTATTAATGGATAGACAAAGCCTACAACTAAAATCCTTAAAACACGCATATATATGCAACAGTGATTATGTGAGACATTGATTTACCTAATTTATACGTTCCCTTCTTGTCTGTTTCCTATGAGCCTGTTTCAGTCAGGGATGATTCTTGACACAGACATCGACAATAAGTACTGTATATGCTGCAGCTAGAGTAAATAAATTGTGGCTAAGTATAAGTACAAAATAGTTGAGTTCTAAATCATGCACACCCACACGATAGCATTGGCCACAGAATGGGAAATTCTTGAGGACAATGACCTTACACTGTTACAGGTAAAATTTCAATCCACGCACTTGCTTAACTTACCCAAGTTCCATGTTGAACCCAGTATTAAAGGTCTCATCCTCATCAGCTAATGTGCGATACATATGGCGGGCTCGAACTTGTTTTTGACTTGCTGGCTGATTTCATACTACTTTTTCGACATTGCTTGTCAAGATGCGGCATGGCACTGAAGACTTCGTCTACTCGAATAAGGGTCCCTTTGACAGCAGCAGCGTCCAAACTCTCTGCCGCCCCTCCATCGAAGTCGGAGTCAGCGCTTCCGTGTCATTTTTTTCACAGCTTCCCAATGCAATGATTGTTGCATGCCCAGTTCAAAAATAGCTGAGTCATGTGCACGTGTACTTGCACGTGACTCGCGCGTGACAAATGGCGCCACTTCCATCTTGTGACAGTACAGAGGCAGAGTCGACTGGTTATCAGCTTCCAAGAACTCCCCAGGACTTAGTTACTGGCTGTAATAAAAAGGTGATTTAATTAATATCGCATGCATTTATGTTCATAATCCACGCTAGCTGTGGACAGTCTCAGGAACCGTATACCTTTGCCTGAGAAATTTAATATATTTTACTGTGTGTCACGTATAATACATACAATAATTATGTGCGACTTGTGTATGTGTGTTGGTGCTTGTGTGTTTGTTTCATTGATGCTCCCCTGACCGGCGACTTGTTATCGAGTCTTGTAGGCAGGGAAGTTGTGTATGTGTACATGTACTCCCCTGACCGGCGACTTGTTATCGAGTCTTGTAGGCAGGGTGGTTGTGTATGTGTGCTCCCCTGACCGGCGACTTGTTATCGAGTCTTGTAGGCAGGGTGGTTGTGTATGTGTGCTCCCCTGACCGGCGACTTGTTATCGAGTCTTGTAGGCAGGGTGGTTGTGTATGTGTGCTCCCCTGACCGGCGACTTGTTATCGAGTCTTGTAGGCAGGGTGGTTGTGTATGTGTGCTCCCCTGACCGGCGACTTGTTATCGAGTCTTGTAGGCAGGGTGGTTGTGTATGTGTGCTCCCCTGACCGGCAACTTGTTATTGAGTCTTGTATGTGCTCGAGTCAGGGGAGTAGCTAGGATTGTTGTCTAGTAGTCCAGCCTTACAAAATTGTTATAATTTTATACAGAGATTTCGTACCCAAGAGAGTATCAAGAACAAAAGAAGACAATACAGAGAAAAAAAGAAACAAAAACAGAAGGAACGAGTTCAAATTCAAACAACTACTGTAACGCTCCCTGATAACAAGTATGGTGGATTTCATGACGAAGAACTCAGTTTTTCTGATGACAACCTCAACTTTACCCTCCCAAAAAGCTTATCTGGTATTGATAGAGTGTCTGTCTCCAGTCAACTTCAAGAGATGCTGAAGAAGGAGAACCATGCCCTATTTCATGCACGATTTTACCGAGATAGTTGCACTGAGCTAGAGCAACACTGCAGACAGCTAAAGAACGAGAAAGAAGGGGTTCGGTATTTCTGGCAGAATAACGTAACCGTTCTGGAGTCTCAATCTAGAGGAGATAAAATATTGATGGCGAAGCAAAGCAGCACTAGCACATCTGTAGTTTAAAATAATAGTCAGATTCTGTTGAATATATAATTATTATTGCTGACTTGTCACGTTCATAATAATTATGCATAATAATTATTGTATACACATTGATCAAAAACTAATGACATTGTAATACATGATGTTGTACAACATAATTATAATAATATATTAAACACTCATAAAATTTGCATTTCATTCAATGAGCATGTATAGGAAATCCTAAAGGACACATGAAGTTTTATACACTTGATACCTGCATGAAAGCTTACATTTCATTCAATGATCATGTGTAGGAAATTATGAAGGACACATGAAGTCTGTATGAAAGTTCACCTTTCACTCAATGATCATGTGTAGGAAATTATACAGGGCACGCGAAATTTTATGCACTTAATGATATCTGCATGAAAGTTCACCTTTCATTCAATGATCATGTGTAGGAAATTATACAGGACACGTGAAATTTTATGCACTTAATGATATCTGCATGAAAGTTCACCTTTCATTCAACATTTCTGTGTAGGAAATTTGATAGCTATCTCCACTACAGATTTCCTACCAACATGGTTAATAGGAAATTCCAGTTTTTGCGCAGTGCTAGTCATTAAGACAACAATGTTAACATAATTGCATATAGATGCCATCAGTTGCGAATTGTTTGACTTTAGGCCGGCCGGCTTACCATGCAGATCAGACTCTGACAGTAAATTAAATTGGATTCATTAGAAGTTTGAATATTAATGTTGCTTGGAGATTTTCATGAATTAGCTGATTTGAGTGATATTCAATGCAAGTTTCCAATACATTCCCATTCCCTGATCGTGCACACCTGCACCTATCCATGCACAAGTCTCATATTACGACCCCCTCCCTGGTTTGCTCTGCAGCTCGCTGAGTGTGTGTGGTCTAAGAATTGGAATAGTCAGATTCTAATAAGACAAGAGAAGAAGAGAGAAAGAGATGAAGGTGAGTGGTGTAGCTATAGCTAGAGTATGCATGAAAATTAATTATATAATTAGAATTTTACTGCCACTTTCCTGCAATCTGATTGGTCAATAGGAGGTAACTAAGTAGCTTAGGTTTTACTTATAGTTACTTGTAAATTTTGGCCAATATAGGATCCATGGTATTATGAGAGCTCCAAGGAAAATAGCTGTACTACTATTGCAACAGTTATAAAACTCGAAATACCTTAGCTCACATGCATCAGCCAATTATGGGATCCACAGTATTTAGCATCCCTCTGTCCCCTTAGTAACACCCTCACTACGCTCGGGTGTCACAGCTCAGGGGCCATCGGGATGCAAAGTACTGTAGATCCCTTGTCCTCAGTGTCTAATTATTATTTATAATTGTTTGGCTTTCCAGATGAGAGCGATTGGATTAGCTATGGCCATTCTAGGTGAGTATATTATAGTAACAAGCTGGGCTTATAGACTCCTAAATAATATATATAATAGCTATATAGGCCCTTCATGAAACAGCTAATAAGCACTGAATGACACCCCTAACCCCATATCACATCTAACTAGTGTACTTTCTGGAGATGGGAGTACCTATTGAATAGCTATCCCCTAAGTCCCCAAAATACTATAGGAGTATATATAAGTTAGACACTGAAGCCAAGGGATCTACAGGATTTAGAATACTGAAAACACTGATATAAAATCCCGAAGGCGAAGCCTGAGGGTTTTATAAGTGTCTGAAGTATTCTAAAGACTGTAGATCCCATTGGCTGAAGTGTCTAACTTATTTAGACTCTAGCATGAGGTTGCTAAGTAACATGATGCAAGTTGTTGCCCTAGGTATCAAAAACTGGGTTTCTAAGTTGTAAGTATTCTAAGTTGTAAGCTTTCTAAGTTATAGACTTACTAAGTGACTTAGATACTTGATTCCAACCAATCAAATGACAGAATTTGTTACAACTAGAGTCTAAAATATAATAGAGTCATGTTGTGGTGAACATGCGTGCACTTCACTAGTGATGTTGGGATGGTGGGTGCATGCACATATTGCTCCTAACTGTACCAGTTTCATTTTAATTGGATTGGTACATGGATGGACTATCCAGCAGTTATGAATAAGTGATGTAACTGTTTCTTGGGGCTATGAATATTGTCACCACATTGTCAGTGAACATGCCCCAATATGGTAATATTTCTGATGTGGGGGCCTCGGTAGGATGATGTAAAAGGTTACTAAACTTAGAAATCCATGGGCAGGGCAGGAGTCACTCTACAGCCTGTCCTGTGTACTCCTGGCATTATTTAAATATTGCTTTGTCATTTTTTTTGCTCCTTTGTGCTTGTGGTGGCAAGGATGATGACACTATGACTACATGTAACTGTATATAGCTTAATTGAGCATGGTTTTGAAGTCCCTAATTTGCTTGTCCAGGATACACACTTATATTGTGTATAATTCTAAGCCTATACACACACTGATCATGTTATCTGCCAATTATTTGTAAACATAACCAGTGTAGAATGCTAAAACAATAATGGGACATTTGTGCATGTTACGGGCATATAAGTTATAAGTATAATGGTTCCTGTGTCTACACATGTACTACTTGTAGGTACAGTAGTATTTCCTCTGACCTGCTACATACACATGTACATGTACATGCACATGTACAGGTATAATATTGCCTGTAGGCATCTAGATCTACTTGTATCACATAGCATGTGTATCACAGCATTATAGCCCTACCAATAGTGAGATTGAGACAGTGTGTGTGTGTAAACGGGATTTGTGTATAATCCGGCCACTCCACCAGTATATACTCATTTTTTGTGCAGCCATTTCACCAGTTGTAGTTGCTCAATCGCTGACTAGTACATTAGAAAATGGACAATTTGCATGTCGTGAGTCAAGGGTCAACTTCACATGTGTGACGAGAGGATCTAGTGGAATTGCTTGGACCAGTGATGCATACATCGGACCTAATGGTGCTCAACTTGTATTTGAAGCTGAGCTAGATGATACAGGAGATATACGTACTAGCGTATCTAGAATGGACACAGTTGCAACACTTACCGGGGAACAAGAAGATCAAGGAGAGACAGTACTTGAGTCCACGTTATGTATCAATCCAATACCAGATACTCAAAACACTTCTGTGACATGCATACACACTGATAGTGGGCAGAGAGATACTACCACTTTTCAAGTAATTGGTAAGTCGGGTATTCAATGCAGTATAGTGTATATTGGACAGCTATTAGTATCATAGTATAAACAAATTTCATAATTGTATCGTTACTTTTCAACCCAGATGCACCTGCTTCACTGGAGAACGTCTTTCCTGTTGCAATACAACATTCTGAGGGCAACTGTGTTGTACATACCGTATGGAACAGCCCAAATCACTATGATGCGACTCAGTATGAAATCTTTGCTAATGGGACTCGGATGTCCGCTGATACTGATGTTATTGACAGGAATGTGAATGGGGCAAGAGTCTCAGCACTTTTTCTTATAACTTGTGGAGCATATGAAATCAGCGTTAGCGCCTCTAATGCTTGTGGTCAGACTCCTCTTGTCTCTAATATCATTCCTCGAACACCACCACACTTTATAGATGAGCCAGAACCACCTTCCCAGAGTACAAATGATGGTAATTGCATATATTAATAATCATCAGTATAATAAAATTAATAAGAAGTGCTGAGATCCTTATTAATACTTTGTATAGTGTGAGATAGCCGTGCAATGAAATATATTAATATTATATCCAGCAGTCCTTTCCATGCTTTTAATGGGAAGACCTGGCTATGAGACTATGTAAATCTTGGAAATTCTTTTACAGAAGGTTCATCGACAACTGGTGCTGCTACTGCTGACAGTGAAAGTATGGCTCAGAATTGTGGTGAGCATGATATATAACTACTTGAGAAGCTGTCATGTAAAATCCTTGGTGCACTGTACTGCACAGCACTTGTTAGCAATGTTATGTAGAGTAACGAAATCGAAAGTATTAATTAGATACACACAACCGTGACCTTTGTGCATGCGATAAATTTTTCATTAATGGCGTAAGTAACATTAAAGGCACAAAATTTACTAAAAATTGTATAAAATTAATGGGTAGTTATCACCCTTTATTTCAGCCTCATGAACGATGAAGACATTAAGTGATATTCAAAACGTGCATGCCTATGCAATGCTTCAACCTGCACATCTTCTAATAGCCACTAGCTTGTAATAGAAGAATGAAATCACATACACTTTGAGCTCTTGGCTCTTGGTTTGACAAACAAAGCAAGACGAGTTCGTATATAATATAATATAATATAATATAATTATATACTATTGTCTCGAGAAAGCTATTGACTTGTTTAATAGCATTCACTGCAGTTAATTTCTTTTTTTATAGACTCACACGTGGGAGCTGTAATTGGAGTATCAGTGGTCTTGGGTCCACTATGTCTCATTTTAATCATTGTTATAATAATGTTACTTGCAATTTTGCAGAAACGACCAATAAATTTAACAACTCCTACCAAAAAGAATAAAACATTTACAGGTATACAAATTTAATTAGATCGTATGCACCGTAATATTTTTTCAAATGTTTTTTTTTTTTTTTTTTTTTTTTTTTTGTCTATAATATTTTCTGATGCTTGAAAAATATACATCAGTGGTGTACATGAATAGCTAAAGCTAATACTGGCATGACACCATACAAATAACTAGTAAGGTAAATAATATTATATTAATAACATAAATTAATAATAAGTTTGGGTTATAATAACTGTTTAAATGTGTAAAATGACAGGGCAGTTTGAGTATTTGTAGATTGAGAATTCCATAAAGAGATGGAGTGAGGAAAGAAAGAGTACAGAAACTGAGAAGTATTTGCTCTGATATTCTCTAATGTGAAGTCGGTGACCTGCCTAGTGTTGTAGGCAGGTGATTTGACTTGGACAGGAGCTGACTGGCAATCTGTCAAACCATGTACGATTTTGTAGAGATGGCAAAGTTTTGCTTGTTCACGACGCTCAGCAAGTGATGGGGTTTCTGCTTGAACTAATAGCTGTTGGTAAGGGCAGGACCAATCTCTGAAGCACATGCGCAGAGCAAATTTTTGTGTTTGTTCGAGAGACTGGATGTCCTTGGCAAGGTATGGGTCCCATACGACAGACGCGTACTCGAGGTGAGGTCGAATAAAAGTCTTGTACAGTCTGAGTGCAGTTTCAGGCGCACAGAGATGAAACTGGCGATACAAGAGACCTATGAGTCTGCGAGTTTTAGAGCAAATGGTGGTTATATGAGATGACCACGACAGATCACATGTTAGTTGGATACCCAGATACTTGACAGACTTAACTTGTGTTAAAGCAGTACTAGTGTTCGAATTGATATAGAGAGTTGGTGGTGGGATAGAACGAAAACGCTTACGAGATATTAACATGAAGCAGCATTTGTTGGAGTTAAGTTGAAGGTGGTTGCCAGCCACCCATGTCGAAATGGCAGTAATGTCCGACTGCAGTACGATGTAGTCTGCCGGTGAGGAGATTGTGCGGTAGAGCGTCATGTCGTCTGCAAATAGCGTTAGTTTGCTAGGAGCAGACATGAGAGAGGTGACATCGTTGATGTATACGAGGAAGAGGAGGGGTCCCAAGACAGACCCCTGTGGTACCCCTGAGATAACTGGCACGCTAGAAGATTGATCCCCTCCTACAGCAACAACTTGTGATCTGTTCGCAAGATAGCTTTGAATCCATGTTAGCACGTGTTTGTCAAGTTGAAGGTTTGTTAGCTTATTCAGAAGAGGAACGTGGGGTACAGTGTCAAACGCTTTGCGGAGGTCGAAATACACCGAACAGATCTCATTACCATCGTCGAGTGACTTCAGACAGTCGTGAATCAGTGTGCAGAGGGCAGAAACAGTTGAGCGGTTGGGCATGAATCCCCATTGGTGAAGGGATATTGGAGAGTTAGTAGCCAGGAAATCGAACAGAAGTGTATAGATATGGCGTTCAAGCACTTTACTCACGATGGGCAATATGGAAATTGGGCGATAGTTAGAGGCTAAAGCGGAGTCACCAGACTTGAAGATCGGTGTGATCCGAGCGCACTTCCAGTCCGTCGGAAAGCGCCCGCTCGCGATCGACAAGTTGAATAGTTTCGTCAGACTCGGTGCGATAAGCACAGCGGTTGACCGCAGCATAATGGCCGATATTTTATCGGGTCCGGTGGATTTTGCAGGATCGAGGCTCAGCAGTAGGTCCGTGACCTCTTCTTCAGTGCAGAGGAGGTGCGGGGGACATTTGCTTGGATCGAGGCGGGTTGGTTCGGTCAGAGGACAGAAGGAGTCGTTGAAACAACTGTAAAAGAATTCGTTAAGTAGTAACGCTTTGTCCGAGTTGGAGGTCGCAAGAGTCGGTCCGTTCTTCAGGGCCGGGATTGAGCTTTCTTGTCTCCGGATTAGCTTGACTGCTTTCCAAAAGTCTTTTTGAGACGAGTGACCTAGATTGCGAAAGTATTTAGATTTACTTGTCCGTAGCATGGCAACAACTCGGTTTCTTACACATTTGTATTTTGTTACAGCAGCTTCCGTCTTCGTCTTGCTGGCGGCACGAAATAGCGTGTTCCTTTTCCTCATCAGCTGAATGATGGGTTTTGTTAACCAGGGTAGACTAACGAGTGCCAGTTAGTACAGTGCGCATGCGCAGATGAAAGCAGCACCGTAGACCACACCCAAGAGTAGCTGCTCTAACTAAATGTTGGTAAATAATAGGGTTTAATAATATTATTAGCTGGCAGTTCATTGAACTTACACTAATATTCTTAAATTTATAGTTTCGAATCCGAGATGATGACAGAGAAAACTAATACTAAATTATTAGTATAATGCTTTGAAATTTATGTACACTTTGCTATAATTATTGTAACTATAACTGCATGTACAAGTTGGATTATTGAGTGTGAATCAATTGTGCTATAATATTATTGTTATACTATATACAACGAAAAATATTTTTCAGACGATCAATTTTCTTATATAGTCCGTGTCCTAACCTGGAGGGCATAAAAGATGCGCTCTCCAGGTTGCCAGCTAGGGCCTAGGGGCCACAGAGATGCATTATCGAGCTCGAGCGAGCGGCGCAAGCGCCGCGCGTTTCGACAGGCCTGCTCGGCAGGCCACCGAGCCTCGAGCGGAGTGAGAACGTCGCCATTATACACGGTTAGAGCAGCTACTCTTGGGTGTGGTCTACGGTGCTGCTTTCATCTGCGCATGCGCACTGTACTAACTGGCACTCGTTAGTAGTGTTCGGTCATAATGATTACTTGTTGTATACGTAAGCTTGTATTCTAGCTAATGAATATTATATATTATGCTTAAGATGTGATGATAATATTATATTCAATAAAGTATGCACTTCCTACCACAGCCATGTGATTGTCCAGATGGTGTAGTGGTTAAGCTCTGTGACTTCGAATTCCAAGTAATGTCAAATGTGCACACTGGTTCGAATCCTGCCTTGATGCTTTCTTTTACTGCCAGTGGTGCTGTGAAAGTTTATTTACATGTATTTAGATTTTTTTACAAGATTCAAGTACAATTATATAGGCAAAGCCACCTAGCTTGTAGTCAGCAGCTACTATATACAACAATAATAAGAGTAGGCAAAAATTAATGTATGACAAGTGCACAGCTAATCAGAATGCCATCAACGAGATGCTAAAGACGATTCAGTTTTGATATCTCAATAATTACGATTGGCCAGCCCTATTGTGTGTTATTCTCACCATATATATACACAATGTATTTCACTACTTAGGATGCGTTATTCTGAAATAGATAAAAATCTACTCTTCCAATACAATATGTACAATTGCTATGGGGCTGAAGTGGTGCTCGAGGGCTGTAATATGTGTTGTAGTATAAAAGCCAATGGTCCGTTGCACAGTAGGTACAGATTTAAATCAAGCAAATTAAGCTATATGTGTAGCTGTAACCTATTGTTTACATAAGCATACAGCAACAATAAGTATTTTTTTCCATTTAAGATGCAGTTATATAGTCTACTTGAAAATGAGAAACAATATTTACATAATTTGACAATGTAATACTAACTAGTGTACAGTGTGGAATAGTTGTCTGCTACAAAATTATTACGCCGTTGCTACCTGTAATCCCCCCACTGGTCCATAGGCAACATTTTCTGTCATCTCTAAAATTTGTGACTCTTCTTTCTTATGCTTTATGTTCAAATCAGAGGAGGGTTGATCTGTTTGAGTTTTGCACAGCACCAAAATCGACTGCTTATATTTCTGGCACACACAGCCACAGACAAATCCAATAGTGAAGAAAATGAATGTTGAAACTATTACTGAAATGACAGTAGAAATGAGTGTGCTATTGTTGGAGGCTGTAGGCATGTTTAACGTAACGACTCCTTGACCTGTATGACAAAATTCACCATGTTATTATAATAGTTATTGTAATTATTGGTTAGCTGGCAGGCTACAATAATAGATCATAATTATTTATGTTACAGTGTGGCTACACCATCCATGGTACATGTTGGTACTAAGCTAATAATATATTCATAATAATTATATATGCTTTTCATAATAATTTTATTGCTCTAGACTTGTAAAAGGTCCGGTGGTCCATATAATATTATATTACGTACATTATGACCTAATAATAATATTGTACGCCCTCACAGCATACCTCCTCCACACCTTGCCGATAACTTGTCAATGCTAGGCTCCCACCTTCCCTCCACACAAGTTGAAGTATAATAATTGGCTATGCCATTGAGTGTGTCACACTCAATGGCAATGGCGATGACTGAACCCTCCAGTGCTGGAGCTGTGTAGTTGATTACTATCAGGTCATCACTGACTGGCTCATCACAGGCAACTGCATCGATCAGAATTTGAGAAAATAAAGGAATTAGTACCCAGAATATCATTTTGCTTACTGTAGTATAGCTTAATGACTTCTGGTGATGGTTGGCCACAGATAGCAATACTGACATTGTACTCAGTATTGTACGGGATGGTCAGTTGGACACTCCTGTTTCCCAGTGATCTTACAGATGCTGGTGGAAGGACACTATTGAAGACTACTTCATTCTGGAACCACTCAAGTGTTACTGTAACGTTGTTTGCTCCAAATTGTACATCACTAATAGTGTCCACTGGAATCATTTCAGCTACAGTATAATAAATTGTACACCCATGCAATTGAGGTGGTGAGAAATTTGATGGTCTCGATACATGTGCTTATCCTGAACTAAAAGCAGCAGAGACTAGCTAATTTTAGAATGGCTAGGTGTCTTACTGATGCGAATGGTTGTTAATGACACTCCTTCGGTACTTCGAACACACTCTATCATGGTTTGATTCCAGTCAGTGGTCACATTGTTGATGGTTAAAACTGACACCAATGGTGAGCTTGATATTCTATAAAAATGAATTATTGTCTGATCAATAGTGAGAGGTTGCTCCATCTCTGGACTTTGTTGATTAATCGTTCTGATTCCAAGTTCCCTCCTTTTAAAATGCAGTGGAGTGAGAGATATATTAACAGTCCATCGTAGAGAAGAACCATTTGTGCAGCAGGAGAGTGTCAGATTATCTCCACGGCATACCATAGATACAGACGATGATCCCAAACATACTATCAACATTGGAACAATAATAATAATTAATAGACTAAGTCTATACGGTACGACTGTCTCATTTTTGTACATGTGTGCTGAGAATTAATTTCAATTGCATGCAGTATGGCTACTCAGTTAAACATAATTAAAACATGCATTAATTACATACCTTGTTCGGTTGAGCTGGTCTTTAGTGCTATAAGTAAAAATATCGTACATACAATTCCGATCCACTCAAGCTTGGCTCCTCTCAAAGTTGTTGCTGAGATGACCATTATGATAGTAGAATAGACATTATCTTAGTTAAGCTAGGTAGCTCTCCCTCTGAGAGCCTATAGTTCTAATCGAAGTTTCCTCCCTATCCTTTACTACTCTGTTTTAGTATGCAACTAGCCGTACACACCGTGCATATGCATGCACACTATGGTAATTGTATTGGGATTTCCTTGATAAATATGGTAAATAATCTATTGTGGATTATTCATAGATGACTATAATTTACTAAATTAGATGTCGTGCACAGAAAGGAGATCGTGGGCAGGAATGATTATAATAATAATTATGCATGCATATGTGCTTTCTTCAATAAGATTTACAGGGCTATATAAGGAACGTGTATTTATACTAAACAAGTATCTATGATCAAGGGCAAAAACAGCTATTATTTTAAGAAACATGAATGCTACATAATAGTTAGACACTGTTTAGGAGGTTTCTACGTGATTTAGAAGACTGAAGGGCTCTGTGTAGAATCCCGAGCGACAGTCCCTTTGAGCCAGACAAACCACTTATAGCTTCATCAAGAACCACACACCCATGCAGTGGTCCTGTGGTTGTGTAGCAGCTAGTGTAAACTGTAGTGAGGCTGTCCCTTTGAGCCATGCAAGTTGCATACTGTTCTTTCTTGCAAATTAAATAAACCAGCAGTATAATATTATAATTATTTTGATAGATAGTCACCCCCAATATACACACAAACAGCAAATTCAAAAGGGTCACTTCCTCCCTATAGGAGGAAATTGCTGGAATACGTGTCATTCAATCCTCTGGTGACTATACCTCACATACTGCCAGATATTACTATAATGTAGTCAAATGAATGTCACGGAGTGGTGGTGTCAAATTCAGAATGAGTATAGTAGTGAATCAGAAACACTTTTTTACCATAACAGTTGTAATAATAATATTATGTATAGGTAACCTATAAAGCTTATTCTATCATCAGCACCTTCATTTGTGTGCGCTGGTAATGACATAACTCTGACTTGCAACGGTAGCAACGGTAGAATGCGATGGACTTTTACATTTCCCGAATCAGTTGAACCATATCCAATCACTCGAGCAATCTCCAGTACAAAGGTTGCAGAAAGTGAAGAGATCTTTCCAATTATAGTGAATCAAACAGTTACCGTATTTCACATGCAAAGACGTTCCGATTACAATACAACTCCACTGGTGTCATCAATATTCGTAGAAAATGTCTCGAAAGGTATATATCAATGGGACAAATATCAGCTGCAATAGTGTCCCAAATAGCGATTCTGAGGATAAGCAATTCGTGATACTGGTCACTGATGACAATCACAGGCATGGTAAGTTGAGTCATTTGAAATCTCAAGAACATGATAATGAGTGTTCAAACTCTACAGGTGCAAATCAGGTCATCAATGTGAGCAAGACTTTGGACTTTCGTGGGATAGATAACTTCAGAGTTGCTCTAGAATGGACTGAAGAGGTTGATTTGTTATACAATGTCAGTATTTCCCTACCAGCAATTGCCACAGCACTTGTTAGTAACACCAGTGCTGAGCTGACACTGCTCTACAACACTCCACACAGTGTCACCATTGCAGCTGTAACTCAGTGTGGTTTAACTGTTTCAACAACCACTCTCAACCAACTTAGCCAAAGTGAGTGAACTATGTAATTAAATCACCCAATAGCTATAGCTATTGATATATTGATTGTGATCAATTTGCTAACGACAGCTAAGTGTGCATACCCATCAGCTCATGATGGTTCAAATATTCAAGTCGTGGATTACGTGGCCCCAGCTCTAGAAGGCACACAGGTGAGATTCAGCTGCTCTAGATCTCCTGGATTGGTGCTGACTGGGCCTAATGAGTCGGTGTGTGCTGGTAATGGGGAATGGGAACCAGACCCAAGCCAGGCCATGTGCAAAGGTATGAATTAACAGATTGATGATAATAATATTATTATGACTTTGTCCTAAATTGATGAATCGTTACGCTAATTAACCTAGCACTGAATTTCTAAGTTATTACCAGCTGGCACCTAATGCGGCTCACACACCCATAATATCAGCGTATACATGTATATTATTAATACTGCAGCAAACTGTGGACCACTAATAAACAGCACTTCAATCGATTTCCAATACAATTCCACCTTGGAAGGCTCAGAGCTAACATTTCTCTGTTTGACCTCAGAAATATATTCTCAAACGTTCGTAGCGGTATGCCAAAAGAGTGGAAGTTGGGATCCCGATCCAGTGTCTCATTGTATCGCACAAAATTCAGGTTAATTAGTTAGTCCAAATTAAACCTTAATAATAGCACATTGATGCTTAGTGTTCATGTGTGAAAATGTAGAGCCTTGGTACCAGGTAGTGGTGGGAGAGGGAGGGAGTGGTTGACATTTTTAATTGAGATATGTGGCCACGGCTGTTGTGATTTGTTGCACTAATTACATAATATTGCTCAATAATTATGCAGGACGTGGGAATATAAATACGGTGATAATAACTGCTGTGATCACATCAACAATACTGCTATGCATTTTCTTCATACTTGGATTGGTCTGTGGTATAATATTATTGTCCAAATTCCGTAAGAATCAGAAGCAGAAAACCGACACTGAGGTTGAAAATTCTCAAGAGAGAGACATGGAAATGATGGAGAATGTTGCATATGGTCCACTTCCTCTACGTGTGTAGAGTGTGCTGATAGTAGTCACACATGAATTGACAAAATTATCTCCCCAGTAGCAATTTACTTTTCTGTGGTTATGAGGTAATTATGGTGTAATTATGATGAAACCTATGGTGTAATCTCTTAGGTAATCTATGAGGTAATTATGAGAAAATTCAGGGCCTCGCTGGAGCCTTTCTGGGACTTGAAAATCAGTAAATATGTAGAGTATCTTACGCGTGTATCCAGCGAATACATTACAAGCTGAGCGCTACTTTCTCTGAGAAGTACTGTTGGTTGAACTTCACGTGTTTTCTTGGCTTACGTAATGCCGTGGATAAATAAAGCTAGCCTTGCGCTATATATAGCACGCACTGTCACAAGGGGCTGTCCCGCGCGCGACTGCAGCAGCGTGACCAACCTGAAGTTCGGAAGGAATACTGTACTGTCGAGTTCGTCTCTGTGATTGAAGCATCGAAACTTGTCGCTGTCAAGGATGAGAGTCGATCTTAGACGCCATCTCCATGATTTCTGGGGCGAGCATCGATCGATGTGTACGCATTCTATTGACGACCTTTTACCACATGCACATTACACTATGCAGCTACTGGGGAGATGGTCAAGGGTTCATATAATAATATTATTAATATGATTTATCAACCCCATATGGAGAAATCTGATTGGTCAGAATTTACAACCATGGTACAATTAACTTTAAAGCATCAAAGACCTACTTGATATCAAAATGGCCACAACAATCATTTTTAGTGTGTTTTATGAAATTGCAAATTTCCCATATATAGCTAATACAGAAGCCACATATGTGCGGGCCAGTTTTCATAGATTTTTCACTGATTTTGGATAAAAGTGGCTATATCTTGGAAGTGGTAAGGAGTCAAGACTTCAAATTTGGGATTTAGTAACTTTATTACAAGTGCTATCAGCCCACCAAGTGAAATTTCTTAACTAGAACCAAATGGGAAAAAATGTGCCTAACATATTTGGCCCTCCGAAAGGGATTTTAGGACAATATCTGGTTAGCAATGCACTGCACAGCCTCTACACTCCTGTCCAATTAACTTCATATGGATGTGCATGACTGGGTAGAGCGCACACCCTTAACCGAAAACAATACTCATTTAATGTGCCTAACATATTTTGGAGAGCCATGTTAACTTAGGAAGCCATAAAAATGGAAGTAATCATGGTTACATCCCATAATTTAAATTCTATGTAGAGTTTATGTTGAAGAAGATTGGTACCAAATTTCAAACCCTTGTCTATAGTAGATTTTATTTTATGAGTCAAAATATAATATTATATATAGGCTCAAATTCTGAAATAAAAAAGTTTTGCTCTCTTGCTTGGTTGCACTGTACGTGTACGGGCAAGGAATTTCCCGGCTGAGTAATTAAAATCTGCCACGTGCATGTGGTTTGTAATCACACTAGCCTGCAAACTTAACGACCAATTCCAACACTGCATATGAAACAACTACGGTATCCTACTGCACAGTGGCGTAGCCAGGGGTGGGCCTAGTAGGGCCAGGCCCGACCAACTTTGTTCTAGTAATGCTTACTACTTAACCGTTGATCGTGTCAGCCCTTCACTTCTATGAGAATAGAGCAGAAATAATCGAGATTGTGGGCTAAAGATTGAGATTCAGCAGTGTTAATTTGGGGTGTGGTCAAACTTAGCGCTACAAGTGACCATTTACCATATTTGTGCCCTACCAGACTCCTAGCTCTAGCTACGCCACTGCTACTGCATTACCCTACACAAGCGTAGAATAGATGTTGTAGTTAGTATGGGTAGATCATCTCAGGGGCAAATCTACCTAAATCTCATAACAAGTATAATTACCTTCTGTGTATACACACTTTCAATATAGTTACTGTAATGAAGACTCGTGTACATGCTCATATCCACATACCGGTATTAATATTGCTTTCTCGGAAGTGGAATCTTAGTGGAGTATAAGACGAGCCTGAGTTCTTTAGAATTAAGCATCATATTTTTTGACAGAAATAGTCTAGTTAGGGGTAGTTTGAACCAAAATTTCATTCTTCATATTATTTTCAATATAACATTATGTATAATATGTCATGTTATTTTACACAAAAATAAAATGCTTATTGAGCTCTTTTCAACCAAACACTTCAAAAATGGTTGAAACTACTAAAAAAATTGAAATCAGCACCTTGAGTTACCCCTAGAAGCATAAAATACCCTGGAGAAGTGAGCAACATGGAGCAAGTTGAAGTTATCCATTAGCAATATTTGTGTGCCATAGTAGCTGAGTATGTGGTTTTTATGAAGTTTCCCTGAAGCCCTGCAATGCCGGAAGTGGTTACAACGCAACACTTTGGAGACTGCCGCAGTATAGTGCTATCTTTACTGAAGCCTGTGGTGCAAGTTTGGTGTTCGAGATAAAACCATAGATCTATGATAAAACGACGACATAGAAGCTGTTTCCTGCGCATGCGCACGCGTTGTCGACCATTACCAATGCTATCACTAAAACCTTGCCTGTGAGCCACTTTTATTGCTGTTCACCTTAACAAGTGCATACGACGACCAGTACCAAACTAACTCAGTTACATTACCATGTAATGGGTGCTCTACCCAAATTATTAAGTATTTCGTATTTTTGTGGCTTACAATGATGGGAATCATACAATCATAACTTGAAAGACCAACTCAGGAGTATATAGCGATAGCATCTTGCACTTGCTCATGCATGCTGTAGTCCTGGCCTGTTGCCAACAATATACATTAATTATGGTACACATGTACATACACAATTTTAATGTATGATGCACATCATATTTGCTACATAGTATGCACACATGCATGCACTTCATGCAGTATACATTGAGCTAGTTTTTTTTTTTTTTATCTTATAATATTTGTCTTGTTGACGATGAAATGAACGGTATCTAGTGGGAAAAACATCAGCTCTACAGTTGACCTAACAAGATTCCAGGTTCACAATACACGGAAGACAATGTTTTGGCTGTGGAGAATCACTGTATTAGTAACAGACGCCGGGCAGCCTCCAAACATCACAGTGAGGTTTGACAAACATGGATGCAACAACAAACAGGGTTTCCACAGGTATTACTATATGTTACTGTAACACTGGCTAGCATCCTGAAAGTCACCTTTGCTTAGATATAATAACACAATATCTGCGTTTATATTGAATGCGTCAAACATAAAACTTATTCTACATGTTATTGGTCGATCATATCGTAGTTTTTTTTGATAAATACAAAATAACAATAATCCCATTTTGATATTTCTGTACAATTTTTGATAAACATGTTTAGAAAGAGGTTCACCGTGTGCTTTGAAGGATCGCGTTTCTTCACAGAGTCTTGGGACCTTGTTAGTCGGATATTATCAAAACACAATTAGCCTTTCAGTGCTGAATTAATAACCTTAAATTATGTTGTCCAAATTGCACATTTGAACAGAGTGTTATGTATCCATCAAAGAGTAAAGCTTTACTTTAGAGAATGCAGCATATGGAATACATTTGAATGCTCGTTTGCACAACCTAAGATAAAGTTTTCTCAACCAAATACATCGACAGCGCAAGAAAGCACATGCGACAGAAACTGTGTGCTTTTCAGATGGGACAAACATCATAAACTAATTATGAGGCCAGCTGTACTGTAATGGAAAACTTCAATGTACATGTGACACTGGAGTTGATAGTGTTTCTTGAACAACAGATGGATCCATCTGTACCAAGCCAGGAAATCGACATGTACACACATAATGATAGTCTAATGGATGAATAGGCAGCTGCTGTTGGAGTACTGTGTGTTTTTATCAGAAAGGATACGAAATGGCTTCCAACAGCAACTTTTAATTGTTGAGGTTAGACAAAGGGTACAGCTCCTCCACAGGTGGCTATGCTTGATTCAACATGAGTGTGCAGATAATGGGATGGTCAATCGCCATAACTAGTGATTGAAAATGGTTTATGATTATCTGCTCCAACACTCCATTTAGTCAATGGTGCTAATAATGATCTATTTACACAAGGAAAATTAATGGAGATGGGAATTCAGGTACATACAATAGCCAGCTGTGCATTTTCACCTAAAACTTACATTAGTAAGCAACTTAATTGAACACTGTACTTGTGTAAACTTTTATTAAGGCTGGCAATACTTGTGGTGTGGTGTTGATCCTATTATGTACAAAGGAAGTTTTCTATCACTGAGGTTAGAACTGAAAGGGTACATGTAGTTCCTTCACAGGGTGGCTATGCACTAATTAGCTAGCACTGGGATAATTTTACAGCTTACAGATTGTTGGCCAACACCGTGCATTCAATTCAATAAGCCCTTGATAGTTCCCTTACTGGTGGCTACCATTAGCTAGCACTGGGATAGTACATGTAGTTATACAGATAGGAGTGTGCGTGGTTTCATAACATTAATTTTGTTGGCCAATAGGCCATTCAACTCAAAACAATATAGTATTGTCTACTTGCACAAGGAAGAGTGGGAGGGAATACATGTAGGCAGATGGAGGGAACTATGTACCCTAGCTTATGCAAAGAGCAATTAGCTTTTAGCATCCAATTAGTGCTTATGCACTAATTAAAAGTAAGCCACACCAAGGCTTAGCTGGGCTGATCTGATATATTATAGCAAGAATACTTGTGGTGTGTAGTATATTAGTTGTCACAATGAATGTTGTCCCCACTTAACTTACTTAATTGTCATTAAGCCATAACTGTTGTGTGCACATGCATGGTATGGTTTGTGGGTGTGTGGTTACAACACCATGCACACAAAAAAAACTGTAAATTATTTGAGTGTTTACATAGGCATGTGGTTAGGTCTAAACAAGCCAACACAAATACTAAAGTACCACAGTATTAGTGATAATATTATGTATGTCCAGTCACTCATTAAGAACAAACCTCAGCTTTAGCCAGCTGCTGTTGTTGCTCATACTGATGCTCGAAAAAAAAACAACATATTATCAGACATTCAGTATCATAATGGTACCATTAATTAATGTAGTTCAACTTTCACTTAGTCTAGCTAGTAGATCTATAGCTATATACACACTTTGTATTATTTTATGGGCTGGTATATATTACACCTCAAGCAATAATTATAAGGTTATGTGATGGAAATTTCAATCTGTAAGGAGATCAGTAAAAATAATTAATAAGCCCCTAAAATAGAAATATCAACCTTTATACATGTCTACCCATGCTTATGATTATCTTATGTTAGGGAATTAATCTAAGATGTTCAGAAATTTAAACTAGCTCACGTTATTAATAACAAGTTTTTTTTACATAATGCTTACAACGTTCAACATGTTACTAAGCAGTACAGACCACAATAGATCCTAAACAGTGTAGATACTTCCGCTCTGGGATCTTCACACAGGTTTAATAGATATAAGTTAGACATATGGCCACGGGGACACTATAAAAACCCTCAGGCCGCGCTTCAACTTCAAGATTTTAGAATAAAACCGAGAATTGTCTTATTGCTGGTCAGTGAACGTACCTTGAATCAAGTGATGATACTATCTTAGTTTCTAATCTAAACCTATAGGACAAAATAGCTAATAATTAAGGTAAATTTCTGCTATAAAATTAAACATACTCAATTTGGCTGTTTTTTTTTTAGGATAGAGTGCACACGATTGAGAAATAATGCTGATCGACACCTTATGGCACAAGCTGGATATCATCCTATCAACTGATTGTCTTCCCTATTAATGTTTCAGCCTCTATGCAAGGTAGGATCCCCATTAATTTTAGTGACATAATTAAGTTAAGCCATATACAGCGTTAGAAGGAAGTAACTTTCTCTTAAAATTAATGTGGAACATGACGATGCTGTCACTATAAGTGCTATAGGAATGTATCATTGATGAGTCTGGGCCTGATGGCTAGTGTATCTAGCCAAGAGCCACAGTGACAGCATTGTCACTGCCAGGTGTGTTCCATAAGAGAAAAGCTACTTTCTGACGTAATGGGCACCAAGAACCAGCACTTGTATACCTTTCCTCCCCACCAGCTTGCTCCCAAGGGCTTGCAATTGGTAGCTTAATTAATTGCTAGAGCATCACTCATTACAAATCCCAAGATTTTCTTTTCCAGGAAAGAAAATACCTTGGGACTTGTACACAAGTGCTATAGGAATGATCGAATCATTAGAAGGGTTTAACTTGCTATAGCTATATATACCTTCATCCAACTAATTAATTTGGCAAGCTTAATTGCTTCTAAAAATAATATTATTATTATACTGTCCATATTACACTATGAAAGAAGAAGAGTGTACATTAGAAGCAATACAAGTACATTCAGAGATGGATCTGGATCTACAATATAATTATGTATATTGTAGATCCAGATAATGTACCATTATCGATAATTTACTGTCAACGTCATGCAGTGAGTGTTTATACAAACATACTAAACATGTACACACAACAGCATAAGTGAACATCTGTGATGAAACCAATGATTTACCATAAACACAGCAAGTGGCTTATAGTTGGGAATTGGGACAGCAGTCATAATATTATTGTACGTCATAAAACTAATGAATCACACACTAGGCCTAATACAATGTAATTAATTCTTGAAAGTACTTGACTTCAGATCGAACATCGATTGATTGGTCACTGGACAGGAACAACTAGTATAATAATAATATTATAAGAAAATGTGAATACATTATTACTCAATGAGCATCACAGATTGAAAACTATGAGTGCCTGCAGATATCCACTAATTATGCCTATATATAGTCACATCCTGTTACCTCCCATGGCCACTAAATGTACCCTGAGTGCTAATCATAATACTAATAAGAAATTAAGGTGAAAATGACAATTACATACCAAACTCCACGAGGAGCAAAATGATGACAGCCAGAACCTTAAGACTTCTTCCCTGCATTTTAGATTATAATAAATTATAGCGATCATAGCTAGGGACACATGCATAATATTAATATTAATGCATAATTATACCTTGTGAGTGCTCACAGTTAATAATATGATCAATACCATCAGGATGGCCATGTACATTGATGACCCTAAAATGTAATGATTGTACAAAATTAAGGCACAAATTAACGCCGGAAATCTTAGCCAAAATTGCCCATTCTACAATATTGGTAAATCAATCAACATAATTAATACTAATGATGGTACTTACCCTTCTTACTGCCTCCTGGCCCAGGGTTGTTTCTGCGTGGTCCATTAGGTACAGGGTCACTCCCGTCACCACCAACAGCTTAATTGCAACAATAGTTCGATTCACAACATTATAATAATTATATATAATTAATAATAATATGATACAGCACAGTACGTATTATACTTTCCAAATTTAATTAGTCTTGTATAGAATTAAGTTCTAGCACGTGCATATTAATTATTATACCAGCTATAGTACCGTAGTGTCCCAGACAAGCGCCGGGCCACTCCCGGGTAAGCGCCCATGTACGTACCTCATTTCAAGGGGTCTATGTAGCAGCTTCTATATAAATGTATGGATTAAGTCATATCCTGGGTAAGCGCCCATGCATGCATGAAGGCCAAAACTGGGATTGGATGGGTGCTTATACCCGGGACACTATAGCTAGCCTACAGTAACTGTATAACCTATCATATCATGTGTATACATAGTTGTATCACAATTTGCTATTCCATGAATTGAATTTTATATCTGCGCTTGCTAGTATATGAATTTTGGTGGAGCCATAATGATTTTCTAATTAATGAGCATGCATGGACAATTTCCCAAATCAGTTCTAGTTCTATAGCCATGCAGCTATTATAGCTACAATACGAGGTTAGCTATATAGGCAGCCATTAAAGCTTAGGGGGCTGGTTGAGATCGAGAAACCATACCGTATAGAAAAATAACAGTCAATATTGCTGCCCGATGCATTCCAACTGTAATGATCGATGTACCTATAGATATATTATGTTTTAACTCGTATAAATTCATACAAAAATTCATGTATCACTAGCTCACATACCTTGAACTTCTTATTAGTTGGTTTAAAATACACTAAACACACTACCAAGTGTAATTGCCCGGCCTTGATATTATAAATACACACGAACGCAGTCGAGTGTACGTCGTATAATATTATAATACGACTGACGCATTCTAGCAACCAGCTATATTCGCGACTAGCTGCGCGACATTATAATAGGTAGTATAATATTAATTGGAAGTAGTTATACATGAATTGAAGCCCCCATGTAAATAATCATGCATAATAGCAAGGAATATGCTGTCTTGGCAATTAGCGTATATTTCATGCTAGCTATATATCGATCCCACAATTAAGATCCACGATCGATGTACATATATATCATAAAGGGCCAATCCACTTCAAATCACTACTAGGATGATGGTTGTAACCCGCTCGCCCAGCAGTGTGTAAGGGAATCTCCTCTTTATGGTACCCGGCCCCACAAGCTACGTAAAGTACAATAGCTGGATGCATGCATGTAGCTGTGTAATGATACCACACCAAGTTGCTCCAATAAGCCCTAGTTTGGTTGCTCTAGTTAATGATTGACAGTGCGTAGTATTGGAGCAACTTGGTGTAGGTAAGTAGGAGCCATAGATTGATTAATACACTTTGTGATCATGATCTGGCCCACTGTTCATATGGCTTGTAGTGTTTGGCCAGCTGTCCCTTTAATAATTTTATATTATAAAAATAGATTTATCCAAATTTGGAATGTTCTAAAATTAGTAGCAGTCATAATACATGTATGCATGTCCGATAATATTCCCATTCCAATGGTGCAACACAAAGTCCCATTCCAATGCTTACATGATGTGGGGATCACCCCTGCTATAATACATACTATAATTGACTATCTACAATGTATGTTGCCTAGCTATTGCAAAACAAGGACTCTGGGGATTAGATCAATTATTGCAGGGCCTGTTTGGGGCGAGCCTGAGCTGATCATGAGCCTTGGAGAGTTTCTGTTAGTAGCTGCGACTCAAAAACTTTAATAAAGCCATGGCACGATTGATCGTGAAGACCAATAATACAGATCCACTGAGCAGACAATGACATGTACAAATTACCCAAACCCTGTCACGCTAACGCGAAAATTTGGAGTCGTTCATCCATATAGACCCAGTAGCTGTACAATATGTCATAGGAGTACGTGTCAACAGGTGATTCAGAACTGTTACTATAATAATTATTATTATTAGTTAATTAATTAATTGACACCTATTTTCATAAAACTGCTTGTCATTGATGGGCATCCTCAAGGGGCGGTGTATTAAGTATATTTTTCTAAAATACTGCATGAGCACGTGTACATGTGTTATACATGTACTAATTAAACGTATGTATACTGCTGGTATTAATCTATATATATAATCATGAAACTGATTTATGAAAAAATGGTGTACATCTGCAAGATGAGCATACATGTGTCATAGATGTGGATGATGTTTTACAATTGATCACTGATTATGTACGTGTAGATGTTAAACTATAAACCTGTAGGAATGTGTAAAATTAATATTAAACCTATAGAACAGATTTATTCAAGTGTCACAACGTCAATTAGGACTGTCATCACCGACCGGAGTGACTGCAGTGGTAAAATAAGTTCAAAAAGGAAGTATGAATAAATTTTGTCTCTCTTGATCCCTATTATCATCTGCATGTATGTACTGCTATATACTACCATGAGCCTTTATCAGCTCTGATCGAGAGTATGGTCATGCATGATCAATGAATGCATTGTCAGCTAGAGTAGGCCTACATATTAAAACGTAGCATATATATCTATAGCCATAATCGGATATAATATTATGTACGTTGTACTGTCAAAATTCGAACTTGATTAATTAAGAAAAAATCACTCATCACATATGCAGTTAGATTTATTAATTATTATTGTGCAACTCACCATGAAAGGCAAGAAGCCAAATAATGACTACTATAAGAACTTGAATACCTCTGGTCTGCATTGTATATATATATAATATCTACCGTAAATTTCTTTCATAAAATTTTTGTGTTAGAAATTTTTGTTTAACAATATTTTCGTCAATTTCAAGAATTTCAAGCGTGTGCCATATATTTGCTGTATATATTAGTACAGGTAAACTATTTTCGTTTAGATCCTATTTGTAACAAATACAGTGATCTGATTGGTTGAACTGCAGTATCTATCCTTCATAAAAAAACCTTGTAAGCCCCATAAAAAACTTGTAAGCTCCATAAAAACCTGGTAAATCTTGTTTGCCTATGGCTAGTTTGCTAGGCAGTTGTTTATATACAAAGCTGTTGGGCATTGTTGCTAGGATCTAAAGTAGTTAGACACTATTTAGTCGGTTTCTACGTGATTTGGAAGACCTCAGGGCACAGTAGAACCCTCACTTCGCTCAGCCTCAGGATTCTACACAAAGCCCTTCGGTCTTCAAAATCATGTAGAAACCTCCCAAACAGTGTCTTAACTATTACGTATGTAAAAAAATTTCGTCATTTTGTGTAAAACGAAAAATTTTTAACAACAAAAATTTCGTTAGCACATCAATCAGTACAGCAGCCACAAGCAGTTCACATGCGTGTCAATTGGACATACCTTCAGCAGCAGAATGACCACAATTATGGCCAGAAGCACCATTATGGCAGGTGTACCTAAAAAAAGAGGAGTAATTTGAACTACCACGTGTTTACCATATTATTGTGTGGTAGATAAGAAGTTCACATGGTGCAAATTTATGGATAGACTACAGTGTTACATTACACATTACAATTAAGCTGGACTCATGAATCTCAGAATTCTAGCTCTTATATATTATATGATTAATAATATATTCTGCTTGCTAGCTAGTATGAGAACTTTTGGTCAGAGAGCCATAAATCTCTTCCCCCCCCCCCCCCCCCCCCAATGATGCCTGGACAATAATATTCTGTCGATCCCAAACCAATCAGTTACAAAGTACGTACAAAATAATTTAGAGTAAGGTTCTAATAAGGAAGCCATCTAGGGGATAAGAATCCTACCGTGTAAGAGGAGAAACACAGCAACTGCAGTCTGTACCGCTGCCTGAACAACCTATACATGGGCAGCAGTGATTCATAGGTTCATACAATACATGTATCATTTACACGTACCTCAAGCTCCATGATCGACCTGAAAAGAATCGAATTCAATACTAAAGTTAAACTCAAATGTAATCGTTCTTGACTTAAGCCCAGCTGTATAATGTACACGCAGTCCCTGATACATACAATTAGGATCAATGCACTATATTCGCGACCGCGTGATATTTAATAGCCGCCAGAAGCTGCCACCAGTTCAAGCCCCCATGTACGTAGATAATCATAATAGCAAGGAATGCTGACATTTCACCATGCTGTCTTGGCAATCGGTGTGTATTTCATGCTATCCCACATGATCCATGATATTATGCTGTTCTTGGCTGATTAAAACCATGTAAGTTCTAGTTTATTAATTATTATAGTTATCTTATTTCCCAGGATACGTATATTATATGCACATTTCATATCATTGCAATATTCGTAGGAGGGGCCAATAATTAACCCAGTGCTAGTAGGACAATGCATGATGATGATTAAATGGCATATCAACCATGACCTGCAGTGTGGCTCGTGTTGGGGCTACATCTGCAGTCTAGATTATGTATAAGGGACTCTCCCCTACAGCAAATAAAATTGCGATGGAACACAAATATTGCGATACAGGCCCGGGCTATGTCATTACTACTGACGTGGCTGAAATCGAATCATGACCATATATGGTATATATACAAGCTGAAGCCTGCATGTTTGTGGTTGACAAGTGTACACACAACCTACAGTGTGTGTACAGGAACACCCATAGAAGAATGTTCTGACCAAAGATAATATTAATCCTCCCGATCTACTATGTACATGCATGGAAACTGCAGAAACTACACACACACTAGTCTAATTTAGAGCTAAAAGATTGGGTAAATTCTCTTAAAAGCATAGACAAGGTTTCTGAGGACTAGGCTACTGTTGCACTGTGCATCTTTCTTTGCCCTTGGCTATACTTGTAAGTCTCTATGAAACTTGTAGGTCTCTATGAGAAATAGAGACCTCTGAGTGTCCAATCAGATCACAGTATTTGTTACAACTATATTCTAATACACGAGAGACAAGATGATTAATACAATACCACCCCCCCAACCCCAAAAGAAGCTACCGAATCAATTCATAGAGATACTTTTCATACCTTGATAGCACCTGTAAGTCAATAATTTTGATTGAGCAATGGCTTATGACTGCTGGATGATCGCTTCTGTACGCTAGGTGTATACACTGGTGTCAAAAGTATTTAAGCTGACATACCGTATTATTCATGCCATCTAAATTTACGTCCAATAATTAAGGATGACGTGCTAAATAATTTTTCTGTAAAATCATTCTTCTTGCTATTTAGTCTTGGAGTGGTGTCAGATCATCAGGTTGGTAAGAAGCCATAATTATCAGCTGTGAGAAAATTTAGGGACCATTATAGTATGGTATTATTATGTTGTTACAGTAGTCTGTTGCAATTGTATGTATAGGATGCCCAGCCAGCCTTAGTGGGCAGAGTTGAATCAATTGATATACAAGTTCATCTGCAGCCATCTGCATGGCACACCCATGAGTGCTCACTACACTTCGATCAGCTTTAATTAGCTATCAATCAGCACTTGCAAGACTATATATTATACTATATTATATTATATAATCTTGGCACTTGTTTGCTGCATGACACAATGCCGTTCAATTTAACTACCTCGATCAGTAGCCTGATCATAATAATATTATGATGCCATAGATGACCTTTCCTGTATATGGAGAATAACTCATGTCACAGATTTGCTTCTATATGGCAGAGGGTAGCTAGGCTGGTGTATCGGAAAAAATGTGCCCATAACCATTATTATTATTATTATCATGACATTTGATGAAACTCACTAAAATACACTTAGTAGCAAGCAAATATTATGAGGATTCGATCTGAGATTCATGGAATAGAGCATGTGATGTGCGTATGTATGACGAGTACTAGAAAAGAGGAGTGGAACCTGCACTAGCTGGTATCTTATATAAGAGGATTGATCATGATACAAGATTGTTAGAACAAAATTAAATCTTCAGTTGTGATGAGCTAGGTTCTGTGAAATCTAGTTCCGTTGTAAGCTTAGCTTGTGCACCAGTGCCATGTACCAGTGGCATTGACCTGTTGGTGATGATAAGGCTAACGTCAACCCTGGACCATTCAAATTACCAAAACAATCTACGTAGGAGGCCATTGATTCAGAAATGGTGAGTATACTTGTATAATAATAATATTATTGTAGTGTCCCAATTGAGTGCCCACTTCTGGCCTGGGTATTAAATTGCCCAAGTGCTAGTTTTGGTTACATGCATGAATGGAGAGTGTTAACAGGCCTTGAGTGTTTATTGAAGCAACAGACGAATCCATCTATACTGTAGATTAGAACTTGAAGGTATACACATTTATATAGCCAGGAAATTGTACACATTTAGCCAGGAAATTGTACACACACAGTCATAATACTTGAGTCTACAGCTAGTCTTGCTGAATTGTGGGGCTATACCACATGCATAATAATTAAACTGTTTACCATCAGAAAGGATATGGAATGGCTTCCAACTTTTATTGAGGTTAGAACGTACTGAAGCCTTGGTTCATTCACAGGTGGCTATAAGGAAGTCTCAACACCATCATATTGATTATGTAGACATTGGCAAATTAATTAGTGGTTGAAAATGAGGTATAAATATTTAATTTCTAATACTCCATTGAAGTCAATGGGGCTAATCAAAAGTGATTTACCTATTTGCACAAGGAAAGGGGGTTAATTACATGTGGGAATTAACCTGCAGCTGGTGCACACAGCAATGTGTAGATTTTGATCAGCTTGTCCTACAGTAATACTCATGGGGCTAGCTAAGTGATCAAGAACCATTAGAGTGAGCAAGGGAGGGACGTGAAATGTTAACTTATATAAGCTGTAAGTTGTGAGTAAAACTCCAAGTTACCTTTTGTGGGCTAATTGAAATGGATCATTTGAGCAAGCAAAGCGCACAGGTGCACAAAACTGACAGTGTACTACACAATTGCAAACCACTATTATAGATAGAAATGCATGAAGAATGTCAGTGGTGTGCACACATGGCCTTAGCTATAGGGTGCTACATAGGGCCCTGAGGGTGCAAGGGAACACGCACATGTCGCTATTAGAATATTCATGCATACAACCATCGAAAACTAGTGGGTCAATACTTATACGTTAAATTTTAACCTACTAGCTGGCAAAGCAAATAATACGTTATACATGCATACACGGCACACGTGCTCAATCTTCCATGATCAACCTATTTAGTAGCAGCATACCAAATATTAAATGAACTGTGGTGTCTGTCTGTCTCACCATTATCATCCACATATCACGTACAAAACTTTAAAAGGAAGCCATCAGAAGACTATTATTAATAATAATAATATTATCATAGATAATGACATTATTCTCATGAGGTTACCATAATATCGTATCTCTAAAATTAATAAAACATGATAGTAGGTATATGTAAATATGTCATCCATACATTCCAAATACTAGAGTTACACTTTGTGTAGCAGTCCTCGCTCAGCGAGCCACTATGCCAACCAATATCCTGTATTGAACATTTTAGGGTTTCCCTTCCCATGGGCCCATGGCCCAGTAAATTAAATTTGTGTTGCACATGTACATCACGTGACAAGGGAGTGGTTTCTTTCGTCTATGCTGAACTATTAGCAACAAAAGGAGCTCCATTATGTCGTCAGTCTTGGAAGAACGAAGCCAAGAGTAGATCAATTGACAGGCCACAGCTAGCAACAACTTTACCATCAGCGACAGGACGAACAACTTTGGGCCAAGAAGGTGCGATCATTTTGGCCGTGCGAAAATTGATTTACCCGGTAAGCACAGTCCAGCCGAACAGTAGAGTTTGTAGGCCTTGCATGACCATCTTGAGGGAGGCCACAGCTTTTGACTCAGTAATACATGGCGACGTGGCCTGAGTCGCTGAAGAGAGTAAGAGAGAAAATTTAGACGCACGCGAAAGATACGCCCAGAAGCCATACGAAACAACTTTCGATCCCGAGTAGAGACCTCGCTTCGCTCGGAATCAGCAACCTGAGCACTGAACCATTTTTTTTAGATTATCAATAGTGAATCTTTGTTGATCTCTAAACAGTTATTGTAGCCAACGTTAACAATGATGCCAGGCACCAAGAGTAAATATTTTGACCGGCAATACCTGGGGTCAGCTTGTCTACTCTTGGCCTTAGAATAGGAGGTATGTTGCCAAGAGCATATACATGTATATGAGTAGGCTCCAACTCCAGATCCTTAGGTGGCAATTGTTTTTAAATTTGGCCCATAATTAGCTCAGGAACAATAATAAAATTAGCTTTAAAATCACAGGTATAAATAATTGTCACAAACAGGATCTACACCTGGTTTCTCTCCCGCTGTTTATGGATGTTTCAGTATGACTTCATAACCTTAGTGAAAGCCTAGCTATAGCTACACATGCAGGAAGCAACATGCACTCTAATGGTACTCTAGACGGAAACTGTGATGCATCTGCATAATAAGGCTACAGACTAAATATTATAATGTAATAATATAATTATTATTATAGCTCATGATGATCATGTACTTATTAGTCTTGATACCAACTAGATTGCTCCCACGGCAGTGTTAGTATGTTCATCCTGAAAGAATTGAATGCTGCGGTGGGAGTGGTCTGGTATCGAGACTATATTATGTCTTGATGTGCATTCTTATTGAATGCCCTGCCACAATTAACATCCGGAATGCACACACTTGTACGTCTTCTACATATTATAGTGTCATGTCTATTCATCGAGAGTCTGAATAGTGAATACGTAGCTGAATGGGTCTTATTCTTCTATAATGCTACTATGACATTGTGTATATAATATAGTACCGCTGTACATGTATTGTAGTATGGCTGTTGCTTAATTGTCATAGTATTGTGGTTTGTGTACATGTGCTACATGTAGACAGCAGCCACCGGGGCCAGAACCCATATCCACATTCTCCCCTACATTGAGAACTACGTACACACAATGGGCTACACATGCTATGCTCGTGTGACAGTACAGTTAAGTTATGGTTGATTGACCAGTACTTAGTACTCGTGTGTGACCACAGCAGTAAAAACATGTGTTTTGAAGACTCGATCCCCCATGGGAGTTCAGAAAAAAATATGCTGACACATAAGCTTTTTTCAGCTGTAGCTGTATACCACACCCTTGATCCAGATCTAGAACCAGTGTACATGTGCAGTGATAGACAGGCTGGCCTGAATTGCGATTTAAAAGATTAGTAGGTGATATCATGACATCCTCAGGTCTCTTGATGGTCTGAGTTACATGTGCATGTACATGTATATGACATTGTATATAATACCCTTTCCCTGTATGCATCATACATACATGTGCCACAGTATATTATGGGTATACATGTACATGTATGCCATTATGATCAAGGTTAGGGTCCCCACATGTACGTCCTGAAACCAAAACTGCTTGAGTATTGAAAGCATTGTGATGGTATATGTACACATTGCATTAACACATAAAATGGCTTGTGTACACACAGCTATATACATGCCTATAATATTTACATACTCGGAATAAACAAGCTGGAGATCTAGAAGAAGTTATTTTATCAAAAATTAAAGCCGAATACCATTATGGCTCCATTAACCATAATATAAGGATGTAAGTACTACGTACTACATGTACATGCACTCAACAGATGGCTCACAATAATAATTATAGCCTTATTTATGTTAATATATACATGTACTTAGTGAAAATATTCCAGGATGTGGAGTCAATGACTTCTAGACCAAGCATCGGTGCAATAATAGAGTACCCCAAAATTCCCTTATTAGATATGGTATCACATCATTATCAAATATGGTCAATAGCTTACTAGTAATACCCCTCTACAGCAACATAATATCACTATAAGGAAGCTCTAGATATCACAGGTGTTCAGGTGGAGAGACCATGGACATTCACTGTTAATGGACTTTCCCTATGCCTTATAAGTATATAGAGTGCTGCTCTAATCACGGTTTCCAGATGGGAGGCTTACATCAGTGCCAGTCCAGCTAGTAGACACTAGATAATACACGTATTAATTATTATACAGAGCCAGATTAATTTTGTATTAAGCTCAAAATATAATCAAAATTTGATATAGTAGAGCCTAGCTTGCACACACACAAAAATTAATCACTATACAACTGTATACAGCTATTATATAATATACGTACAAGATGACTTGATTCTTCAGCCAAGCAAAAAAAGTTATGTTCCGGGTTTTGTACATGTATCTGATCCCTAAATATATAGATTTATGAAAATTAATTCAAATTCAATTGGAACTACTGGTAGGTCAAATTTTGAATGTGACATAATTTATTTTGATTGCCAATTATGATCGAGTTCTTATATTATATTAGACACAATCAAAAGAATCACAGAAAAAAGAATATGCAATGAATAACATTACGTGTGACCATATTCTATACCCCTATGCTTAAGCATGCGTGCTCGCGATCACAAACATGCATGCACGCCTTCTTGATCGATCTCACGTACGTGTGCATACATGTTCAATCTACTTGCATGCATATCAATCGTCAAGAATGAGTCAATCTTCTTTTATTTGATTTTTCAAGCCAACTGTCAACCTGCCAACCACCCAGCCAAGTGCAACTGTTGCTCAAGTAGTATGCAGTAGGTATTCTATTAATAGCCCACCCCACATGCAGCCTCACAAGCCACACCTCTATAGCTAAAACTCGACTCGATCGACGATGGTTTAAGGTTTAAGGCTCAATCAAGCGTTGTAGTTGCTAGGCCATAGATGCATAATTGTCAGGGTCCTGTAGCCCATGGTACATGTACATAGCCTCGATCGGGCTTTTCAGCCCTCAGTATGTAAGTTATACAGTTACATGTTAACATGCAGTGTGTCAATTTAATTTAGATACCGGGCATATGCGCCCATTAATTACCGGGTAAGCGCCCATGTACCACATTTCAAGGAGCCATTGTCTATAAATGTATGGAATTTTGATCCCCAGTAAGCACCCATGCGGCCCAAATTGCAAAGTACATAACATTTTATATTAATTTTAAGTGACCATGGAGAGGAGAAATTATCACCTACTGATTTAGAAGGTTCTTTGGTTTTTGTTGGTGAAACCTTTGCAGTTCTTGCTCCTTTTTTCCTCTCCTTTATTATAGAGGATACACTTAGAACCAATATGTAAAGGCTGTACGGTACGTCTCGATCTATGTGACTTGCATTATATTAATATGTACCTTTCCCTTTTCTATGTAGAATCTGTAGACAAGTCCTATAATCACAACCACAATAACTGCCACAATAGCCAGGCCAGCAACTGATCCCACCACACTTCCCACAATAACAGCTAAATTTAAAATGAGACATACACACAAGTAATAGGGAATAAAATATCACGTACACATAATTGTATACTTACTATTGTCCACAGCTGCATTCACACTACATACGCAAACTTGTCCTGGATCAACAGCAACCATAGCAGGTGAACTCTCACGATCACAGCGATCAACAGTAATGACTCTGACGTTGCGGGTAGCACAGCTACTCACTGGATAACTCAAAGATAAGGAAGTGTCGTTTTTCACATTCATCCCATCAATGTCGACCATAAAACGATCAGTATCATTGACAGCGATGTTGTCTGGAGCAGTCATAGAGATGTTTAGTTCACATGATCCCATTGGGTACTCAGCAATTACTTGTGGTACAGCAGGAGTAGCTGGAATAAAACAATCAACAATTATTATCAAGATCCACATTTTTGTGTATAATCATAGATACCTAGGACTTGAAAAGAGAAGACATCTGGTACATTATCACCATCATGAATACATGTCACAGAAGGATTCAAGGAAATGGATGAAACAGTAATTCGAAGTTGGGATACCAGCACTAGTATGGTATCATTTTCTACACTTCTACTAACAAGTGTAGCTGTCGTGTTTGAGTCGATGGAACCTCTTTGTATTTGATCCAAATTATCTCTTGAATTAACTTCTAATGGATTACCAATATATTCATTACTACTCCAGATAAGGATTGCTGTATTTCGTGTTGTGCAAGTAAAGTTCACTTCTGTTCCTGGACACAGGACATCTCCAGGAGATATGTCACTGGTAACTGTTACTAACTGAGATGACACAGCAGGTGATGAAGTCACTACAAATACGGATCAACAAAATTGGTAATTAATATACAAGGACTTCATCTTCTAACACATAACACTGTAACTAAGCTATTTCATGTACTTTTTGCACATCCTTCTAAGAGATATGTACATGTATAAAATTAAAGAGCGGTGCTACACCACTCTTTAGCGACTTCCCTGAAAGTACTTTTGAATATGGAAGCTATTAATATGTACATGTACATGTACACATATGTAATGTACATGTAACCTATGTACATGTACTTCATGCTTAGCTTAGTTGGGCTGTGATGCCAATTGATAGGCATCAGATGTACGTTATGCCGAATCAGGGACACACCCACCTACTGCCACGTCCCTGTTGTCTGCCCTACCAGCAAAGCGTGGGCTTGTAAGCCACACCCGATTGAAGGCAATGAAACCATAGTTATTTATATAAACACACACTCAGGACTTGCACGGTTGGGACATGCCCACAAGCAACTGATATATAGCAGGAAACTTTGGAGGGAGAAAACTTTCATGACTTTTGTGATTTACAAGCCACCCGCGAGTGTTTTCTCCATGAATACGAAATGCTCAGGGCTATGAATTTTAGTGATACCTTAAAAAATTAAATGGTAGCTGGCAATGATGTGATAACGCCTATCAACCATCCCTTGTTTTGCCATTTTGCTGTGATTTATTCATGCAGCACAGGGATAGCTGAAGTTGTCATGACGGTGATAAATTGTGGGAGTCAGTACAGATCCCTTGAGAAAAACAGACAATAACCTACCAACAATGATAGAAATCCAACAGCAAGTCACAATTTTTTGTAGTCCTTGATGGGGTATCAGATTCTGTAGTTAAAAGGTAGAACATAAAAAAATCAAGTTCATAGCTTCATGATAATTTCAAACATACTACCCTCACTCGACTGAAACCAAACCGTGGCCAACCCTGGACTGAGACTATCAAACCTTTGAGACTAATCCTGCCATACAGACCCGGCCCTGGAGACTAACCCTGACAAACAATCTTCGTTCTTTATAGGAGATCCCACAATTCATGGATCTACTAACACAATTCATGACTCACCGTTCTCGTAGCCGCCATTTTTATTTTACATGGGCATGGGCCATGGGCCGGGCCCGGCCGAAATGCGCGCGCAAGTCGACTTGCATAATAATAATCATAGATAAGGCCAGTGTTAGTTGTAAACGTGTTTCTGGTCACCCGCCCGCATGCTATTTTGGAGGCCGCCTGTTTTGGCCATTATTGTCATTATTTGGCACTGCGCATGCTCAGTTCAATTACCAAAATTAATGTCACCATCCTGTCTGTGGTTTGTCCAGGAAATGTTCAAATTGTACAGGATATGCTGAGGTAAAATAATGGAATAATGAATAATGATAACCGCCGCCCGCATGGCTAAGTGAGCTCTGATGTGACCAGAAACACGTTTACAACAAACAGTGGCCTAATGCTGTGGGAGACACAAATAGCAAGCGTAGCTATAGCTAATATAATAAATTATATTATTATATCATCCCTACTTCATCCTTCACTTTAATTTTATATTCTTGATATCGACAGCAGGTGTACATGTATATGAAGGTACGAATGAGTCTTGGTACAATTATATATACCATAATATAATATACAGAGTAAAAGGAAAAATAACTATACAATGTCATAGTAATCAGTCTCATGCGGTTTGATGTATAATAATAATATATTATTATAATAATGTATGATTATGCATGCATGCAGCATTATTATGTGCACGAGACTAATACTCTCTAGGTGGTATAGGTGGTGGTGGCTCTTCTGCTGGCTCATGTGATGGTACCTCAGGTAGTGTATTCATGTCAACCTCTATGGGTAGTTTACCTAAAAATGATTAATAATAGTATCACAGATCAGTGCCTCAAAGTATACGGATTTATCAGTATTAAAATTCTGGCCATGAAAAGGGAATATCTTGGAGGCACTGACAGATTGTCAGCGAAAAATTTTATTTGTACCTGTTTCATAAACACGTTCAATCTTGTATGCCAGTTCCTTTAAACCAATTTCTGTCAATGCTTCGGCAATTTCATTCCACGTTGGCTGGCCACTGTGGTTTCTTAGCCAGTTATCCAATATTTCTACCAAACTCTGATCGGATGGATATCTAGTACACGTTTCCAATAGTTTCTTATTCACACCAATGGCCTCTCCAAACTGATACCACATATCAGTGACAGCAGGTTTCAGTTGAATAAGTAAAATATCAAGGTTGATGGTTTGATCTAGTAGCATTATCAGATGGCATTGTGTCATAAGAACAATAGTGTGCATAAAATTTATCACACGTCGACTGCTAAATAATATATATTATTATTGCCATTCACATAACATAAATCTGTTTAGAGATGATAATTAGCTATTATTCAACTACCAATTGAATGTGTCTTGTCTGGTGATTCAAGATCCAGCTTTCCAGTGTATCCTTTCAACTGAGCATACTCTACCCTATTTTCTGTTGGATTACACAAAGGCACATGGGAATTTTGCTTGAAAGACATGACATCTGCGTAGACAAGAGTTGTTGGTTGGTCCTGAGGTGCATAAACCATACATAGGTTGTTGAGGTTCTTGGTTATGTAATAGATCTAGTCAGCACAGCAAGTGCACTCATTCTTTTTACACCATGCATACAACACTGGCAGAATAATAGCTAAGCCAGAGCTGGTGTAACAAAAACGAGTACACTCGCTATATATTGTGGACTTGATACCATAATATTTTAGTGTAACATAATAATATTTCAAGTTAGCATGGAACTCACCTCTGAATTTGTTTTCAATTGCTTTTCTACGTCAGAAAGTTGAATCAAACTATATTCACCCTAGAATTAAATTTTGTTGAGGAAACATCCCACCTAGTACGTATACCATGCAGACTATGATGTAGATCAAAGCTACAGTAACTGTCAGGGCCAAAAAATAATAATTATTATAATAATAATATTATTATTCAACCACTTGTGCATAACCATGCACATGTCAGCATGAGAGCAAACAATAAATTAAATATTATGGCATGACATATACAGTGTATCAATGGAATCATTAATAAATTTTGCTCACAATTGAATTATTCTTCTTATCTGTAATCACTGGGGCAGAATGCTGAAGTAAGCTGTATTCTCCCTGAAATAATATTATATACTAGTCTGATAGTTAATTAATTATCATCACAGTGATACCCTCAGTTTATTATACCTGATCAAGATCAGTGCTTTCAGTACTCCTAATAGTATAGCTATGTACAGAGAACATTGATTATTTATTTATTATTTATTAGAGTCCATGAATATATACGTACTTCTGTGATACAGGAATATTTCTTCGTTTTAATCCTGTGATCATGATTAGATTACAGCATGGCATAATTATAATAATAATAATTATTATTATTTTTATGCTTTTATACACAATGTATATAATATTAAGGGTTATGATACTCTGCATTTACAATCTAAGGATATGATATCATTCCATAGATGCACTGGCACTTAATAATTATCCAATCATAATATACCTATATTGATTAGAACTCCTGACCTTTCCATTTTATGATGATAAATACTATCAGGATACCACAGCATGATGCTACTACTCCCAATAAAGATCCCAGTGAAGCACCAATGATGACATTAGTATCAGGCTTCAGAGAATCTATAATTATAAAATTTTATAGCCTTGTTCACAAGTCCTCTCAGAGTTTCTGAATCAATATTACAAGCAGATAAGCCTGGTGAAAAAGGCTATACCGATTGAATTTGCCATATGAAAGGAACACATTAAATTGATAAGCCCCTGTTAGTATAATTATAGTATCAAAAAACATGATGACAAGGAAGGTGAGTATACAATGCAGACACATTATCATGCCTTAAACCAGATTGTATTAAGGCCTTTGTAACACAACCATGGGCAGGTAATTGGCACAAATGTCTCCTTATAATAATAATATTATTATAATAATAATATAGGTATAGAAATTTTTATAATTATAATACTTGGCTTTATGGTGCAGACATTGCTCCTGGACACTTCCCACTGTCCATCAGAATTACAAACAATTTCTTCAGTTTCCACTTGTCCAGTCTGGCAGACGTGAACTCTGTTGACCCTAGCCCCCTCTGAAGTGCTTGTATAAGGTTCAAGATAACCATCTGAGGGAGGGGGAGGATCACCACAGTTTACTGCAGTATAAGAAGGGCAATTGAATTAATGTGCATCACTTGTATAATAATTATTATGTAGCTACTAAAAGTAATTACCTGCTGATGATGTAGCACATACATGACCAGAAGGATTAAGAATCCAGCTTCCATTCTGGTAGCACCTTGATGAAAACAGTCCATCTGGAAAGAGTCCATCTTCACATTGGAATGTAAGCTGAGAGTCTTCTAGTGTGGAGCTATAGTTCAGACTGACATTACTGTTTACCGTAGGAACTCCACAGTCAACTGCAATGAATTTAATAAGTAGCTCTCCAAGACACTAAGTCTTGCCCATAAATAAAATTATAGCTATAATGCAACTTTAGGGGTACCGGTATAGACAATTATAAATCTCAAAATTGACCATGTATACATTCCTATTCTCAATGTAGCTATGCATGTTATTATTATAATTCTCATAAAGATTTTCAAGTAGGGGTGCCATGGCAGTAGCAAAAAGCAACATGCAAATTAAAAAAAAGTGGTAGTGGAAAACTGTAGTTATTACAATATAAGAGATACATGTATTCAATTGGATAATATTGTATACATTAAAGTCATCATCACTTCACTATGATGTATAGTAAAGCCATAAAAAATTACATTAATGACTTGCAATGTGACAAAAATATGTTGGCCCACTATAATTGATTTAGCTCCCTATCCTGATACCAACCTTTACACTTTATTTCTTTAAGGTCTGGTTCCCATTCTCCATCTTCCATACAAGTTGACATACTAGACCCGGAGAGTGTCAGTCCAGTGGGACAGCTGAACATGACAGTAGTCCCTTCTAGGGCTGGATCTCTGTGACCAGTTACTCTTACGGGACTATTAATCATCACTTCAGGGCACCTTGCTGCAGGAATAATCAATGCAACGTCATTATAATGATAACTTAATAATGGTTATTAAAACTTAGTCTAGAATCTTTAACATTAATTTACCATAGTTAATTATGATAAAAG
Organism: Cliona cf. orientalis; assembly: GCA_963930775.1. Lineage (NCBI taxonomy): Eukaryota > Metazoa > Porifera > Demospongiae > Clionaida > Clionaidae > Cliona > Cliona cf. orientalis. The sequence goes on along the minus strand of OZ005690.1, from coordinate 13,793,072 downwards.
CTGCGCTGCTATTTCCACAGAGGGAGGCTACAACACTGATGTTGTATTTGCTATTATAGGGCAAAACTAGTTGAGCACTCTTCCTCCATGAGTAGCTGACATTCACTTCGGGATCAACTCTGATGGCATAGGATACACCATTTTTGTGAGTCCATTCCAGAGTTACTCTCACTCTGTCAGCTTCAAACTCTCTAGAAATACTCACATTTGGAGTGACTGTAAAACAATATGTGTGAATAATTTGTACTATTGTAATTTAATTTATTATGCACGCCTACTATTCACACTTCCACTATCGTTTCTGATCAAGATTATTTGGGTGCTTGCTGATGTGCCATCAGTGTCTATATGAGATACATACTCTGTGCAGGTTATCAAAACTCCATTAAGATCAGCTATTGCATTGTCAGTAAATATCTCTGAGACTAGTGGAAAAGATCTTGTCAAAGACATGTTGAGGATGGCTGAATTCACAGTTATTGCTTTAGCTGTTACAGGATTATTTCCACGCTGAAATGATTTTTTCTCTGTTTGAAAAGGATTGGAACCAGGAACTGTGACGTTCCATTCAAGCTGAACTGCTGCTGTGCTTGTGCTACACCTTATTCTCATTCCTCCTCCTATGCATACATACAGGTCCCCAGCTGGTTCCAGTAATAACTGTCCTGAAATGGCTGAGTAAATGTGATTATTGTCTTCACTGAGATTCGAGTCCCTGAACGATTATATCACTCACCACAGAAGTTGATAAGTACGCATAAGACACTGAAACCTGCCACGGGTAGGCAATTTCTCCTCCAGGCCATTGTAATCCTTCCCGGATATGCACACCGCATAGCTAGCTACTGTGTCTAATGTACTAGAGATACCTTTGACTCTGACAATCTTCATCAATTAACCTAAAGCTTAAACTGACATTGAGCGTTCATCGTATGCAGTACGTACGTGCTGAATGCAAGCAAATCGAGTCTCAATAATATTTTTATTACACGGCGCCGTTTTCGCGGTCACTCGCAAGTCACACCCTTCATCTCCGCGAGAAACAAGTGTCCGATGACGTGTAAACATTAAATACTAGTTTAGAAGAAGGAAGGGCTATATTGGATACAGCTATGCGGTATATGCATATGGAAGGATTACAATGGCCTGGAGGAGAAATTGCCTACCCGTGGCAGCTAGGTGTCAGTGTCTTGTGCGTACTTATCAACTTCTGTGGTGAGTGATATAATCGTTCAGGGACTCGAATCTCAGTGAAGACAATAATCACATTTATTCAGCCATTTCAGGACAGTTATTACTGGAACCAGCTGAGGACCTGTATGTATGCATAGGAGGGGGGATGAGAATAAGATGTAGCACAAGCACAGCAGCAGTTCTGCTTGAATGGAACGTCACAGTTCCTGGTTCCAATCCTCTTCAAACTGATGCAAGATCATTTAATTTCAGCGTGGAAATAATCCTGTAACAGCTAAAACAATAACTGTGAATTCAGCTATCCTCAATATGTCTTTGACAAGATCTTTTCCATTAGTCTCAGAGATATTTACTGACAATGCAACAGCTGATCTTAACGGAATTTTGATAGCCTGCGCAGAGTACGTATCTCTTATAGACACTGATGGCACATCAGCAAGCACCCAAATAATCTTGATCAGAAACGATAGTGGAAGTGTGAATAGTAGGCGTGCATAATTGTACGAATTTATTACACAACACCATGTCGATTCATTTTTACAGCTTCTCCAAACGTGAATATTTCTAGAGTCTCAGAGTTTGAAGCTGATAGAGTGAGAGTGGCTCTGGAATGGACTCACACAAATGGTGTATCCTATGCCATCAGAGTTGATCCTGAAGTGAATGTCAGCTACTCATGGAGGCAGAATGCTCAAATAGTGGTATCTTACAATACCAAATACAACATCAGTGTTGTAGCCTCTCTCTGTGGAAATAGCAGGGCAGTTTTTAATATGGTAAGTTAATGTTATAAAGATTCTAGACTAAGTTTCAATTAAGTTATCATTATAATGACATTGCATTGATTATTCCTGCAGTAAGATGCCCTGAAATTATGATTAATAGTCCAGTAGTAACAGGATACAGTGATCCAGCCCTAGAGGGGACTACAGTCATGTTCAGCTGTCCCACTGGACTGACACTCACCGGGTCTAGTATGTCAACTTGTATGGAGAATGGAGAATGGGAACCAGACCTTGAACAAACGAAGTGTAAAGGTGGGATCACACTATAGGGATAGGTAGCTAGCTAATTATTGTGCCAGCATAATATTATTTTTGATGAGTAATACATGTAAATTAGAATAATGCGGCTAGCATTACTAGCCATTGCAGCAACTCTAGCTTAATACTTATCATTGATTTGTACCCACAATTCTTTTGATGCCAACCTAACTTTGACCCCCTGAAGACGTAATTATGTGAATAATAGGCCATAATATTATATATATCGAGAATAATATAATGGATATAATATACTTTTCTCAGTATATATTTTCAATTAAAAAAATACACCTAAAGCCGGGAATTTATATCGGAGAGCTGTTAAATTTATTGCAGTTGACTGTGGAGTTCCTACGGTAAACAGTAATGTCAGTCTGAACTATAGCTCCACACTGGAAGACTCTCAGCTTACATTCCAATGTGAAGATGGACTCTTTCCAGATGGACTGTTTTCATCAAGATGCTATCAGAATGGAAGTTGGATTCCTAATCCTTCTGGTCATGTATGTGCTACATCATCAGCAGGTAATTACCTAGATATATGTTTGCGATATTTTCATGCACATGCACAGTATACAATTTCTCTACTCGATCACACTGCAGCCAACTGTGGCGATCCTTCCCCTCCCTCAGATGGTTATCTTGAGCCATATACAAGCACTTCAGAGGGGGCAAGGGTCAACAGAGTTCACATCTGCCAGAATGGACAAGTAGAAACTGAAGAAATTGTTTGTAACTCTGATGGACAATGGGAAGTATCAAGGAGCAATGCCTGCACCACAAAGCCAGGTATAATTATAGCAAATTATACAATATAATAATATGGCGTGCCATTCATGTTAAAATAATAGTTTTATTAAGCACGACAAAACGTGTTTTATTTTAATTGTCTCTGTACCCTTAAATGCTCAACGACATGTACAGCATGCATTTATTCTGGTATTATATTGTTTTCATGCATGCGTCACTGCTTATATTATTATTATTAATCTTGAGTTCTTAATATTATGCAGGTTCTAATTCTGAATCCACCGCGACAGTCAGTATCATCAGTGGTACCCTGGGATCTCTATTGGTGATGGCATTACTGGTTTGTGGAATTCTGATCATAGTTATTGTTATTCTTAGAAAGAAAGGTAATAATACAATCCCTACGTATAAGGGAATTCGAAATCATGCAACATGACGAAATTAAAATTACTCTTAATTAAAGCATCTTAATGCTGGTATTTTTCCTGCAGGCATAGCAATGTCAAATTCAGAAGAAAAAAAAAGTGGACAAATAAAGGTAACAAAAATGGTATGACATCACACATAAAATTAAATAATTAGATAACTCCATTATTAGGGAAAGAATCCTGAGTATGAGGAAGTGGTGATGCCCTCGAGAAATGAAGCTGCTCATAATATTGCGCAAGAAGACCTCAATATGATGCAAAATGTTGCTTATGGTCCCTTAAAGTTTCAACAATGAATAAGATATTTAACTTAATCTGTCTGTTAGAGATATAATAATAGTAATGTACAGTAATGCCAGGCTCAGGTCCTGCACATGCTTAAAGGTCTAGCAGCTAGAGGTATCCATATGAATATAGGGCACATATGTTTTACCATTATTAAATGTTATAAAGTCTTCACCTTCTTGTAACCATCATTAAATTAATTATAATAAGTACTGATGACCACACATCTCCTGATCATGAGGGTACTTAATTATTAGTGATCAATATTATCACACAAAATCCTATTGTAATTATTGACTGCAACCTGCAGCAATTACTACATCTAATCTCCCATGCCAGTATTAATCATTCAGACTCCAACAGATGTGTATTATTATGCTGAAATATCAGTAGACCTTTGCAAAGGCCATGGCAGACACACACCTAGATATTATTGTTGAACTCCTTGCCTGTAAGTAGTCTGTATTGATATAGAACAGCTTACATTGACGACCATTTCCAAATCTACCACATCTGAACCCCAAAATTACTATCTCTGTACCACAATGACTCAAGCATACACACTGTGGTTTGGTGCTACTTAACTGTGATTCATGATCATCCAATCAAACTTTAATTGTAACTGGTAAGTTAATGTTATAAAGATTCTAGACTAAGTTTCAATAACCATTAAGTTATCATTATAATGATGTTGCATGCATTGATTATTCCCGCAGCAAGGTGCCCTAAAGTTATGATTAATAGACCAGTAAGAGTAACAGGATACAGTGATCCAGCCCTAGAGGGGACTACAGTCATGTTCAGCTGTCCCACTGGACTGATACTCACTGGATCTAATTCATCAACTTGTATGGAAGATGGAGAATGGGAACCAGACCTTAAAGAGATAAAGTGCAAAGGTGGGTACGTATAGGAATAAGCTATAGGCAGCTAGTTTATAATTTAAATCTGACTGAGCTTAGAAAATAATATCAGGATTGGAATTTTATAGCTATAGCTACCTAAAATATTATTTATATATAGTTAACTGTGGCATTCCTATGGTGAACAGTAATGTCAGTCTGAACTATAGTTCCACACTGGAAGACTCTCAGCTTACATTCCAATGTGAAGATGGACTCTTTCCAGATGGATTGTTTTCATCAAGATGCTATCAGAATGGAAGCTGGATTCCTAATCCTTCTGGTCACGTATGCGGTTCATCTTCAGCAGGTAATTGCACATACGCATGGTAACTGAATATGATTCTTGTTGCCATAATTTTCGTGGAAATGTCTGAGAAGGCCCGTTTTCGTGGTTTTAAATTTTGTGACAGCAACCGTTCCAGGGGCGTGGCACTGCACAAGCGATGATGTAATCAATACACACACTCAATCTCGCTCTTGGTTTAATAGATGACGTACTGCACAGAAAGGAAATCATGCATCAGCAGGAATAATTATATGCATGCACATGTGATAAGATTTACAAGGCTATACCTGTAAAGATGTTTACATCAAATAAGTAATTGTGATCAAGCTTAAGAGCTAAATTAACAATAGCTAGCATAATAATTATTGTTATTGTAAGGAAATATGTATAAAAAATCTTGTTTTTTGCTTTCTTTTTGTGGTTTTGCAAACACTTCAGTCTGAACATCAACTACTTTGATAAGTATGTGAATAATTAATATGCACACATACACTACAATACATACTCACAGGGGCTAAAGCACTCACATGCACACACTAAAACACGTACCGAATGCCTTATAAAATTGTGATATTTATTATTAATAGCTCTGCATGTGCATGATATGAAAAACCATAATAGGAGCCATAATAATTATTGCTTCATTACTGTAACAGCTCATGGAAGGAGACTCTATCTACCAGTGAAATCATCTGCCCAATTCAAAAGTATGATGCGAAAGTTAATGGTCTTTTGTGCTACTGTAACTATAATATTATTATAGTTTATGGAGACACTTCCATGCACCTAGCTCTATGTGTACACATAAGTAGGATGTGGTTATAGGCTCGTGGCTATCATACTTCCTGTCAGCTGGCATGTTGAAGCATACATTACAGTTGATAAAAGGTGTGGTTTGCAAATATATTATAATTTGTACTGAGACTCGAGTATTCTGCAAGTATGTGCTGCAATGAATCAGTTTATGCTATAGGTTAATAAAGACTATCTGAGTCAAAGAGCTCTAGACACAGCTATGCAGTATGCATATTATTATGGAAGTTATTCAATGGCCTCATCTGTAGCAAGTTTCAGTGCCCTGCAGCTGTGTGTACTTATCAATCTTTGCAGTGAGTGATAGCTGTAGAATTGAAATTTCAGTAAAGATATTAAAATATACTTTCTCAGCCATTTCAGAACAGTTGTTGGAACCAGCTGGACAGCTGTATGTATGCCTAGGAGGAGGAATGAGAATAAAGTGTAATGCAAGTGCAGCTGCTCTGCTTGAATGGAGCGTCACAACTTTTGGTTCCAGTTCTTTTGCACAGACAAGATCATTTGAGCGTGCAAGTAATCGTGTAACAACTGCACCAATAGTTGTGAATTTGGCCATCCTGAACATCTCAAGATCTTTTCCACTAGTCTCAGAGATATTTACTGATAATGCAGCAGCTGATCTTAATGGAGTGTTGATAACCTGCACAGAGTACGTATCTTTTATAGACATTGATGGCACATCAGCAAGCACCCGAATATACATGATTGGAAATGATGGTGGAAGTGTGAACAGTAGGTGTGAATAATTACATTTGCAGATTTATTACACAACTGGCATCAGCCTTCTCCCTTTTTTTTCTACAGTTTCTCCAAATATGAATATTTCTAGAGAGTTTGAAGCTGATGGAGTGAGAGTAGCTTTGGAGTGGACTCACATAAACGGTGTATCCTATGCCATCAGAGTTGACCCCAAAGTGAATGTCAGCTACTCATGGAGGAAGAGTGCTCAGTTAGTGGTGTCTTACAATACCAAATACAACATCAGTGTTACAGCCTCCCTCTGTGGAAGAAACAGAACAGCTTTTACAATAATTAAATATGGTGAGTTATACAAAAATTAATGACCATTAAATTTAGTTATCATTACTTATGCTTGTAGCAAGGTGCCCTCAAGTAACTACTGATAATCCTGTAAGAGTTGTAACTGGTTATAGAGATCCAGCCCTGGAGGGGACTACAGTCATGTTCAGCTGTCCCACTGGACTGATACTCACCGGATCTAGTATGTCAACTTGTATGGAAGATGGAGAATGGGAACCAGACCTTAAAGAAATAAAGTGTAAAGGTACCGTACCGGTGGGCAGAGATAAAATTATATAGGTGGCTAAATTTTGTGCCAGCATAATATTTGGAGAATAAGCTTTTAAATTAGAGAATAATGCTAGCTTAACATTTAAGATGTAGCTACTTGGCTTTATTCATTGTAAGTTGATACACATTAATTAGTCTATTGTTTGTCATGGTGATAATATCTATTGGAGCCAATACTATTTGACCCCAGATGTATATTATTATGAGACAGGAGAGAAATGGAGATATGAATGCATCAAAACTTTTATAATATTATTACCTAGCTACCCCCAAAGCTGGGTTGGCTAGCTATTATATATTATATAGATTTTTAATAAAATTAATGGTGACTTAAAGAGCTGTTAAATTTATTACAGTTGACTGTGGCATTCCTATGGTGAACAGTAATGTCAGTCTGAACTTCAGCTCCACACTGGAAGACTCTCAGCTTACATTCCAATGTGAAGATGAACTCTCTTCAGATGGACTGTTTTCATCAAGATGCTATCGGAATGGAAGCTGGATTCCTAATCCTTCTGGTCATGTATGTGCTACATCTTTAGCAGGTAATTACTTTTAGTAGCTACATATACAAGTGATGCACATTAATTTAATTGTCCTTCTTGCACTCTGGCAGCCAACTGTGGTGATCCTCCCCCTCCCTCAGACGGTTATCTTGAGCCATATACAAGCACTTCAGAGGGGGCAAGGGTCAACAGAGTTCACGTCTGTCAGAATGGACCAGTGGAAACTGAAGAAATTATCTGCAACTCTGATGGACAATGGGAAGTATCCAGGAGCAATGCCTGCACCATAAAGCCAAGTATATAATTATAGCCGCAATAAATTAAATATGCATGAGGTGCCATTCATGTCAAAATAATAATTTTATTAAGCATGATAAAATGTGTTTTATTTTAATCATCTCTGTACCCTTGATCTTAAATGCTCGACGACATGTACAGCATGCATTTATACTGGAGTATTGTTTTCATGCATGCATCACTGCTTATAATCTTGAGCTCTTAATAATATGCAGGTTCGAATTCTGAATCCACCGCAACAGTCAGTATCATTAGTGGTACCCTGGGATCTCTATTGGTAGTGGCATTACTGGTTTGTGGAATTCTGATCATAGTTATTGTTATTCTTAGAAAGAAAGGTAATAATATAATTGTACCTACGTATAAGGGAATTCAAAATCATGTAACATAACGAAATTAAAATTACTCTTAATTGAAGCATCTTAATGCTGGTATTTTTCCTGCAGGCATAGCAATGTCAAGTTCAGAAGAGCAAAAAAGTGGACAAATAAAGGTAATAAAAATGGTATGACATCACACATAAAATTAAATAATTAGATAACTCCATTATTAGGGAAAAAATCCTGAGTATGAGGAAGTGGTGATGCCCTCGAGAAATGAAGCTGCTCATAATAATATTATTGCGCAAGAAGACCTCAATATGATGCAAAATGTTGCTTATGGTCCCTTGAAGTTTCAACGATGAATAAGATGTTTAAGTTGAATATTACACTTATAATCTGTCTGTTAGAGATATAGTAATGTACGTTTTAATGCCAGGCTCAGCTCATGTCCTGCGCATGCTTAAAGCAGCTAGAGGTTAGAGGTTATCCGTATGAATAGGGCACATGTGTTTTACCATTATTAAAATTTATTATTAAACCATCATTGAATTATAGTAAGTACTGATGACCACACATCTCCTGATCATGAGGGTATATTATATTCTTAATTAGTGATCAATGATATTACTAGTAGAGTTCACGTAACCACACAAAATACTATTGTACATATTCAAATTATTGATTGTAACCTGCAGTGATTTCTATGACTAATCTCCTAGTATTAATGACTCAGACTCCAACAGATGCATATTATGCCATGGCACCGTGATACACGCTCACATGCACACACTCAGATATTGTTGAACTCCTTGCCTGTAAGTATATAGTCTGTGTGGACATAGAAGCGCGGTTTACTTTGACGACCATTTCCAAATCTACCACATCTGAGCCCCAAAATTACTCTCTCTGTACCACAATGACTCAAGCATACACACTGTGGTGCTGTGACTCATGATCATCCAATCAAGCATACAAAGTACAATTTACTTTGACGACCATTTCCAAATCTGCCACATCTGAGCCCCAAAATTACTATAAATTTGTATCACATTACTGTGGTTCATGTTCACCGAATCAAACGTTAATATCGTGATCACTGCATATGTATATTCATAAAAATGATTGTAGAGAGGATCTATACTCCTTTTTAGTATCTGTAGATTTGACCAGTATGCATACTCACAATAATGTTCACTGCACATGCACACGCCTGGACATATTAATATTTTCCATGCATAGTACTGAACTGTTGATCTCATCCTTGCTTCAACTCCTATAATGAATCATAGTGTCATTCATGTATGGAATTGTATACATCCCAAGTCGTGATTTTTCCCCTTAGCTAGCTACCTCTCTCCCTGTTTAATTTTGACAATCTCTTCACAGTTTCCTCCCCGTACTTTAATTTGTGGCTAGCACTGTATGTACACCACACAATGGATGTATACTGGATTTCCTCCTTATAGTAGGCAAATAGTATCTATTGTGGATTGATTCACAGATGATTAGTTAGCTGGCACAAAAAGGAAATTGTCAGCAGAAATGCAAGTGCTTCCTCAATAAGACTGAAAGGGCTACAACTGAAGGTGTTTACACTAAACAAGTGATTATGATGGCTTTGAAATTCCTGATTCAAAGGTAAACTAACAACATAAACTTCATGGTTATGTACAGAGCTCAAGACGGACGTAAAATAATTAATAACCATGACGACCCTTTACCTTCAAACTTACGGGCTAACACTGTATGTACCAGTAGGTAAGAAATGCAGAAAAGATGAATCAGAATTACCTGCTACAAGTGTATGCAATAATGTATATATTATTCAGTAACTACCAAAATAATGAAGGTACTTACTATTTTAAAGGCTGTATAAATTAATATTGTTATATCATAAAATTTGATTTACATCTATATCATAGTTCTGGCACAATATGGATCTGATGTAGTTTATATGTGTCCTGGTGATGTTCTAAATCTGATGTGTGGTACAAATCAAACATTTTTGAGATGGAATATTTCTGCTCCTGCTGTTGGGATTTCAGGAGAGTCACAATCATTATTCAATGGAATTTCATTTATCGGTGTGATAAAAATAAGCTCATGCACAGTTACATTTAACGTCTCTGTTCTCAGTGGAACAGTGAACTTTCCACTAAGGTCTGAGATATTAGCTGAAAATGTGACAGCTGATCTCAATGGAACAACTATCACTTGTTTAGAAATAATTCCAGATCAGGGACCCGGAGAAATCACCAGAAATGTATCAACAACGAGGATCCACATCATTGGAAATGAAGCCCTACATAGTAAGTTGAATCAGCTGCTCTATTATTTCCTTTAAACGATAGTTGCTACAGATCTCCAAAGCGTGCTGGCTAAGGCAAACATTTCAGAGCAATTTGGAATAAACCACGTCACCGTAACAGTCCTTATGAGAACAATTTGACACTGTCTTATAATGTTAGCACCACCCCTGCGCTGGATGTGATGGTCATGGGAAGCACAAATGTCCAAGTAATAGTTCCCTACAATGAACTACATAACTTGAGCATTGTAGCTTCTCTCTGTGGTAATAAGGACACAAGTATTTACACGTTATTCTATGGTAAGCTCCACAACACTTACACTACAGTTCATTACTGATCATGATATGCATGAATAATCACTGCATTATAGCAAGATGTGATCATCCACTAACTGATGGTGCTACAGAAGTACAAGTTTCAGGCTATGGAGATCCTGCTATTGCAGGAACTGTTGTAAACTTTTCTTGTCCTGATGCATTGTCTGACATGGTACTGACTGGACCTAATACAAGTACATGCACTGGAAATGGAGAATGGAAACCAGACCCAATTTATGCCATGTGTAAAGGTAATTGAAAAATATTATTAATTTTGATTATTGCGTGATTTCACTAGCTAACCATTCATATGCAGCAAAGTGTAGCATCCCTATTGTGAATGGTAACATCAGTTTTAATTATAATTCAACGCTGGAAGGATCACTACTACAATTCTCATGTGATGATAGAATACTTATCGCAGAATGCCAAAGTGATGGTAATTGGAATCCAGATCCAAACAACTCATGTTCAGCAACTTCATCCTTTCAACCAGGTAACCAAGAGTACAATTCAGCTACTTCATCATTTCCTAAATGTAGTAACTCAAGTATGATCATACTAATTGTTCATTAGACAAGCTAGCTCTTCTTATGAAACAGCCCTGCAGCCGAGCACCACAAGTGACAGCATCAATCACCCAGCTGGTGACAATTGCAATTGATACTGTCACTTGTGGCACTTGGCTAGATGCTCTATCCATTTAACTTTTTTTTTTAATTTGATCCAAAAAGAGTCGTATGCATGCAAATGCTGTTGTATGAGCACTAGACTGAGTTACTGTATACTTGCATTTACATACTTCCCATTACTCCTTAACAATAATATTAATAATAATAATTATTATGAATATTAAAATCATGACATAATGTAGTATAATGATGTCTTCTCCTCCATTTTAAGATTTGCAGATAGGGATCGTTGTGGGATGCTCAATAGGAATAATCATGCTACTAATTATTGCCACTGCTATCACTGTGACAGCTATTGCTCTTATTGCAAAACGTAAGGGGTGATACCACTATTAATGCTGTTGTGTATTTTCCCAGCTGGGACAAAAATTTAATATCTTCTATTAATTGTAGGGAAGACGGGAAATGTTCCTCAAACTCCTGTGTATGATGAAATTGTACAAGCACAAAGCAGTGATAAACAGTCAGTCGAGCTGGATGAGCTGGAGATGTCAGTAAATGTTTGCTATGGCCCGCTGAATCCTAGAAAGTTGCACACATAAAATTAATGATCATAAACAATATGAACTGTTTGTTTTATTAATTGCCAAAATATCCTGAATCAGGTGTATGTGTCAATTGTGCATACATATACGGTGAATGTTTATTGATATCAAATTATTGAAATAGTGCACTTAGTTGAAAGTAACATTAGTCATACGGTAACCTGGTAATGGTCATCAGTGGCACGCATTAATTGATACAGGAACATGCACAGGCAAGGAGCTTGACTATTATATTAACGAGTCTTCAGTGATAAGCTTTTCAGTATGTATAGTGGTAGCTAGACATAATTACAAATAGGAAAAAATTAATATAACTGTAACACCATATATCAGCTAATCATACTGGGATGAAATAATAATCACAACATTCGTTACAGAAATCATTAGCTTGTTGCTATAGCTGAAGTCCCCCCACTGGTCCATAGGCAATATTTTCTGACATCTCTAAATCTTCTGAATCCTGCTGCTCATGCTTTACGTTCAAATCATGATCAGTGGAGGGTTGATCAGCTTGAGTTTTGCACAGCGCCAAAATCGACTGCTTATATTTCTGGCATAAACAGCCACAGACAAATCCAGTGGTGAAGAAAACGAATGTTGACACTATTATTGAAATGGCAATTGAATATGGGGTGCCAAATGTGTCAAAAACACTACAAATGCTATATTTGTATATCTCCCTCTGATATATAAATATGACGCTGATTTAGCTAAATATCTGCCTGATTTATTATATATCTACGTCACATTTATAAACGTTGATCCAGTTTATATATCACAGCCAGATATATAAATATGGGGCAGATTTAATTTTATATACCTGAAACGGATTTACATATATAGGCCTGATTTATATATCTGATGCAGATATATAAACATGGGACAGATTTATAAGCCTATGAATATTTTGCATGGTGGGTGTGGTCTAATTAATCTGCCACACCCACCTTAACGACATACACACCACACAGTACTATGGTATTATAGCTGTTGCAGTCCCCACGCAGAACTACTTGTACCACGCCCACCCTGACTCCACCCTTTTGCAAACTGCCAGATTTATATATCTCACCCATATTTATAAATATGACCCATGTATATAAATCAGAGGCATGTTTATAAATATGGCACTGATATATAAATCAGGCCCATATTTATAAATCTAAGTCAGATATATTATATTAAGCCCATATATATAAGATATTCAGTGCCACATTTATATATCAGAGGGAGATATACAAATACAGCATTTGTAAGTGTTTTTGACACACTTGGCACCCCATAATTGAAATGAGCGTACTATGGTTGGAGGCTGCAGGTATGATAACGACTCCTTGACCTGTATTATGACAAAATTTCATTAAAATAGTGATTAGTAAAGGTACGTGGTCCACATCACAAAATCAATGCATTCCAGCTGCATAGCTATGCCCCACCTAATATTATTGTACAGCATACCTTTACATCTTGCTGATATTTGGCTGAGGCTAGGCTCCCACCTTCCCTCCACACAAGTTGAAGTGTGAAGGCACTCAGTACATTGTATTGCATCACACTCAATGGCGATAACTGAACCTTCTAGTGCTGGAGCTGTGTAGTTGATTACTGTCAGATCATCTCTGGTCAGCTCATTACAGCCAACTGTATAAAAAAAAATAGAATATTATAGGAACTGGAAATACAGAGGAACCCCTTTTATATAATGGCCATGCACCCCTGATGAGCAGCCACCCTCTACCACTCATCATCGTCCCAAATGCATCAATCACCATAATAATTATTAATAGTGTAGGAAAAAATTCTTGAGATAAGGCCAATCGATCCTCTATATTAAATGGCTAAAATATTATTCCCCAGTGAAGGCCGGCCGGCCACTAGAGATGATTGATTTCCACTATTACAGTATGTATAATGATAATAATATTATGACTCATTTATTACGACTTACTGTAGAATAGCTTGATGGCTTCAGGTGATAGTTGGCCACACACAGCAACACTCACGTTGTGCTCAAAATTGTATGGGATGGTCAGTTGGATACTCCTGTTGCCCAGTGATCTTACAGATGCTGGTGGATGGACACTGTTGAAGACTACTTCATCTTTGAACCACTCAAGAGTTACTGTGACATTGTTTGCTCCAAAACATTCATCACTAATGACCACTGGAATCATTGCAGCTGTAGTTATTAAGAATGCATGTGCAAAGAATAAAACTTACAATAATTGTATGCACAATGTTATATGCTAGCTAAAAAAATAATAGCATAATCTCGATGCACGTGCTTATTCTGAATGAACTAAACACTGTTGAGGGATTGGTCTAGCTAAAAAAGACTGCACGTGTTAAATATTATGTACAAATCTTACTATAATCAATGACGCTAATGGTTGTGATTGAAATATCTTCGATACTTCGAGCACACTCTATCTTGGTTTGATTCCAGTCAGTGGTCACATTGTCGATGGTCAAAACTGACATCAATGGTGAGTTGGATATCTTAGAGAAGTAAATTACTGTCTGATTGATAGTGAGAGGTTGCTCCATCTCTGGGCTATGTTGATTAAATACTGTGGTTCCTTCTCCTCGGCGCAAATGCAGTGGAGTGAGTGATACATTAACAATCCATCGTAGAGAAGAACCATTTGTGCAACATGAGAGTGTCGGACTGTCTCCAGGACAGATCATCGCCATTGATACAGAAGATGATCCCAAACATACTATCAATTGAGTCATAAAGAGGTATTAATAATGTATTTAGTACTGCAGTAGCCTACAGTAGCTGCCATGTTAGTGTGTGCTCGGAATTGCATGACTTTGTATTAAAAATACCTTGTTCGGTTGCAATTGGTTCGGTTGTGCTCGAGCTGGCCTTCAGCAATACTACAGATAATAATACCGTACATACAATCCTTATCCACGCAAACTTGGCACCTCTCAAAGTTGCTGAGATGATCATGCAGACGACTAATTTAGATGATATTCACAAAAAGGAAATTATCAGTATTATACATGCATGTACATGTGCATGACATTGTGCTTCTTTCAGTAAAGTTTACAGGGGTATGAGGACCTGGTGTTTACACCAAACAAGTCATTGTGATCAAGAGCTGAACTAATAACAGCTGGCATAATAATTATTGTTGTAAGGAAACATGTTATGTAGCAACAAAACCTTGTTTTTTGCTTTTGTTTCATGGTTATGCAAACACTTTAGTCTCAATATTATTATCAATCGCTTACTTATTGAGTGAGTATATAATTTATATCACAATAATACTGAATACAAAACTCACTAAGTGTGCCGAATAACTAGTCAAGAGGATTACATAATTTATTATGACATATTATTGTATATATTACTGGTGAGGTTGTGAAATAGTACATTAGCATTAATATTGAGATTAGCCTCATACCCAGACCGTTTGCAAGTTTTCAATTATTATATTAATTTTCTGCGTGTACCATTGAAAATGTGGGAGTGGGTTGGGGACGAGGCTATTGAGATCAGTACAGCACGTACTCTTGCTAATCCTGCTACTGGTGGTGTGCATATGGTTGTGTAACCGTGTACAGCTGAACCACACACATCTGCCGTGGTGGTGTATATGGTTGTGTAGCAGTGTAAACTGGGGTGAGGCTGTCCCTTTGAACCAGACAAGAATGAGTTGCATATAATAATATTATACTGTTCTTAAGCTTGCTATTGTACTCTTGCTTCAAATTGAATAAATCAGCAGTGTTTTGATAGATAGACACCCCAGTATACACACAAACAGCAAATTCAAAAGGGTCACATCCTCCCTATGAGGAAACTGCTGGGGTACGTGCCATTCAATCCTCGATCTGGTGACCGTACCTCACATGCTGCCAGATATTACTATAATGCAGTCAAATAGATTAATGTTAAGGAGTGGTGGTGTCAAAACCAGAATGAATATAGTAGTGAATCAGAAACACTTTTTTACTATAACAATTATAATAATATTATGTGTAGGTTACTCAAGAAACATATATAATATTATATCATGGCCTACAAAAATCCTTTTACTATTCCATGACGCGAATTTCATTGCATAAATTTGAGATTTCACAATGATATCATGGGAATATCCAAGCAATTTAATAGGATTTATGTCTACTAGTGATAATAATAAGTGTCCAAACTCTACAGGTACAAATCAGGCCATCAATGTCAGCAAGACTTTGGACTTTCATGGGATAGATAACTACGGAGTTGCTCTACAATGGACTGAAGAGGAAGGCTTAGTCTACAATGTCAGCATTTCCCCACCAGCAATCGCCACAGCACTTGTTGGCAACACTAGTGCTGAGCTGACACTGCTGTACAACACTCTCTACAGTGTCACCATTGCAGCTATAACTCAGTGTGGTTTGAATATTGCTACAACCACTCTCAACCAACTTAGCCAAAGTGAGTGAACTAGAACTAAATCATCCAATAGCTATAGCAATGGATTATGATTAATTATTTGCTAACGATAGCTAAGTGTGTGTATCCATCATCTCATAATGGTTCAAATATTCAAGTCGTGGATTATGTGGCCCCAGCTCTAGAAGGCTCAGAGGTGAGACTCAGCTGCACTCCTGGACTGGTGCTGGCTGGACCTAATGTGTCAGTGTGTACTGGTAATGGAGAATGGGAACCAGACCCAAGCCAAGCCAGGTGCAAAGGTATGTTTCGCCTCCCCTGATAATGTAGAGCCTTAATTGCATGGTAGTGATTTGGGGGGGGGGGGGGGGGGGGTGGAGTGGTTGATGTTAATTAGGATATGCGGCCACGGCTGTTGTGATTTGTTGCACTAATTGCATAATATTACTCAATAATTATGCAGGACGTGGGAGCATAAATACGGTGATAATAACTGCTGTGATCACGTCAACAATACTGTTATGCATTTTCTTCGTACTTGGATTGGTCTGTGGTATAATATTATTGTCCAAATTCCATAAGAGAGTATCGATTCAGAAGCAGAAAACGGACACTGAGGTTAAAGAGTCTCAAGAGAGAGACATGGAAATGATGGAGAATGTTGCATATGGTCCACTTCATCTACGTGTGTAGAGTGTGCTGACAGTAGTCATAAATTTTAGTTTTTCATGGCTATAATTATAGTGTGAGAAGATTTTCCACAACATTGTGTATTGAGCTAAGTATATGAGTGTATGAATCAGAGTCATGATCATCATAATATTATTATGTTGTTCCAGTCGAGGTACACTTATTCAATTCCCCATCACATATACATGCACGTACATACAATTGTTTGTTGAACTCCTTGCCTGTAAGC
The DNA here is from genome assembly GCA_963930775.1 of Cliona cf. orientalis. Lineage (NCBI taxonomy): Eukaryota > Metazoa > Porifera > Demospongiae > Clionaida > Clionaidae > Cliona > Cliona cf. orientalis. The sequence continues at coordinate 13,775,753 of OZ005690.1, read as the reverse complement.
AGTCTGTGTGAACATAGAATTACTGATTAGTTTAACGACCATTTCCAAATCTACCCAATTCAGAGCTGCAGTGTATAACAACCCCCTATCTGTTAACCATAATAATTAACTCAAGCATGCAAACACACTGTAATTTGGCGTTAACTCACCCAAATTAATTATCAATATCACCTTAGTGCAAAAATTAAAGGAGTTGATGTTGAGAGGCTTGCATAACCACAAAACAAAAGCAAAATTTAATAATATGCTTTTTATCTCCTTAACTACAATATTATTATAAGTATGTATAGGGAACTGTTGTAGTTACCTCTTGATCAGGAAATGCACGTAAACACCTGTAGAGCACTGTCAATACTATTGAAGGAAAAACATGGATCTACATGTATGTTTATTCCAGCCACATGCCAGTGACCAGTTCCTTTTTATGCCAGCTAGGCTAGTGATAATGTGAATCAATCCACAATAGACTATTTACCTACAATATTTAAGGAGGAAGCCCAGTGTAATTACCATTGACATTGTGTGGTGTACATATATTATAAGGTGCTAGCTACAGATTGAAGTACAGGGAGGAAGCTGTGAACAGATTAATTTTCAACACGCTGGTCTGAGTCTTCTTGGGTTACATAAATTATAGACTCATCTACAATCAAAATTTAATATTTTCAACAGCTGCATGTACATACATGTATAGAGAGTTTGAATTTCTATTGAACTAGCTGCTATAATATTTACAGTGCAGAATGACCACGCACGCACTCGCGGAGATTCGCTTTTGACCACACCCCCTTGTTTGTCACGCGTATGCGCATACCGTATTACTTCACATGCATATGCAGTGTATGCATGACGCGGTCACACTGGCAGTGAGTATAGCATCGACAGACATGGGATTGTATAAAGCTTACATCTGTTTCATATTTTGTATCTGCTCGTTGATTATTCAGAATCCTACAACTCAAGGTAAAAACAACATCATAAATAATAATTATTATTATTCATGCATTATGTATGCATGATCTATTAAGATTAAAGCAATTACATCAATTTGATGGCGTACAGGTAGAAAGAAAATAATATCACCCGGTCTACTCCGGGATACAGTATCAGTATGTCCTGGAGAGCCAATATTGTTTGAGTGCACTACATTTACAACTTCTCTGAGGTGGACAGTCACAATTCCAGAAGGGGAAAATGCCGTTGGAACAAGGACTGTCACGTCTACAACTACAGCGATGATACCTCCAGTAATAATCGAATCATATCCACCAATGGGTATCACATTCAATATTTCAAGACTTTCACCCAATGGAACTGTACCGATCATATCAACCTTAGATGTCCCCAATACGATGATTGAGCTAAATGGCACAGAAGTAGTGTGTTCTGCGAGATCAAGCGTCAACATAACTTCAATGGTGGTTTCTATCCATATCATAAACAGTGGACCTGATGGTCATTGTTGTAATAATCATAATGATAATAGGCTTGTGTATGTACAATACCTAGCATATATGTAATAGATAAACTATAGTTGCCCTGGATATACCGTTCATATACCACCCTGAGTTCGAGGGCGTAGCCCGAGAGCGAAGGTGGTATATGAATGGTGTATCCTGGGCAAACATAGTTTATCTGTTTAATATCTTGACCGTGATTGGTCAGTGTAATCAGCCGACTATTTACTTTTTCGTATTTGAAACTTGACTGAGAGTTGGAATAGTAGGTAGCTAGATTCTGATAATCTGTACAATAGTTAGTCTATCAAGCTGAAATCCTTCTAGTGATTGCATTATGTGTGGGAGCTACTGGCTATAGCTAGTGAAAACCTAGTACCTACAACACAAAGTTGGCATGCCAGTGCAACTGTGTTAAGTTATTGGACTATTGTCAGGGGTAGGGAGTTATAATGCCTGAGGGCTGGGGTATATGGGAGTTATATCATGGCTGTTACCTAGGATACAAGGCTAAGTCATGATATTAACAAGTATTAAACTTGACCAGCGCGATAATATATTATCATAATGATGATTACACACACACACACACACATGCATACAGTATACCATGCACGTTCAAGTCTCAACATTCTAAATAGCTCAGAAGTCTTCATGGCAAATGCAATCACTGTAACCCTCGAGTGGGAACAAGACGCTGGTGTGACTTACAACGCCAGTATATACCCGAACACACAAGTACCCCTAACACTCACTGAAAATGCAAGACTTCAGCTGGCACTCTCCTATAACGTTCTCTATAGTGTGACTATTACAGCAACTCTGTGTGGACAGAACAGTGTTAATTATACTGCTTTAAACTTTAGCTATGGTGAGTAATATTGATTGTTGTAAGGGGGGGAGGGATATTGGAAACGGCTGGTGTAGGCCTGGTATGTTTCCCTTATGGTCTCCATGTAGGGCATTCCAATATCTCTAACCCTTTTCTATCATGTACACACCATTAATATTGCTCATAATAATACTATACAGTCAAGTGCTCAGACTCATTCAATGAAGGACTGATGCATTCTGCTGACAGTGATGTGTTTTTGGAAGGAGCTAATGTCACTTTTACATGTCCCCCTGGACAGGCATTCATTGGACACAGTACATCAATATGCGTGGGAAATGGAGAATGGGAACCAGATCCCAGAGAAGTGACGTGTAAAGGTGAGGGAAAGAATATAGTGGTTTGGAGTGTCATTAGAGCAATATTAATGAGGGAAAAGCACCAATAATTCAATTAATCCCACATAATATTAATCATGCATTATGAACTACATGCACTTTCTCAGTATATGTTCAGCATGATTATTGTGAGTGTATGGATCCAAATTCTTTGCAATGCAAGAGTCATAACTATAAATGTGGTACCCCTAATTAATAAGTGTACATGTGTCATATTATTGGCATACAGTTGATTGTGACGTACCCCCTGTGAATAATGAAATTACTTTGACATTCAACTCGACTGTGGAAGGATCTCAACTGCTACTCTGGTGTGATGAATCTCCCAATGAGACAATGATAGCATTGTGCCTTAGCAATGGCAGATGGAGTATAGATATTGCAAGGGTGTAGATAATGGGGGGGCTAGGGGGGCTTAAGCCCCCCCAGATTTTTCACCATAAACTATGTACTATCAAGAGCTTATTGAGCCGTGGCTCCATAAGATACTGTTATTTCTGCCAAAAGTGATGAGCCACTTTCTCATTAATTTATTTATAACACCACTGCCACGGTGGTAATCTAATAATAAGTGGGAGTGGTCACAAAATTTGGGCGTGGCAACACAAGCCCCCCCCCCCCCCCCCCCCACTACGAAAAAGTTATCTACACCCATGTATTGGTCAGTATAGCTGCACTACTAAAGGTAAGTCATGCACATTTCAGCTGAGATTGCAGTACGTACCAATGCAGGTCTAATTTGTAATAGAGTAGTTAAGGTATCAAAATGTTAGGATGTAAATGTGCATGTATCACGGAGTAATGACAATAATTATTATGCTGTTCACAGGGAGTGCAAATGTTATATCAAGAGACTGTTATCTAATCATAGCAATGGTTTTATCAGTCATCTTTTTCACTACTATTTTCTTCATAATTGGATGTGTCAGTGGTCAAGTGTGGCAAAAGCACAGAGGTTCAGCAAAAACATCGGAATCTGATGCACAGTCAAGTGAAGCTGAACATGCTTCGAATTCACCAGCAGCTGAGCATAATACGATACCTACTGAGCAAGATCAGCTGGAGATGATGGAGAATGTCGCTTATGGTCCACTGAAATGTACGACCACCAAATAAGAATTGAGAAGCTAAATGTTACTGAAACATTCACTACGATATTAATTATTAATAAGTGTTCTCTTTATTTTATCGCTGAGTCTGAGATGTGTAAATGTACATGTAGGACTAATAAGAAACCCTAATTTAAAGTGGGTACATGTGAAGATGGCATCAGTGATGTTTGTACCTAGCTGACTGCAGTAGTACAAAATGTATGTTATTGAACTGTAGTTAATCTCACTGAGTGTCGTGGCTGATGTGACAGTGGATTACATGACATTCACTCGTGAAGTTTTAACCTTCATATAGAGACTGGTTATAATTGTTGTGGCATGCATGCATGGTGCATTAACAGATAAGGGATTGCGACGATCTTTACCAATAATCATTGAGAAGTCCTTGTCCGTGGCTCCTGTATATAAGCGGGTACCTTCCTAACGACCATTACCATATTATTTTCACGGTTGTGAAATCTTTACCCGTGGCTCTTTAAAAATTAATTAGGTGGATGCTTTTATTGTTGACGACCATTACCACCAACCCCTCTGACCTATGTTTATCAGCCTTGACCCTGAAGATTATTGCACAGCTAGTGCACCTCTCCGGGCAGTACTGTACTGATCAATTTGCCTTAGAGTTCCATATCATCATGACATTTTTTTATTTTATAATATACATGATCGAATCAAAACTGAACCAGTTAACAAACATGTTTGCATCTGTTCCCATCTACTAGAAAATCATAATAATACATTATCGTGAACTTTTCCTTATTAGGTAATCATATGCACTCTTAAGTTGATCTAGGGTATAATGAATCAAGACTAGGCTTTGACCAATTGTGCTAAAAAAATTGCCTATTATTCTATTCATTTATTCTGCCTATTATTCCAGTATGCCTTCAAAACTGTCCCTCAGGGGCTGATCCGGGGGGGGGGGGGGGGGGGGGTGCATAGGGTGGCTAGCCACCCCCCTTCACTAGTTCTTTTATGCAATGTAGTATAGGAGATGTCCACCATTATTAACCAGCCACTCCCCTTGCACCAGTATGGTTTACTAAGGGTGGCCACCCCGTCAGCCACCTTCCACGCACATTTTCTGGATCAGCACCTGGTCCCTATTATGAAATGGTCAAATCTACAAAATTAATTTTTACAGCGTCACATAACAAAGATTTCTTTTATGTTGTGCTTACCAAATTATGAGCTTTCCTACACATGTTAATTTGTCAGAGGAGTGGGCAGAATTTTTGTAAAATAATGAAATGTGTAGAAAATTTTGCCCTATCCTACATATTTCCTATAAGCATGAAATCCATGTTTTTATATGCATCCAGTGGAGAGAGGAGGAGAATGTTACTCAATCTGAAAATGTCCAGAGTTGATGAGTACGGATATGGATCCTGGGACCTGTAGTCGAACAGTCTTTAGTCTCATGTGCCAGCCCCTTCTTTTTTGTAGGAGGGGCTGGCACATGAGACTATAATACGAGTATGGTTATAGCAGTATACACAGTAACATTCTGCTGCTGTATTCACCATAATTATTATATGAAAAGTAAAGGCATCAAATTACTCAAAATGGCTCCCACTCAGCTGTTACAGTAGCTAGTGTGTGTGCACGTAGCAAATAAAGTACCATGGCGCGCACCTGAAGACTTCTAATTAATAATGATGATGTATTAATAATTATAGCTGCAACATAAATTACCTCATGATTACTCATAATTAATTGCTACAGTAACTCTGTTATTTATCTCAGGTACATATTTGGGACATACTTTATCAAAAGATTGTATAAATACAAACTATCCTTCTCGAAACAAGAAGCTACGTATACAATCACAAACTAACTGTGATGGATAAATCGCTCAAAATCACTATCTCCGTTGTTTTACTGTTGTGGTGTATGAAAGGTACCTGCCTAACTTAAAATCAGTAAATTATTAGGTCTTATACAATACTATAATTGTAACTGTAATGTTTGAATTAGAAAATACGAGTACGGTTATACTCTCCCCCTCTGGAGTAGCTATAGTGCGTAGTGGAGATCAGCTGGAGTTGACATGTACCACAACAGAGGATTTACTTCAGTGGAGGTTTAGTCTGATTCTTGGAAATGGAACATTCACCACTGAATTCTCACGAACTGTTCATTCCACTAGTGGATATCTATCACACTTAGAAGTCAACTCCATAATGTTCAATTTCTCAAGGATAACATCACACGGCAGTGTACCAGTGATATCTACATTATTGATTGGACCTGTAAGCAATAGTCTAAATGGAACTGTGATAAACTGTGTTACATCAGAAGTCTCTTCAACTACTATCATCGTTAGAAGAAGAGATTCAGTACAGGGTATGTTTCATGAACTATACTATATTAGATCCTACTTACATTGTAATAAATACAGTGATCTGATTGGTTATAAATTGTAGTATCTATCCTTCATAAAATACCTTGTAAGCCCCATAAAAACCTTATAAGCTACATAAAAACCTGGTATACTTTGTTTGCCTATGGCTAGTTTGTTGCTAGGCAATTATTTATATACAAAGCTATTGGGCATTGTTGCTAGGATCTAAAGTAGTTTTAGACACTATTTAGTCGGTTTCTACGGGATTTAGAAGACCCCAGAGCTCAGTAGAACCCTTGCTTTACTTGGGATTCTACATAGAGCCCTTCTGTCTTCTAAATCACGTACAAATCTCCTAAACAGTGTCTAACTATTATATTATAGGCTATACATATAATATCTAATATATATAAAATTTGAATATTTTTGCCATCCCTATACTTATAGAGTCTACCGACTCTATGATAGTGATGACTATAGCTGCCCGCTGTGTTAATGGAATAACAGAACCAACTGTTGGGGAAGGACTCCTGTCCTTATTGTAACCTCAGAGGTTAATAACAGAGATATAGAGATCTAGCCTATAATACTTATTGATCAGTCTTATCTAGGAAAGTTTTATATCTTACTATTGCTAACATTAACTGTTACAGTAATTATACCCCATTTCAAAATAATATGATTATGATAGTACGTATGTACGTGTACCATATAGTTTATTATTGTGCAATGGGGACCCACACGGATTAATTAATTAGGTAGAATCTGGATATGATATTACTGGAGTAAAACTAAAGTCGTGCTTACCAAAACATGGATGAGCTTTCCAATTACAATATCATGTTTGTCAGAGGATAGGGGAGAATTTTTGTAAATAACTGAAATGTGTAAAAAATTTTACCCTATCCTACACATTTCCTACATTTCCTATATCCATATTTTAATCTAGTGAATATTGGAGAAAATAATAATGCCCTTCAGTGTACCACTGATAGCATATTAAAATTACTACGTATTTTGCTGCATTCATTATGTACACACATTAAAGCAATCATGTTATAATAATTGGAGACATCGAACTACTTGAAAAAGTTCAGAGATTCGCTCTTCGGGTTTGCTTAAAAAATTGGTCTTGTGATAGGGAAGAACTGTATATCCTGAGCAAAATTCCTGCCCTTGCTCAGAGGCGATCTTGTGTCAGGCTCCATCACATGTTTAAAATTACCAATCATCTCGTAGACTTCCCGGAGCCTCCACTCGAGTACAGGGCCATCCACTACAATAGATACTCCCATCCTCTGCAGTTCAGAAGCATCCCAGCAAGGACTACCCAGTTTCAGAATTCATTTTTCCCGGCCACTATACCCCTCTGGAACTCCCTGTCCTTTAGCACTGTTGCATCTCCCTCACTTTCTAATTTCATTACTCACTTATCAGATTGAATATGTATGTCTTCTTGTTTTGGTTTCATGTTTAATTTAGCTTTCATGCTACTCATGTTACCACTGTACTATATACAGAAATTATTATAGATAAATAATTATTATGTGTGCAGGAGTCCATCTCTCTCTAAGGGGAGTGATCTATGCTAACAACAGTACCAGGGAGACTAACACTGCATCCAACATGAACAGTGGACTCCAGTGCATCGGTGACAGAACACTAGAAGGTCACGCGCACACATATTATTATAAACAATTATTGCAAACGCATGCGATAATAATTATAATTATGTACGTCCTCTCCCTGCCAGTAGGGGGTGGGATTTCGACTGGATGGGTGTGCATGGTTTTAATATTTTTTTTGCATTTTTTTTGCTCAAAATTCCAATCAGTGCACTGTTTATTCTTTTGCAGTTACTCCTCAAATCCAATTTACAGCCAACCCGAATCCAGTGCCTATAAATGGAGATCTGCTGCTAAGATGTATCATCATAGCAGAACCATTTGCAAGTTTTTCAGAGATTGTTCGTATTACTTCTGATGAAGCAGAGGAAGTGGTGGCCAATATGTCCAATCCCACGGGTGAGAGGGAATTTCAGGTGACATATCGCTTCATGAATGTGAGATTCCCACAAGATGATGGAGCAAAGTTTGAGTGTCGATCCTCAAATGCTAATGGGCCTGAAGCAGTGCCCGTCACAATCACAGTCATAGTTCAAGGTGAGATCTATAATAGAATATTAAAGCCGACATGACACTGGGTATATTAAATTTTATTAAACATTAACTACGTTTTACAGGGTTATATTATGTTTGGCAGGGTGGTCGAGGTGTTTAAGCATTAAATTACATTTGGCAGGGGGGTTGAGATGTTTAAACCTATGCGCATGCTACAATCAATATTTGATGAAATATGTTGACAGTCTAAAGTAAATTATTATCTAACTACTGTCTAAAGTCATATCAAGTAATACAAATTAATTTGACTTTATACAGGCCATAGATAGTTCTTGTAAAATTTTGTATACTATACAATTTGACATATAATTTAGCGTTGAAATTAGCACTCATCTTTGTTTTGCTCTTGTGTTTTTGTGGAGGTAAACTGTTATTATTCTAGGCTGTAAGCATTAATATTATACTCTGTTAAAATTTCTTTGCTCTGACAATGCTATCACCAGTATTTAATATCAGTTTCACAGATTTGATTGGCTACTGACAGGTATCTATATCTCATAGTCACCTACAAGTTTTGCCTTCTGGCTCTTAGCAATACAAAACTATAATAATATTATTATGATCTAAACTTGTTAGACACTGTTTGGTCGATTTCTATGTGATTTAGAAGACCTCAGGGCTCTCATAGAATCCTCACTTCACTCGGAATTCTATTATAGAGTCCTTCGATCTTCTAAATCACATAGAAACCTCCTAAACAGTATCTAACTAATATATTTCTACAATAATAAAGAAAATAAGATCTGTATGGGTCCACCCTGCTATGGCCCTTATTAACAGTACCTAATTATTCACTGCATAATTAATTAAATTATACTGATCTTTTTATGTATAGGTTTGAATAATAAAACATCTGAGGATTCATTACTGTTGATTATACTAATCCCTTCCACTATTGTTTCTACAATTATACTCATCTTATTTGTAGTAATTCTCTCTGTTATTGTAAGAATGTGTGTGACCAAAAAGACTTCAGAGGATCATAATCAGGAGCCAACGTTTGATGAAATCGCGCAGTGTCGTAAAGATAATATTATACCAATGGACAAAAATACTGCATAATTATTGTTGTTTGTTGCCTATACTTTTCCAAATTTCTATAGTATAAAAATACATGTTATAATTATTCACTAATACAGTAATAATTTACATAACTGTAATATAAGAAGACAAAAAATGATCATAATAAGCTGTAATAATTGCTGTATATTGATACACCTTTAATTTACACTTTAAAAAATTATTTTATATAGCATGTACCACACACTTATTATGATGATCATCATTTTGCTGTGTATTTTGGTGGCCTGGGAGGAGCTGACATCGCTTTAGGCATGTTAGATTCTTCTTGAAGGAAGATGCATGGTCCAATATCAGCATAAACCATATAATTTTGCTTGCATAACTCGATAATCATTACCTCAGCATGTGAATGATAAGTATTTTCTAATCGAATGTCCCTACAAATTGACATGATAGTAATTAAAGTATTAATAATCAAGAGTTTGAGATCAATGATATGATTTCTGATAATTTACATAAAAATTGGAGGGAAAAATTTCTATGCATACGGATTAGTAGGAATTCACTATGTAACTACCATAGTGCAAAAAAAATTCTATATTAATTAGGTGTGTAGAGCATGCATATCATTTCGTTGAGGAAACTTGGGAGAGGTCTGGGACGAGGCTATTGATCATGAGATCAGTACAGCATAATTTAATATAATAATACAGACAGCACTCATCCTGTTAGTGGTGGTGTATTATGAGGTGTAGCAGCTATGTAGTGTACCGGTATGTAAACTGGGGTGAGACTGTCCCTTAGAGCCAGACAAACCACTTATAGCTTCATCAAGAACCACACACCCACACAGTGGTTGTGTGGGTGTGTAGCAGTGTAAACCGGGGTGAGGCTGTCCCTTTGAATCAGACCAGAATGCTAAGTGAGGTGCTACCATGTAGCCTCGTCCCCAGGCCACTCCCACGTTTTCTTCCCCACCCCCTCCCACACTCATACTAACTATCCCACAACTAATTTTGGGGTTTAATGTCATGTTGACATGATACCTGTTACCAAATATCTATAGCCATAAGGCTACCTGCACAATAATGTTATTATGGCTTCTGTTATTATATAATTTAATTGTTTACTTTATTATACCTATGTTTTATATTATATATGCCCGAGCTGAATAATCTGCTGGGTCATTCAGATGATCAGAGACCTTAGTTACATGTAAGAAGAATGATCACCTTTCCCAGGATAATTATGTGCATGCACTAGTTACATGTAGACTCATGTGTACATGCATGCATGCCATACACAATATTATAATATATATTATTATGCATGATGTATACATGCACGTGACCATCATTCTGGATGTACGTTAATTTGGGTGGCATATATACGGTAGAACTATTTCAGCAAGAAGGGGAGTCATCGTAGCGTTTATGTAAGAGGCCTAGGGTTAAAATGAAGGTAAGAAGATACTTGTATGAATTTTGATAGTCCTGAATCGGCCCATGCTGGTGTATATAGTGCGCCACACCACACATTCCGAGCGGCTTAGCCTATAAATGAGACTAGATGGCATGGTAAAGCTATAATCTGGTCACCCAAGTACAATCAAGATTGTAGTAAGAAATGATTTTCAATTGCTTGTGGGTGAAAAGCCATTAACCATCAAATATACCATCAGTTGTTACAGTAGTATAATTGTATGTTACATAGGAGATAGGTAAACCTATGGGTGTCTTTATTCAGCGGAATGGAACGATGGAATGGAATGGTGGAATGGAACGGTGGAATGGAATAGAGGAATGACCACGCCCACCGAGTGTATGCGTTTTGTGACGACCTATACCTATTATTCAGTGCCCAAGACACGCAGGCAGGTCTTCTCTTCTCGATCGAATTATGGCTAGCCAGTGGCAGTAATCAAAAGAAGGACGAGCACTAACTGATGCAGGAGAAAAATAGATAATTATGGGCACCAGCTTCCAACATTGAATGTTAACCTCATGCTGTAGGTACGGTGTAAGAATTATTTGGTGTGTTGCCTTTTCCATGGGCCAGATTGTGCCTCTTTGGGCTTCATATGTGGGCTAGCCTTTACCGGTACACTCATAGCAGAGGAAGCTATTGGCACCTGCCATTCCAGCCACACTAGACTATCCCCCTTCCCAAATGGCTCCTGAACTGAACATCGATCATTATGATATTGTTATTAAAATGAGGTTACTATTATGCCTGCTATGTGATGCCATTATAAATACTTAATAAGCACAGTGCTATCACTTCAAAACAACTGTAGCTGAACTGGGTGACTCTCTTTTAAATTATGAACTTTCATCACAGTTCAAGAGTCAGGTAGCCTCGTACCCGCGGCCTGGGTAGCTACGAAGCTAAGTTTCAGGGTAAATCTGAGCCCACACTTCTGATCTCTACTCTTGCTGGATCAGTTCAAGGATCCATTGGCTTGCACAAGAGAAGACTACTGTGTCTCAATATAATTGGTATAGGTCGTCACGGTCATTCCACTATTCCATTCCATTCCATTCCATTCCATCGTTCCATTCCGCTGAATAAAGACACCCTAAACCATATACTCCCTGGTACAGCTGTGTACTGTTGACACAGCAGTATACACCAGTTATACTATAACGACCACAAAATATTTAACTTAATTGGGTGTGCTTTCACTAGAATAGTTAACCCTCGGCACATGCGCGAGGGTTACTGTAGTCGTTCTGTGTGTGTATTTGTCTGCATGTCTGTTACCACGCTAACTGCTACATACCTCGTTTGCGAGTCCAAATTGCGATGTTATAAGGTTCCTTATGGCGTTCCAAACTCATGATTTGTGTGAATTTTGTAGATAATACTTTATTCGCTAGTTTTGGAGTCATTTGCTGATTCCATAGATTCTAAGCTGGCCCTGCATGCCTCTCACTTTAAGAGCTTCCTAGTGTGGAATGTACTCCTGGGTGCCCCCCCCCCCCCCCCCCCCCCCCACCATATCACTTTTGAAGAACAGAGGCCATTGTGGCCAAAAAATTCAAGTTTAGCTCAGACCACACCAAACGAGACTTTATCGGTTTCCATCCACCACCTGCCTCTTGCTGAGTGAACCGCCTGTTTTTTTGCATTAATTATTATTGCATTACAAGACTAAGTTTATCAATAAAAATAATTGTAGGTAGCCTCTTCTGCCGACTCTGTAGCATTCTGTCTCTTTATCTAGTTTCATATCAGGCTTGCCCTAATTAATTAATGAGCTTTATAAGAATTTTAATGAGATTCATAGTACTATAGTGACATGCAGAGTCTGTTTTGGGCGTGAGAAAGGCTCAATCTGTCGGACTTGCCAAGTAGAGACTGAAAGTGACATGAGGCCTTACGTTATGTATCATAACCTTGAATCTGTACATATACACATGGATTTTTTTTATGTGAGAGCTGCCTCACTGTGTATAATATATACCCATGTCAGGCTTTGATTAGGCCACCGTAATTTGATTTATTTTTTCTTGTCATCCTCTTGTGATATCCCTCTACCCAGTAGCTAATTTAAGTATATTTATCTCTTAGCTATAGATTTGGACCCACAAGTGTGCACGATTCATTTATAACCACACTGCATGATTTTGTCAATGCATACATGTAACTGTATGTACACATGGACTTTATGTGAGAGCTATTGTATTATAGTCTCAGGTGAGCAGGCTTTGATAAGAGTCTATCACAGGTACATGTACCCCAACAACTAAACTCGTACAAATATATTAATTTTACTATAATTTAAATATTATAATATTATTGTAGGGCATTATCTTACTTCTTCAAATTATTTTCGAATTCTGGATTGGTATGTCTATAAGTACATATTTGTATTTAACTCATTAGTTAATAATCAAATATTTTTCAGGTGTCACAGTAGCACAAGTGGCACTGATCACTGCTGATGACCCAGATCTGCGCAGTGGTGGTTCTGTTTGTCCCAGAGTGGTTACCTTCACCTGTGTGACCACGGGTTCACCAACAATCGCATGGAGTAGCAATCAGTACATAGGAATGGGTAATGCACAGTTAACATTTGCAGCCAGTGTAAATGCTGTAGGAGATTCATTCATAAGCAGAATTGATGATCGGAATATTGCTATTTTTACCCAAAATAATATTAACACCAACGGAGAACGAGAGCTAGAATCAATACTTCGCCTATATATTCTGCCAAATTCGGGCAGAGCTTCAATCAGTTGCGGTCAAACTTCCTTTCGCTTCAGTGTCATTGGTAAGAGTTTTTTATCATGCATCTATATTATAATATGTAGTGTTAATGTTTCATGATCAGCTGATCCTGGCCCTCCACGGCAGTTACGTGCAATGCAACAACCACAGTATGGTAATGTGGCAGCAGCTGCAGGAAGTTGTATAGTTGAAGCATCTTGGAAAAGTCCAGTCAATTCGCAATCAATAATTGACTATATGATCTCTACAAATGGAACTAACTTGGGTATTGATATTACTGTCGATGCCATGCATCATGACAAAAATGCTAAACTGTCTACTTATTGGTTAGTACATAACTGTACTGGAGATCCTCACAGTATCAGTGTCAGAGCTATAAATACATGTGGTCGAAGTGGTCCAGAAAGATCCACAGTCACAAAATTGGATTCCAGGCGTAGGGGCCCCGGCAGTGCCCCAGATTGTGATTATCATCTGAATAACGTTATGATTGTCAAATGTAAGTTACTAGCTGACTTCATTCATGCACGAATTTATTACTATTATCAAACAGGTTCATGTACGCTGCTGGTCATATGCATAAGCATTGTGCTGCTGATTATGATGCTATCATAAAGCCAAAAGAAGTACCTGGCAGTAAATGCAGGCTTACTGTGTGTGGTGTTTGAGAAGGCATACATATCAATAATTAATATACCTTAAGCAAATTTGCAGGTTATTAACAGTTTTGCTGATTTTGATTATTAATAATATAGCTCCCACATATTGTGTATGACAGACATCTTATCTATGCATCAGTCTGGTCACAAAATAGACTGCATGCCTTGTTTATACGTCGAAACAAATATTGGTGTGTTCTCATGAATCGGAATGGGACTTTGTGTTGCAGACATGGAATGTAATCTCCCTAATTATAACAGTATTCATTTGAGCTACCAAAAGCACTCTGTGACAAGGAGGAAAACATGAATAACATTAATAGTTAGATGTTGGTTTTGCATACCCTACTTAATCTATAAAGAATTCATTAAAATGGCATAAATTTAGACCCCTCAGAACTAATTATGGCTCTTCCACTATTAAATAGTCGGGCAGCCAGTACACTGGCAAACCTGCTGTCTGTTATATAATTGATTTGTGGCAATATGGAATGTAAATGTGGGATTTAATAATATCATGTTGATAATATTTAAAGAAAGTGTACTTGAAGACTGTATTTGTATTCAAGCATAATATGTATCAGCGAGTGAGGGACGTGCGTCTGTATGATTATACTATTGTTTGGAAGTACGTATTAGGCACGCTTACAAGCATTATAAGGAAATGAATCTCTGGGCCTATATATGATATTATTATAACAGTTACTACTAAACTAAGTAATAACTACTATAGACTAAGTTATGACTACTAGTATTAACTACTAGTGTGTTACTAGTCTTCAATTCCTACTTTAATGGACGAGGATGGTAATGAGGCTCTCAAAAGGCAGATATGCTCAATAAATTCTTCTCCAAATGTTTTAATCGTCGCAGTGCACCTCTGGAAGCCTGGTCTGAAAGTGACTTTGACCTCCCTGATAACCCTCCGGACGAGCTTCTTTGCAATGAAGACACAATATTATGTGAGCTACGTATAGTGGCTTGGATGTCTCAAAATCTAGTGGTCCAGACGGGATTTGAATTTTCAGCTAAGATGTTCATGTATACTGCAGTAAGCATTATCCCTTCTGTCGCACAGCTCTTCAACTTGTCCATCAGAAGTGGCAGAGTACCTAGGGACTGGAAATTATCCGTCTGTTGTACCTATTGGGGAGGTCTCATTCACCTGACAACTATATCCTTACTTAGTGTTCTGAGTAAGATGTTGGAGAAACATATCCATACCCTAATTTACAGTCATCTGAAATAGTACCATCCACTTTCTGACTCTCCCAGTGGGGCTTTCGAAATGGTCGGTCTACAGTATCTGCTCTTCTTTTGACCAAAAAAGGCTCTTCGGCGTCAGTTCAGTCAATAGTAGATTCGATTGTATATCGAGCTTGTACCATTGCCGTGTACAAATCACTACTCGCAATTTTAATTTAAAAGCCTATCATAGCAGCTTGGCGATATCCTGAAAAGGAAAAACTGCCGCCTCAGAGTCTATGCATTGCGCATGCGCAGTAGCGACTTTTTACCAAAAAATTAATAACTTCTACGTATTAAACGAGCTCCCCAAAAGGTGAAATAAGCTTTTTATATTCTGAAATTCTGGCATAAAACAGTTTGTGAGTAGTGATTTATACAC
Source organism: Cliona cf. orientalis (assembly GCA_963930775.1). Classification (NCBI taxonomy): domain Eukaryota; kingdom Metazoa; phylum Porifera; class Demospongiae; order Clionaida; family Clionaidae; genus Cliona; species Cliona cf. orientalis. Next base: position 13,759,888 of record OZ005690.1, on the reverse strand, counting down.
GAAAATGGTACAATGTGACAACAAATTGAAATGAACTGGAAATGGTCGCCGTGGTTACCTTAATGCCACGTCCCGTTCAGCTCGCTAATAGTATTAACTAGGGTGATGTAAATCATCGAGGGGGCGAGCCTTCGCTCATAATAACTTTGTTAAATGGTAGAGGGGGGAGGATTGTGATGCTCCCTCTGGTACAAGCAGCTATCTGTTGCTGAGCTGACTCGGTCTATATTGTCACTATAAAGACCAAGGGATGAGGAGTATGCATAATTCATCCCCAGTACGTGGGAGTTTTGCCACTGAGGCTACTACTATAATGTCACGTATGTGGCTACAGAATTGTACAGCTTATTAAATAGTAGCTACCTACTGAAATTAGCAGTCCTTGCACCCAGACTCTAGGCCTAGTCTTCAATTTTGCTGTAGATACTTGTACTGATGCCTTACCTTTTCTCGTTTTCTAGCCGTCAGACGGTCTACTCGAATGGACATGATGGATGCCAGCTGCATCTTTGGTGAGCTTTATTTAGAGTGAGCGTTCCTAACGTTGACGACCTTTACCGCAATGATTATGCGCATGCGCTATGAGCTAGCGAGCACGTGTTGACGTATCGCTTTACATACAAACATACATACATAAGTACAGCGATTTTCTGATTAGTGTGGGGCTCGCTCAGGCTCGCCCCAATAATAATTATTGATACAACACAGGATACTATTCAGCAATTATACTCATATGCTGTTATGTTATGAGCACTCTCAGGCTCGCGATTTTTTTTTTTTTTTTTTGTTCTAATTCAGGGGGATGCGTGCGCCTCTTGCGAACCGTGCATTGAATTTGGCGGCGCAATTTGAATCATTTTGGTATTGAGTCCTGTCCAGTTCTGTTAGGCGCATAGTTTCCGATAGTAAAGCGCGTCTATGGTGTGACGTGGGCTAGGCCTTCCACGCACTCGCTCAGATTATTCCTTACAAAAACCCACGCGCATCTTGTTGATGCGTGCAAAGGAGCAGCTCGAGATGATAATGTTATGGAAATTGCTCTCTCGCGGAGAATTGCTATGAAGAAAATCCGCTTCGTGGCAAAAGCTTTGGTGGTGTACATTTTATGGACGAACTTCAGCCCTGCAGGTATTATAAAATTTGAATTGGTGGGATAACTTGATTTTTGCCTATTTTTCTCCTGGCGAAATGATAATCCAAAGTCAGACTTGAAGTATGCATGCATAGCTATTCAAATACCCGCAATCCACGAACGATCGCACGTTATACACTTTCGTGTATTGCCAGCTTAGGCTAGTCTGTGGAGGCATTTAATATCAAAGTAAAATCATGGTTTCAGCTAATTAAATAATTGCATCAAAGGAGGTGTTGGATTCATATAGAGTGGTGCAGCACCGCTCTATAGCAAGAACTCGGAATTATTTATACCCAACTTCCTTGTTTAAATACAGTATACCACCACTGCGATCTAGATCAGCTATAGTGGATATAATATAATCACATAGACACTGCAACTCGATTGTCAAGCCATCGTGAGATACACAATTATTAACGATAATATAACTTACTTATAGATGTGCTTTAATTTCCTTCTCTTCATATGATTCTGGTACAATATTATTAATATTATGCACACACAGGTAGTGTACAATCAGCAGAGATTTCCGTGTGTCCAGGCGAACAACTGAACCTAACATGCTGTACAGACGTGACGGCACTAGTTTGGATACTAAGAATTCCTGGTGTGACTCCTCCTGAGAGACGGATAATCTCATCCGAGGCTAATACTGACGAAGAGCCAACATATAGTTTTAACCAAACAATGTTTCGATTTTTACGGACTTCAACTTCACCGCTGATGTCGGTGATGATTATTAACAATTTTAAACTGAAGGGAATGAGAGTGGACTGCAGTGATGTGTCAACAACTGTTGTGAACCTGTTTAGAAATGGTATATTATTGGTATTATATAATTACTGTACATGTTTGCATCATACAGTTGGTCCCAGGTATGCCTATATAATAATTCTATAAAATTATAATACTATAACTGATAGGAGATAAAATGAATGATTTCTCCAGTAGCTATGCATTATAGGATAGCACCAATGGGTTGATATCAACAGGTGCATGATAACTGAGAAAAGCAAGCATAGGGATGTGATTATAATATATCCCTCTTTTTTAGCTATTGAATAATCGTTGCTAGTGTACTAACAAGTGTTTACCACAAAATGAATATGGTATCTACAATACTGACTCATCTAAGTACTTATTATTATCTATAGCCATTCCAAAGCCAGATATTGGTATAAGTGTGGCAAGAGAACTTGCAAGTGTTAATGTATTCCTGATGTGGATGGTACCAGAAGAGATTCGTGGTTTGACATACAACATTAGTGTTTTTCCACAAACGAATGTTCAGTTCAATGGGACAAAAAGTGCAAGTCTGAACGTATCCTATGACATCGTATACAACGTTAGTGTCATAGCACTTTGTGGAGAAAATTCATCAACTCCTCGTTTTATTGAATTACACTATGGTAAGTACTCACCAGAGTCCGTGATACACAGAACTGTTACAATAATATTAATTTCCACACCAAATGCAGTTATGAGTCTATGTAATGATCCACTTGACTCACTGACTGAAGCTAACAGGTCACTAGTGAATGCTGATTTCATCTCTCCGGCGGTTGAAGGAACTAATGTCACGTTTAGTTGTGCAGATCCCCAACTACTACTCAATGGACCAAAGACAGTGAAATGTATAGAGAATGGAACTTGGGAACCAGACCCCAGAAATGTGAAGTGCATACAAACAGGTTGTAACTGCTTGACTGGAAGGCTCACTATTACAATTTTCATGATACTATAATACCTACAGCTGATCCATACAACACGTGTACATGTTCAGCAACTTCGTCATCTCCTAAACATAACTCAAGTATGGTGACTTCATCATCTCCTAAACATAACCCAAGTATGGTCATACTAGTATTAATGTTATTATTATCATTAGACAAGGTTCTCTTGTGGAATACCCTTGGGTGACAGTGCTGTCACCCATACTCTATAATATAATATTATACCGGTATTATAAGCCCCCCCATGCAATACTACATTGCCATTGATTATCCTTCAATAATTGGGTATGCAGCAGCCGTGCGAGCTGTGCCAGCAAAGTACAAGTACAGGAGTACACATACAACCACAAATAAGTATGGAAATACTAACGGAGGGGTAACTGGGATGGGCTGTAAATACTGCACTTTTAATTTAGGCTATGCTAGCCAATATAGCCATGGAAAAAAAACCTCTCCAAAAAAACCTCATTTTTAGAGGAAATAAGAGAGGAAAAAAACCGAAATAAAAATATCCCAGGCTAAGCAATAGTAACAATAACAGATTAGTCATTCCAGTCCATCTGGGTTATACAGCTGAACACTGATTGGCATCTTTTCCTGTAGAATTGTCCTACATATCAATCTTATGTATTTCTGCATTAATTTTATAGACTCAAAGACAATGTATTGGTATGCATGTAATATATTCAACACATTCTAATGTAACTTTACCTTTGCTGCACAGCAACGAGAACTGTTGCGAGAGTGACTATCACTGGCCCTGCAGCCACTTTTAATACCTGTACACCAGCCCTGGCCAGTCTAGAGCAGCAGCTGCCCCCGCCAGTCCGCCGTTCTCCAGGAATGCAATTACTGTAGCTAGGTTCTTGCCGCCGCTCCCGCCAGATAACGCACGAGTGTGCGCATGCGCGCCGCACACTAATTGCATGCAGGTACATTGCAATAATAAGAGCTTATTTTCTGTCTAATTCGCTTCACTTCAAACGATAGAAAATATACATTATCATGGGCACTTAGCTATAACAATTACAATACCCTTCCTTTCCGAGTCCCAACTAACTTATTACTCCTTTATAATAATATTATTATGAGTACGTATTACAATAATTATGACGTGTACAATGATGCCCTCTCCTCCATTTTAAGATTTGCAGATAGGTGTCATTGTAGGATGTTCAATAGGACTAATCATGCTACTAATTATTGCCACTGGTATCACTGTGACAGCTATTGCTCTTACTGCAAAACGTAAGGGTTATTAATATTGTTGTATATTTTCCCAGTTGGGACAAAAAAATTAAACTTATACTTTAGGAAAGACAGGAAATGTTCCACAAACTCCTGGACCTGTGTATGATGAAATTGTACAAGCAAGAAGCAATGATAAACAGCCGGCCGAACTGGAGATGTCTGCAAACGTTTGCTATGGTCCACTGAATCCTAGAAGGTTGCGCACATAAAAATAAACAATCAAGAGTCAAGATGTGAAGAACCAAAACTTACATAATAAATGTACATATGTAATGTTTATTTCATTACCATAATTTATAAATAATTTATTGATTGATTGTGCACGTAGAAACATAGTATTAATTTCTGGGCCAGTGCAAGTATTATAAATTTTAATACTTGGAATATTGATTGACTATAATTTTAATAATCCTGGTCGCAAAATTTCTGTATTGGAATGCAGCCCCTTGATTTGCATGACATTGTGATATTTTTCATTAGTACGTTAACTTTAAAATTTTTAAATTTGTACAATCATGTCACTATATATATGTGATTTGTTATATCCTGTATACATAGGGGAACTACCTATTATAATTGCAAATTCTTTATCCAATTATAAATCAGATCTAGAGGACGAACTACCTCCATCAGTGCCACCCTAGATCTGGAGGACCTCTTTAAGTCATTGCAACATTAAAACTGAAACATGATATAATATGATTAATTAAATAGCTAATTGGAATGTATTAGTTCTGTTATAAGGCTTTTGTATAATAATAATAATTTGTTTTGCATATACTATGCATGGATACATAATAGCTATAAATAGAGCTAATACAAAATGCATCCAGGAAATATTATAGCATAGAGTTAGCTAACTGTGAATAAAATACATACCAGCCACATAAATTAAGAAACATGTTTTGATAAGTAATACTTAAATGAATCAATTGTGTTACACTTGGATAACTCATGATTAACAAGCAAGTGGTTCCATTTAGTAATAGTAGCAGGGAAAAAGGAGTTTTGGTGTGAGGATGTATGAAAATATGGAATTGACAATGCTGCTGAATTTGCAGATCTAGAGTTATAGTGGAACTCGCATTGCCTAATGGAGGCATTCGGAAAATCTATAAGACCATTAACAATTTTGAATAGATGGCAGATACTGGATTGGTCTCGCCTGCTTTGTAGTGTTGGAAGCTTTGCCGCTGTAAACAGGTCATTATAGCTTGTAAGTGGATCCCAGGGGGGTGACTTTAAACAAACTCTAAGGGCAAACTTCTGTACTTTCTCTATGTCAGCGATTTCACCTTTTAAGTGTGGATTCCATACAGCTGAGGAGTATTCAAGGTGTGGCCTGATGTAACTGAGATAAAGTTTGAGCAGAGTTTGGGAGCTGCAATTATTGTAGAAACGTCTATAGAATAAGCCAATTAATTTTCTAGTCTTATTACAAATGTTGGTGATGTGAGGTTTCCATGTTAAATCGGATGTGATTGTTACACCCAGATATTTGTACTCGTTGGTAGGTGTAAGGGCAGTTCCTTCAATTTTAAAACACGGTGGCTTGAGCGAATTCACTTTTTTCCTCGAAATAAACATTTGTCTGCACTTGCTAGCATTGAATTTCAGGTGCTTCCCTGAAGACACTGAGTTGATATCTGATTGCAACTGGTCAAAGTCAGCAGGATTCTTTATCACACGATATAAAACAATGTCATCTGCAAAGAGATTCAGATCACTATCACTGGAGATAACGGATGTGACATCATTTATATATGAAATGAACAGCAGTGGCCCAAGGACAGAGCCTTGCAGTACTCCAGAAATAGCTGGTAGAGAGTGAGAGTTACATCCATTCACTCCAACAAACTGCTCTCTGTGGAGAAGGTAGCTATAAATCCATCTCAATGGTACTTATCCAGGCCTAATCTTTCCATTGTCTCCAGCAATGGGAGATGTGGAACTGTATCAAATGCTTTGCTTATATCAAAGAACACTGCACAAACTTCATATCCTTGATCAAGAGCCTGTGAGCAGTTATGTACAGCATTAATGAGTGCAGACACAGTTGAGCGTGAGGACATGAAACCCCATTGCCTTGGCGAGATTGGGGCAAATGTCCGCAGGTGATCCTCAATGATGTTTTTAAGGTGACGTTCTAGAACTTTGCTTATTACAGGTAAGATTGAGATAGGTCTATACCCAGATGGTGATTCTTTGTTAGATCCTTTGGGAATGGGTACAATTCAGGCTTCAGTAGAAGAACACGTTAGAGATGTTATTAATCAAGGGAGATATATATGTGTTTATCTTAGATATTTGCCTAGCTGTTGATAGCTAGATAGAATCACGATGCCCAGGTGGTATATAACGCTCGAGAATGTTTGTGGCATAATAGCTGCCTGCATGTGTAATAATGTTGTCGTTTTATATCACTTTCCTCTGCATGAGGATTGGTTGGGAAATCATAGATTGCCAAATATGCCACGTGTATGCAAGTAGTATATCCAACAAACAAGACTGTGCTGTACATGCATACAACCATGAGGGAATTGTTTACAGTGATAGTACATACTTACGTACATAATATATTATGCATATTATATAATCACTAGACCAAAAATAAGAGTCATGCTTATACCAAAACATGAGCTTTCTGACACATGTTTAGCAGAGGATAGGGCAGAGTTTTTGTAAATGTGTAGAAACTTTTGCCCTATCCTACACGTTTACTACATGTACGAAATCCAAGTTTTTGTCTATAATTTATAGTGACTATTTGTCATCTGAAATGTATGATATACTTTTCTGTACAAACCTATACCTCCCAAAGGAAAACTGATCCTTGCTATACACATCCCTTTTGGGTGTAGTTTAAATTAAGGGTGATGACCATAATAATTATTATAGCTAATGGTATATGAATGTATGCCATGGGCTAGTGTTTACGTACACATGCATATGGAATGTGGCCGATCATGATGTGCCACATCAGCCACCTTCCATGTGAACACTGCTCTCTATGCCATCCACAAGGGTTCTGGTACTGTTCTCTTCAGAGTCAGTGCATGCATGATATAGGAGTTAGGGAAGGCACCTGGCTATGTCACTGTATAAACTGAAAGCCTCTGTGACATATCTAAACTGAATTATGTACTTAAGAACTTGCACTGCCTGTTTACACCAATCAGGGAAGCACAGAATGGCAATCAGTCCTGTAGCTGAGGTAGGTGCCATGTAAACACAGACTGCATGGCAACAGCTGCACACTATTGTACCACTGGGCAGGACTTATCGTAACCACTCTTCCTTGATGTCTGGTATACCTCGAATGTGTACTTTCTCTCAGACGACCCTTACCATTTAGGCTGAGATGATTTTACATGACATTATTATTGTATGTTGAGTTAAGTGTAATAGTATATATGAGAATTGCGACGGATGGACGGACAGAAATCTAATGATTGCAGTATCCCTCAGCCTATTCTTTTTGCCGAGGGTTAATTATTTAGACCAAACCTTAATAATAGCACTGTGATGTCACTGATGTGTGAGTGATAATTAATGTAGTAGTTGATGTTAATTAGATATTATGTGGCCATGCGTACAGCTGTTGTGATTTAATTGTTGCACTAATTACTTATTATAATATTACTCAATATTACTCGATAATTATGCAGGACGTGGGAGCATAAATACAGTGATAATATCTGCTGTGATCACATCAACAATACTGCTATGCATTTTCTTCATACTAATTGGACTGATCTGTGGTACAATATTGTCCAAACTCCGTAAGAGAGTATCAAATCAGAAGCAGAAAACCGACACTGAGGTTGAAGAGTCTCAAGAGAGAGACGTGGAAATTAAATGATGGAGAATGTTGCATATGGTCCACTTCATTTACGTGTGTAGAGTGTGCTGACATGTACAGCTATAGTAGTCATGAACTTTAGATTTTGTGGCTATATTATAGTGTGAGATGTGCATGATTAATTTTAATCTTATTGTGTTTTGAAATAAAATTAATGCATATTATTATGGTAGCGTAAGAATCAGAGTCGTGATCATCAAACATTGCTCTGGTCAAGGTACACTTATCAATTCCCCATCACACACGCACACATAGTATCACACACATGCAATTATTATTTTGTTGAACTCCTTGCAGTTTTGAAATGATTACATCATAATTATTATTAACAAACCGCAAAAAAACAAGTGTACGAAATATGTAAGCACAGTTGCATGTACAGTGTATAATAAACTAGTCTGGCCAGCTAGACCTTTGTCCCCTCTCCAGATTATTATTTTGGAGTGGAGGGGTGAGCATTCCTTGTGCAGCTCAGAATCACCCACATACATGTGGTTTGCCATTGTGGTCAGTAGTTGGTCAATACTACAAGGTCAGGTGCATCACCTGCAGTCTGCCTACCATTATATGCATAGCAATGGTGTAGCTAAGTAAATTATTACTACCTTAGGCTATTGCGTATAACTAATATGCGGACAGAATCGGTCTGTTGAGCTCTCATTGGTGTTCAAACCAATCATTAGCAAGAGTTGCTAGATCCGTCCCTCTTGACAATAAACCTCAGCATAGTGAGTAGGTGTATATAGCTGGCCAGACTAATAATAAACACGACAGTATTATTATTAATGTATAATAATAGTTTCACCTCAATTTGGAGATTCCTCTTTGCTTCTACAGTTAAGAACAAAATCATAATAATAAGTAATAGTTATTGACCAACATGAGTCCTACAAGGAGGGACTGTATCACATATTATATAGTACCTTGTATACCTCATAGCAACGGGCTAGAATATCGTTAAAAAATTAATATCTTCTGAGGCTTGAATATCAAGTAATTATAGTACTATGCTTTACAGCTCACTTGGAACATTAAATTTTGACAACATGCAAAAAAGAGATGAGTGGATCACTACACCTATTAACCTTGGTGTGGTTTATTGTTACAGTAGAGTTCACCAAAGTACAATTTGAGACTTTTTGTAAAACTGAATGTTCTTAGTGAGCTGAAATCCATAGCAATACACACACTGATCATGATTATAGCTAGATTAGATCATGATATCAACCCACACAAATCAAGATCATGCAAAATATACGTTGAACATGATATTGATATACCTAGTCAATAATCAACTTTTGCTATCATCTTTGCTGAATCTGTATAATTAATAATTATCTTCGTATAAGTCGTATGTGTGTACATGCATGTGTGAAGTAATTACTCATCATAATCATTCTCAATGAGTATATTTCTGACATATCTGGATTGCACAAGCTTAATGAGTCTCCCTATTAAATTTTATTGGGAAGGAGCTCATGCAGGACTTCCTGTAATTATTATTTATCTGCATGCATGGAATTGCATATAACAATAATAAATTATAATATATATCATCAGATGTTTTGAATAAACCTTTATTTACCTCTCTTGCAACATTTATTGCAACATGTATATGCCCCAAGTATGCACGAGATAATGAGTGCTAATATTGCTACTGCTCCACATATAGAGAGACCACCAATCAAATAATAAATCGTGGACACTATAACATGTAAAACAAATCTTACATCAAAGTATATTATCAACAATAAATATTGGATATCGGTAAACATGGTGACCGTGATAAAGCAATATGACTCTAATAATCATGCATGCATGCATGCAGTGTTATATTATTATATCTGTAATTATTATAATACTAGCTAATTTTTGATGGAACAATGACAAGCTTTAATTGGCAGCAGTCCAATTGCAAGTACATCATATAATGTATCTTAGCTATAGAAATGTCAGCAGTCTATAATTTTAAATTACAGTATATTACAGTACGTACTCACTTTCCAATCCAGCTGGAGCTTGGGTAGTAGTTGCTATTGAAGGTGTTACAGTAGTGCTTGTAAAATGTGAAGGTTCTGTCACTGCTAGAGTTGGTTTAAAGTTAGCAGTAGGTTCACTCACTTGTCCACATACATCAACTGCTGTGATGTTTATAGTAACATTGGCTATTTTGTAGCAAGGAGACTCAAAGGTAGCCAAAGTTCTAGTCTCATTTGTCTGTGGAATCTTGCTTTTGATTGAAGTAGAAATGATATACTGCTTTATAGTTAATAAGCTATTGATGAAATTTGGTGGATCCCAGTCAATCAGCAGAACGCATGTACCTGGACGATCTAATGGGAATTCAGTAGCTGCTGCATCCTTTGGCACAGCCGGTGGATCTGAGAACACAGTATTATGAGAAGATTATAAATTAATAGTAGCATACAATATGTCATTAGTCCCAGCAAGAGGTTTCCACTTTTAATAAGTGTGATAATCTTAGGTGGAGGAATTCGAAGGATATTAATTTACGTACGTAGTTTTTTTTTTTTTTTGGGGGGGGGGGGGGGGGTGGAGTGGTTATTAAATAAAATTTAATAGTGACCAGAAAGCTGTTATGGCCCCTGGGCCCTAATATTAATGCAAGGGGTTGCTCTGCCTATGATAGTGCATGGTATGATTTCAGTTTTAATACCGGTACTTTGTACTGCATTTAAAACGTGATGTCTATGATCATTAATATAACTGAAAAGTTAAAGAGAATTTAAAAAGAATAATTATAATAAGTATTATGCTCAGGCCTACCAAGAACTGTGAAGCTGATATTTTTCCTGGTTGTATTAGTATCTGAGAAGCAGGATACTGTAGAACTAAGGCTGGCCTCACTGATGTGCAGTTCGGATTGTAGCTGCAGTATAGTCTGATTGCTACTACCGTTAGCATTAACGACATTTGTTAATATCGCAAAAGTGCCAGGATTAATCCTACTGTGGTTGGTGGCATTGATGCCACTATTATCTGCAAATTCCAAATGTGTACCAAATGGGCCAATGTACTCAATACTGCTCCAGGAAAGAACTCGTGAACCATTTATGGTACAGGTGAAGATGATCTCATCTCTCGGACAGGAATAGTTACCCGGATGTAAATTAGAGTTTAGTTCCACGTGGGATACTGAAGTGACGCAGGGAAGGAGCACTGTAATAATGTAGAGAAATTAATTAAACCTTATCTATGACATTGTACTTTATCTAGTACATGCACTCAAACATCAGTCCTACCTGATATCCAGACAATGTACTTAAACATCCTGAAGACAGAATCTGATTTAAAAATGATAATATGGATTAGCTAAGATACTGTAATAATTATTCATTAATTGTTACAATGTCATAAAGTTTCAAAGACACACATGATACTGATCAAATTTACCAGATATATCTGTTCTAATTATTATATTCAAACTAAGGTGTGCTAATTTTTATGCCCAAGATGCTGCATGTACTAATTAATATTCACAGTCACGTATGATGCTTCCGAGCCTTTCATGTCCATCATGAATATGAAAAAGTATATTCATATGTCTAGACTTATTTTCCAGCAATCCTCCATAAACTACGTAGGATGAGTGATTGCACATCTACCCTATAGCCTCCACATAAAAAGATAATAATATGGGTATAAACGTGATTAATTCGCCTGAAAATGCATGCACACTATAAAAATATTAAGCAGTTAGGTGGAAGTGGTTCCCCTTTATAAATCATTAGTATTGTTTAATATAGCCAGCTTTTAAATTTGGTTTTCACACCAGATATCTCTAGCCTTGTCCTGCTATTTTATCTATGGTGCTGCTGAGTGCCTCCCAATAGTTACATGCACAAAATTGAGACCTCAGGATCTGGATGAGGCTAGTGCGAAGTGGTGTATATGATGAATGATGCTTTAAGGGGGATTGTCCAAAGTCTTTGTGGAAAAATTAACATCATTATGACATGGGGGGGGGGGGGGGGGGAGGGGGTCTTGGTCCATGACGTTTTACAACTGCATTGTCAGCAGACTTTAGTTGTGATTATGCATTCATGCATTCTTGTGGTTGAACAAGTCTAGACATGCCTCCAGCCAGGGTCAAAATTTGCATGCTAGTGGCAGCTGTGTCAAGCACTACTTAGCTAAAAGAGCTATAAGAAGCACAGGTATGCAATGAATCCACGAAGGCATAGCTAGCACTGTAGAATACAACTGAATATCGAATGTGTAGGCTAAATGGAGTAGAATCAGAGTTTCAGTATTGAATCTATGCTGCAATGCTGTGACGTTAAGAGGGGGAGGGGATTATATAATGCTAATGTCATAATGACGTTAATTTTTCAAGGACTTTGGACAAGCCCCCTAATAGCTAGTGTACCCCATAATGATGATGCTAACTACTTACTACTGAATAGCTTATTTCCTCTTGTATAATTTCTAATCTGATTATCAAATTATCATCCTCAGAGATTCAGAACATAAGAAATTTATTAATAGTTATGAATCATCATGTGAAAAATATCTGCTATATACATTTAATTGGCACTTTTAGAAACTGAGCCAAAATCAATAGAGACAATTTCCTGGATCTGGGAGTACCTATAGTAACATGTGGTGCTAGCTACTTTAATATTGATTTTAGTATAGCCTATGCCTAGCGCCCAGCCATGTGGTCACGCAATTAGGGCCAGCCCCTCCTTCAAGATAGGCGGGGCTATGATGCATGCAATACACGATCCTATTAAAGCAGTAAAAATACCTTGGATGGTGTAGCAAGGAAACACACGTCGTCTTCTATGCAGTTTGAAGATGATCGAGCACAAAATTTTTCGCAGACACGGACTCGCACGAATTTTCAAACTCAGGAGTCTCGTGCTGTTTAATGTGACACCCGATAATATGATGTAATGCAGCGATTGCGCATGCGTGAGCGGAATTGGGTGCTCGATCAAAGAAGTCAATACTGTAAGACGATAGTACTGTGATGGCTGTAAGGCTTTTGAACTTTTGGATATCCTGCAGTTTGATTCTAAACTCCTATAAGCACTTTGGAGCTGAATGTAATAATATTAAAATAATAATAATAATATTAATACTGATATGTTGATTTATCATGCATGCATGGATGAGCTCACTGTTTTATGTAATGTAATCATGTAGGTAGGTTAACACTGACACCTTCAGTAGCAACATCTATAAGCTTATGCCCTGGAGACCAACTCCTGTTGACCTGTAATACGAGCAGTAATTATCAACGGTGGAGTATACGTGATCCCAATATGGTGTCTTACACTCGTCTCATAGTTTTGCCTTCTACTGCTGATCCTGTCATTACACCGCTAGAAATTCTGTCGTTTACATTCAATTTTGATGTAATTTCAGCAGCAAATTCTTTTCCTCTGGTAACTACTTTGACTGTTGATGGTGTCACTGACCACCTTAATGCTACAAGGATAACTTGCCTAGAAACCAATACCGTTAACAGTAAAACGATCAGTGTTCACATCGTTGAACCTAACAGTGCTCTTGACAGTAAGCTTCTTCTCATGGTGTATTAATTAGCATACCCCATATTATTATTATAATTACTGTTACCAAAATTAATTATTTTCATAATAATATATGCTGTAAATAGGTGTATATGACATTGTGGATTACGATTTGATGGAACCAAGATTTGGAATAGAAAATGCCATAGTCGATGTTATAGTTCGATTCAATTTGAGCAGCCAGGAGAATGACTACAGTGGTTTATTGGTGCCCTACGTGAATGTCACATCCCCTTCACAAGTGAAAATGCAGACGCAAGGAATCCAACTAATAATTCCCTATAATGTACTGATCAATGTGAGCATTATAGTCAGTCTTTGTGGACGGCATCGCGTTCTTACAGTCTTTCCATTGCTCTATAGTAAGTGGCATCAAGAGTAGAATGATAGTGATTATTATTACCCGCTTAATCAATCTATTTAGCTAACTGTGGACATTTATCAAACATCATGACTGATGCAATAAGGATCATTGGTGAAATTCAAGATATTATGATACCAGTGGTGGAAGGATCTAATGTTAGCTTCAGTTGCCACTCTGAGTTCATACTCAGCGGACCTAACTCCTCGACATGTATGAGAAATGGAGAATGGGAACCAGATCCCAGAGGAGTAGAATGCAGGCAAAAAGGTGCATAATACATTAAATAATAATAATACTTGTGGATGGTTGCCAAGTAACCAAAGTTTTATAGGCAATTTGCCGGCTATGGGAAGGGGGTGGGTCATCATAACGTAGGCCAATGATGAATAGAGGTCAGCTACCAACAAAATAGTTATCTGACAGTAATTGGGATGCATTCGACCATGCACCCCAAATATATACTGTCAGATAACTATTATATGTAGCTAATTATAATAATATACAGCTATTAATGTTATCAAGATCACTGATTTTGCATAAACTGATTTAGTTGAACCTGTCACGGTATATTACCTAGCATGGTACCATGCATTGAAAAATTTATTATTACAACTCATTTCCTATTAATGATTAGTAAACTGTGGACCCCTGTCAACACCTCAACATGGCTACGTTCATGCCTTTGCATCAACGCTGGAGGGAGAAGAAGTAGTGTTCTCCTGCATCAGTCCTAGCCCTGAGCAGGAGTCAGTAATTACTATTAATGTAACAACTGTTTGTTTTGGCAATGGTACTTGGTTACCAAGCCCAAGAGATATCTGTACAGAAACTCTGACAATGAGTCCAGGTAATACTCAATAATTTGAATCATGCAGCAAATTGTGAAATTCCCATTGTGAAGAATACAGTCATTTTCACGTACAATTCAACTCTGGAAGGATCTCAGCTGAGCAAGATCAACTGGAAATGATGGAGAATGTTGCTTATGGTCCACTGAAATGTATGACCATCAAATAAGAATTGAGAAACTAAATGTTACTGAAATATTCACTACGATAATAATTAAGTGTTCTCTTTAATATTTATCACCGAGTCTAAGACTTATAAATGTACCTTTAGGACTAATAAGGAACCCTAAAGTGAGTACATGTGAAGATGGCATCAGTGACCTTTGTATTGTAGATACTCTTGACAGATAAGGGTCCCGTGACGATCTTTACCAATTGAAAAGTCTTTGTCCGTGGCTCCTGAAAGCGGGGACGTTCCTAACGACCATTACCATAATACAGTGTCATATTAACTGCCCTATAAAAATCACATAGGGTAGCTATGCCCTGCTAATATTATAGGCGCCTTAATATACAATTAATTTTCATCTGTGGCTGCTTGATATCAACATTAGGAGCTTTAATGTTAATGACCTTATTAAAAACAATTGCGCATCAATAAACTGAAAACAAGAAAAACCAATGAACTTTTATCACCAATGGTTACTGCATGTAGCTTTAATATGCAGCAAGGTTAAAATGTTTACTAACTAGCTACACAAGATATCACACTAATTAATATTATTATTTGCAGTTAAAAGGGGAATATATTTGACTAATTATTATTATTATGGAAACAAAATTTATTCAACTAAGTATGGCAACAAAAAGCAATTGTTATATCAAGGGTGTATGGGATTTACGGCAATGAAATAGAACGACGGCGCGAAGCGGACTGCACATGTTCCTTGTTCAGAATTTCATAGCAATCAGGGCAAGCTGGTCCATCATCTATTCCACATATCCCATCATGTATTTTAGAGAGTTTTCCAGGCTCAATGAATGGTCTGCCACAGTAGACCCTTCCTGTCACACCCTGCCACCTTCCTCCAGCCAGAATCTCCTTCACTTGTGGACTCATTATGGTGCGACAGGCTGAACAGTTTGGCCCTTTGTCAGGTCCACAAAAATGAGTATAATCTTCATTAGGGTACTTACGGCGAATTTTGATTTCCCTTCCACAGTAATATAGTCCATTTCTGCCAAGCTGTGGTCTGTATCCGGCATTGTTAGCTGTCTTGTCAACACATGGAGGGTAGACCAAATTTAGACCAATCATATCATGCTCATCCAGGTCAGTGTTCACTTTAATTGGATATTTGTTTAGCACCCACTTGCATTCATGACCTTCTGAATTACCTTTGCACTTCTCTTCACATGGGTACAGCGTGGTACTCGAAGATTCCCACCAAATGAAATCCAACTCATTATAGTTGATAATAATTTGCTTTCCAGAGTCGAGACAGTATATAAAAGGGTCTGCGATCGCATCTTGGTGTTCATGGTGAAATCCTAAAGCATGAAGAAGTTCATGAATACAAACCCCTTTCTTTCCATCATCCTTCCATTTTCCAAGGCGAATTATGGTAACAATTTTTTTTTCCTTCGATCGTATGAGTATGTTTCCCTCAACTTCTGCATATGGTTCTTTCTTATCGATTGTTAGGATATGAACGATGGCTTTCTTCTTATCTTCTGTTATTGACAGTGATAGACCAGGGGCTGCTTCATTGATGGCTTGCACTGCTTCATGTAGACCAGCCTTCCAACTATCATCCAATTCATCATCCATCCAGATGGGGACACTTACTCGATCCTCTTCAGTGCCCAAGTCACTAATGTCATGCTTGCTTTGTTTACAGTAGTAGTCCTTTACCTGTGAATTATTAGTCTAAGATAAGTTATAATTAGTCACATATGATAATTGTTTAAATATGCTGCTTCTCACGTGCTCTATGTAAAAAATGTGGCCTGCACTACACCCACCATTGTTATACAGCTCGATTCTGTATGCTTTACACATAGGTAGGTGGTGGAAGCAGAGGAGCACCAGCCATACTTATCGATATTACACTATGACCATAATAATATTATAATAGTGGTTAAGTCAGGAATAAACCCTGGTCATGAACATACAATAGTGCATGTAGATAATAATATTATAGCAGATATAAATTATGGGCCAATCTGCTGTAAAGATATCAAACATTAGTATCTGCGAAATTTAATGTGGTCACCTTAGGCATACTCACCTGTCGTACAATCTGCAACTTCTCACACAATGATAGTAGAATACTCTGAGATAAAGTGCAAAAATATTCAATGATTACACATTGTTTCTGCAATCATAAGGTTACATTATAAATACTGCAGTGTATAATATTTCAGGAGTTTGCCAAGGGGATCTGGACAAATATTGGGGGGGGGGGGGGGGGGGGGGGGGGCAAATACATACCAATTAAGGTATCAGTGTTCTATCCCCCTCCCCCCAAAAATGTATTATAATACTGAAACATTATAATGTGTTTGTAGATCTGATTGATGTGATTCTGAAGTCAAGTATCATAGCCAAGCATGCATCTGCATGTGTGCTCATGAATAATAATAATAATATAATAATAATGTGTATATTACTGTGGCCCAGAAGTGCACTCCTCGACTCGATTTTGATTCTGATTCTCCAACTTGATTTCGATTTTGATTCTGATTCTCCGACTTGATTCTGATTTTCCAACTTGATTCTGGTTTTGATTCCGATTCTCTGATTTGATTCTGATTCCCCAACTTGATTCTGATTCTGATTCTCTAACTTGATTCTGATTTTTAATTTTGATTCTGATTCTCTGACTTGATTCTTAATTATCTAATAAGAGTACCTTTACTGGCATAATAATATAATCATAGCGAGTGTGAACAGATAGCCACACCCATTGGTTTTCGACTGATCTCCACTCCGCGAAGATAGAGCAGAAAAGATCTCTGGCATTGTTAAGGATTTGGTTACCTCCATATGCATTCTAAACGGGACACTGAGATTACCACCGCACTAGCATGGCAGCTAGCTACTTTAAGCCAGTTCTATTCTCTTGATCATAGGCGTAGGAACATACTTGAGGTTAGGGGGGCCAAACAATACCTGCGCGCGAACTTTTTGACCACGCCCACATTTTGTTCAAACCACGCCCACTTTGCATCGACGAGGCTGTGTGACAGCGAGGCAGGATGTTTTCTGGCTGTAGAACGAGCAGTAAGTCAAGCAGAGCACACTCTTTAGCTGTTTATTTATGAAATTTCATATGTTGACTCAGTTTAATAGGCCTGTGCCTTTGCTGAAGTATCTGTTGATATAATGATAGGCCATATCTTGGGCTCTCTGGCCAGTAGCCAGTCAGATGGTTGTGGGGGCCATGGCCCCCATGGCCCCCCCGGTTCCTACGCCTATGTTGATGGGTAGTTTAATTTGCCGCATGTACACAAAATTATATCACTCTGCCTCAAAGCTTGCCTTGTGATACAGTGACTATAATCTATGGTCTTGTGTGGTATATAATTTTTTTGCTGGTTAATGTGCTTGCATAGAAATGTAATGATTATGTGTGGTGTAATACATCCAGGCCATCCCATATGTTTTTCACCGACCGTTAATTGCATATGCAACATTGAAATACATGAGATGGTTTGCTTTGCTAAAAACCAGCAAATGGGCTTTTCCATATTATTATAATAGGCATACCTCCCATATAAGGAGTGATAATTACATCCAGAGGGGGCCTTTTAAACAACTTAATGAGTTTCTTGAGAGTCCTGTTGGCAATAATTAATTAATTCTATTGCATGGCCTCCTCTGACAATTTTAATCTGGGGGGGGGGGGGGGGGGCATTAAAAGTATTCTTACACAGGTCCCTTAATTATTAATGGAAATCCCAATGAGAATCACATAAGAAAATCAGAATCTACTTATAAAATCGAAATAAGAATCTAAATAAGAATCAAGTGAGAGAATCAGAATCAAGTCAGAGAATCAAAATCAAAATTAAATTGGAGAATCAGAATTAAAATCAAAATCAAGTTGGAGAATCTGAATCAAGTCGGAGAATCAGAATTAAAATCAAAATCAAGTCGGAGAATCAGAATCAGGATTGAGTTGAGGACCAAAACGAGTGCACTTCTGGGCCACCGTAGTACATTGTATATGGCCAGGTAGGAAGTTAAGGGGACTGATCAGTCCCCTTAACTTCCTACCTGGCCATACACTATATTATTATGCTGAACAATAAGAAAACTCACCATAATAATACTAGGTTCATCTTTTTCCATTTTTTTAATCAAATCGTCAAGGACTTCCTATGATGATAGGAACAACAGTGGTAATTAGCCACAAAAGATTTCACAATAAAAATAAAAGCTTACTTTGAGTTCACCAGTGCCTTTTTTTGTACGTAGGAGGCGGACAAATTCCTTTAGAAGATAAAGATAAAATGTAATATTATGAGATAGTATATATATACCATAGAGAATCTCATTATGCGCCCCCCCCCCCCCCCCCCCCCCCCCTTCTGCATGCTAGCATTGGGTAAAATTGGGAAAACTTAACTTAAGTATTCATGGGATTGTAAGATTTCCGTGTGACAGCCATTATCGGACAAACAAATGTCACATGCCCATGGACACAATCTCTGCACTTTCTCTCACTGTTTGACCTTATTTGATAGGCGGAATTAAGAAAAAATACAACAAAGTTTGACTAGCTGTTAGTAGCTACTGTTTTATTGGCTCCAATATTTTCAAAAAGTGAGGGTTGCCTACATATACATGATTGTATGAGACAAGTGTATAGGAATCCCTTCTACTATCTATGCTTGAACTAAAGGTGGAGCTTATGCACGAGGGGGCGCAATTGCGAGATCTGCTCTTGAATAAGAGTTGCATACATGTGCAATCAATATTAAATGGGCATTGTATTTAAATTATATATGCGCATGATCGCATTAGTCCGGAAGCAGTGATACATGTAATCATCCTCGACTAATTTAGTAGCCATATTTGAGTAGATTTAAAATCAAATCTTAAATTGGTATTATATGCAATTGACAGCTATATTATAGATACAATATCGATATCCAATAACCCACCTTGAATTTCTCATCAATGCCTGTTATACCAGTAAGTGTATTGTCCAAGTTTTCAATGACTCTCTGTGAAATAGTTGGCATGTATTATGATTAGTCAAAGTAGCAGTCAATAAAAAATTGGATGAAAGCTTACTTGTACAACTTCATCATTTTCTACTTGTAGTGCTTCAAAATAACTAATAAACGTTTCCTAAGATCATAATTAAGTGAAAGAATCAATCATACCACTATGCATAATAACTGCTGGGGGTGAAATACACCTCCCCCTTGCATCTAATTGAAACGTCGGCAAGTTTTACTGAATAGTTAAATTGTCTGCAGAGCTAGAGAGTCTTCGTTTATTCATAAAAATCTTGTTTATGTATTTTTTGGTACTGTCATCCCTACTTCATCCTTATCATAATATTACCATAGTGTCCTGGGTAAGCGCCCATGGGTACTTAAACATACATCACGATTTGGACCCACATGGACGCTTACCCGGGACATAATTTCCATACGTTTGTATAGAATCTGCTACATTGATCCCTTGAAATTAGGTTACATGGGTACTTACCCGGGAGTGGGTGCTTGCCTGGGACACTATGGCATATATGCACACTGTAAAAATACATGATATGACTCACTTTGACATTTTCATTAAATTCTGATGATTCCCTCCCCAATATCAACGTTGCTTTCAAATCTCTTGCAGCAGCCTAGATGATATGCATGTGTGTACATGCATGAATTTAGTCTTGCACTCAGACTCTTTTTTTGCATTTCAGAAAAAGGGTACGTGACAGTGTGTGAAACAGAATTCGAATATACCCAACTATGCAAATGGCAGGTGCATGGCACCCTACTGCACATTGAAAATATTATAATAATATTATAATCCTATATATACTACCAGATGTAATGCTAGGATAGTTGATAGGTTGGATGTAGATCCAGATCAGTCACATGCACTCACTTGCATCTTTCTAGATGGCAATTTCAATTTCAAAGCATTATAGAACTCTTCCAGGTCACGCTTTACTGAAGTATCCTGAACCCTTTTCTGTAGACCATCCTACATAAAATAAAGTATAAATGGCCACTATATAGGGAAAAAAAATTCTATCAAAATTTAGTCTCATCCTTTGGTTTTATATTTTTATAATAAATGAAAAAGAACTGGGGACAATAGGAAGGCATATAATATACTTACTCCACTGTACATTAATGTCAGTTAAAAACATCAGAAAACCTTTCCAGGCCCACATAAATTGTCACGAATCAAATTAAAGATCATTACATCATTTTAATTTAACATACTATTAGTTTTGTTTCTGTCTCAACATCTTCTTCTAGCTTTATGACATCTGGAGGCGGCACCTGAAAATCAAAGGCACCCATAATATAATAAATTGGCATGCATGCATGTACATATTACTTACTATTAGTTTTGTTTCTGCCTCAATATGTTCCTCTAACTTTGTGACTTCTGGAGGCGGCACCTGAAAATCAAAGGCCCCTTAAAAAATTGGCACGCATGCTAATTATAATAATCATTATGCAAAATTTATGCAATAAAATTTATTATTCTTATACTTTGTAAATAAATGAAAATGAGGTGGGGACAATAGAAAGGCACTGTACATTAATTATCAATTAAAACATCAGAAAACCTTCCCGGGCCCACATAAATTCTGTCACGAATCAAATTAAAGATCATTACATCATTTTAATTTAACATACTATTAGTTTTGTTTCTGTCTCAACATCTTCTTCTAGCTTTATGACATCTGGAGGCGGCACCTGAAAATCAAAGGCACCCATAATATAATAAATTGGCATGCATGCATGTACATATGTATTATGCTTATCTTTATTTATAAGGATGCAAAATGATGCAATACATTCAGAATCTAATTATAATATTCATTATGTGAATTATTGCACATGCTGATGTGATACAATATAAGTATAATTATGTACTTGACCAAACACACTGCAAGATTTTGGAACTGGCTATAGCTATAGAGTCAAAAGTAGCTGATTGCTTCACACGTAATATTTATTATCGTCAAAATTAATTGTATAGAGCTCGAGCCAGTTAATTGGCCCAAGAACATTTTGCTGTGCTAACAGTAATATCAGGATGTTGGTAGTACGTACCCCATGGAGTCCTGATTTGTGGTTACGTACAAGTTTTAGCTTCGTGCATGTTGCACCATTTCTTGGGTAATAACTATTACATAGAGACCTACAAGTATAGCCAAGGGCAAAGAAAGATGCACAGTGCAACAGTAGCCTAGTCCTCAGGTAAACTACCACGGTTATGGTTCACTGTTGCTGACCTCGTCCAATGGTCTCTACGCTTTTAAGAGACCCTAGCTCAGGCCCGTAGTAGCACCCTTGCTTTCACTCGGGAATCTACAGCCTCGGGCCTTCGGGTCTCTTAAAAGGCGTAGAGACCTTGGACTCGATCGGTCTCTAATATTATATATATGTATACACATACCCATGCAGGGAATGTTTATAGGACTACATGCCAAATTGCAAGTATATAGTATAATATTATAGCTGTGAAATAACTATCTTGAATGCCCCCTCCCATTTGAACCATGGAACCTATTATAATAGCTCTTATACAAGACTGCAGTTTCAGTTTCTACGTCATATATTTATGAAGCGAAGCAGTGATGACTTAATTTAATGTAGTGTCTCCATTATTTTTCCATGGTATCATTACCACTCTTGTTTTATTATATAATGATTATGACTTAGCCTTGTATCCTAGGTAACAGCCATGATATAACTCCCATATACCCCAGCCCTCAGGCATTATAACTCCCTACCCCTGATAATAGTCCAATAGCACAGTTGCACTGGCATGCTACGTTTGTGTTGTAGCTACTAGCTTTTCACTAGCTATAGCCAGTAGCTCCCACACATAATACAATCACTAGCTGAGGAGGGTTCCAACTTGATAGACTAACTATTGTACAGATTGTCATTATGATAGAATCTAGCTAGCTACCTCTACTATACTCCAACTTTTCAAGTATGAAAAAGTAAATAGTCTGCTGATTACACTAACTAATCACGGTCAAGATATTAAACAGATAAACTATGCATGTTTGCCCAGGATACACCATTCATATACCACCTTCGCTCTCGGGCTAGCGCTCAGGGTGGTATATGAACGGTATATCCTGGGCAACCATAGTTTATCTATTACTTATATATACTGCTACCCTTACTTTCTTTGATGTTTAAATAGCTCACTTTAAATTTGTAAAGGCCTCATTTTGTAGCTCCAAAACAAATTCCTGGACCATGCCGTCCACCCAGTATATAAAAGTGCATGCAGGTGTACAGGAAAAATGCCTACACTAGCAATAAATTAAATATTCTACTGAGCGTTATAGGCAGCAGTACATGCTAGTCTAAGACTAGTGTGGTTTTGTCCTACTTGAACAACCTTTCCCAGCGTCACAGCAAAAAAGTTGGAAAATAGGAAGATATTGGATGATTTTAGTGCAAATTTCCCGGTGAAGTCCCGGGCCGAATCAGATGTTTCGGTCCAAGAACCTTTAATCATTATAATAATGAGGCCATAGCTACATAATACTAATAATAATAATAAATCATTCACCTTGTTATGCTCTTCACCGTTAGCTATATCTGTAGAAATAAAATTAACGTTCTAGTTGGAGTCATAATATTATTATAGGGGCCTATATATAATATTATAATAATATATTATATTATATAACATAAAATTATTATGGATTATCATAATAACCTAAATCTTAATAAGTTACCGGTATGTATTTTTGTATCCGATGCATTTGGAAGCAATAGTCTAAAGTACCAACGGGTTAGATCAGATTCTGTAGATCATGTAAATCTAACACACTTTAATTTGTCAATGTTATAATACTGGGGCAAATTTATGCCATACCTAAATTGCAGATCCAGCGGCAGAAAAGTGTTATAGCAACTACTATACACGATAAACAAAAAACAATTGTTGAAGCGATTGCAATCCCAGCAATAGCACCAGCACTCAGTTGACCTGGAAGTAACCGGGAGTAAATATGAAGTTAGTGCATCTCCTTTAAACACTAAATTAGTTTGGCAAATCCACAAGTCGAAATTCAAGAAGGTAGGCCGGCTTATGATTACCTTACGGTGTCACAGTGACGTTATTATCTTTAAGAATGAACTACATGCAACTAGTGTGATAATAGATCTAGAGGCACACACACACGATGATTTCCCGGTATCATGATTAGTATATTAACCCAGAGGAGGTTGGTCACAATTTTCGCGGAATGTGCATTTTACTATCACGCATCATATACAATGAATTGTTTTTGCTGACTCAGCGGGTTGACCTGGGTTGCGTGGGCGTACATTGCAGCCTATGCGATATTATACATATATGGCAAACGTATTCTAGAATCTGTGACCAACCTCCTCTGATATTAACCCTACTGTAACAGTCCCAGAATGCACTGAGGGTTATTATTAATAAGGGCTATATACATGTAGGTAGCAAACTTCTACCAACCCTCTATGTTACATGTGTACTTACTGGGAACAGTGGTAGTGGGAGCAGTTGTAGTGGATCCACTCTGCAAATGTAGCAGTGTTTCAGCTGATCTCATACAATCAAAACGATTCACAGCAAAAACTTGTATAGGAATACCATCAGCACAGTCAGGTACATAGAGAATGCTTTCGGTGGAAGAATTATTATCAGCCATAATGTTTCGGGATGGAACATCAACCCGGTACGTGTAATTAGATTCACCAGGAGGGTCCCAAGTCACCTGGATCATACAATCATCTACTGATCCAACCGCCATAAGATTTCGTGGAGCACCAGGAACAGCTGAAAGTGATATAATATCAAAATAAACCAAAAGATTAATAAAAATTAAGGGTGATAACAATTAAATTTACAGGCTCTGTGCTTATAATAAATTTTGTATTATACATGAATGATAATTTTATACATGAATGATAATTTCACTAGAGTATTTATGTACATACCGGCTACTTGAACTGTTGAAGTATTTGTTGTTCCAAGACCACCACTGATACAGGTAATAGTGGAACTTCGAATGGTGGATGTTGTTACAATTTGAAGGATAGATGTCAATAATATTATTTCACCATCAACAGATGTCAAATTTGCGATAGTGTCAGGGTTAGAGGGGCTAGTTTTAGTAGTTCCAATGTCATCAATTGATCGAAATTCAAATTGGCTACTAACACCAATATAATCATCACTAGTCCAGACAAGTCTTGAAGATCCAGTGGTCGTGCAGGTAAACTCAATTGTCTCTCCAGGACAAATTGGTTCTTTAGTAGATGGATTACTGGTCAATGATACAACAGATAAAACACCTGGCACAATTCCTGTAACAGTGTAAAATTAATAATGTTATGCAGATTTGCATAGTATAATTATAATTAGTATTCTCAAGTCCAGCCATGTAGTATTTAATTTATTACAAAGTTAACCTACCAGATCCTACTAAAAGAAAAAAGATACTGAAAGCAACACATGTCATTGAACTTCGTCCAACCTAAAGAGAAAAATAATATTTATGTATGCACAATTATCATAATAATTCAATGTGACTCGTTATGTCATGCATGAATAATTAAACATGTACCACCCCACTAATTGTAAGGGACTACCCTACAGTATTATTCATAGGATTGTGGCCACACAGTTTTCATAAAATCATGTACTTGATCGTGCTGTGACGCCACCATCGCACAACCATGAATATCAAGGCTAAGCGCAAGTTACTGACAATATACAGGAGCTACGTACGTTTCCAGCTTGTTGATAGCATTAGTACTAAGTTTGTCAGCAGGTCTGTTGAGCGGGCTTTCTTGATGTCCTTCACTGTGTGATTGAACATCTAATAATTAATTATTTATGGCATATTATAATTATTAATAATACCTACTTTTAAATTACTGAGCACAGACAACGGAGGTTTAAAAACGCGCACGCTATGTGGCTTGCTTGGATTCCTCTAAATTCAATTTCGTTTACGAATAATTATTGGCAAATGGTCGTCGTTGCATAAAGCGAAGCGCAAGCGCGCTAGCGCGCTAGAAAAATTCGCGTTTGCGGGCAATACGCGGCAACTTGACGTGCAAAACTCGTCATTTCAAGCAACAATTTGAAAATAAAAAACCCTGCCTTACCCGCCATTTTCTATTACATAACGGGTGGATTTATACAAAACAAATCTTACAATTTAATAGAGTCAGACAAGGGGAAGTTAGCTAGGTATTACCAATCTACATAGGGTGCTCCCGGGTCAGTCTCCTGGACCAGTGGAAGTTTCTTCACTCTATGATGCTCGATTGACGAATTGGGACCCATTTTTTTTACCGAATAACGACTGTTACAATAGTTGACTGAAAACATGGCGCTGTAGCTATGGCGTTTAAGTCAGTAAAATTAATAAACTCACCATCTCAATGCTGTATTATTATAGATACTTCCGATGATCGATGCGTTTGGACGTGCAAGTAATCCAAATCTAGAAGAGGAGCCGGACTGTTGGAATAGGGATCGATTACCAGTAAATTAATATTTTGAGGACCCCGGCCGGGTCTTCACTTTTATAACGATTTTGAGACCCCTTCATGAAAGTACTTTATAGTAGAACCTTGACGCGCATGCGCAAGACGAGATAATAATTATTAGACGGTAGATGCAGAATCTGATAATAATTATTATGAGACAATTGGTATAATTATGGGACATCCACACTAACAAAGAGGGAAATTTCTGGTTTGGGGTCATTGTATTTACCTAATTAGAAATGTTGCCTGCAAAGTTGAATTTGCTATCTGATATCTGCTTTCATTGCCAAAAAAATGCAGTAAAACGTGATCTTCGGTTTTTGGCGTATTAACTTTACAAATTTGCTTATTTGGCACATCAAACTACTTAATATTTTTGTACCCTAGTCTCACTTTAACAATACCAGTTTGACTAAGATATCAATTTTAAATATACCTCATGATTATTGGCTTCATGAGTGGGTCCTTAAAAAAACACATATTAAAATACTCCTGACTATGTAAAAGCAGTCAATAGTTTAGTATCTCATATCTTAAGTCTTGTACTCTATAGCCCCGTTTACACGCAGTGTTTAACGCGGATTGGAACGCGCGTTAATTTAACTCGCATACGTGTAAACGCGCTAATGCGCATTGGAACCTGATTCACGTAACCCACCTCAGGATGTGGGTTGAACCCGGATTAGGCGCGAAATGCGTGCGTGTAAACGAGTTAAGAGAAGTGGGTTGGAGCTGCTAGCCACCACAGATCGACCACAACTGAAGTATGGCCACCACAAGCACCTCTCGCGGTTCCTCTTGGTCTGATAACGAGGTCAGGGCTCTCATTAGTATCTGGGGAGAGGACAGAATCCAGGAGGAGCTGGATGGAGCTGTGAGAAACCAGGCCATATTTAGTAGTATAGCAAAGAAAATGGAAGAAAAAGGATATGACAGAGATTGGCTACAATGTAGAAATAAAATCAAAAATTAAAAAAAAAGAGTATAGACAAATAAAGGATCATAATGGACAAACTGGTAGAGGAAGGAAAACATGTAAATTCTACAAAGAGCTAGATGGCATATTGGGACATCGTCCAGCATCTGTGCCAGCAGTTGTACTTGACACCGGTACCACCAGTAACAGCAGCAGTGCCACTGAAGATGTCAGTACCAGAGCTGAAGGGGAAGAAATTGAAACGAATGGTAATCAATAATTTTTACAATGTAATAACAACAATGATTTGTATACCGTATAATAATTTATATGCATGTACCTACTAATGTACAGATGGGGATGACGTTCAAGCGACTGCACCCCTGGATAGTGCACTTATTCCTCAGGCAGCTGGTTCCATACAGAGTGAGAAGAAATCTGGGGATACAACAGGTGTGCATGTGTTAAATGCATGTACATGGTACAGGACACACGCACGCACGCACACACACACACACACACACACACACACACACACACACACACACACACACCACAATTAAGCACATTTCTAATCCACAGATACTCAGTAAACACCAACATGCATTTCTAGTCCTCTCACTTTTTCTCCACTTGCACACGCACACATATACATGGTCATGTGCACACACCCACACCACTAGCTACCCCACCAAGAAAGAAGCCTCGACTACAGAAAAAGAGCAAAGCAGAAAAGGCAATTGATAAAGCAATGGAGTCCTTCATCGTATACCAGCGTGAGGCCGATGAACAGTACCAGAAATATGAAGAGGAGCGTTGGCAGAAGGACATAGAACTAGAAGAGAAAAGAAGGAGGGAAGATCGAGAGCATGATGTTCGGATAATGCAGATGCTAGGCAGTATGTTTCAAGGTGGCAGCTACAACAGTTATAATACAGACCAATACGAGTTTGACTATTAAAAACAGAACAGTCATGATACATGATACTACAATTATTATGATGAAGTATTCAGCTGTTATTGTTACATGTACCTATTGCAGTTAAGCTAATAATATTATTTTGAGTAGCTTTGCATACATTAAGATAAACCTTATGAGTGTATGTGATCTACAACTTTGACTGTGTACATGTCGATATTTGGCCATACGAATCATTTTGTTTGAGTTCAAAACCTTTCTTTTGAACTTGTGGGTTGACTGCTGATAGTGGTATCTCATCATACAATGGGTCACTTTGAGGATTGATATTCTTACGACCACGCCACCTAATAGTATAGATGCAGCCTATGATGAAAAACACAATCAAAAGCACAGTAAACAACGGAACTATTGTAACAGTTGTAGCAATAATAGCAACAGAGTCCCGATTTACAGAATCTGATATCGATGGAGTTCCTGTGATTAATTAAAAGTGCTATAATAATAAACACTCCTTCATTGTAATCATGTACTGTTCTTTTAAATTTACCCGAGGTAGGAGTTACTGTAGTGCACACATGGCTGGCAGGATCCGGGACCCATGATCCATTAGGATGACAGGTTGCTATGATAACATCGCTTGGAAGATATCCCTCCTCACAACTGAATTGTAAGGTTGAGTCTTCCAGTGTGAAGCTGTAGTTCAAACTGACACTTATAGATAGGGGTCCTGGTACTGAACAGTCAACTGAATAAGCGGTATAATAATGGTTACATCAACAAGACCTTTAATTTGTTATTATTATGTGTGTATGTGTGTGCCATAATAATATTATAATAATATTATGGTAAAGAGCTAATAATATAATATTATAATTCTTGTAAGCAGCATAAATAATGCATCAATGATAATAATTATTATTTGATATACTTTTGCAAACTTCTTTTGGATCAGGATCCCATCTTCCACCTTCGCTACACTGAGAGGTCCACAATGCACCAGAGCAGCTGATGGTGAAATTCTGCCCTTGCAGTGCTGGAAGTGTGCCTATAATGTCTATTCTGGCATCCATCAGCAGGGAATCACACTGTGCTATGTTAAAAAAAAGCCTGAAAGTGGACTACATTAATATTATTTGACTGCTTCAAGAATTACACAAAAAGATTATTATTAATTTTTGTGGCAATTTAACTATAATGTCCAATTAATTCAACATTAAAACTAGATCTGGTCCTCAGGGCAATCATAATTATTTTATTACTGGCATTATTCCTATTGCTAGAGAACTATAATATTATAGAGGGAAAATTTAATTGAACCGGTCAAAAATTTCCCAGTATGTATACAGTGATACCATAGTGTATGGTTGTAAAGTTTGAAGCATTCCTGTGTCCACACAGAGTTGCAGTAACTGTCACATTGTACTCGGTATTGTAGATCATCACCAGCCGAACACTATTGCTTGTGATAAAATTCATGCCTATTGGTTCTGGAATAGTGGTAACGTTGTAGGTCTCACCACTGAACTTAGACCACTCCAGGACGACTGTGAAAGTATTATTATCAAAATCTGTCCTTAGGATAATATCAGGAGGGTTGGGAACGTCTAAAATTAATTATAATGAGTAATACGATATCAGATCATGCAGATCAGTGCAGATAATAATATAATACTTACCTCTACTGACATCAAAGATATGCATAGTTACCATCAAGGCCACACTGGACACTGATGAACTGTTCAGTCCAGTACAGGTAATTATAGTTCCTTCCAAATAGCTATTAACATTCTCTATGGTCATAGTTGATATCAATGGTAGTGTCATATAGGGAGAATCTCTTGAAAATTCAAAGTTGGTAGCAATCACTCTTATTGGTAAAATAACAGGATTTTGATCAGATAAAGAGACACTTCTCTCGTGACTTGGTGAATGTTGGCTTGTGGTTGTTACGTTCCATTCCAAAAAGAGGTGGTTTGTACTGCAAACCAGAGTGTGATGTCCACCGGGGCAAAATAAATCTATGAAAATTTTTATAATATTATTGTATGCCATCCCATCTGCAGCTTGATAATCAGGTATTCACATAATGTATGGGAGGAGCATATAAAAGACATTTGCCGATGCAATAATAATTAAAACACTAACTGCAACAGATATGCCAGAAATTCCTACTACAGATATAGCGAGAGACAGTACACAAGGATGATTAATGCTGGTTAGGAGTATGCATCCCTACGTGTTTTATAAAACTGAGGCAAAGGTATAGGGTGCACCTAGCTTGTAGTACTAAAAAGCTATTATTGCACTATGTACGGTTTTTGTACCACCATGCTTCACAAAGACTATCGTACTTGCTATTTCATTTCACAAGTTGTTGAGTACATTTAATATTTCAGAATTATTACAAATTTCACAGTCAGCTATGATGATTGAAATACATGTACATACGTATTTTTCCCTGTGCTGGTGCATATGCATAATTATAATAATAATAATTATTACAAAATTAGTTACTATAATAGCATTATTATTACCTGTAGCTAATATATATATATCTAAGTAATGGACACTGTAAATTTGATGCTACATGCCATGCATTCAGTAGTACAGTTATAAGATACCTCTTGCAACAACTTCATTAGCACTCAGACAAATGCATAGACACAGAAGAATCTTGAGCTTTATCCACAAAAAGTCTTCCATAGGTGCTTATTAATGTAGCCTCATTTCCAAATCAAGCATTGGAACAGATCAATTAATATATATTTTGTAGCTGTACGTACCAATCACTGATCTGTGAATCAGATATAATATCATAGCACTTTATAAACGCTACCGTACATATTTTATAAGCAATTATATAGACTATGATAAGATTGTATGCAAATTAATTTTTATCACAACTGTGGTATTCAATTAAAAGTTTATAAACGGTAATGGTCGTCACGTGTTGAATTTACGATGTATATTCACACGCTAGAAGGCTCGCACTCACACCACATACAAATTTTAACCCTTTATCTCATCAATAATTTTTATATATGTCCTGCCACAAAATTGAAATTTAATGGAGCATGTTGCAGGATTGGCAAGGGATTGGCAATTAATAAATTATCTATGCCAATCCTGATAACTGAGAATCATGCAGGCTTTAATAGTGCAAGTGTAGCCACCGCAGTAGCTGCTAGATGTGTGCACACCTTCTGTGTGGGGTGATCTGCCAGTAGGATCTAATAAGAAACCCTGTATGATGTTACTATTATAAAATTATGCACCATCATTGACAATAGTGACTACAGTAGCTATTACGCTAGTATACACAGTGTAAGTGTGCCAAATAGTCAAGAGGATTAGTACATGACATTGTATTACTGCAGGGTAAGGCTTGTGTATCACAGCTAGAGCAGAGTCTGGCTGAGACTATTAGCAGATCAGTGTCATCTGCAGATCAGACACCAGACAGTGTTGACATGCAGGAACAGTTGTTATACATGTAGCACAAGATTGGTTTGGGAATCACATATTGACAAACATGCATAATTATTTTTATAACATCCCTACTCAAAATGGAGCGCCTGAAACATGCATGTTTCATGCATGTTTCAGCACATTTCATGCGCCCAAATACAGAAAGTTCCATGCATGAAATTTCCAGTGACAATATTGAATAATTCGAAATTTCATGCATGTTACATGCATGTTACATGCATGATTCCTGAAACATGCATGTAACATGCAGGGATTTGGGACGTTTTTCAGGTATGGGACATGCATGGATTGGTACCTAAACTTCATGCATGTTTCATGCATGTTCCATGCATGAAAAATATGGATATTTCATGCATGAAACCTGCATGTTCCAGGTGTATTCCATGCGTCGTACAAGCATATTCCAAGCATTCCATGCGTGGTACAGGCGTATTCCATGCGTGATACAGGCGTATTCCATGCGTAGTACAGGCGCATTCCATGATACTGGGATATTCCATTCATATATATACACAGTACAGCTACAGGCATATTATTTTAACACCCCTTGGACAGAGTACTTGTACTATACTTGCTGTAAGCATAAGGCACTGTGCTCCTGCATAGGCAAGTATGCTCTTTATAGATATGTAGATACTGGCTTTAAGGAAAATAGACAAAGCTTGTTGGCACCTATAGACATGCATATTATGCTGTAAGAAATGAGATTTAGAGCAGCTCTTACATAATTTTTATAGCAAAGGTATACACATTCTGTCCCCCAAAAAACTACAGGTATATGAATATCTCAGCAGTATGTTACTACCCACTGATTAGCAGCTAAACCATATTCAGTGTTCACATAGCTACATGGCATTGTATACGTACTGGCCCTTCCCTCCCCCCCCCCCCCCCCCCCCCCCAATTTGGTCTTTTACATATTGTAGGATACTTCAGTAACTAGCACTGAGACCCCAAGGTGAGTTTGAGGACTGAAATAAGGGACCACATTCTTATCTGTAACCTGTAATGCTAGTTGGGGACAGCTTTCAAACTAAAGAAGTTCTTTTTATTTACACTCTTCCAGCCAAATAAACTTACACTCACTCTATAATTATGGAAATTAATTTTACATGGGGTATACAAAATAATGTGTTAATTTAGTATGGCTCTCCAAGTTAGGCTATTATTATAGTAGCTACTTACCTTGGAGCACTATTAAAAGGTTTCACAAAGTCTCACACTTTCAAATCTGCAAAGCAGCTGCTTCTAATCAGTATGATGTAATGTGGAACTTCATGCATGTAACATGCATGGTTCAGGCCAGGAGTGATAAAATCTCACGCATGTTTCGTTTCATGCATGTTTCATGCATGGTATTTCTGTCACACGTGTTTTATACTTTCATGCATGTTCCATGCATATTTCATGCATAAAATACACTTTCATGCATGAAAGTATATTCCATGAATAAAATATCCTGAAACATGCATGGAAAACACATGAAAGTCGCTTCCATGCATGAAACATACATGTTTCAGGCGCTCCATTTTGAGTAGGGATGTAATTGCACTAGAAGAAAATTTGGATTTCCTTAATGTAGGAAGTAGGTAGGATAGGGCAGAATTTTTACACATTTCATGTGCTTGCATGAAATTCTGCTCTATCCTCTACCAGATATGTGTAGGAAATGTGATAAAATGTCATATTTTAGTAAGCAGGACATGTAGGAAATCAGTAGCTGCCAGAGAGATCGAGAAACGATCGATTGACACCACTGATCTCCTTTGCTGCTACAGGCCCATGATTGGTCAGAATTGCAGTGCCGTATGCACAAACAAGGGTGGCCATGGCCATAGAGATGCATTCTCGATCGAATGGCATAAAGCACTGTGCATTTCAAGAGGCATGCCAAACTTACTTTCAGAAGCTCCAAATTATTGTCATTATTAAATTTTAATTTAGCTACAGGTTGTCATAAGCACCATCCTGCATGCTTGAACTTGCTTTTTTGTATTTTTATCATATGTATGTCATGTGACCATAGTAATATCAGATATAATATTATTTCTGATAGTCTGGGTTTTATTCCAACATAAGCTTGAAATCTGACATCATTCATAATAATATACATCTGAAAATCATGAATTTATTCCATAGCCTTGGAATTTTATACCAAAAAAATTAACGTACATTACAATACTATTTATTTTATAGATGTTGGAAAACTATTGTGCATTGTTTTACAAATATACTTTTCCAATAATAATAATACCTTAGTGTCACTAAAGTTAATTACACCTTAATTTAGCGAATTTGGCGATCTTTACCCAATTCGCTAAATTAAAATGAGGCCAAATATTTTTCGAGATGTATTATTCATGACATTGTATTGTGGTACATGCAAAATCGCTAAATTAAAGTGCAGCTAAATCCTCTCTCCTGAAAATCGCTAAATTAAAGTGCAGTTAACTTTAGTGACACTAAGGTATATTATATTAACAACACATCATGAACAAATTCTATACTTTTTATACATTACTTAGAAAAATATCTTGCTAGATTTCCAATATTTATCGTATGTACTCTGAGTGATAGTATAATATTATTCCAACACTATGAAATAATTTCCCACAGTTACACACCAATTGGGCTCTGGCCCCAATTTCCAAGACTAATCCAGCTCTTAGAGCTCAGCATATGGTTTTCTCATAATAATTTTCATTACACTTTTCATAGAATTGGCTTTCCAGTAGTGATGGCTGATTGGGTGGCTATAGCCATAATGTGTGTATGTGGTGATTATCTATGGTGTACATCGATTCACAAAGGGAAATCACAGCTATAGAGCAACCATTAGCAGATCAGTATCATCTGCAGATCAGATACCAGATAGTGGTGACATGTCAGGAACAGTTGTTATATAATATACAAACACCACTCTCTAAGCTATCATAGTAACAATAATAACCTACACGTACTATTCGTGAGAAAGGGTAAAAGATATTTACACTAAACAAGCTTGGGCAGGTCAGTTGTCTAGAAAAGTTAGGGAATGGCACCTCGAGCTGTTTCTGTCACTATATAAACTGAAAGCCTTTGTGACTTGTAGTATAACTGAATTAAGCACTTGAGATCCACTGCCTATTTACCCTTTTCACTGGACAACTACTGACTTGCAAAGCACAGTAGATTTCAAATTTTATCAATCCTCCTTATCCTGCAGTAGCTATGATCTGGAAAATGGCATGTGCACACAGATTATTATGATATACCCACACTATTTCCATATGGATCGAATCGAAAGAGCAATTGATCGTCATGTCAACACACTAACCTAATTACAAACCACATGCATGTGGCAAACTCAACATTAATTTTCACTACAGTATAGCTATAGCTACATGACATTGTATCAATATATTATGTGTATGTACATTATTTCCTAGAGAGCCCTGAAGAATTCTGAATCAGTTGATGTATCAAGCACCTAAATAGGGTTTGGTACCATTCTCTTCAGAGTCAGTGATCTAAGAGTTGGAGGGGAGGCACCTGGCTATGCCACTATATAAACTGAAAGCCTACTTCAACTGAATTATATGCACTTGAGAGCCACTGCCTGTTTACTCTGTCTCTGCATTGCGTTTGACTACTGACCAGCAAAGCACACTGTATTGACAATCAGTCATGTAGTTGAGGTAGGTGCCATGTAAACACAGACTGGCAAGTTGCAACAGCTGCACACTACTACTCCACTGGGCAGGACTTTACATGACCACTCTTCCTTTATGCCATGTATACCTAGAATGCATACTTTCTCTCAGATAACCCTTACCATTTTAATAGCAAAAGAGGATGGACGGACAAAAATTGCCTAATAATTGCAGTAACCCTCCGCCTACGCTTTGCAGCGAGGGTAAAAAAATGACAAAAATTGTAATAATTGTTATAATGGCATACCCTTGCTTACATAGTATATCCCAGCGGTGCCTCTATCCACATATCCTACACAAATTATGATGTTCATATTCATACAAAAGCATAATGAGATACTGTTACAGTAATAATCTTGTAGTTAGAAGTATAGCTAAAGTGTGTACTCATAATATTATGCATGCACAATAGTTGATTTATACCACCCTTGCTAGGTCCCAGAGGTATACCCCTATGCACACATCCTACGTACACACGATACTCCAGGAATGCTATAATACTATTCTACTACATGACAGTTAGATATTGGTTTTGCTTGTCACTACGACGTGGCGAAGCCATGAATAAAATTGCAAGTTTTTTTGGTAGCAATTTATCACTACGTACTGACCTATTGACACACAAAATTAATGACCCTCTGTCACCTCGATCTAACCAGGCTATCCCACAATTTGGGGATGAAAGTGATGTTTCTATGGTAACTGCTACCAAATACCCATATTTGAGGGTGAAATCAGTTAAGCAGATACCCATAATAATATTATAAGTTTGATATTATTAGAACACGTACACAATATACTATGCATTAATTTTGTTGTACATTCACAAGAATTAATAAAATCATAGACACTAGCTCTTTTCCCCTTCCCAAGAGAGTCTGGGGACGAGGCTAAAGTTTGCCTTGCTTATAATATCAATCTCCTCCTCATTCTGCTCTTTATTACAGCAACTATGATCTGGAAAGTGGCATACCGGTATGCACATACAGAGAATTTAGTACGCATTTGGGTTGAGCGAAAACTATTGATAATATGATTTAGGCAGATCTGCCCCTGAGAATAATCTACCCACACTAACTACACAAATACTGTCAGCTAGTTTTGGCATAAGCTTAAGCTTTCTACTATGCTATATACTGTGCACAATAGATAATTATATAATTATGTCTTAAGTGCCTGAATAATCAGTTACTCCATATGCAGTGTTTAAATTGGTCGTCACATCAGCAGGCGCTAGGCGCAA
The DNA here is from genome assembly GCA_963930775.1 of Cliona cf. orientalis. Taxonomy (NCBI): domain Eukaryota; kingdom Metazoa; phylum Porifera; class Demospongiae; order Clionaida; family Clionaidae; genus Cliona; species Cliona cf. orientalis. The sequence goes on along the minus strand of OZ005690.1, from coordinate 13,723,166 downwards.
GGCTAGTCTAATTACAAACCACATGCACATGGCAGATTTAATTATTACTCAAACGGGAAACTCCTTGCCCGTACATACCGTAAGTACAATGCGAACATCACGGGCAAGGAGTTAGGTGGCCGCCTAAGATCATGAGCACTTATTGCACGTGCGACCATTTCCATACATTCACACGATGTCGACAGCACCATTATAACGACCATTACCATCAATTTCGCCATTCCTCGACATTAGAATACCAGACAAATCTCTTACACTAGTTCTACTTAAGTAAGGATTAACATCTGTTCAGTCAGCCCCTACAAGCCCATGGATTATTTCACATAAGCAACATCCTCTTTCAATTCAACCAGATCATGATCATGGGCTCTGGTGTAAGTCCCTATAGTATTGTAATTCTTTGTACAGAGGTCCTGGGGTTTGCGGCAGTTATCATTGTGGTGTGGATTATTCTCCGCAATCCAATACTGCTTTAATTGCTTGCATGTATGTGCATGATTTAACTTCTTATTTCCATGAGTTTCTTCTCCTATGAGTCCTACAGTTGTGCTGCTGGACTCAAGATCGCTGGAACAAACACATCAACATGCACAAATAATGGACAGTGGGAGCCTAATCCCTCAGACATCATATGCACTGGTAATCATCACAGTAGTTTCCATATTATTATACTAGTCTTTAGTTGTTGTTAATAATAATCCCCATGCATACATACTATAAGGGCATCAATTATTGCTAGGTATTAAAATTTGGGTATTAAAAATACGCAGTGTCTAGAGTGCCGGCAAATTTATGTACAAATTTATATTGCTATATGCAGGAGGGGGCAGGGAGTTAAAAATAAAAAAAATCATTGTTACTACTTGTAAAGGCCGATTATCGGTAACAACCAAAATTAACAAAATCTCCTGCATCATGACTGGAACAAACAAAAGCTTGTTTATCATAACATGCTGCCGGTTTACGGAAAGGGGCATGTAGTCATAGTACTCTGTGCAGTTTGCTGGTTTCTAAAGCAGGTAAGAACATTCTATAGCTTATTTAGCAAAAATTGGACTGAAATAATAAATTATGCAGCAGCGGCAACTAATGTGATAATATCACTTTGTCCTGGAGGAAAGTTGATGTTACCATGCAGCACTAGTGAATCAATGAATTCACCGGGCTTTCTGCGGTGGAACGTCACATTGCTACATATTGATACAACAGAACACAGTGCAACACAACTAGTCAGATCCTCCACTACGACTATCAAATATCTACTTCAACATTACAAGAGCAAGGGTGTAGACACCGTGGGGGCTTTGGGGGCTGAAGCCCCCCCCCCCCCCCCCAGATTTTCAACTTTGCATTATATTTTATTGGGAACAATTGTTGACTTGTATTAAATATTGGCTTTTATCAGTCTAAAACCTCCTAAATTCATGAGAATTTCTCCTCAAAAGTGCATTTTTATGACATTTTCAATAACAAGGCGGAAAATTTTCTCGCGCTTTGCGCGTAATGATCATCAAGCCCCCCCCCCCCCACATTATAAACTGTGTCTACGCCCATGAAGAGACTTTGACATTGGTACTCTACCATTAGTATCAGCCTTGACGGTTACCAATGTGACAAGTGAGTTGAATGGAACTATCGTTGACTGCAGCACAGAAGACGAAGGACTCAGTCATGTGCTCATGAGCACCATCAATATCGTCAGAACTGGACAAGGAGGTGTGATGTAAATTATTGTTATTGTAGATGAATACACACTAGTATATAAATACTGCTTGCACGTGTTCACAATGCATGCCTACATGTACATACATGTGTAGTATCACATAGCTAGCTACAGCAGATTCAAGCACAAAGGAGTACAACTGCCTATATATATATGTATAGAACGTATTAGCTAAGTGTTGGTCTGCAATAATTATTGTGCATGTGGCTGTCACAAAGATATCTAATTAACATTGATGGTTATTAAATTTTTTACTCACTATAAAGTGTACATGTACATGTACTACCAGTAATGCACTCACACTGTATCACACGTACACATATATAAATCCACACTCATGCATGCACTATCAAACACATGCACATACAGTTCATCCTCGTCCACCACTAGTGAACAGAACAAATACAGTTGAAGTTGAACGAAATGGTGTCATAATAATTAATTTATTACCAGTAGGATCTAATAAGAACCCTGTGTGATGTTAATATATGCACCATCATCATTGACAATTATTTTTTGTAGTGACTACAGTAGCTATTATGCTAGTATACATAGTGTTAGTGTGCCGAATAGTCAAGAGGATTACATTGTATTACTGGTAAGGCTTGTGTATCAATCATGGTGAACAACCATGGTGAACACCACGTGCATGTCTAGTGCATATTGGAAAGGCTCATGACTGTGACGATCTTTACCAATTATTGTAAAGTCCTTGTCCGTGGCTCATGAATTAGATTGCCTTCCTTTATAACGACCATTACCAAATGCTAGCGTTCAGCATTGAGCAAGTTGTAATCATCTAATTATGCAAATCAGCCTCACTGAGGGAGGCAAATCTGGATTTCAGAACTGGGGGGGGGGGGGGGGGGGGGGGGGGGGGGGGTTGTGTGTTAATGATAACAATATTATTCTGTGACATCAAATCTGGAAAGAGATGATTGTACTACTACTATGTGTGTTGCATACTCCTATAGCAATGTATATACTCCTGATAATACTGATCGTTGCATTGGACATTCCTGAAGTCTGACGATGATCGACAAAGTTCGGCAAGCTTCTTCACTTCAGTAAGGTCAGTAAGGTCAATGAGATTCATAGCAATACATAATACTAATACACCGCCCGCCTGCCTGCATCCTTCTTGCAATTATGGGTGGACAGGAAACTAATTTGGTGTAGCCTTATTTACTTATTCAACTTACCTATAATAGTATATGCCTTAGCTGGATAATCTACTGGGTCATTCTGATGATCTGAGACCTTAATTACATTACAGAGGTGTAGATAATTTTTTTGTAGTGGGGAGGCTGGTGTTGCCACACCCAATTTTTGTGATCATGCCTGCTTATTATTGGATCGCCCGGACTTATGAATAATAATGAGAAAGTGGCTTGTCCCTTTAAATTTAGTCACCGGCCCCCTCTAGCCCCCCCCCCCCCCCCCCTCCCCCTCCCCCTAGCTCCCCCTCCCCACCTCTTGCATTTATCTCTACATACGTTAATTTTGGGTATACGGTATCACCATGCAGCTTATACATGTACTATTGGCTAGGGACAAAGAATCAAAATGGCGGAGATACATGTAAGTTATTTTATTCTTTTAAATGACGTCCTTATTTAATCAAAGCTGGCCGGCCAGCCGGGGCCCCGGTTATAGTCATCATTAATTTGGCCAGCTGGCTGTGTCTCTTGCTTAAAAACTAAGTTCGAGCGCTCCTGTGGGTGCTCCCCCCTCCCATCTTAGCGGCATGCGCATGTTCCATGCATAGCGCATGCCTATCACACCATACTTGGTTGGTGGGCAACCGTGCGAGAGGTGCACACTGCCTACTAAATGATTATATCCAACAGAACACAACACACAATCTACTGTTCACAAGGCTACAACGAAAATGATAAGTTCCTGGGGTGGGCCCTAAGAAAGGAGACATTTATTTAGAGTGTGTGGCCGGCACACTCATGGGAAAAAACCTCTCAGAAAAACCTCTTTTGAGGAAAATGGAGAGGAAAAAACCGGATCAAGACTGGCACCCCACTAAAGGAAGGTTCAGTTAATGTTCTGGGTAGGGTAGGTAGTGCTCCATAAGTTCTGGGCAAGTAGGTAGTGCTTCTTCTCTTGTGTGGTGTGATATGCCTATAGGATCTTCTGCAAGTCCTTCATTGTGCAGTCCCGGGGTGGTTTTTCCTGATCCAGAGACCTTCAGCAGGACACTTGTGCCGGCCAGCATCCTGGATGTTCTTTCAATCCTGCAATAAAGGGCTCAGAGAAACAATTTTGGCTTAGAAATGTAGCTAGGCAGTGTAAGTTGCCGAGAGTGACTGCCTTACACTACTGGAGAAGAGAGTCAAAAAATGCCATGAAAAGTGTCTTAATAATTTGTCTGGGAATGCATAGGACCACAGAACATGAAAGGTCCTTGAAAAGGGTCAAGAAAGGGTTTGAAAACGGCCGGAAAATAGACTCAAAATTGGACAACTTAAGGTACTTAAAAACTACTGAAAAGGGTCTGAGTGGGGTATGAAAAGAATAATGTGTAGAAACCAATAGAGATCTTAAAGGTGTCTCAAAATGATCTTAAAATGATCTTAGTTGTGTCTGAAACAAGTCTTAAAATGTGTGTTCATGAGCATGCATCTGTCTTAATATTATATGAAAACAATCTTAATGTACAGTCTTAAATTTGTTGCTATCTCAAAATGAATTTAATTTTATTTGAAAAATACATTAAAATCAATCTGAAATCAGCCAAAAAAAAGAGCATTAAGCAGCAGTACAAATCTTAAAAGAGTTTTAATGGTAACTTAATTTTGGAAAGTCCTAATATTAATGAAATGTTGGCACATGTACATCTTACGTACAGTCATGATCACTGGAAGTGTGTCTTTACTCTTCTCTTCTTTTGATCTGAGGTTCGTTCTCTTTGCCAACTTTTCACTCTTTCACCAAAAGAAGTTGTGTTCCTGTGAATATACAAGTACCAGAGCATCATAATTATCTATATATACATGTAGACGCTAGTTAATTTGTTATAGCTTATGGTGCTTGCTTCGCTCGCCCACTCCCTGGTTTGTTAGGTTTGTAGTGTGCACGGGAGAAAGTGAACTGATGCTCGTAGATGACTCTCATAGTAAATGTTGCTTCTGAGAGCAAAGGTTATCAGCATTGCCAGCAAAGACTGGCCAAGTTAACTCTCAAAATTCTGTTGTGCATGCACATTTTGACACCCACTTGGAGCACATGGCCAAATTACTAAAACCTTCCATAAGCATGCACATTTTGACATCCTGTATTCTAATTAATCAATTGGCCAAGAAACTTGTTAGTTCGTTTGCCGTCTCCCTCTTCAGACATCTGAACACAAGAAGCCAATCACGGAATCTGCTACCTCCATGACAACGACTTCACCTCATGAATCCAGCTGCCTAGCTAACTGCAGGCCGCTACATGTAAGTGTCCAGTGTTGCGTAACCTTTGAACGATCCGTTCAGTAGCTATCGTTCCCACCTGTAGCCAGTGCCACAATTTCCGTTCACAGAGAACGCCGAGTTCTCACTTGAAACGCTCAGTAGCCCGAGATCCAGCATGGTATGCCTCGAGGTCAAATTGCTTCCGCTGGCCCTCTGTTACTGACGGACAGACCAGCAGACAAATGTAATTTGCCTATTTAGGACCGAATGCATTTACGGGAATTCAAACTAAGGTTTCCGATCATAAGCTACCTGATAATGTTTACTCCAGCTTTTCAGAAATGCATACAAATTAAGGCATGTTATCATAGTTGTTTACCTCCAGCTCTTTAAACTCAGACTTCTGCCCCCGTCCTGTACTCTTATTTTCTTTAGCCACTGTTGTAGAGACTCAGTCCTTCACAATTGTCATTAGCATGTGCATCTTGAATGATAATTCAGCATAGATACCTACATACATGTAAATGATAGCACAGTAAGCATGCACTTATATATGCAGCCATAAACAACCGCTGATTTAGTATAAGGTATGTGGGCTCCACATAATATTTTATTTATAGCCTTATACGTAGGTAGAATAGGGTTCTGCCCAGGATGATTTGAGTGATGTTGGTTAATAGTCAAACTGCACTTTTAGTCCGTGTGTTGGCTTTAGTGGCAGCAAAAAATGCCGAGTAGTTGGAAACGACCACTTCCAACTAGTGTGGGCAGAACCCGGATAAAGCATACGGAGTAATTTATATCAAATGGACATGGTAAAATAAATTTTGGAATGAATGAATAAATTCCGTGAATTTCAAATATGGAATAAAACCAGGATAAAACGAGTAGATAGTTTCAGCATGTGGTACAAACTTGAAACGAACTCGGCAAACTCAAGCAGTTGGGTCTGCAAGCTTTAATAACAGACCGAGTCGTACGCAGATTGAATTTACCTGAGCTTGTTCGGCCCTTGTTGCGCTTGCTTTATAAAAAAGCACTGTACTTTAGGTCATCATTAGCACTCTTTGCCTGATGCTGGATCTATCGAGGCATTTAACGAAGGCCTACACCACTTGCAGGTCCCAGGAAAAACGACAAGGCCAAATGGCAGTCCATCTACAGAAAAGGTGCTTGATTCCTTCTTTTTCGGCCTCGGGACCTTGGGCAACTCGGCTACAATGCACAAAATCTTTCTTGAGGGCAATAAATACAGTCTTTGTGGTGTAGCAAAATTGTGCAATTCGCGAACTTTTACGTGACCATGACAAGCATCCTCCGAAAACATGTACAAACGTTTCCAATCCCTCCTCCCTCTATTATCTATCTTTCCATCACAAAAATTAAAGACAAGGAAAGCATGCAGGGGGAAAAGAGAGAGAGAGAGAGAGAGAGAGAGAGTGAGAGAGAGAGAGAGAGAGAGAGAGAGAGAGAGAGAGAGAGAGAGAGAGAGAGAGAGAGAGAGAGAGAGAGAGAGAGAGAGAGAGAGAGAGAGAGAGAGAGCCTTCTTCAAACAGTCATCATAGAGCTGGTAGCTGGCAATCACCTGTACCTAGTACCTGAGCTGCATATGGCGTTCAAATTCAAAAGTTCCCTCCTCACGTGATACAGGCGCCGCGCCGCGGAACGCGCGCGCACTCGTACTCAGATACTTTTCAGATGCTTGCCATCAGATTTCTTCAGATTGCATCAATGCTAAGACTCTTTTAAGACTAGATCTTAAATTAGCATTAATTTTTAACAACTTCAGGCCTTTTTCAGATTGCTATGATTTTCTACCCTTTTTCAAATTCAAGCTTTTTTCAGATTGCTAAGACTCTTTTAAGACTACATCTTAAAGTAGCTACCATTTTCAACTTCAGACTTTTTCAGATCGCTGAGACTCTTTTAAGATTACATCTAAAGTATCATTTCAACTTCAGACCTTTTTCAGATCGCTAAGACTCTTTTAAGACTCTATCTTAAAGTAACTTGAGACCATGTAGAATTTTAAGACTCTTCTTAGAGTCCCAGCCAGAGACCTTCATACACTTTTCAGATACTTTTCAGTGAGATCAATTTCACAGACACATTTTAAGACACATATAAGACACTATCAAGTTACTTTTCAGACTATTCTGGTCCAGTAGTGTTACTGGGACATACCTTTAAATACTCACAACATGCCACACTATTTGTGTATACTGCACAACTTCATGGCTCCAGCAGCCTTGCTGCTAGACATGCTACCTACCAACACACTAATTAGCTTGTAAACACACACACCTGTTATGCAACAGACAGCCCTGACTACATGCACAGGGCAGACGCACCGACGGGAGCTTATTTTCTGTCTAATTCGTTGCCTCAACCGAAAGAAAATATATTCCCCCCCCCCTCCCCCCACCACCACCAGAGTGGTACTTAATGTTTGACATTGTATTCTTCTCTGTAGATTTCCTTTCTTCATCGTTCATGGATACTGATAATAATTGGTATATACAATAATTAGGTATACTTATAATGAAATTTATATTAATTATAATGTAGCTTCATTTCCATTTGGACATCCTCAACAAGTTACCATAACCAGACAAGGACCTGGGTGTCCAGAACAACGGATATCATTTCAATGTACGACAGTGGAATCAACAGTAATTGCATGGGAAAGTACACACTATATAGGATCAAATCTTGTCCAGATTGATTTTTCGGATAGCAAAAAAATGAGCATCCAAAAAAGGAGCACTAAGTTTAATGATACAGTCGCAGTACTGACCAGTAAAGATTCTAGCCTAAGAGTGCTCACCTCTATTCTTAATGTCACAGCAACATCTGTAAATTTGAATCCATCTGTGACTTGTATCAATGGCGACCACAGTACCAAGACTACCTTCTCGTTTAATGTGATTGATAAATTTCTTCCATTATTGTCCACATGTATCTACGTAGCTGTATTATAGTACGTACCAAGCCATTATTTGGCATTAAAGTTTGGTATCCGGGTCTTAAAATTTTGATTTGCTGAATTCCAAGTTTGCCCATCATAATATTATAGCAATATGTATAGTTGCATACTTGTATATTATTACCACTATATTTCACAAGTAAACTATATACATGTGTACTTGATTCAGGTGTTCCTGGTGTACCAACAATCACAGAAAATCCAGTACTGCAGGAACACACTCAGGGATCATGTTTACTTAGCATCTCTTGGACGGCAGTAGCAAATGTTTCTCACTACATTGTCAGTATTGATGCAACACAAGAAATAAATGAGACACTTACCTTCACCTCTGTTGTAGTGCCCAAGTGTAGGTCTTACAGTGTTCGCGTACGATCGGTGAATCAATGTGGGGACAAGAGCCCCTATTCTCCTGAAACTCTTCCAGATACAGAAAATATTCGCCCACCTATATTCTTCGATTCTCTAGATAGTTTCACCACTGACGATACGCCTGTATGCACAAATCCACCACGTAAGTTGTTATAATTGGGCTCATAATCATAATTATAATATTATAGCCATTGACTCTCACAACTATGCATGTAGGTGAAGTGTGTGATGACTGCAGTCGCCCTTCAACAGCTTCTATAGCACTCATCACATTATCTGCGATACTTTTTGTGGCTACATTTATACTCTTTTGCGTATTCATTAAATTTTTGAAGACGAAGAAGGATTCCAAGGATAAAAGCAGAGACCATGTATTTCCGGTGCGTTGAATCAACTGAATACAGCTTAGGTACCATGGAATGGATTTATTGCATTTCAGTGTTAGTATAAACTCCAAACTTTATAACTAATTTAGTAATAAACAGTAACACTAGTGTGTAATCATTAATTTTATCTATGTATAGGATCCTGGCAGCAAGCCATCGCACACTGATTCAGACACTAACATAGAGTAGGCTTCTCTGAACATGTATTATGTGAGAATATTATAACTAAAAATACGTCTGCTATATCTATCATAGTTATTGTGTATGCATAATAATGCTATCACAGCATTGTAATTGCGTATAATATATACGTAGCTATTAGTTGTACAGCTTAACTTATGGGGTCTTCCCATCATTGTTATACATGTATCAGCAATTGCCACAAACTCTCTATTGACACCGATTCGTCTGTCGACCCTGTACTGTATACATAACTGGGTCTGATAGTCATATTATACTTAGTAGTAGAGTGATTCCTTACACAAGTTGAGAATGCTGGAATAGTAAATTGGTGAAACCATAGACCGACAGAAGCTCCCTGGGCTATTGACAGTTAAACATAAGTTCCTATATAGTTTGACACGCTGCACGAACTTAGGCCTACACTGTGTAACGGTGTGTGTGTGTGTGCCCCCCCTGGCACTCTATTATACCTTACCAACTTCGTACACTGCTCCAATTTGACTATGAAATAACTCTGCAATTGGGTCCACATTGGATTTATATTGTAGTATACAGTCAGTCACATTGTATTGGATATTATAATGGCATAGGCTGAGCACCAATAATATTATCTCTTTTGTTAAGGTTGACTACACTGAATATACTGGAGTCTTCAACATGCAGTGACAATACATTGTATCTTATGAGATTTAGAATGGACCGCACAATTAATGCGTGTATAATAATTATGTATGCATGGTTTTCATCTCTGAGCATAGCATGCACACACCTACACATCCCATATTATGATACACATGCACACATGAGTGTACATAATATTATGTACACACACATGTACATGGATACCCTCACATGATGCAGTACACCCTGGAAATCTACAAATGTAGCTACAAGCAAATTAAAGGATATAAGTATTGCCCACATTTGAATTTTGAGTTTCTCTCACACCATGCAGCTTAACACTCCATAGAGGGGGATATCGAGTCTGCTGACTCTGTGATGAGGACCATCCATACTGTAGATGAACTCCATCAATATTTGTTCAGTGGCACTATTACTTATATACACACAGCCTTCACTTGTACATAATATTATGCTTTGTAGTATGCATTACCTTAACTTGTAGGTATGCCTTTAACACGATATTTGTATAATAGTCATTTCAGTTTCTGATCATGAAGCCTTTGATTCAGTGCAACCTTGTATTGTTCCGGTGAGCTACATGCTTATCACATTTGTGTTGTGACAGGTGTCTTGATTTTATAATTCGAAAGGCTAGGCCTGCAGGAATTTATTGCACAGTGTCTATCAACACCAACAACACCAAGCCAATGTACAAATTAAGTTGGCAAAGTCACCCCTGCTGCATTAAATAATGAATTGTGTCCTATTTATTGTTCCACAATGACATGCAGAGAAGGGCCTGCAACAATTTGTTTAGCCATGACAATGATAATGAACACTGAGTATACCTTTCAATAATAATATTATGTTGTGGGCTCTAAGAAATGATACAATGTTTATGTGACCTTCTGATGAGTGATATAATTATATTTTGATCTGAATGCTAGGACTATAAATTTATTATAGTGTTACTAAAGTATTTAGCCTCATTCCCATGTATAGCTAGCTACAGCTTTCAATAATGTCACATGTTGAAAAAGACAGGGGAGATAAGTTATTTTAATAAAGTGTACCACCTATATAATAATTATGATAGATCTACCATAATTTGCAACCAATCATCATTGCATGTGCATAGTTGAAGATGCCTCAACATTTCCATGCACATGTACAAGCAAGGCTCTCCTCTTTGTGGGCGGGGCTGGTCTGCAGTGGACACGTGTCGGTGGCAATAGCTTGTTTGTGGCTGTTATTGAGTGACAAAATAAATTTTTTGAGATGTTAATTTGGTCGAAAAGAGTTCAATAAGCATTTTACTTCGTACATATGTACATATGAGAAAACACATTCAAAATATGAATATTTTTTGCTCAAACTACCCCTAGCTAGACTATTTCTGTCAAAAAAATGCTACATAGAAAGTGCATGCACTTTAAACTCGATCTTTGTTGCTTCTAAAGAATTCAGGGCTCATCTTATACTTTAAGAATAGATTCCACTTTAGAAAATAATATTAATATGACATTGTGCATATGTGCATGCATGTACACGTGTGCATGTATATACCACTATGTATGTGTTTGAACGGAAGTCTAAACTAGCAATTTCAAAAAATCATACATGAAGTCAGCTTCTGGATTTCTGAGGCAGTGAAGTGTTAGCTACAATAGCGGCCAAACAGGTATGCACACCAAATTTTTTAATGCATGTTAAATTCATCAGTAGAATAAGCAGCTAGAGAGGTAGTTATATGCTATATTTGAGTTATAGGCCTCTAAATCAATAGGTTATGTGCCATGCCCCTATTGGAATAGTATACGCACACCTGGCAGAAAAATTGTGATGTTTAGAAAGTTTGAAACAGCCATATCTTCCCAACCACTGAATGAAATTCTATGAAACAAAGACTAAATTGTATCTTGAAGCTCCTTTACATTATTATTCTGTGTGGCAAAGAAAGTGTAAGGAATAATCTAAAATTTTGATATAATATTATGCCTATTAGTATCATAAGACCATATCCAGTTTCAAATCACGTTTACTACTTATATGTAAATGACCTGTATATTTATGCGTTCAAACCACCTCCCGGACGTAGTTGTTGTCGGATATAGATCTATAATGTTATTATTTATATGATATAGCAACTGTTTTAATTATAGCGAATTACACGAAGCCAGCGTAGCTCAAACGGCCCCTTTTTATTCACAATAAATAAAAATATATAATCTAACTCACCATAATGCATATGGAGGAATCATAGGTGTCCCGTTCCTTAATAGTGAACAGTTTAGCTATAGCCGAGTAGCAGCTTTTATAGTGGTGCTCGCGCAGCTTGCGCGGGATTTGCTCTGCTTCATGCCGGAAGTATGACCACACCCACCAATTAGTACCTTTACTTGGATGTCTGTCATTGTCAGACATCAGCTAGCAACGGCATGATTGTCTCAACCGGGGGGGGGGGGGGGGGGGGGGGCGCGGGCTGCTTGATAGCTAATTGACCAGGGCCGGGATTATTTGGGCTTTGAAAGAGCTAGCTATTAAGCTGCATAAATCCCCAGGCTCCCCATTTCAATTTTCGAATCAAACAATATTGCCAACATTGGCTGTTGATGTTTGATGGTAAATTTAGAAAGCAAGTCGGGGGGAAGGATGCCTAGGAATGTGGATAATCTGTGGAATAAGACATAGTTTCAAGTATGAACTTGAAATGCATGCATGAACATTGGATTGATTTTTCAAATGTTTTTCTGTAGCACACGGACTCAAATCCAATAAGCTAAGAAAGCAATTTATCTTGATCTATTTGAAGTGGGATGGACTACTCTAGCCTATCCCCAGGTCTCTTGCTGGGAATGATCTGACACTGAATGAATGTTAAATTGTTTGTTGTACTCCAGTGCATTCATTAGGCCTGTGGCTATTATTCTATTCTGCACCTGTTTTTGAATAGTCCTATTATTCCCACTAGAACCCCCGATTGTTCTTATATTATGCCTGAATGATATCATGATTTTTTTTGTTATTAACCGAGGGAGACGTGTTTGTATTAGATGTAACAGTTGTGCCTGTTGATTAAATCATGGTGATTTGGTAGAATCTGATGGTATTTTAACCTTCAAGATCATCTGTAGTATAACATCTGCTTGCCTGTGTCCATATCTCGTGACTATATGAAGGGCTCAGAAGCAAAGTGGGCTAACCCCGAACTAAATGTGGGAAATTGTCTAAAAAGCTCAAAAATGGACTAAAAACCATACATTGTACTCTACCAAGTTGGCAAAATTTTCAAAAAATTGAATTTTCTATAGCTCATGAAACACATTTTAAACATGTTTTCAAGATTCGGGGGGCTAAGTCAACATTTGTGGGTTAGCCCACTTTGCTTCTGAGCCCTTCATATATGAATATCATGTTATTGTTTTTTGATATCACTTTTCTCTGAGGACTGGTTGGGAAATCATACAAGACCGTGCTGTACAACCATGCTGGAGATTTCAAGGTATATCATTTTCTGTTTTCTGAAATTTATGATGTGATTTGTATTGATGAAACCTCCCAAAGGAAAACTGTTTTTTTAACTATAAGCATGTTTCCCTTTTGGGCGTATAGATAAAAACGTTATCACTACACACACATTAGTATTATGGCTACAGCCACCCCATCAGCCACCTTTCTTGTAAATTCGCAGCTCTCTAAGCTATGATAGTAGCAATAACCTAGCTATACCATTTGTGGGAAGCATAATAATTATGGTACACTGTATGCACTTAAAGTAAAAATGTTAACATTGCCTCTCAAAAATATTTGCTTTGCTTATAGAAACAGCATGTCAAATAATTATGTATAGTATTGCTAGTAGCTACCGTATAGCTAGCTAATTATACATTATGGTAACTACTAGCAATATGTACTACATAATTATTAATTTTAATAGCTAAATGATCCTAGCTTGTACAGCAAATGTGTTCACTAGTTTGCATATTGCAACTTTGCTGCTTATGTTATGCATTTTTAATTAGTGTAAATTTTATATGTCAATGATCAGGTCCCTCAATATCAACATTAAAATAATATTATTAGGAACTTTGAATCTTTTAATAAAATGTCAATGATGACCTTAATAATAATCCACTCATCAATATAAAACCAAAAAAATTAGTAGAAATGGTGGGTCATAAAATCTATAGACTACTAGTAACAGCAAGGTAAAAATGTTTACTAATTATAAATTCTAGTTACTAGCTACACAAGATAGTCACACTAGTAAGCTGCAGTCAAAACAGGGGAAATTTATTATAAATAGGGTAACAAAAGTAATCATATTCAAATAGTTACATAACACTGCATAATATACCACAGGCATGTGAGTTAAGTTTGGGATTTATTGCACCAAAGCAAGAGGGTCAGAAGCAGACTGCACAAGTTCCTTATTCAGAATATCATTGCAATCACGGCAAGCTGGTCCATTGCCCATTCCACACATCCCATCATGTGTAGGAAAGAGCTGAGCAGGCTCAGCGAATGGTCTACCACAGTAGACCCTTCCCGTCACACCCTGCCACCTTCCTCCCTCCAGAATCTCCTCCACTCGTGGATTTTTTATGGTGCGACAGGCTGAACAGTTTGGTCCATTGTCAGGTCCACAAGGACAAGTGTATCCTTTTTGGGAGTCGTTCTGATTAAGCACAACTTCGATCCTTCCACAATAATACATTCCAGTTTTGCCAAGTTTTGGTTTGTATCTAAAATCGTTATCTGTCTTGTCTATACATGGAGGGTAGACTAAATTCAGACCAATCCTGTCAAGCTCATCTGGCTCAGTGTTCACTTTAGTTGGATATGCTTCTAGTACCCATATGCATACATGACCTTCTGAATGCTCTCTGCACTTCTGTTCACACGGGTACAGCGTGGTACTCAAAGAGTCCCACCAAATGAAACCTAATTCACTCTTGTCGATAGTAATTTCCTTTCCAGAGTCAAGATGGTATATGTACTTAAAGTTTGTGATTGCATCTTGGTGTTCATGGTGAAATCCTAAAGCATGTAGAAGTTCATGAATACAAACCCCTTTCTTCCCATCATTCTTCCATTTTCCAAGATGAATTTTAGTGACAAAATTTTTTTCCTTCAATCGCATAAGTATGTTGCCCTCTACTTCTGTGTATGGTTGTTCCTTGTTTATTGCTAGGACATGAATGATGGCTTTCTTTTTATTGTCTGTTATTGATAGTGATAGACCAGGGGCTGCTTCATTGATGGCTTTCATTGCTTCACGTAGACTGGCCTTCCAACTATCATCCAGTTCATCATCGATCCAGATGGGGACACTTACTCGATCCTCTTCAGTGCCCAAGTCACCAAAATCATGCTTGCTTTGTTTACAGTAGTAGTCCTTTATCTGTAAATTTTTAGTATTATCTTGCCATCAACACATGCTGCTTTTTGCTCTATGCATAGTTGTAAATGATCACAAATTAAAGTGGGCAAGGTCATGAATGTTTATACCGGCTTGCACCCACCATTAATCTATATAGCTTGATTGCATGCTTTGCATAATATATGTCCCTCGAGCAAATAATTATGTAGGTAAAGGTCGTCAACAAGCACCATGTGCTCTTGAGATCTCTAGTTACAGAAACAGATCTAGATAACATTTCTTAAAATTAATATCTAAGATGACAATTATTTGCATGTATGTACATTTTTCTGCGATTTTGACTTGATTTCATTAGACGGTGGAAGGAAGTTTTGTTTGGGGGGGGGGGCAAATATTAACATTGCACGCGAAATTCGTGTTTGAAATCGTTATGTACAGAGATCCTATTATAATTAGATTATTGGCGCATGGTTATGACGCAATCATGCGTGCGTATAATGTATAATATATATGATAATGATATTATACGCAGTATAGATGGGAGGGGCTGGGGGGTTTGGGGATGGGTTGCCAATGGTTAGCAGGGTTAGTCTCTAGGGTTTGTCTATGAAAGGGGGATA
Organism: Cliona cf. orientalis; assembly: GCA_963930775.1. Taxonomy (NCBI): domain Eukaryota; kingdom Metazoa; phylum Porifera; class Demospongiae; order Clionaida; family Clionaidae; genus Cliona; species Cliona cf. orientalis. Next base: position 13,707,482 of record OZ005690.1, on the reverse strand, counting down.
ATAGTGATTGGCAGCAGCGACAGTAGCGGTCACCGGGTGTAGTGGTTGGGGCTCTTGTGCCAGACGGTGCCAAACAGAATGTAACGGGTTTAAATCTCGCTTTATACTTTTTTCACTTTTCGAAACTTTTGTAGGATCTCTGTACATAATGAGATCTGAATTTAATTGAAGTTCAAAGGTCACTCATGACGCTGCTACTGTCAGAAATCAAGAAATGATGGAAAATGTGCACTGTGAGCCATTCTTGAAGCAGGTATCTTGATGTAATGGTATTGTCATGAAAATAGCTAATATTTGTGATGTAACTAATTAAAACGTACAATAGTACATGTATACACAGATAATGTTAGCGGATATAAAATTTTGTACTATGGGCCAATCTGCCTCAGAGATATCAAACATAATTAGTACCTGCTAAAGGGGTATACCTTTAGGTATACTCACCTGTCGTACATTCCGTAACTTCTCACATAATGATAGTAGATTGCTCTGAGATTAAAAAAGTGCAATAAAATATTAAATTTTGATGATTACAGTACATCATTTCTGTAATCACAAGGTTACCATGTTTATGCTAATAGAACGCAAGCAAAAAAATAATTACAACTTTAAATTTTTGGCAATTTTCTGGCAAAGGTCGTCACACGCTCCATTAAGATGCACTATGAAAAATCCTAGAACGCGAATTTTCTTGCGCTAATTAGATCATGCGTTTTATTAGCATAAACACGGTAAATTATATTTATAATATTATACTGCAGTGTTTATTTCAGGAATTTGCTGAGGTGATCCGGACAAAATTAAGATATTATTATTGGGGGGGGGGGGGGTGACAAATACACCAAGGTGTCAGGGTCCTATCCCCTCCCCAAACATTATAAACAATGTATTTGAAAATTCTGATTGATGTGATTCTGAAGTCAACTATCATAGCCATGCATGCATGCATCCATCTGCATGTGTGCTCAGTCCACGGCCCCAACTTCCTCACCATACACTATAATATTATATACTGAAAATCTCTGCCTTAATTGTGGCACAATAAAACAATAAGAAAACTCACCATAATACTACTAGGTTGAGCTATTTCCATTTTTTTAATCAACTTATCAAGGACTTTCTGTGATGATAGGAACAACAGTGCTAATTAGCCACAAAAGATTTCACAATAAAAATATAAGCTCACTTTGTGTTCACCAGTGCCTATTTTTGTACGTAGGAGACGGACAGATGTCTATAGAAGATAATTAAAGGATAAAAATATACCGTGAGATAGTATATACCATAGAGAACCTCACAATTATGCCCCCCTGCTTTCTGCACGCTAGCATTGGGCAAAACTGGTAAAGGGGCTTAACTTAAGTATTCATGGGATTATGACATTTCCATGTGACGACTATTATTGGACCAACAACTGTCACATGGGCACATTCTCTGCACTTTCTCTCACTGTTTGATCTTGTTTGATAGGCAGAACTACGAAAAAAAACAAAGTTTGACTATAATAATAATTATAGTGTTTTTATTGGCTCCAATATTTTCAAAGAATTAAGTGAGGGTTGTTTACATACATGTTTATATGAGACAAAACTACCTATATACGTATGCAGGAACTTGAACTATGCTCGAGGGGGCGCAATTGTGGGATTCTACTGTACATAATAGAAGCAGCTGCTACTCTTGCATACATGTGCAATCACTATTAAAATTAATGTGCATTGATCGTAAGCCATGTGCATGATTGCATTAATTAGTCCGAAAGCAATGACAATCATTCTCAATTACTAGCCGATTTGAAATAATTATATAGTGCCATTAATAAATTGTTAGTATGCACTTGACAGCTATTATAAATAATATTGATATCCGATAACCCACCTTAAATTCTTCATCAATGCCTGTCATACCAGTAAGTGTATTGTCCAGGTTTTCAGTGACTCTCTGTGAAATAATGGGCATGCATTATGATTAGTCAAAGTAGCAGTCAATGAAAAATTGGATGAATTTCAAAGCTTACTTGTATAATTTCATCATTTTCCGATTGTAGTGCTTCTAAACAACTAATAAACGCTTCCTAAGATCAAATTAATTAAGTGACAGAATCAATCATACCGCTATGCATAATAACTGATTAAGGTGATCAAGTATGTTTGATGTCACAATCATGGGATAATGTGACTGAACACTACTAACAGCATGTTATCGTACAATCGAGTGCCAGTTAGTACAGCGCGCATGCGCAGATAAAGACCACACCCCTCACTACACTGCAGGCCAAGAGTAGCTGCTCAAACTCACCGTGTATTAAATGGCGACGTTCTCACTCCGCTCGAACGTCGAATCTACCACCAAACCATGACAAAGAGCAGACATCACCTCTCGCTTCGCTCGAGGCTTGGTGGCCTGCCGAGCAGGCCTGTCTAAACGCGCGGTGCTTGCGCCGCTCGAGCTCGAGAATGCATCTCTATAGCCCCTAGGCCCTGGCACCTTATTTGTGCACACGGCAAAATAATTCTGACCAATCATGAGTCTTCTGAACTTGTAGGAGAGCGCATCTGTATGCCCTCCAGGTTAGGACATGGACTATATATTAAGAAATTGATCGTCTGAAAAATATTTTTCGTTGTATATTATAGTATAAATACACCCCCCTCCCCCCCCCCCCCCCCCCCCCCCCCTTTTAAGGCTTAATTGCTCCCTCTCCTTTGCTGACATACTAGTAATAAAAATTACTGTATATAATATTATGCCTGCATGTAGTAAACTCAGTTATTGGATACTTTAAACTTTATAGCTAGTTGATCAGGTTAGGTCAAACAAACATTTATTTGAGTGGCCTAAGGCTGATGAATTCTTCCTCATGCATAGAAGATCTACACTCAAATCAAGGACAGCACCAACAGGTTGACGATATCAACAGGCGCGTGATATATAATCAGCATACTATATAATATAGGGATATAATATAGTGGATATGATTATCACAATTTTTGGTATTGTCATCCCTACTTCGTCCTTTATATACTTGTCATATTATATATCACTGTAAAAATATATGATATGACTCACTTTGACATTTTCATTAAATCTTGATGAGTCCCTCCCCAACATCAACGTTGTTTTCAACTCTCTTGCAGCAGCCTAGATATATTGCATGTGTGCATGTACATGATTAGTCTCGTATCCAAACTCTTTTTCGCACTTCAGAAAAAGGGTGTATGAAATGGAATTTGAATATGCCTGACTAGTGGATGCAAATGGCAGGTGCATGGCACCCTACTGCACATTCTGCACATTAAAATTTTTATCCTACCAAATATAACGTAATGCTAGGATAATTGATATGGTTGGATATAGAGACAGATCAGAGGGAAAAAAACTCACTTGCATCTTTCTAGATGGCAATTTCAATTTCAAAGCATTATACAACTCTTCCAGGCTACGCTTTACTAATGCTGTCCCTTGAATGTTCTGTAGAGCATCCTACATAAATAATAACGTATACATTAAATTTTAAACAGCCACTAGCAGCATTGCCACATTTCCTTGACATTAAGATTGGCCAATTCTATAGGAACATAGTTATACATGCAATTTTAACTTCTTTATCACGCAATATTATGTAAATAAAATGAAAAAGAGGCGGGGACATGTGAGGCTAATAGGAAGGCATATTGTTTACCCCACTAGCTGTTATGACCACAAAAAATGCCAGAAAACCTCCCCCCAACATTATATTACTTCTTTCATGAATTAAATCAAATATCATTACATCATTTAATTCAACATACTATTAGTCTTGTTTCGGACTCAACATGTTCCTCTAACATTAAGACTTCTGGAGACAGCACCGGTACCTGAAAATCAAAGGCCCCTATAAAGTTTGCCTTGCTACATACATGCATGTACATGTGTACACCCACTCAATTATCAAATCATGCCTACATGCAATTTTGTTTAAGGAACAAACACACCAAGATTATTTTTGTAACTGGCTCGAGAGTCGATTAATTTTGCTGGGACACGAACTTAAATATTTTTTTCTGAAAAACTGGTGTATGCAAGTAAATAATTGGTTATAACTCCATTTGTGAACAATAATTTTTCACGAAACTTGCACCATTGGATACAGCACACATAGAGCTACGTATCAATTAATCCATGCTAAAAACTCAATTTTCATGAAATATCCCTTTTCTCATAAAAGGTTACTACTGTATATTAATGACAATTTTAATGGAATCCTGGTTTGTGGATTATATGTTTCCAGCAGTACAACCAACGTGTACAATGTCATGGGATTTGTATTTCATCAGCTTTGATAGATCTAAAGATTTCCTTAATTAATATCAAATACCTGCTCAGCAATTTGTATTTTCTTCCCTGTAGCAATGTATTATTACCACAACTGACAATGGATAAGTAGCCACACAGATAAACGAACCTCTCTTGTAAAGTACACCGAATAAAACCAGTCCTAGTACGACAAAACATAATATAATGGAGAGAACTACAGCAACACTTGCAACTGCAGTAACAGATGCTGAAAGAGAAACACTTAATTCACATCAATAAACAAGACTTAGTATGTTTAATGTCACAATTAGTATAGGTAATCACATGAATTCGAGTGCAATTTGGGAAATAATTGCACGAGTTATGTTTTAGAAGGAAAGTAATTGCACGAGGTGAAGCCGAGTGCAATTTATCCTTCTAATACATAACGAGTGCAATTATTTCCCACAATTGCACGAGAATTCATGTGATTGCATATTAATCATATAGTACAGTTAGCAAAGGAGCTTTGGGGCAGCTATTGTTGTAGCTGAGGCACACTGGCCAACCACAAGAATGTTGCTGTAAGGTCAGTGTTGGTAAGTGGTCGAGGCGAGTTCAATAATCACAAGAAGCTATTGTGCTAACTGAAGTCTTGACCACGCCTCGCTGTCATAATTATGCATCCACGAGGAATACGGTCTGAGGGCGCCGTTTCGTTCGCTTGTTCTAGAGCTCAGCATTCTGACAGCAGAGCAGACGCATAGATACAAGCGAAAGAGGAAGGGTCTTAGACTCTAGCTCGATGACTTCTACAAAGTCTTCTCTGTCGATCTCCATGGCACAAACGCCATGGCAATCATAATGATGGTGGCCAGCTCAGCTATCCGCCATTCAAGGACCGGACTCGTTTCGACCGCGCCGTTGCTGGCCTGGTGCTTGTTGCTATGATCATATGGGCGATCTGATTGGTCCAGCGCGCGCCGCTGTCGGTCAGTAAGTGTGCAATTACTAAGCAAATAAGTGTGCAATTAAGAAAATAATTGCACACTTAGTCTATGGGACTTTTGTATAGAGACGAAATAACTATATGATTATATGGTATACATAATATTATGTGCATGATCATCTATTAACAGTACATGCTAATAGAGCACAGTGACGTAGTCTATCTGCACAAACAGTTATTAAGATTGCCCATTAGTACAGTGCACATACCGTATTTACTAGCTGTGGCTACTATTAATTTCAGCCTTGCTGGAGTGCGGCTACTAATCAAGGGCGGCTCTTATTCGAGGACGATTTTTATTAATTTGGAGTGATACCTCTTGGTGACATTGACACAATAGACTCGATTTTCAGGACTGATTTTCGAATATTCGAGATAGATGATCGATCAATAAGCAGCAGAACCAAGCCAAGGACCTTTTCTGCGATCGTTCATGGCTTGTGATTGTGACCACGCCCACTTAATTGTGTTCGCACATGCGTGCGGCTACTATTCGAGGGCGGCTACTAATCGAGGTGCAGTTTCTATTCGAATAAATACGGTAATTAAATAATAATATGCGGTAGGAAGCGGCATGGAGTTTGAACCTATTATTGCATAGGCCACAACCCTCACTGCAAGCATCTGCTCGAACTAATAAATAGGCCATGCCAAATGCTAAATGACAATTAATTTTGATGGAATAAAGTGGGATCATTCGGTAGACAATTAATTATGGTGTCATTCTGTAGTATAGATCCAAAAATGGTAATTAATCTTCCAAAAATTGCAATGTAAACCACCCTTATCCTAGGCCCATACTATTATAATGATCGACTCATCTTTTTTTTCCACTTACTAAAAGTCTGAGCAGATCCACCTTCAGTGGTAGTAGATCCATTTCCAGTAGGAGCAGTTGGTATATCTAACAGAGTTAGCTGCACTTCAGATGAATTCATTCCCACACAACCAACATGACTCATAGCAGCAACTTGTACATGAATATCATCACCACAGTTTGGCACAGTGAGAGTAGATAAGGAAGAAGAAGAAACAGTCATTTCAATGTTTCGTGACGGAACATAAACTATATACTGGGCAATATCAGCAGCATCACTGTTGGCTGGAGGATCCCATGTCACCAGAACGATGCAGATATTATCATGAAGTCGTGAAATTTCTGCTGCACTAATCATCTGTGGTACTCCAGGAACAACTGAAAAAAAAAACATATTACTGTAGTGTCCCCATTCCTGGTTAACGGAGAGCACCCGCTCCCGGGTAAGTGCCAGGCTGAATCCTTACTACAGTGTAGTGACTTAAATCGAATCTCGAAATCCATGAGAAAATATTTGAATTAAATGAAAATTTGAATTATAGAGATCCATATAAACCACTGTATTGAGACCCTGCAATGCTCATTAGTGGAGCATTTAGTCACATATGAAGCTTTAGAATTGTTCTGAGAGTGATTTAGGTAATAGATACTATATCTCAAGGAGTATTGTAGTGATCTCCATGTGATCTACGTTCTGTATTTATATAAATATGTGTACTTTTGTATACTGAAGCTGGCTATAATTTTTTTAATTAAGCAAAAAGACCAATTCAAACTTAATTATGTATTAGCTCTATGTAGGGAATCTGAAAGAATTTGAATTAGACGAAAATTCATCTTAAGCGGATTTGAATTAAGTGGACTACACTGTACTACCATGTATGGCAATTAAGCAATATGCATAGTCAAAAATTAGGTCGATCGTGAATTGATTCTATTCACCACCACCAACTGACTTATGGCAGGACTACTGTAGAGACACATATCAGTATCTTGTAAGAGTGACCCCTGACCCTGTGTTGAAAACATACTATGTAGCTATAGGCAGCAATTGTGAAGGAGTTGCTATAATTACGATTGCAATTCCATCCACTACATGAGTAGCACATGGTAAGCACCCAGTACACAATGTAAGTGCCCAGGTAGTAAAACTTTCTATTCTGATTGTTGCTATGCCAGAATGGTTACATGCGAAGGAGGTAGGACGAATGATGACGTGACACCTGAATTACTGCGCACCACAGTCAATTAGCATGAAAATCCACTGGATACGTATCAAACTGCGCTGTTGGGACAGGGTCAGGCCAGGAAAATAAAATCTTTAGTTTCTCAGCTAAAAAATGATGTGGGCAGGCGACTTTACACTTTTATGGATCAGTAGGAAGGGAGCATTTTGTGGAGAAAACTTTCTCGGAATGTTAAAGCTGGTCGCATAATGGGTGGGGCGTACCCAAAATGTCGTGGAGAAAACTTTTGCAGATGGCTAAAAAATCGCGAAATTTGTGAAAGTTTTCTCCCTCAAAAGTTTCCCGCTATACGGTATTTTTTTGGGGTGTGATCCATCACCAATCACATCCATTAATTTTATTACCGATCTCTTGCAAAAAGAGCTTGAAAAGTATAAGCTTGATTTTACGCCGCTAAACTAATAGACTGTCCAGAATCTCATAATTATATATTACCTTAGTCTCGCAAAACAGGGCTCATTATAATTATCTTGGGGTCAATTGCAAACTGGGGACATCCAGCTGCTATGAATACTATGTACTACTAAGTGCTCAATATATGCAGTGCAAATGTTATAAATAAAAATATGTATAGGTTACATCACGAGGTGGAGGTCTCTACGGGATTTACACACCGAGGGCCGGAGGCCCGAGGCTGTGTAAATCGCGTAGAGACCGAACCGAGTGATGTAACCGACTTGTACCATGGGCTACGTGGTCCTGACAACGTATCTACAGCCTAGCAACTACAGCGCCGGCCATAAAAGGCTCGAGCGCGTACCTAGCAACAGTTCAAACCATCGTCGTCGATCGAGTCGACGCTGGACATCGATGCATAGTGAGCTGACGCCGTTTTCTGTCCAACTCGAGCTTCTTCCTTGACATTCAGAACCACAATACTACCGTCGCTGCGTACAAAAGGCCGGCCATGTCATCGCTGTCTTGATTTCAACTCGAGGTAGTCAAGAGTGCAGCTCAGTTTTTACTTCTGCTGACTTGGCAATCATTCGCTCCACCCATTCAATTAACGCAGTAAGACCTGCCCACTAATCATCTGCACACAGTACTCTGCATTGCACCAGAGCTCTGTACTTCATCTCTTTCACTATTAACAAAAGATGCCGTAACTACCCTAGCAGGCATGATCATGTAAAATTTCATAGCCTCAGAGGTAGGTGTCTATCTAGATAGACACCTCCTAGGAGGTGTCTATTTTATTTAGACACCTCCTATAAATCAATCTGATTGGTCAGAATGTTACAACCATGGTACAATACGTACTAATACATATATTATTATGTCTATGTACCTGAGATAGAAAAACTGATACTTGTTGTACCTATATCTGTACCACTGCATGTCACCGTAGAAGGCTCAATAGCAGTAATACGCAAAGTACACTCCAGTATACGTTCTCCATTGACATTAGCAATATTCGTAACCGTTGCAGTTGCTGTTATATTTCCATCCATACCAGTACTTATTTCAACATCTCCAAGCATATTTGCTGTTGACAACTGAAGTGATCTACTAATGTACTCATCACTGCTCCAAACAAGAACTAAGACTGGCAAGGTTGTTGATGGCCCCCTTATTGTACAAGTGAAGATGACCTCTTCTCCTGGACAGGTGCGGTTTCCCTCACGTAGATTACTGGTTAATTCTTGACATGATACACAAACTGCTGCAACCAAAATAAATGCATGTAAAGTTCACCATAATTTAAAAAAAAACGAGAGCTCTGTAGAACACATACCCCGCGCACACATCCCGTGAATAAGCCCCCTCCCCACTTTTACCCAATGCTAGCATGAACAAAGTGGGAGCACAATCACGGGACTCTATGGTATACTCTTACGGCTAAAAATGTACGTATAGATGAAATACTTGACCACATCCCCAGTAGCTGCATATAGTTCTAATGGTGCATGCAATTGTGTGCATTCGTGTGGAGTGGTTACACTCACTGCTGCTAACATAGGCTGTAGTTGCGGCGCCAGCCCCTTCACCCAGACTATTAAGGCTGGATAGCTTGCAAGCACACTGACTTTTTATGTGTATGCATTCATGCATGCAGTGCTTGGATCCATAATTATATGAGCAACTTGCAGTGATAATAATATTGGATATGCAGTAGCCGGCACCACAGTGTACATGTGGTACTCGATATAACACACCAGGGTTGTCATTACAGTGGAGTAGGAAGCAATTGCATGTTGCAGGGGCCACCGATACAAGTTGTGGGTGTGGCTTTGATTACTGAATTTTGTGACCACAATTATTCTTTTGTAGAGGTCATACTTTAGTAATTTAAACCAGACTTTTACGAAGAAAGTCTGGTACATGATGCACAAGGGTTTTGTATCAAGCCTGATTATTGGAGGGGCCAGGCCCCCCCTTTTGAAATATTGGGGGGGCCAGTGGCCCCCCTGGCCCCCCTGGTTCCTACTCCACTGCATTAATTGCTAAAACTTAAGCAATACTGCTGTGCAAGCATGACATTAGCCTTGTCCCTAGCCCTAGCTAGCTATTGCCATGCAATGTGCTGAGGGTTTTGTGCTCGAGAGAGCTCTAGTTACATGTATGTTTGAAATCAAGTTCTAAAAGCATAGTAGGCCTAGTTTAATTTAATACCTATCTTTGCCAAATGTTACTCTACATCCATGCATAAATTGTTTGCATGAACTTCAAAAGCTGAATCTGATTGGCCAGACAAAATTTCATTAAACCTGACCTTTGCTAGACCCATTTCGTATGTGGATAGAGTGCTGGGGTAAAGGTCGTCAGGCAAAATGGGGTCTAGCTCGATACACTGAGGTGGATATGGCTCTCGATCCGTTCACTTTTCGAGTTTCCAAGACAAACCTGGAAAGATGCAGCAGGATCATTGTGTATGAAGAGGTCATTTGAGACCTTATCAGCAGGATATAGTTTCTTGCATCCTTCCAAGCGTCAAAGAAAGAGCCCATTAATAAATAGTGTATTATCAGCATTTGCTGGAATTATTCCCTTGGACAGAACAGCTTATTAATGAACAATGAAAAGCACTCATGGCTGGATGGTAAACCAATGGTGGCCTCGTTGGAATTGAGGATGTGGTTGCCTGCTGCTTGCACATAGCTATTATGTTGGAGCGGGCAAGGGTAGGGCTGAATTGGGCGGGGTTGTTTGATGGTCGGTCCACTCACATAATATAGCTCAAGATCGAATGGATCATAGGAGCAAGCAGCCATCTCTGACATTTTCGATTTTTGGTCTGGTTGCCGTTGCTAAGCTTATCTTCGGTATCCAAAAAAGTCTTTACTTGGAAAGGGGTGTTGCACTGACCAGTGAAGCACTATAATAAAATGATAGTGCATGTTGCAGTTTGCAAGCTGTCATATAAGCCAAGCAACGGTGGTACTATACAGTGTAGTTGTAGAGTAGCAACAATAATGTGGATTGCACGGTATTGCATAATATATATAGTACCACGTGCATGCCAGATCAGCAGATATAGTAGTTGATAGCCTACTGAGATCGGTGAAGAAGTTGTAAGAACCTTGTTTGCATTGTATTAAACAGGTAGCTATGTAGCAGCTGGCGTGGTAACACACACACACAGACACACACACACACACACACAAAATGACTACTGTACCCCTCGCGCATGCGCCGAGGGTTAATGAGGTAGGATACATGATACAACATTTATACCACCATGGATTTATCATGGAAAGCCACGCCCCTCCCTCAAGCTGCACCCTCAGAATCGGATGATTTTCTGTGATAAATCCGTAGTGATCATGGTTAAACTATTAGCTACTTACATACTCACCAGATAAAATTATCCATGACAAACACAGCTGTTCAACAGTGAACCAGCTGCAGCCCTGTTTTAAAGAATAATGAAGTACAAGTATGTATATAATATAATATATAACAATTACGTCCAAGCATAATACCTGTATACTGGTTGAATTAGCTACATAAAAAGGTAAATTTAACTACCGTTACACACGTTTCCCCATCATGATGTCACAGCTGCATATGTAGACATCACATTGCAATTTTTCTGCCCACATTTGTGATTCTTATTTTCGTGGCATCCAATGTATCCACTGAAATTTTGCACCATGTGAAATTTCCTGCTATACCGGGATACATGAGTGGATCTGATTATAATATTATATGAAGAGTGTGCCCAAAAACAGAGCGGAAACATGGCCAACTATTCTTTGTTAGCAAACTAGTATTATACAAACCATTCATTGCTACTGTCATCCAGGTTTAATAATATAATGGCGTCTTCAAAATCAAGGCCATGATCAAATTTTCTTAATTCTTTGTTTTCTGTTAGTGATTTCCAACCTCTAAAATTAGCGGTATTAGAATCTTGTGAGGTACTAGCTCCTTCAAGACCTTGCTTTAAAAGTATGATGATAGGCAATAATTTTGGCGTTTATTTTGCAAAAATCGGTCAAGTATATAGTTTAGGAGTTACGCATGCGCAAAATTTCATTCCGCGAAAATGCCGTACAAAACATTGGGAATAAAATTCTTCCAAAAAATACATTGCATTTGTGGCACCGCCCATATGATCACCTAGTAAATTTGATCTCCGCGAGGATATCAATCTTATAGGGTGCCATGGGTTGTAGCTGGCTCTAGCTATTAAAATGGAATCTCCCTCTCTGGCTACAGAACTAAGATAAAATCTTAGGCTCACCTTAGAATGCTTGTGCAGAAATATGTTCGAAAATAGATTGATTGGGCTGATAGGTTCACTCAAAACGACCGAAATATTAAAGCGTGGCCTTACTCCAAAAATAAGCATGGCTTCCAAAATTTTGTAACAAAATTCCCTTCAAGAAATCCTGGACCCGCCACTAGCACTGCATGCAAGAGTACGAGTACAGTGGCGTAGGCAGAAAAAGTTTTAGGGGGCTTCCATAGGGAAGAAGTGGTATACAATGAGTGCATGAGCTTGCGCATGCACCTAAAAATTTTCATTAACTTTAATGTGTAGATAAGTGACAATACAATTATGAACAATACAATGTCATATTTTTTCATGTCATGTTTTCCAGTGCCATACCTCTATCGATCTAGAAGCGGGAGTGCTCACTTACGTAAAAAATACTCAAGTTTTTTCTATCTTTTCTGGTCTTTGTATTGCAGGGTCAAAGTTCGCCCACTGAGTAGGTGGAGCATGCTGCTATCCTAACTTAACGCGCGCGCACTTGCACCATGGATACATGTAGTCTATGCTTGCACGGTTTGTCGGGTAGGGGGGGGGGCTTCCAGGCAACATGGAAGCCCCCCTGCCTACGCGCCTGGAGTATGCGAGTGGCATTGTATTGCTGCTTTCTTCATGAACACAAGCCACCTGCTAATGAAAGGATGCAGTCCCATGGAAAACAAGACATCTACAACTACCTAAGGCATCATGCTAAACTTATTACTTTTCTCCAAGTTTGCAGAAATGGCTGATAATGACAGCGAGATCACTGAGAGCATGTATCGAGTTGGTTGCTATCACGAAACCTTCAAATGCCTTGTAGTGCATGATTCTCTCTAACTTGAGCACGGTTGAGTGGCGCTCTACATAGTTCTGGAGCATTGCCAGGCTAGACAGTGCTACATGTACAAGTGTGCATGCTTGCAGTACAATTACACAACCATAAGTGCCTAGCTGTACAAACCACGAGTAGTGGGCTTGTGAAAACTAGCACGTGATGAGCTGCATTCCGTACTATTATCTGGTAATAAAATAACATTATTTTTATGACTGCTAGCTAAGACAACCACACCCAAAACAACAAGTACATACAGTCTGTAATCCTTAGCCTCATCCAGGCCCTTTCTTCTCCCCTCAAAGGACTTAGCCTATGGAGACAAGGCGGATCAAGTGGCAAGAACGGCACCGCGAAAATTTTCAACCACAGAAGATAACGGTGACCTAAAACCCTGTCACAATAACACGCGAAAATTTGGGTGCAGTTTATGCCACTTGACCCGACAAGGCTAATACCGGGTAATCTCGGTAATCAATTATTATTACTGGGCCTCGAAATAATATCGGCGTGCATTGGCATTTCCAGCTTCTACTCCGATCTGAGACTAATACTAAAGGTCAACAGACGACCAGTGGCCAAACTATACAGTGCAAGCTAGTACTATGATCTCACCATCTTGCTATCTCGCTTGGCCAGAATTTAAACAATCGCAGACTCTGTCTCTGCCAGCGATCAGTCCCAGTCTAGTCTCGCACGCCAGTCCCTCCTACTCAAGAGAAGGGAAAGGGGGAGGTACGTGGAACTACTAAATCAAGGGGTGGTCATATATTAAATATGCCATTTTTGGACCTTGATCGCTTGATTGCACCGCTAGATCCTAGTCTCGCCCCCCAGGCCCACGTTTTCAATTCGCGTATAACATGGGAGGGCCTAGTCTCGCGGAGCCAGATCCTTACGCGGGAGGCTCCGCGAGACTAGCCTTGATCCCAGATATAGATTCATACAAGAATTTGCAACCGACCGGATCTATAGACCGCGACCGATTGACTGGGATTAACCCCTTTCTTTCTAGTTTTAGCGTGCGCGATAACTGTACTTAACCCCTTAAGGCCATTGTAGTAGTTCTTAGTATAGATCGGATGGTAGGCAGAAGCAGCCTGGAGGTTACAGGCGGTGATCTACTGGCACGCGAAGCCTACGGCACTATATGGAGGGTCTAAAGCTGTAAGTTGTCACACAAGTTTAATATATTAGGCTTGTTTAATGTATGTAGTTTTATATTTGATTAGGCCAAGAGGCAGTTTTTTTATACACATGTACAATGCTTTTGGGCGTTGTTGCTAGGCTCTAAAGTTGTTAGACACTGTTCAGTCGGTTTCTATGTGATTTATAAGATCTTAGGGCTCTGTAGAAGCCTCGCTGACAAACAGCGTCTATAATAATATATTATTGCATGTAAGTATTTAATAGTTTCCTGCCCGATTCCTCAAGTTCTACAATTTCCAGCTTAGGCCTTTAGTGTAGTAGCAGGGGTAGTATATCGGCTGTTATTAAATATGTCTTTGGCATGGGTCGTCAATGTATTGTGCTTTCTGCTCATATGCACAACTAACAAGCATATGACTGGTAAAGATCATCAATGTTTTAAATAATGGTCGTGACGTCTCTAGTGACTGAAATCTGAAGCCCATGGAACCAATCACTATGTAAGATAGCTATACTATTATCACAAAACAATATAGGTACAAGTTCATGTCTTCCTAGTCTGGACTAGATCTGGGTACAGAGAGCGCTGTTTCAAGTGTCACTGGGATAACTAAGCAGCATAATTTTCCATTATTACCCCGCGCGCATGCATGCGCAAGGGGTAATGCAATCAGTTTTGTCTGTCATTAGCACAAAAATCGCCAGATCTGGAGATCTAGGCATCTGAGCAACTCGTAAATACAACGTATCCGTCAACATCGCCGAAAAACTGGCTTCAGTATGCTTCGAATTGTTTGGTAAGGCCCACGAGCATTGCAAATACTGCGTTTTGCTGGCCACGCCTATGGACACTGCCCACCATGTGCTCTCTGCTCATGCGCACAACCTGGCACAATATGTGGGTAAAGGTCGTCAACAGGGTGCTAGCATCATCGAGCTCTCTAGCGCTCTGATCTGACCGGTCAACCATAGATACGCTCTGACATCGACGCTGCAGCGCGCGCGGGGTATGTGCTCTATAGAGCTCTAGTTAGCCATGCACCAAAAGTAAATCTATAGATTGCGCAATGTGCGCATGGGGTATGTGCTCTACAGAGCTCTAGTTATCTCTGTTGTCCTTGCCCGAGTGTATTTTCACCAATATAGTGTGTATGCACTGCATTTGATGCGTTAATCACAGAGACAGAGTCTGAGACTGACTGTCGACCTTTATAGTGACAAGTCAATCACAGTTGACAGTACTGTTGGTGGCTATATATTCTCAAGGAGGGGAGCAAGCTTCCAAGAGGGGATGAATGCTCCCCCCCCCCCCCCCCCCCCCCCCAAAGAAAATTTATGTACAGCTTCCAAATGTCGTAGCACACACATAATGCCTTTGGTTCCCCAGACGGTCGTCAAAATCGCCATTTGCGATTGTCTAGTGGCTTCTGGCGATTGTCTAGTCGTGCTGATCGCCAAATTGGCGAAAGTGGGAGGAGTGTAGCTAGTAGGTAATGGTCGCTTGGTGACAGGAATGCTGTTGGTTAAACTCTACTATACAGGTACTAGACCAAACCCACAACGTTTACTTAACACCCACTACAGTAATGCTGCAAACATAACCACTTATCTGTACTGCTGCCTGCACTCCTATAGTGTGTGCACATCTCTCTCCCATTCAACTTTGTGCAACATATATACATACGGTGGCTATTGAATATGAAATTTGGCTACAAAAGAAATGATTTAGTAGCCAATTTGGCTACGATATTTTCATAGCTTCGGGAACCCCTGATATGCATATTAATTTTGTGTGCATGTATGTACATGTGTGTATGACATAATTACTAGTCTAAGGAACATAACAAAGCGTGGTTGTACATGTGGCTACCTCAATACTTAGCGGCAAACTACTAGCAGACGGATACACACCTGCTGTTGATGTGCACACGGGATAAAAAAATAGTAATCATATGCACAATTTCATTTAGGATTTTCGTTAAGGGGGGGGGGGGCAAACGTAACAATTATGGAGTTAAATGGAAAGAATAATGTAGTGTTCATTAACAAGCATCTTACATTAGGGGTTCTGGGGGTATGCTCCCCCAGGAAAATTGTTAACTCTACAACCTCTGAAACTGTTTCTGATAGCTTCTGAGCACCCAGTTGGGGAGAAGCTTGTCAGTGATATCCACTGGTTCCCCTCCGTTTTAATGGTCAACTGTTGTATGGGGGATGTGTCTTCTCCCACGCATAGCGCAGATCTTCAAAGAGTTTGTGGGTTAAATATGAGCAAAACTGCTGCTTTGGACACTTTCACCATTCAACCTTTTATATGTACATGTATTGTGTGTATGCCCTGCTATGTGCAATGTATTTCCCTCATCCCATGGCTTCTCCTAGTTATTTGTCGGTTTGCAGACTGGTTTTGCCTGATAGTAACTGGAAAGGGTCGTTAAAGTAGGTATAGGTCGTTAGGAATTTGTATAGGTAATGGTCGTCATGTTAGGTATAGGTCGTTATTCACACTAGTGGCTAGCTATGCTTCTGTACATTTATGCATATGGTGTGTGTGTGTGTGTGTCTGTGCATGTTCATCCCTGAAGTTAAAGAAACCCTTGTAGTAATTTGGGTGAGCCTCACTAATTACATGTAGTACTATGAGAAAACCACAGTACTCACATGTACTGTATGTATAGTAGTTTAAATGATGTTAACTCGTGAGGTGAGAGGCGGATCTGTGAATGGTTAGTCAATGCATGCTATCAACTTAACATGGCTACCTCATGTTCATTAGCCATGGTCTCTGCAAGGTGTTTACATAGTTATCGAGTGTCCCAGTTTGGCCGGGACAGTCCTGGAAATTGGCCCTACATGTATGTCCCGGTTGTGTCCCGGTTTGCCTGATTTTGCAGCACTATCCTGGAATCCAGCTCGACTGCACTGGGAGACGCCCCCCCCCCCTCCTCGGGGGACGTTAAGCTCACCGCCATCACAACTGAAATAACTGGTCATCATAACTAACCAATTGACCATAATGGAACCACCGATTAGATTAGTACCCACACACTATCAAAGAATTTCCATACACAGGCACCGGACCAGTCACAACTAAAAAAATGCGGGAGGAGCACACCTGAGTTTATACTAACCCATGCACTTAAAAAACTGTTACACTACTCTCTGTGGAATCAATACCGACTAATGGGAAATGAAAATTGATCTTGGGGTGCAAAGACCGCTCCAGATGTGTGCTTATGTGCCAAGGAAGACAATGCGCTCAGAGAAGATTTCCATTGGGAATGGATTCCTTATTAGATACATGTAAATGGGCACACGTATAGAACTAGAGCTCTATAGAGCACATACCCCGAGGAAATATGAATGCTATATTATACTGTTGAAGTAGTAGAGTAATGTACCAATCATCGATTCGGATATCGTCGAATCCCGGACATGCAGTTTTAGATGAGTTTGGTCGGAATCACAGTCATGGTAGGCCATATACTAAATGATTCCATGCTTCCTACAACTTTCTTTAGCTTACAAGTGGAGCTAGCCATTAGTCATCCTCTATTTGCGTCCGATTCATCGAAAATGATTGGGTGAAGTCCCACTGGTGGGCGTGGCTAAACATGATCGAAATGGTGGACCGGAGTTGGGTTGCTGTATAAAGACCGTCCGGATTTCGATGATCTACTCTGTATCTGTGTTACATTATGTTTTGGTTCCATAGGGCTGCAGATTTCAGCTCCGTCAGCGGATGCGGATAGACTATAGATTTCATTATTAATTTCGACTATCTTTACCAGTCATAATAATACGTGACTGTCCACGAGAAAACCATGCATAATGCGCTGAAAAGTTTTTTGAGTTAAGGTCACCATTACCTACTACAACCTTTGAACTATTGCTCCAGCAAATTTCAAAAAGTCTCTAGCCCGTGTAGTCATGGAGATTGAGCAAAAATATACCCGGGTCGCCCGTACGAAAGTTTTGCAAAAAATTGCAATGAACACTGCTACGTATGTTGCATGCGGAAGTCCGTATACTTGCCGTTTATGGTAAATACGTGGCCCCGCCCACCAAGTCAATGAGCTAGCTGGCTGCCAAAACGCTCGAACGAGAGCAGCAGCCAACGTTTCGATGGAAAAGAACAAGAAGACATTGAAGCGTTTCTAAAGATTGTTAGTACACAGAATCGAAGAAAGAAGTGGCTGGAGACGTTTTTGTGTGCAGCTGCCATGCTTATCTAACCGCAAAGGCTCCGTATCATGGCCGCTTTATGTGCTTGCCTACCTGCAACTATGGCAACGGCTCCGTATCATGGACGGTCAATGTTAGCTACTCAGCCGAGTTCTTTGAGCCATAACTCGGTAAGTATATCGTTCTAGAAGCTACGAAACAGATTTTTGTGTAGAGGAATGATTCCTCTATCGATCTATACAAAAAAAGTGAAATTGATAGTTATCACCATAGGCAACAATTTGGTCAGATTGATATCCAGCGCAATATGCATGGTTTTCTCGTGGATGGTCACATATTATTCTTGGCTACTTAGTTGTGTGCATGAGCAGAAAACACAATGGGCATGCATTATGCATTGAGCAGGCACTGTCGATAGGTGTGGCTACGTTAGCCAACAAAAAGGCACTATTTGTGACATCCGTGGACCGTGTCCATCGATTTGACGCACACTGAAGCCAGGTTTTCACTGAGTTCGATTGACTCGTGCTTACGAGTCGCTTAGACGCCTACATCTGGAGATAAGGCGATTTTTGTGCTAACAACGACAACGATAATGACACGACCAATTACTTTACCCCTTGCACATGCGCGCGGGATAAATATCCCAATCTGTACCATTGTTTGCAGACTATAATTTTGATAGTAACCCGAAAGGGTATATAGTTGAAGTATGAATTTTGTATAGGTAATGGTCGTCATGTTAGGTATAGGTCGTTGTTTTCACTAGTGGCTACATATGTAACTATGATTTACATGTATGCATACATGTGCATGTTCCTTCCCTGAAGTCAAAGAAACCCTGGTAGTACATCATTTTTGTCATGCACTCTGGATAGAAGATAGTAGAAGGTGCATTCCAATTTTGGGGCTCCTCTACTAAGTCTATTATATTACTGGGAAGGTGCAGTATAAGGATACATCAGCCTTGATGGAGTGCAGCTACTAATTGAGGGCGGCTCTTATTCAAGGGAAACTTTTATTAACCCTCGGCACATGTGCGAGGGTTACGGTAGTCCTGTGTGTGTGCCTGTCTGATACCACGCTAGCTGCTACATACCTCATTTACGATATTTGTTCATGTGGTACAGTATACAGCAATAGAAAGATTTCTACCTAAGGAGAGAAAGCTATGCTATTTAGTTGAGTTGGTCTTAGACATTTAAAGGAAAGGAGCAAGGCTAACACATCACCTTTAATCGTATGATTTCAGTAGGGAAAGAGGGAGAGAGAGAGTGAGAGAGAGGGGGTGGTGGGGAGGGAAATAAGGGATACATGTACCGTAGATCTGGAAATTTTCGTGTACAGAAACTTTTGTATGATAAATTTTCGTGTAAAAATATTTTCGTAGGAACTACCCCTTACCGCATTTGCGTTAAATAGTGCATACTAATTTTCGTAAGATTAATTTTCGTAGCCGCCACCAACTACGAAAATATTCTTACAACGAAAATTTCCAGATTTACGGTACTTGTATATACAGATACATGTACATTAAAAAAAGGCATACATATAACTGCCTAGCTACAGACCATGAAATAAAATAATACAAAATTCCACAGACTAAGAGTTACAGTTAGAAAGTGCACCAATTCCGATGGTGACCAAGAATGTCATGCCTGTACACAAAAGTAATACATGTGTTGTGTACTAGGATCTCCTCCACCCCTCCACAGGCTACACAATTTTTGACTTCTACCATAAATCCGGAAATTTTCGTTGTTGAACATTTTTGTAGTCGCTCAAGACTGCAAAATTAAATATCACTAAATATTTTCTACCCTGAATAATAGAAACAATGAAATATTTGCGATACCAAATTTTAGTGCGTGCGCGTACATACCATACGTCCGCGTGTTCTGCTCGACTGTGGTAGCCGCAGACATAACAGCGTCTTTCGAGTAGCTCCTCCATTACAGGGTTTCATTTAGGATTTTCGTCAAGGGGGGGAAAACGCGACAATTCCGGAGTTAAGGGGGGGGGGCAAAGACTATAGTATGTTTTTCCATCCGTGAAGAATGATATTCTGCTCATTAACTTCATTGTACTAGGGGGGTATGCTCCCCCAGGAAAATTTTTTAATGTTTCAACCTCTGAGACTATTTCTGGTGGCTTCTGAGCACTCGGATGGGGAAAGTCTGTCAGTAATATCCACTGGTTCCCCTCTATTTCAAGTCAAATATTGCAAGGATGTGGGATATGTCTCCTACCGCACGTAGCGTAAAGCTTTAGCTAATTTATGGTTAAAAAATGAGCAAAATTGCCGCTTTGGACACTGTTGGTGATCTCGACACCTGGGCTGCTCCGTCACTCGATCAAACTCGTGAATTTTTTCACACGTAGCTACTGTGTTTTTGCTAGAAAAGTCGATGTTAAATATTTTCGTAGGCGGAGTTGTCCTACGAAAATTTTTATTACGAATTACACATAAATTTCCAAATTTACAGTACCTGATGTACATGTGAAAGTATAATATTAATTATGTACATGTGCATGTACGTGTAGTAGCTATAGACCAGTATAATATTATTACGTACATGTACATGCATTGTAGTAGGTTCAGTTTGCATACCACTAAAGATTTGATAATGATACATGTACAGTGTAGGATCCATCCTCCCAATTCTTCTGAGTCTTGCGGTGTATTGTAGCAGAACCCGCTCTGTGCTAGAATCTTCCCCTATCTATTGTATTACTATGAAATTTTGGTTTTGACATTTATACACGTACTGCATGTACATGTACATGTCTATAATTATGTGCATTTTGATGTTAGTTTCAGTTACGTGTAGCATTTGATTCAGCTGCTGCATTGTATGGTCTACTTTAGCCGGAGAATAAGCTGTTGTACTGTAGAATCTTGTGATTACACCCCACCCCCCCCCCCCCTCCCCACTTTGTGCATGCCCGGGCATTGGACAAAAGTGGGGAGGGGCTTGTGCATGGAATCGAGCACTGTCAATGGTCCTCCCAGAATTGTGGTCCCCCTGACTGTCCACTGCACCGTATTTGGACAAACCCTGGAGAATAACTGTGCCATACAGACCCCATACAAATTATCATAGATTGGGAATATTTAGTACTAGTTAGTTGGCTTCAATTTTTTGTCTTGCACTAACCACTGAAATGATCTAGCAACGGAAATTTCAGAATCTATACCATAGGATTGCGAGGTTAAATTTATGCAATTATCTAGTTAAAAGCATTGTGCGATTTTTACCCCGCGCGCATGCACAAGGGGGTAAAGTAATTGGTCGTGTCGTTGTTGTCATCGTTATCATTGTTAGCACAAAAATCGCCATATGTCGAGATATAGGCATCTAAGCGACTCGTAAGCACAACGAATCAATCGAATTTGGCGAAAAACTGGCTTCAGTATGCGTCAAATCGAGGGATGCGGTCCACGAGCTAGCAGCGGAAGGTAATTTAAGAAGTCTATCTGGGGATGGGCAAGAGTCGGCCATGCCAAAGTAGTCTAGATCTACATGTACCACGTGCAAGGTGCAAGTATACCACAAGTAATATCCCATTTAGTAAGTGGGAGTAGGTCGAGAAGCAGACAGAGATACCAGCGCCACGAGTACCTAAGTCCTTTCTTTGTCATTCGATGGCATTCTGGAGTCCACCAGAACACACGATAATATTGTATGTTTGTATGTGCACAATTTACCACAATGCGAGTCCATAGTTCTCTGTATACTAGATCTAGTAACAATCGCCGCTTATATCGTGACACAATTTACAATGCCCTACAGGTGTATGTGTTTAAGCCTTGCCCCACGATTTCTCCCAGTTATTTTTAATTTATCACCAGGCTCCATTGATAGTAGGGTCATTAAAGTAGGCATAGGTCGTTAGGAATTAAAGGTCATCATGTTAGGTATAGGTCGTTACTCGCATTAGTAGCTACATGTAACTATGCATTTATATTAGTGTGCATTCCATTCTTCCCTGAAGTCAAAGGAATTTGGTTTCCAGGGTTCTCCCAAGGAATAAGTTAAGGCATAGTGGATGGGCGTGGTTTGGGTGGAGCTTGTGACCACATTAATCATTATTTTTAATATGGATATTGGGAGCCATAATAAATATTTATTATGAAAACTTGACCATGTCCTCGGTGGCTGCATAGTGGAAATGGTGCATGTGGTAAAGGTCGTCAATATAGTGGGTTCACGGTACAGTACGCCTCAGTCGCAGACTAGACTCTGATCATCTGGAGTCTGAGAGTTGCTCTCGACCTCGACAGTGAAAAGTTTCAAACATGAGAAGAACTCAACAGTGCAGTACAGCTTCCGAACTTCAGATCGGTCCGGTGGCACGCTGTGCATGCTTAGCCTGGCGGCCCAGCCCCTTCAAGAGAGGGGCTGGCCCGCCATACTAGTGCGTGCTATATATAGTGCAGGGCTATCTATATATATCCACGGGATTATGTCAGCCAAGAGAACGTGTGAAGTTCGGCCGTCGCTGCTCGTCAGAGAAGGCAACACGCTGCTTGTAAGGTATTCGCTGGATACACGCACAAGATTCTCTACATATTCACTGAATTTCGAGTCGCAGAAAGGCTCCATCGAGGCCCTGAATTTTCTCATAATTACCTCATAGATTACACCATAGGTTTCATCATAATTAATGCATAATTACCTAATAACCGCAAAAAAGTAAATTGTTACTGAGGACATAATGAACACCGTTTCTGTGGTGCACATGGGGACTGACTGTTACATGTACATTTGTGTGGTTGGGCTTCGTCCATAGGCTGATTGCTGCCATACTCACCTACATGTACCATACTGTGTTATGACCCTCACACATGTGTGCCGAGGTTTAATGAATTGTAACTTCTAGTCATCCTTATTCGTACTAGTATATATATTTAAAAATTATTTTATTTTGGGGAAGCAGCTAGTGTGCCCCCAGATCCCCCTACTTTTGGTATGCTTACGCACTCTCTGCCCACTTTATCTGATTAAATTTGGCCTGCTTGTACACGGGATCATTACATACAACCATAGTGTACATGTATAAGTGTACATTGTGATATGCAGCTTACATGTACATGTACATGTACATGTATCTGTGGCAAGCAGAGATGCTCTCGTCTTGTCCTAGCTGATTGTACATGTAAGTGATTGAGTCTTCTCGATTATCACTCTTCATGCACACAAATAAAGCTGGTCAACATACATTACAATATTATTATGCTAATAGTCTATAGTGCGTACCGTACATGTATTTAAATAGAAGCTACATACACCTCGATTAATAAAGCCTCACATGGAGCTCGATCTGCAAAAGAAATGTAGACACACGCATGCGTGAATACAATTAAGTGGGTGTGATCACGATTGCCAGACATGAACAACCGTTAGAGGCAAAAATGTGGCAGAATACGTCCTTGGCTTGGTTCCATTGCACTGCTCATTTCTATCTTGATTAATTGGAAAGCAGTCCTAAAAAACGAGTATACCATGTTAATGTCAGCAAGGGATATCGCTCTGAAAGGTGTGTGCACACGAGATCAATTCTTACATGTATGTGATCAACTCCCCCGTGATCAATTCTTACAAGAGCAATTTTGTATGATGTCAACTCTCTGGACATCAACTTTCATATGATCAACTCTGTTAGAATTCAACTCAACTCCTACAGTTATAGGTATTGATATGTCGATGCACACACTGATATATATGTCAGTGATCCTATCTTTGAGTAATTAGTGCTTGCCAAATGTCAACCTATATCAACAGGTATTGAGTAGTATTTTGACCTTATCTTTAAGTATTACATGTATTAGTGCTTGCCAAAGGTCAATATATGCATCGACAGGTATTGAGTAGTGAGCTTTTTCTGTTTAAGCCAGTGACATCCTGAGCACAATGCACACTCAGTATCATTTTCTGCAATGGCTAGGTTTGTTGATACCAACCGAGGAGGAAAGACCCTTCATTTTTGAGGGGATATCTACACAAAGATAAGGGATGGTGCAAATGGCTTCCAATTCTGGAGATGCCAAACCTGCAAGGCTCGATACCTAGCAAGAGCCACTTCAGAGGGAAGCAGCGTGGTTGTACGAAAGGAGAACTACCACCCACCAAACGCAGCTCAGACCACCACTCAACTACATGTAGCTATTGCACGAATGAGGAAAAGGGCCAAGATGAGAGCACCTCCATCTACGATGACCAATTGGAGGCACTTAGCCAAGAGCAGAACTCTACGGATGTGCTTTAAGCCATGTGCCTAGTTATTTCCCTTATTTTTGTGAGTTGATTTAAAAGCAGCTAATTTTATGGAAATTGATTTCCTTATACCGTATAGCTCCAAATTTTCGTGGTCCAAAAATTTCGTGAAACTGCTGAAAATCCCATGAAAGAAAATTTTCGTGATAAAAATTTCGTGATCGCTACATTTTTTCGTGATTACCGCCGCGCGGCGACGCCCGTGCGGACAATTCACGTTGTCGCTCCGCCCACAACTGCACGTGGCTCGCATTTTGCTATAGTGTGAAGATCTAGATACGATTCAAGTCCTAGTCACGGGCCTCTTTTTCTGCCTTTAGCGCCTTCCGCTGTCGTCTCTTTGGCTACCTCTTCAACGTGATTGTTAGCGGATTCGATACAAGAAGAAAGAAGTTGTTTGGACGTCCTTGCGGATTTGGCAGGCAACTTTTGCTCATTTTTTGAAAGTAAGCGTACAGAGTCTGAGACAGCTTTAACATACTTAGGTTCCACACGTTCACTAGCACTCGGGCGTACGCACGATCGCTTGGGTAGCCACGCCCACAATAGTACTAAATTTTCGTGAGGAAAATTTTCGTGATCAGAAGTCAAATCACGAAATTCACGAAAATATTGTGCCACGAAAATTTGGAGCTATACGGTAGTTTACTTCACGAAAAGTTGCTCTTATAAGAATTGATCACGTGGGAGTTAATGTCACAGAAATTGATCTCGTGTGAGTAAATCCTCTGAAATTAATAAAAGCCATTCTCGATTAGTATGTAGCTGCCCTCCAGCAAGGCTGAAATTAATAGGAGCCACTTCTAGTATTCGAATTAATAAACACCTTAATATAGCTAACATTGGTGGATACAAATTTTATGTTAGTACCCACAAAAAGTAGACACTGTATGACTATTAAATTTTTTTCACACATCTACATGTATAAGAGGGCATGAAAATCATAGAACTTACACTTTTATCCATGAATTATAAGTTCCCAAGTACCTTTTCTGAGAAGACATGGCTATTTAAGCACCGTGTGTGCATGCCAGGTGGAAGTACATGTACCTGCTAAACATAGTTTATAAGTGAAGCCAATTAAGATAGCCTAGTTATCAGTGCATACAGCTAGTAGTCTAGTATTGATCACTATGTGTACACACATGCACACACACACACACACACACACACACACATAATAGTTATCTGTCAGTAATTGGGGTGCATGAGATGCATGATCGAATGCACCCCAATTACTGGCAGATAACTATTTTGTTGGTAGTTGACCTCTGTTCATCATTGGACTACTTTATGATGACCCAACCCCTTCCCATAGCCGGCAAAATGCCTATAAAAACTTTGGTTGCTAAGCAACTACCAACAAACACACACACACGACAATTCTTGTTTATGGGATACGTGTAGGTGTATAATGTGTTAAAGTACTTGCATGTGTGCATCAAGTTTTTATTCTTTCTCCTCTTCTATGATCTAAATTGACCTAAACATGCAGTCTGAGGATCATTACTCTTGTGCCTGAGTGTGGAGAGGGTGGATCAAGCCTAACAAGTACATATGCAAACAACATGTAAAACTCATTATTGGTCATCACCTAGCATCCAAAGTTTATATAGGCAAATTTTGCCGGCCACCACAGGGGTGTGGGTGATCATAGGGTAGGCCAATGACGAGAGGGGATCATGGGCCAATAAGACTGTTACAAGACCTTAATTGGGATGCATTCGACCATGCATTTCATGCACCCCAATTAAGGTCTTGTAACTATAACTTGTTAGATGTTACCCTAGGTACATGTAACTAGAGACAGAATATTCTCCAAAAATTTATTGTACATGTAGTCTTAAACAGGTTCATGTTAGTGTACACAGCGACACTGTGGGCAACATGCTCAATATAAAAGAATAGGTACTAATTAAATTCCTATATCAACATCTAACAAGGCAGTTACATGGCAGCCACTGTCTTCGGGC
The DNA here is from genome assembly GCA_963930775.1 of Cliona cf. orientalis. Classification (NCBI taxonomy): domain Eukaryota; kingdom Metazoa; phylum Porifera; class Demospongiae; order Clionaida; family Clionaidae; genus Cliona; species Cliona cf. orientalis. The sequence goes on along the minus strand of OZ005690.1, from coordinate 13,681,015 downwards.
CAATACAAGATACCGTAGTTAATCGAATACAACGTATGATCCAATCGAACGTAAGAAATTAGCATTTTACGAATCCTCATAACGTATATACATGGAGCGACTGACGACCTTTACCAGAAAAGGCGCGTTTTTCAAAATTGAAATTATTTTTTTCCATACGTAGTATTAGATTAAGTACGATAGATGCCTGCCATATAACTATAACTTAAATGTATTACAACTGATCATGATAATATTATAAAGTGTTGACAGGTGTGAGAGCATGGGTGTATGGTATGTACATTTATGTAAGGAGGGTATAGGGTTTATGGTACAAGATCATGTACATGTGTATGCAGGGTATGGGTACACATAGTGGTGAACATGTACATGTATGTATCCTTATCTGAGCATAGTGGTTTGCCTGCTGCCATAATTAAAATTTTATTGTTCTTGGCACCTTATTGTGGTTATAACAGCTTTTACAAGAACTACTACATGTAAGCAAGAGTATATGACCCCAGTAAAGTGCTGTAACACAGGCCCATAGTGAAGTAGGATACTCTCCCTCCCTCTCTATTGTATACTCTTGATGTAAGGCATATGCCAGACTCAGGGTATTTTTTCCAGACTAGCTACTGCATTTTTAGGCTGCCCTTGGTATTCTCTTTCAGCTGTCTAACTAATATAGATAAGGTGAAGCGTCTGTGGTATTCTAGTACAGTTTGGCTGTAGACGGAAATGAAGCTAAGCCAACTATCGTGTGCATACTGTTATAGGTACTTGTGCAAAATAGTAGTGACGCATATCAATCTTAACAAATAGAATAAACCAGAAATTGGAATAGTAGTTTATTTTTATGATCCAGTATTCCCTGTAGTAATAAATATTTCACTTAAGGAAAAAAAACAAGCACAAGTGTACATGCTCAACCTAAGGCAGCATCCAGTAGTACAATCAATTCAAAATCCATTATCTTATTACCCCGCGCGCATGCGCAAGGGATAAAGCAATCGGTTTGTCTGTCTATCGTCGTTGTCATCGTTGTCGGCACGAAATTGCCAGATCTTGCATTCTAGGCATCTGTGCGTGCTGTAAGCACAACCGGTGAAAAACTGATTTGTACACGCTTCGAATTGCTCAAAAAGGCTTACTAGTGCTACAAATCGTGCATTTTCTGTTCAGCATGCCTGTGGTTTATCGACCACACCCACTCTTTTAGCATACCGGTAATAGTATGCTGATGTGACTGCGCATACTCAAGCTCAATGTTGGAAAGTCATAAAACTACTGCAGAGTGTTGCAATACTGCTCTACTGCTACATCGGCTACAGAGCGCGCGGGGTATGTGCTCTACAGAGCTCTAGTATTAATATATTATGTATCTTGTTGACTACTCTGATTTAGTGAGTTAGGAAGGAAAAGTTACGATTTCATGAATGCTTACACAAATGTTAAAGCTATACGTATTAGCAACACTAGTAGCCTTTGGACTGAGGGAGGCCCAATGTCTGAAAATAATTGTAATTCCTGTCAGTATTCAATTCAAACCTTAGTTTTTATAGGTTAACCACGCTGAGGTCAGTGTGGTATAGAGTGACTAGTCTCATCTCGGTTTCATGGCCACAGAAGGCTAGGCTATAGTATTGTACATGCCCACTTGTGTGAAGTTCTTCCTTATAGTCAGTCATGTAGGGTCAGAGCCCTATGTACATGTATACCTGTATTGTTATGTTACACATTGCTCACACACACACATACACGCACACAACTTTAGATGTTCCTTCTCATATCCAACATTGCTACACAATAACCAAGGAAGTGATGTTGCTGGTGATTCTTGTCCCTCTGACTAGCAATGTGTGTTTGGGTTCGGTCTGGATACACATGGCTGTCAGAGTGGCTTTCATCCACTGTTTGCACATTGGTAGTATCAGCTTCAAATAGTATGTAGAGGACCAGACAGAGAGATATTCTGTAGCAAATTCTGTATGTACAATGTCATGTATAATAATAATAATAACTCGTGCACATAATAATATTATTATAATGTCATAGTAATTATAATTTTATGACATCGATGGTTCTTAATCCTCGCCATAAAGTGTAGGCAGAGGGGTTACTGCAATCACTTTGCGATTTCTGTCCATCTGTCCAAACCCTCTCTGTGTTCATGATCACTGGTAAGGATCATTAGGTATGGCGGCAAGGAAACATCAGAAAGCATACATTAATTTTGATGTATCAGGCAGCAGTGAGGAGGGTTCTGCATGTACGACAGTGTCTTCATTATTCATGAGACTCTTATGCAACAGGTGATAATGAACTCAGACTTTTGATACAATGCCATTCATCATAACAATGTGCCTTTGTAGTTATTGATATGATGAAACTGATACCTTACTAAGTGCACATAGTCTACTTATTTTATGCCCTATAATCTCAATCAGATCTGCTTGCATGTTAACGTTTGCTGGTGACTCATCATGCCTTATTTTCACATTTCAGTTTTAATAGCTGACTATAACGTTAATAGAGAATCCCAGCTGCAGGTCTCAAGACATTTTTTGAGTCTATTCTTACACACACACATGTATATGCATACATGCAAACCAGCAGTCTGAACGCAAAATTGGTCCATTGGAACGTATGCATAGGAGGGTGGGAGGGGCTCAAGCGATTCCCTCAACGGATGTGGTTTTCTCCGCAGGCGACAGCTGATGCGACAGCTGGCTTGGCAGCTTGACAGGTTGGCGATGGATGAAGCTAATACAGACCCGGTGCCATCAACGATCGCGGAGGAAGTCACTGTGGAAAGTACTACAGACCCAGCGACAGCCGAGTCTGCCACAGATTGTACTGATGTACAAAACAAGGTTAGTTTCAGGCTTGTGTTTGTAGCAATGTCAAGAAGATCGGTCATGTTCGTGTTTTCAATGGAAACTCAACACCACTATCACAGAGAGCAAAGCTAGATTCAGATGCAAGCCGAAGATCTAAGGTTACTGCACTAACTATGCGTGCATTGATTAATATACTTACAGTACATAATATTATGACTATAAAACATGCACAGCAAGCAGTGAGTGTACAAAATTCTCGCTCGTGGAAGCAAATACAGGCCAAAGTAAGCTCTCAAGTTAACTCCCTTATGCTGATAACACTGTGTATACACAAAAATAATTTAGATTGAAAAGTGGGTAGAACGCACCCAACCATCAACACCCAGCTTTATCTTTATGTACTGGAAAACGGAGCAAGGTGGCCGTCCAAATCTAGTGTGGGCAGGTACCATCTTAGAAAAAAAAAATTAGTATTATTGCTTAATACTATTATTGTCATTGTCAAGTCCAAGTCACATGGAGAATTTTGTAGCAGATGAGGCAGTACAAACAAAGTTTTTGAGTGTTGCTCAGGGAAGACCAGGATTTAGTCAACTATCATATGATCAACGTATGGTTCTATTTATCATGATTGGTCATTATTTTGAAATGTTAGTAATTTTTCAGCTGAGGGATCCATGGATATTGATCATCCTTTGGAGAGGGAGCCCATTGTTCTCTTCTCAGATAATGTCCAGGATTACACTGCGGATGTACTGTACTTAATATTGCCAAGGATAATGAATCCTTATAGTATGTATTCTCTCTAATTGTGATGAGCTGGAAACCCATTGACATGTACTCTTTCATCTAGGAAAGAAAGGTTTCTATCAGCATGCCGAGAACTCACCTGATTGGTTCCCCCAAGATATTGTTTTTAGGGCTCCAACACAAAAGCATGGTATGACTGCTACAGAATAATAAAATCAATATTAAGGTATGCATGTAAACAGCTGATGAGGGAAAATACAAAGTACAACAAATGCAGAAGATTCTACAAGCATTTCTGGATAATTGTGCTAATTGCTACAAAATGTGAGTGTATTATACACTAATAATTATTCAGATCAGGTTTACTGCATACTTTTAATTAATACTTCCCTTTTTTCTTTAACCTCTCCCAGTATCAGAATACTCTTAGAATTAAGGTGTTGTGTACTCTATTAGTAGATGAGGTAGGAGTGTTGAACTGCTTGTAATCGTATTCTGGTACAATGATGTCACAAACACCAGCATAATAGAAGTGAATTATAGTTGTCCTACCCAGTGGTCTAGTAGTGTAAACTGATTGATTCCCTTGCAGTGAAGCAGCTGTAGCTTGTCTGTACTTACATTACTCAGCTACATGACTACTTGCCATTCCATATCCCAGAGGAATGAACACTCCTATCTAATCTATTCCTAATGTACAATTGTTTGGGATCAGTTGGAAGGATCCGGAGGGTGAGGGCAGGTGGGTGTTGCACCTCACCCTCTGGATCCTTCTTTGTGGCCACAACCTATAAGTTGCCTTTAAGTTTATGTCTTAAGTATGTTCCTAGTTCCACTATTTTGTAATTAATTAATAGAGACCCTCAAGCAGGAGAGGAAGGATTGAAGAAGAAGTTCAAGGTACATACCTACTGTAGGCATATTAGAATTAATTAACATTCAACATGTGAATAGGTGGCAAACAAGAATGACAGGAAACCAACTAGTCCTCATGATCGCCCTGAGAATTCTCCAATGGATTATGTAAAGCATAATATAATATTATTCCCCAATACCTATATACAATAAAGGAGAGAGGTTTCCACATTACTTATTGCATAGCGTTTTCTCTACACATACGCTTATCAAACACATGCAGAAAACAGATGTTAACAAAGCTCTCGGGTTTATTTCACTTGCACTTGATTGGGAAGACCTAAAACGGCATGTGTCAACAATATCCTTTGATTTTATTTCGGTTCATTCAGAAAAACTGTCTACCGTGAGGGATATCCCCGGACCTTTGTGGGACAATCAGTGAGCACTGTGTAGACATTACTAAGGACTAATCATAATTATTGAGTTAAATATCTCTAGCCGCCAAGTTAACCTATCTAAAAGAATACCAAATAGCCTACATGCCATCAAAGTATCACCAGACGGCAACTGCCTGTTTCACACAGTTAGCGTTGCCCTATTTGGCAGTGAAGAAAAGAGTGCACTACTTCGTCTTGCATCGGTGTGCCATGCTGTGGAGCACTACGAACACTACTTAAAGATGGTATGGGGTATATTGAAATGGGCATGAAACTTTAAAATTAACTTTTACAGTATCAAGATGTTGTCTGTGACATTGGAGATGCTCAGCAGCTTCTGTGCACTATGATATCTTCAGATATTGTATATGATCAAAGGCCCACTGATAAACCTGCTGTAATTCAACTTTTAGAATTCATGCTCCAAAAAGAAATACATGTGACAGCTCGTCTTGGTGCTTATTCAGGTGATCACAATCCTAGTGTGATCAAGTATGTAGTGTGTGTATATACATGTTATAAGGTTCATAAGTCCCCAAGTGCAAAGAGGTACCTGTTTATCACATGTATAGTATAATCAATCTCTTTGGTTCATTTAATTAAACCACATCTGATACCCTTATCACGCCACAGGACCACTGCAGATCCAGTTTGTTAGTGGGGCTACAAGGCATATCATATCTCAGTACTCTGAGACAGAGAATTTCTTACTTTATCCAATGTACCCATGCCAGTGTCTCAATGACACTCTTGAAGACAGAGAAGTATCAATCATGTGGGTCAAGAATGTACCTGATAGTGTATCTCTCAATCATATTATTCCCCTTGTCCCCAAACGAGGTAAAATCTTGTGCACATCCAATCAGTTTTAGTGATTTTGTGTAAATATATTACTACTGTCATAGCAAGCTTAAGAGCACTTCCTACCCCTGGTCCAACAGTTTCAAAGCCAGCTCCTCTTCAGATTTCATACGGGCATTGTTTAATGATCAGGTATGGTCAGTGTGCCATTGCCTTGGAAGGGGACGAAGCAGATGAGACCTGTACTGAGGGAATTGAATGGATCACATGTGATAACTGTGGAGGCTGGTATCACATGGAGTATGCAAAGCTTTCCTATCTACCAACCCATTCTACTGCATGTGTAGTTCTTCTGTATCAACTTCTCCAGATACGTAAGTCTAATTCTATATGACACAGACACTTTCATCATAGTATTTGTATGTTAGTGCATGTCAGACTGATCCATAGAGTTTTTGAAGTTAAAGGAAGGCGAGATAAAGGAGTCATAATAAAGTTTTCTGATGTTAGGAGTCTGTACCCAAAACAAGGGATTACTGATGCAATCATTGACTACTATGTCAGGTACATAAATTAGATCTTTATATATAGCCGGGTCAAGTAGCATAAGTGGCAACCCAATCTTTTTATGACAGCTAAGGTTTACAGTGGCCGGCTTAAAACAGTGGTGCTTCTCTTGCTGCTTGATCCAAGTATATGCATATGTTTTGCCTACCCAATTCCTTACAATTAAAATATTGCAGGTGCTACCAGCCGTTGTCACCTGCTCACTTTGTTGTCAGTTCCCTATCTTATTCAGCAATTACAGATACCCTCAACAGAACATATACCACACAGTCTGAAAAGGAACAGCGGATACAACAGAGATTTCAATCAACCTGTGGTAGAAATTTGACTGAAATTATAGCAGATGAAATGACTATCTTTCCATGCAGAGTTAGGTAACTTAAGTCTGCCATAATAGCTAATAATAATATTGTAATGGGAAATTTTGTGGAAGCCAATTTTCAAAGATAATTTTCGTGGGCCCAGTGACCATGCCTGTACAGTAATTGTGCTAATTCTTTCGCATATCTAGTTTCTATTATTGTGAAATCTGTGAAATTGGACCAGACCCCTCAAAAATTTCCCACTATTATTATGGTAGCTCAGCTATAGTGTCATCTTATTATAGCCTAATTCTATCTACAGAAGTGAATGGCACTGGATTGTTGTGGTGGTTATCATAAAGAAGAATTGGTTTGTGTATTTCTATCTGTTAAGTATGCTTTCTTTTATCTTCTCCATACTTGTACACAGTGCTTTGGTATTAGATTCCTATACTCATGATCAAAACAAACTTGAGCCTTATAGTATTCAAGCAGTGAAGGATATTGAAGCGTTTCTTCAGATAGTGTTAAGATCTGTCACCCTCAGCCCTCATCCATACAAGGTATATTATACCATCATACACTATTTATGCTTGTACCACATATTAATATTATATAGGTACCACGGCAAACTGCCACTGGAAATGACTGTGGTATTCACACCATACATAATATACATGTATTGCTGAAGGTATGGTGTGCCAAACTTCAATGTCAATCTGCCTCGACAATGATGTAATTGTACGTGTCATGCAGCACACTCCAGAAAGCATTTTTGCACAAACGATTCCTAATGAGGAGTTTGTCGTCAATCCAGCCTTGATACGAGCAAGAATCTTGTCAGAGTTCTGCCGCCATAACATAGAGTATATGGCAGTGAAGTATGATAAACAGGCTGTTGGTAATTTACCAAGTATTAGCCATATCTTGTACCTACAGGCAAGAAGAAGAAGGCACTGGAGTACTTCGGCGCAGTACAAGAACAAAGGTAGTACATATTTGGATAGCATGCCGCACACCAACAATTATATTATTATGCATGTTCATAAACAGGAACAGGATAGTAATACCCATGATAATATTATGAAACAGAAGATTATAAATTCTACCGATGAAAACCTTCATGTGAGAAAACACAAGCATTGTTATATAATATTATTATTGTTGTTATTGTCCTGCTGTGTATCATCATAGTTGAAGAAGGTAGCTGGAAAAGGTATGGGGGTGTTTGCAGCTGTTTCATTTGAAAAGGGAGCCTTCCTTTGTGAATACACGGGAGAGCTAATTAAAGCAAGGGAAGGCTATATAAGAGAAGAGGATTATGCAAATGTCCCTGATGCCGGTAGTTTTTTGATTTACTTTCACCATAATGGTGAACATTTGTGGTAAGTATTGTTAGAAAGCAAAATACTAATGACACTATTTATGGATATGAAATTGTGTAATTGCAGTATTGATGCAACCAAAGATGACCATCGCTACGGCAGGATGGTCAACCATAGCAAAAAAGTTCCAAATGCTTTACTAAAAGTATACACTATCGATGGAGTCCCTCGCCTATGTTTAATGGCTCTCAGGAACATAGAGATTGGAGAAGAACTTCTTTATGATTATGGGGAGCGGAGGAAAGAAATAATAGAATCAAATCCATGGTTGATGTCATAACAATTACTCATAATTACTCATTCATGTTACTTTCATCATAGTGATACAATGGTATGATTATAGTTACCTAACTGCTTAAGTTCTTTTCCCTATTTCTGTTCCAAAGAAACAACTTCAAATGCTTAAGAAAGTTTTGTGGTGTCATGTAGGAGAGTGAGGGCTTGATGCGCTTCAAGGCAGCATTCGCTTGCTCCACTACCTGGCTGTTGATGTTAGAAAACTGTGGATAGCTGTCCATCTTGTATCCAACAGTGCACCCTGTTATTGCATGGCCATAACACGCCATATATACAAGTAATCAATAATAAGTTATGCTGTACTAGCAATAGGTAGCTATGCCTTAAGAAGAACTCAAAACTAAATTTAGTATGCTTGACATTATAATACAGAGATAGATCCCCTCTCCCACTCCTCTCAATGTCACACTTGCATGGAACCTATTAATATAATAAAACCAAGCAGTTAGTGGCAAATTGCCACCCACCTCATTGTAACTATCACACTTAGCATACTAACTTTGGTTTGAAGATCCCCCTTACCAGAATGATTGGGCCAGTGAAATCTGTCTATGATAAACCATGACTCCTGAAAGAATAGTGGCTCTCTGTTGAGGCAGTACTGATGAAGATTACAGCAATTGTCGTAAATAATGGTCGCTGGAGCTGCATGAAGTAATATAAACCACGTGTCACAAGATGCAGTTATTAAGTTATCATTACCTTTCTTGAATCTTTCAAAAATGCATGTAAAGGGAATATTAGGTGATTCTGAGATTCGCATGATCTCAAATCCGTAACATATACCTATAGGAATGGACATACATAGCTACTTAATAGTTGTATATTATTATTATTATAGTAATTTACATTGTAGCTAGTAATGCTATTGTGCATGTATATACCATGTTGGCAAAAGATGGTGAATATTCCTGGCAGTAGTGATGGATGTTTTGAGCTGCGTTTTCTGCATGCACGCCCATGGCCACTAGCTTTCTTATCCGCTTGATATACACCTCTTACCCGCACTTGGGGAAGAGAAGGGAAGTAAGCCAGGTCTACCTTGTTGTCCTCAGTCAGAGTTGCTGGTGTTTGGATATTCTCCACTGGCAGAAGAGAAAATGCAGCAAAAGCAACACGAGACAACTCACTGAGCAGGGGTGCAAGAATTTCCTTGGGATAGTATCCTAGAGAACGTATGAGGTTGAAGATAACGGGAATTTCTTCCTGAAGAACCTTGAGACTGGTAGTGTCCTTTGTGATGTCCGAATTCTCCATCACTGTCAGTAGACTGGACACCCTTTCACTTGGATGGATTGTGGCACATGCAGGAGAGGGTGAACTCATAACAGAAATTAACGCAGACCATTCTGATTTGCACAGAATAGTCTTATCTTTGTGATGATTTGTTGTAGATGCTTTGATGATGGCAATGGCACAAGGTAAGTGTGTTTGTAAGTATGATAGCATGCTATCATACTCATGAGCAGGTAGACCCGTAGAAACAAATGTAGATAACAGATGACGAGTCTTAGAATCACGGAGAAGAACTCTATCCGTGAACCTAGTACAATAATATTAGAATATTATTACATATAACGTGCAATGCATAATAATACGATAAACTGTACACGTTTCATAGCTCTTCATCCCTCAATTTGACACAAATCATCTCTGAAGATCCAAATTCGACCAGGAACGTTCTCTTGCCCCATGCTCAACCCTATTCCAATCTAAGCAAGAGGCTAATGTTCTTCTAATGCTGGTGGGGTGTATTATTCTGTACATATATAATAAGTTTGAGTACCTCCCATATGCATGCACAGCGTATATCTATGGCAAAAGGTACACATTTTTGTACCTTTTTAGCTCTCAGCTCTACAATTTTTAATACCATCTCTGAAGTTTGAAACTTGATCAGTACCTTTGTCCTCATGCTTGAAGTCACAATATTCAGTTTCGTTGACTGGCGGTGTGGTTGAGGTGTGTTCTGCACATGTGAGCGTGAGCACATCACATAATATTTAGCTAATAATAATGTTATGGTATTATGTGACATGTTTACACTCACGTGCAGAACACACCTCAACCACACCGCCAGTCAATGAAACTGAATATTGTGACTTCAAGCATGAGGACAAAGGTACTGATCACGTTTCGAACTTCAGAGATGATGTGTGTAAAACTGAGAGCTAAAAGCTACGAAATGTGTGCCAATTGCCACAAATCCGCTGTGGTATATTATGTGACAAGCTCAAGCTCACATGTATAGAACATACCTCAACCACATCGCTAGTCAATGAAATGAAACAATATGACTTCTAGCATGAGGACAAAGGTACTGATCAAGTTTCGAACTTCAGAGATGATGTGTGTAAAACTGAGAGCTAAAAGCTAATTGCCACAAATCCGCTGTGGTATATTATGTGACAAGCTCAAGCTCACATGTATAGAACACACCTCAACCACATCGCTAGTCAAAGAAACGGAACAATATGACTTCTAGCATGTGGATAAAGGTACTGATCAAGTTTCGAACTTCAGAGATGATGTGTGTAAAACTGAGAGCTAAAAAGCTACGAAATGTGTGCCAATTGCCACAAATCCGCTGTGGTATTATGTGACATGCTCACGCTCACATATGCAGAATAAACCTTAACTCTTCAGACTTGCTTTTAATTATAGGAAATTTTTTGGATGAAACCCATGCCACCCAAGCAAGAAACTCATGGAGGATTATTGTTATCAATGCTTATCTTCCAAATCTTAATTTCTGCTTTTCGTCCGTCTGTAAAAGCTGTAGAGTCTGCCATGCATCAAGATTCTTCCGAAATGCTAGTGATGTTGCATCCATAATAACTACATCTGGTTCATTTCCACAGTGTCTGTGCAGCAATAAAGTACAATGTCATGTCATGGTAGCTACTAATTATTGTTAATCACTCAATGCAACCAACCTGCATGTGAAGCCATTTTCATATGGAATGTCTAACAGGTGCACAAATCCATACCATGCTTTCAGGTAGCTGTTATATGGAATAGGCACACTACACCCAGCATCCTCATGACTTTTACACAATACAGTGTATTGTGTAAATATGGTAGTCCTGTGTTACACATATAATAAAAAGCATTATGGATTCCATCATAATCAAGAACTTATACCTGCCGTTAAGAAACTGATGCAGGTGGTTCCGTAAGATTTCGTATATAATACAGAATGATGTCATGTTAAGCAATCCCATATTCTGCCCATCAAAGTGTGCCTTTTCATCACATGAGGCATTCCCACATTGTTTGAAATACACTGTAATAATTTTGTGGACTCAATCTGCAGTGAAAACTTATTACCTAGCTATAGGTTAACTTTAACACTTACCACGACTAGCTAGAGTTTGTTGCTGAGTTACAAGTATAGTTGACTTCGAACATCCTATATCCCATTCAGAATGACCACAGATAGAACAAGAAGGGACACCATGGTCATGTTCTGATAGGTGGCATATCCCTTCTACTATCTGAAACCGTTCCGAAAATGGTAGCTTCAATACACTTGATACAGCAGGTGTAAATTTGAATGGTATTGGCTTAGATGACAGAAGGCTTGCAAGAGAACGATCCCTATGCTCTTTAGCTTCCACACAGCTCAGAGCTTTTGATAAAGGGATTAAGAATCCTGGAATATCTGGTTGCAGATCACTGATAGAGCTAATAAGCTTGACGATATGAGGGCAACCCCGTTTGTTGAACTGGCATGTAGCGCATAGTATACCCTTCTCCCCCTGATGCACTACGCCGTATCCACCTTCACCCTTTACACAAACTGCTCCATCATTTCCAACTTTAACCAGATCAACAGAATCCTTTATAATTGAATAAAACAAATGCTGATCACAGTGCAGCTGCTCAAGAGAGGTCTAATTCGTAAGTCATGCATATAATATTATATTGACAGATACATATTGCCAATAGAAATCCTAGTAGCTATATTGAGGACTTACACTGAACTCCTGCAGAATTGGTTTAGGAGCACAGGCATATGTATGATCTGTTAAATTAATTTTGATTTCTCAAAAAAATTGTTACAATAATTCATGCCAACTCATACCATCAAACTCTGTTTCAGGGGTTAGATCGTATACACCATCAATAGACTCTTGGACAATTCGTTTGATAGCAGAAATATGATAGCACTCTGGATAGGTCTTGCTTAACAAATCATAAGTAGAGCTAATGCTCCAACTGAGCCCATCAATAAACTGTGACCGTTTGTTATCACAGGAGCACCAATAAGCCCACATTGCCTCACCACAGAAGCTCTTGCCACAGCGATAAACAAAATTGTAGCAGTTTGGCTATAATACCAGTATGATAAGTTCACTGAGTGTTAATGATATCAAATAGTAATAAGATTCTACCTTAAGTGACATGGTTCTATCAGAAAAGTCCTGAACAACAAATGCTTTGAACGCCAAGTCACAAACAGCCATGGCTTGGTGGCATTTCAACTCATATTTGTAAATTTCCTCAGCAGACAACTTAATCTCCACTTTACTGCTTTTGTATTCCTCCTTGAATTGTCCCTGTAGAAACATAGACCGTGGACTTAAATAATTATTATTCATGGATCAATAATGTTAGATTGTAATCCAGGACTGCAGTACGTTAATAATAATAAATGTGTCCCTAGACCCACTGTGAGAAACAGCTGGTGACAAAGATTTGAGAATTTTCTTGCCATTAATTATTCTTGCAAGCTCAACAATGTACAAGACCAGCTATCTTTTGCTTATGTAACCAATCAAAATGCTATGATTTTCCTATTAGACAATAATATTATTATTTATTCATGCACACTCAGTCTGGTGTACGGGTGATTAAGTAACACTGACTAGCCAATTTAATACTACCAGGAAACAGTTCTATGATTACACTCACCAGATCCTTCCGTACTTATAAATTATTAGATTCTAGGGCTGAAGGACCAAGAGCCATATCATAATTGTGCACAGTAGTTATTGATGTGAGTGTGATCTAACATGTAGCACTCACAGAGTTCGAAATTGATTGCAGCTTCTGCCCAAACATTGTGGGTGTGGCTGCATATTAGATCCTCTTTACACTTCTGTTCTACCATGATGCTGATTCTGCGGCATGACACAGTCACTACTTACATGCATTACATACCCATATGAGCAGGTCTCGGCAATGGTAACCCACGTGCATACACACAGAAGAGTAGTGAATACATTATTTAATAATATATCCCACCTAAGTATACCTAAGTATTATATCAGCCGGGGTATAACTAGGATATTTTCCCTCCCTGAGGGGTACAAGGGAAAATATGATCCATATTTCCCTCCCTCTGGCTATTACTTTGACCAATCAGAGCCATTGTTTTAGTTCACACAAGCAGTCACATCATCATACCTACTATATTTGCGTGTGCATCAGCACAGTGCCACTACTGATTGCACCATGGTTGCACACACACTCCACTGTACATAGGCAGTAGACATTGTTTACACAGACACGGAAACACACGCACACTAATTGACACTAATCAGGAACCAATTAGCTATCACTCGATCTGTCAGTTCTATATACCACGTGGCAAGTTCAACTGCAAGTGAACTGTATTAGCTGCTGAGCTGCTGGACCAAGTCTCAATAGCCATTGCCCGAGTTTGAAACTATTCTATTTGTTTTCGAAGCTACCTGACTGTCTTCTGTTCACGGAAAGCTGAAGCACTGGTTGATTTAACTAGCCATGGTTCCGTGACTCAAGCCATCCGTCATCGGTTGCTTCTTTGCTGGTTTGTTTTTACTGTGCAACTCTCTTTCGTTCAGAACTATTGTTGCTAGGTTAGAACGGTTGTTGCTATGCATGTAGACTATGGTGCGCGTGACCGTTTAGCCAATCAGGTGGGATATATATAATAGTTATAGCACGGTTGCCAGGGATTTATGGCGACGTAAACCGCCCTTGTCCTCGGGCTACGCCCTCGGACTCGGGTCGGTTTACTGCCATAAATCCCTGGCCCCGTGCTATAACTATAACATAGAATAGAGCAAAAAATATTGACTTTAGTCTTAATATCATACAATGTCATTCTCTTCACTGCACTAGCTTTTCTACATGCACTTCAAAGGGACTAATGACCATTAATTAAAATTAATACATACTAATCAAATGAAACATTGTATCATATCCCCAGTAGCTTCATAGTTGGGGCAAGCCGAAGCGAGCCCCACACAGGTGATACCAATCGAGATTTTCCGTTTATATGTATGTGTATATATATCTGCCGTACGTCCTTCCGTACCGTATATATATCTCTTCTATTTCAACGATGTACATTCAATATTTTCAATTAATGCGCATGCGTATGACACAACTTACGGTATTAAACTACACAAGTTGCGCACGTGACTCAACGTTCATTAACTGAATCAATATGGAGTCTTCAGCTGCGAGGGAAATAAAACTCCAACGTAGAAGAGAAAGGGAGCGAGCTCATTGAGCAGCTGAAACTGCAGCCGAAAAAGAAGAAAGGTTAAGAAAACGTAGAAAGAGAGACCAGGAAAGGAGAGCTGCAGAAACACAAGAACAGAGACAGACAAGACTTCAGAGAAAGCGCTCTAGGCAGAGCGAAAGTTTTTCATCAGAAACTGAAGAACAGCTAGGGGTCAGATTGATTAGATTAACTTAATAACCAAAGGGAGAGATTGGCGAGAGAGTCTCAGGACAAGCATCCACTCACTATAGGAACATATGCACAATCATATGAATTCAGCAACTTTGTATTAGAACAACAGACAGCTGTGAAATATTATCTGAACATGGAACTAGCCTATTGAAAATTCCACTTTTATTATACCTTAACACTTGTGTGGGGTTCGCGGAGGCTCGCCCCATTGATGTTGAAACATCTTCTCTAGTAGTATACACGTAGGTGTATGTGGTAAAAGGTCATCAATATAGTACGTATATGTACAAAGCGATGCTTCCAAACTTCAGTTGGGTCATGGACATCGTGCTATAATATAATAATATTATAGCGCAGGCGCAGGGTAGCTATACTATGGGATTACATAAGCCAAAAGTTGATGCATGCAGTTTATAAATAAGGTATTTGCTGTTACATGCGTCTATACTACATAAAATTTGGGTTTGGGTTTGGGTCATGTCTCAGAAGGCTCCATTGAGGCCCTAAATTTTCTCATACCCGGTAATAATATTGCCTCATAGATTACACACTATACATGTAGGTTACACCATAATTATCTCATAACCACAGAAAAATAAATTGCTACTGGGGATATACATGTAATTAGGGCTAAAAGTGCAACTGCAGACAGCTGTTTTGGTTTATTTTGGACATATCAGATGGTGTATGTATGACACCAACATATAGGTGGGCCAATTGCATATTATATATAGCACAGTGGGTTACGTAAAAGCGTCATTTCAACCCAAATACATGTAGGCTTCCTTACGATTGCAATATGTAATAAGTACAGAAATGTACTATGGTAGGCCAAAAACAACAAACTAAACCACATGCCAACTGCAATATTCAAAAACTAGCCAAGGAGTTTATCCTTAGTAAATCTAAAGCACAAATCTCCCAGTGATAGCATGGATCCTCAAATGCTTGGTGTGTGCAATTGCATGCAGACAGCTGTTTCGGCCTAGTTGGGCCTCATCAGTGCAGTGCGGCACTAGGTGGGTATGTGTACATGTATGTATTTTCCATTCCCACAGCTCTATGACATACCATCAACTGATCGTTGCCATTGCCAAGGTCAATTTCATTGTTCATATCAGTAGAGTGTTCCGGAGGATCACACAGAGGTTCTGGGACATCACCAGCCTGCATTTAAATTAATAATAATAATAATATGTCATTGCTTATACTCCATCTTTGCCATGGCGCCAGAGTAAACAATTTCGTAGTACCATAATAACATTATCCTGACTTGGTGGTAGCTGTTGAGGCTGAGATTTTAGCTGCTTTGCTTCTATAATGATGTAAGTAACTATAATCAAAGTCTATTACATGTATATCTAGCTTACTTGCGCGGCCTTTACTCCTTCGTTTGAGATCGGAATGAGAAAATATGCGACTTGATTGTGATGCTTTACGAATATGCCTCCAAGTAAGATGATGGTGACGTGGTCGAACTGAGCGAGCTTTCTTTATTTTCTACATTGTATATGGTATTAAATGCATCACAAATCAAGTTACATTTACACATAAACATTATTAATTTTAGTACATGTAGGTAGGGAAAGAAAGAAGGGAGAGTATAATTATAGTATTATGCTACGCTGCATACATATTATAATTATTACACATGTACTTTGAACACGCAGATAAACATAGTATTATGAGGATTGATGGCTACTACTTACTTTTGATGATGAGCTACATGCTCCACTGGCTTCAGATTCATCGCTTACGTGTACATCCATATGCACTGAAACATTACATATAATCAGTAAAGGATATGTTTTGTGGGGTGCTCATTTTCAAAAGTTAATGTATTTCTATGATAAGCTTGACCACATCCCCAGTAGCTACATAGTTTTAACAGTGAAGGTCGTCAATAGAGTAGTAGCTACACTGTCTACATGCCACATCGATATACATGTACCAGCACCTCAATCAAATATGGAGTCTGAAACCTACTCTTGACCTCGATAGTAAAATCAGATTGGTCGTGGCATGGCTAGCACTGCAGCATGCATGATGCCATATATAGTACAAGGCTAGCTTTATTTATCTGGGGGATTATGTCAGCAAAGAGAATGTGTGAAGTTCGGCCAGCGGTACTTGTCGGAGAAAATAGCACTCAGCTTTTAATGTATTCACTGAATACAGGGGGAATTTCCCTATTCATTCTAGCACATGGCAGGTAGAGATCACGTCCGGGTCAACCAGCTAAATTAATACCATTGAGTCCGGATATCAGTCTTTACCAATCTCATCATTAATTACCTAATAGATTTCATCATAATTTCATCATAGATTGGCTGAATGTTTTTTATTGATTGGGAATATTATTGGTATGTAATGAAACACTAAAATATTGGCCTAGGAACACCAACAATTGACATCCGGTCATATAGATATAAATACGACCGGAGTAGGCATTACGGATATGGATCTAGAGGTGCTAGTACACTTGATATTAAGTATATCATCCACATTGTAAGCTGGAGGCATCACTAGGGAACTTAAATCAGTTTGTACACATATAGGCCATAGCTATCACTAGGGATCTAGTCTGACATACATGGACGATCACGAAGCCCAGGAACACCTACAATTGACATCCGGTCCTATAAATGTAAATACGACCGGATAATGCATTACGGATCAAGAGGTGCTAGCACACATGAAATTAAGTACAGTGTATATCATGGAAAGTATGGGAAAAATATTGCTATAATGAGCCAAAAATATGATATAAGGACGCATTGGTACTAATTTTAAGTGCGACCGGAACATGCTCTACAGATCTAAGTCAGGTAACACACTACTTCAGTTCGTACAAAGCATAAGTCACACATGTAGGCTATAGCTATTACTGGGGATCTAGTTTGACATAGATGGACGATCACGAAGCCTAGGAACATCAACAATTGACATCCGGTCCTATAATTTTGTAAATATGACCAGATAATGCATTACGAATCTAGAGGTGCTAGCACACTTGAAATTAAGTATATCATGGAAAGTATGGGAAATAAATCAAAAATATTGCTATAATGAGCCAAAAAAGTGATATCCGGACTCAATGGTATTAATTTTTAAGTGCGACCGGAGCATGCTCTACAGATCTAAGTCAGGTAACACACTGATTCAGTTCGTACAAAGCATAAATCACACATGTAGGCCATAATTATTACTAGGGATCTAGTCTGACATAGATGGACGATCACGAAGCCCAGGAACATCAATAATTGATATCCGGTCCTATAGACATTAATTTTGTAAATACGACCGGATAATGCATTACGGATCTAGAAGTACTAGCACACTTGTAATTAAGTATATCATGGAAAGTATGGGAAATAAATCAAAAATATTGCTATACTGAGGTGATATCCGGACCCATTGGAATTAATTCTTAAGTACGACTGGAACATACTTTGCAGATCTAAGTCAGGTAACACACTAATTCAGTTCATACAAAGCATAAGTCACACATGCAGGCTATAGCTACCACTAGGGATCTAGTCTGACATAGATGGACGATCACGAAGCCTAGGAACACCAACAATTGACATACGGTCCTACAGATATTAACCTTGTAAATACGACCGGATAATGCTAGAGGTGCTAGCACACTTGAAATTAAGTATCATGTAAAGTATGGGAAATAAATCAAAAATATTGCTATAATGAGCCAAAAAAGCGATATTTGGAACCATTGGTATTAATTTTTAAGTACGACTGGAACATACTTTGCAGATCTAAGTCAGGTAACACACTAATTCAGTATGTACAAAGCATAAGTCACACATGTAGGCCATAACTATTACTGGGGATCTAGTCTGACATAGATGGACGATCACGAAGCCCAGGAACACCAACAATTGACATCCGGTCCTATAAATATTAATTTTATAAATACGACCGGATAATGCATTACGGATCTAGAGGTGCTAGCACACTTGAAATTAAGTATATCATGGAAGTATGGGAAAAATATTGCTATAATGAGCCAAAAAAGTGATATCAGGACGCATTGATACTAATTTTTAAGTGCGACCGGAACATGCTCTACAGATCTAAGTCAGGTAACACACTAATTCAGTTCGTACAAAGCATAAGTCACACATGTAGGCCATAATTATTACTGGGGATCTAGTCTGACATAGATGGACGATCACGAAGCCCAGGAACACCAACAATTGACATCCGGTCCTATAGACATTAATTTTGTAAATACATGTACGACCGGATAATGCATTACGGATCTAGAGGTGCTAGCACACTTGAAATTAAGTATATCATGTAAAGTTTGGGAAATTAAATCAAAAATATTGCTATAATGAGGTGATATCCGGACCCATTGGTATTAATTTAAGTACGACTGGAACACACTTTGCGGATCTAAGTCAGGTAGCACATTCATTCAGTTTGTACAAAGCATAAGTCACACATGTAGGCCATAACTATTACTGGGGATCTAGTCTGACATAGATGGACGATCACAAAGCCTAGGAACACCAACAATTGACATCCGGTCCTATAAATATAATTTTGTAAATACGACAGGATAATGCATTATGAATCAGGAGGTGCTAGCTGCACACTTGAAATTAAGTATATCATGGAAAGTATGGGAAAAATATTGCTATAATGAGCCAAAAAAGTGATATCAGCACGCATTGGTACTAATTTTTAAGTGCGACCGGAACATGCTTCACAGATCTAAGGCAGGTAACACACTAATTCAGTTCGTACAAAGCATAAGTCACACATGTAGGCCATAATTATTACTGGGGATCTAGTCTGACATAGATGGACGATCACGAAGCCCAGGAACACCAACAATTGACATCCGGTCCTATAGACATTAATTTTGTAAATATGACCGGATAATGCATTACGGATCTAGAGGTGCTAGCACACTTGAAATTAAGTATATCATGGAAGGTATGGGAAATAAATCAAAAATATTGCTATAATGAGGCAAAAAAGTGATATCCGGACCCATTGGTATTAATTTTTAAGTACGACTGGAACATACTTTGCAGATCTAAGTCAGGCAACATACTAATTCAGTTCGTATAAAGCATAAGTCACACATGTAGGCTATAGCTATCACTAGGGATCTAGTCTGACATAGATGAGCGATCACGAAGCCAGGGAACACCAACAATTGACATCCGGTCCTATAAATATTAATTTTGTAAATCCGACCGGATAATGCATTACGGATCTAGAGGTGCTAATACACTTGAAATTAAGTATATCATGGAAAGTATGGGAAATAAATCAATAATATAGCTATAATGAGCCAAATAAGTGATATCCGGACTCAATGGTATTAATTTTTAAGCGTGACCGCAACATGCTCTGCAGATCTATCATGTAGCTACTTACCGTCTGAAAGGCCTTTCAACGACATTGTACTAGACATGTATTCTTTTACATATACTAGATACATTATTATCTACTTTGTCAAATTTGTAGCAAAGTACTTCTCTATTAGCTACACTGGTTATGAATTCATAGGCATGCAACAGCATAAAATTTTCAAGTGATCATCTCTGCAAAGTGGAGCCTAAAAATTTAATGCTAGCATTATTCTCTAATGCTTATAAAAGCATAATATTAGACGTCTGTATGCCTCAACATTATATGCCAGCCATTCCTTAACCATCACAAATATGATTGATTGTGGCACATTGCATTTGTCAATGGACTAATGTATACTGACATACCAGCATCTAGACAACATTTGAAACTCATCTTATTGCATGCCAATGTGTAACTTCAGTAGTGACACTCACAATGTATGCATGCTACAGTACAATTTTATACTCCAGTGAATTTATGCTGCAATTGTACATTTCTCTGCTGCAGATTAGCCAATGAAGAGCAAATGGAGCTTGTCCATATCGTACATAATTCTCAAGATGGTCTCTGAGTCAGTACAGTCAACGATTGCTCTGCTCATGCACCGACACTCGATCTATAACCATGCAGTGTTGAAATAATATCTCCAGGACACTTCAAATTTAAACATCCATGGAATCATGCCACATGATTAACTCCTGAATAGTTATGCATTGCAACACTGAATTCAGTCATCCAAGATCTGTGTACAGCATATACACCACATGGTAAGTATATTATTGATGCAATATTATAGCATGCCACTCATAGCTTCATTATACTTTAAAGCTTCCCTGCAAAATATGATCAATCTGCTATGGAGAATCATGGCCATTGTATCTAAAACTCAAGTCATCAAGCAAGAATCATCTTTGTCATTACATCAAAGAGTATAGTATACTATTACATAACAATAACTATTATTGCACAATGTCATGCATTCATGCACAAACGTTCTTACAGTATGTAGCTATATACACTGTGCTTAGTAACTAATGTTTTTGTTCATCAATAATATTATAGACACTGCCCACTCAATGCATTATGCATGCAGCCTTGTGCTTTCTGCTCATGTGCATAACATTATTATGGACCGGTAAAGGTCGTCAATAATGCTAGTGGCACACGTTTGGCTGGTAGCTATTCGTAGACTGGAATGCAAAGCCCCATCGAATCGGAATGTCCTACTATGGTCCTACCTAGTCTACATCTGGTGCAGAGAGAGTCAGTGGTGTTTTGGCTGATATCACCAAGAGCCATTATAACAACCAAGGGTTTATGGGGTCTATTATCCCTTGATACAACCAAGCAGCAACAAAAGCAGATCTATAGATTGTGCAATGTGCGCGCGGGGTATGTGCTCTATAGAGCTCTAGTTATTAAATCGTTTGTATAGTCATTCGTGAATTGTAATTTTTCAAACTCAGCACTGTTGATTTACTCGGGGAGTCCTTGTTAACTATAGCACTCCAAAGCAAGTTTGTAGGTCTTAGGAATGTTAATGAAAAGGTTGTGAGTCGCTGATGAAATTTAATAGTTCAGATTCCTGATAAAAAAAAAAAAATTATGTACAGCTCCTTATTATGCACCTATCCACCAAGAGTCACTAATATTAATTATTATTATGGGCCACAAATCTAGCACATGTTTAGCACAATATTAATTTTTGCCTCCACAGTACAGTGACTAATATAACAAGTTCGCAGCTAGGAGAGCTTTTGGTAAAAAAAAAATCGAAATGGGATTGATACTCGCCATTTCAAGCTTGAGGTACAATTGAATCAAACAGTAAGGCCAGCGGTTCAAACATCATTTTCACAGTGTTGCCAGGTTGGTTCCTCCTGGGTAGCCATTATGCAATGTGAGGGCTAGTCCCAGTAACAGAGGCCAAGACTGAGCCAAATAATCCATTGGTCAATGAATCAGATGCAATGAATATTACTATGGTCAATGCATGCAATGCTATACCAGTACATGTACCACCCACACACTACAAGTAATAACATTCATTAGCTGACAATACACCTCAAATTTCTGTAGCTACACACTGAATACATTAGGAGTGAGTCACGTTCCATGTCTGTAACACAAAGTCCCATTCCAATTCATCAGAGTCTTGAATGCAGATAGGGTCTGTGACGACCTTTACCAATTTGAGAAGTCTTTGTCCGTGGCTCCTGGAACGTTTTCTAACGACCATTACCATATCACCAAAGTTGTGAAGTCTTTACCCGTGACTCTTTGAGCTAGATGCTTTTATTGTTGACGACCATTACCACCATTCCTCCATGGTAGTTGACTTCACAGCCTTTCTAGATAGGATGTCTATCTGCCTTAATCCTGATGAGTTTAAATAATTAATTATTATTGTACAGTGCATCTCTCGATCCGGGCACAGTAACTAGCTGTACTGTATTGATCAACTAGCCACAGAGTTCCATATATTTATGTATGGCTGCATGAGTATATGGCTCTTGCCATACCAACCTTCATAAGATCTTACTAAATCTTTATTTTGAGGGTGTGTGAACAATGCTATAGATATTAGTCTTGGCTGTATACAAAGTTAAGCATCTTCTTGGTTATGCCCGGCCCTTTTTGATGCATACCAATGTTCATGGGCTTTTCCCCATTGGAGACAAGCACAATATTATGTTGGCATTGCTTTGGGCATAATAAGTGGTTTTTGTTATGCCGGCATAATGCTGGAAAAATAGGGTTAAATTATAAGATAGTCAGGTGATCGACTGAGTACATAATCAGGGTTTCATCCAGTGGGGGGCACCGGGGGAAGCTTCCCCCCTAAGAATTTGACTATTAAATTAAAATTAAGCATAAAAAAATCACAATAAGTCACCGAATCAAACCTCTAGCATTAAATTTTGTTTTTGATCATATTTTGATCAAAAACTACTTGAAATAATCTGGAGGAATTAAAGAAATTCTCCTATAAATATATCCCAAGAACTTGGTGTGGTAAATACAGCCACTCATTTATTGCGCTTCCACCCCAAATTTTTGTTGCTAGATGAAACCCTGATAATACCTCTCTAACCTTAAGTGAGTAGCGTAGTCTAGTATGGTCGTAACTTGTCTTATCTATATGAAATAAGCTATCATAAAGTACAAGTTTCCAAACGAATTATTGAAGATTAGTATATTATTAGGAATTGAGAGCAAATAATGAGCATAATTGGCTTGGCATTGGGAATAATACAGCATAGCATAATAGGAACTTTAAAAAGCACAATGTGTGTGTCCCTAATCCCCATTGAGGTTGATCTCCTTGCTCTTGAGATAGAGGACCGGTACCAACTTGTGCATGTACGAATGTGTGCTAATAGCATCATAATATTATTCTACCAGTAATGTTGATGATCTGGATGAGTATTATTATTATACACTGCAGATCTCTCATCTGCAGTAAACATGCGCAGCTGATAACTCTTTTTCCATGCCACATGAAGTTACACGCATCCATGTTTGTTTACTGTGTAAAGCTTTCCTAGACTCCTAGAGGTAACACAAGAAAATTAATCATAACTTACAGAGAACCCTCAAACATTTTTTCATATTTCCATCCATTA
This sequence comes from Cliona cf. orientalis, assembly GCA_963930775.1. Taxonomy (NCBI): domain Eukaryota; kingdom Metazoa; phylum Porifera; class Demospongiae; order Clionaida; family Clionaidae; genus Cliona; species Cliona cf. orientalis. The sequence continues at coordinate 13,657,088 of OZ005690.1, read as the reverse complement.
GAAAATCAACACACTCACATAATATTGGTGATAAAAAATATTCAGATATCAGACACCTTTTCCTTGGTACACATATTGGAATGAATCAAAACTGTGAACCAGTTGTTGTTAATAACATGCTTTGAATTGCATATGCTCCCATCAAGTAAAAAATTACAAGGTACATGATAAAAAATATTCAGATACCTTTTTCTTATAGATAGGTGGCAATTGATGCACATTGAGGAGTGCATCAAAACTGTGAACCAACAAACATGTTTGTATCAGTTCTCATCTTTTAGAATCAGATAGAAAATTGAAACGCTACATAGTTAGGTGATAAAATCTTCAGTTACTTTTTTTATAATATTATTATTATTATCATAATGCACATTGAGGAAAGAATCAAAACTGAACCAACAAAAACATGACATTGTTTGTATCTGTTCTCATCTACTGGGAAATCAAAACACTACAATGTTGTGAACTTTTCCTTATTAGGTAATCATGCATTTTGATACATATTATAGGTAGCTAATATGAGAACATGTAGTGAACCAAAAGTGTATGCATGTCCAATCAAGTTACTAGAAAGCCAATGCTGGGCTGGGATATTTTCAAGAGTTTGTGATGCCACAAATTTTGCAGCAGGATTGGCAAGGTAGCTACTTACCCAATAACTATGCCACTCCTGATGAATCATGCAAGCCTTAATATTTAATAGTACAAGTGTGGCCACCTTGATAGGCTCCCAGATCCCTCCCTCTCAGCAGGTATAGGTAGCCATTATGCATGGAGGGAGAGTCCAGTAACAGAGGCCAAGAATATTCATTGCCAATCCTATTGGTCACTGATCAGGATGGTGGTATGCAATGAATAATACTATGGACAGTGCACTATAGCTAATGAATAATGTACACCTTTGTTGGTCCTACCTATGTAGGCAGTTCTATATAATTATATAAGTGACCTCATTTGAATTTCCTGGTAATGACTATGGAGGTGCATAATTATTAAACAGCTAGTGAATGTTATTACTGTTTTCCCCTTATAGTGCTTTTGTAGCTACACAGCCTAAAATGAATACACTAGGAGTGAGTCACGTTCCATGTCTGCTACACAAAGTCCCATTCCAATTCATCAGAATCTCCATAATAGGTAATGCAGCTGTGAGTATGCACCATCAGCATTCCCTAACCTATGGTAGCAGCTGGGGCATGCTAGATGTGTGCACAGTTCCAAGTGGGGTGATCTGCCATACACTTTTAGCTAGTTGGTCAAGTATGGTTTTTGGCTACCATGTAAAGCTTTCCTAGACTCCTAGAGGTTGCACAAGGAAATTAATCATAATTCAGTTACAGTGAACACCATCAATTAAGCATGTTTTCACATTATTGCCATTATGTGAGTGCATGTGTTGATTTTCTAATGGATGGGAAAGACTTTCAGATATCGGAAACCTTTTTCTAGGTAGCAATTGATATGTATACACATCCTGGAATGAATCAAAACCGTGAACCAATTGTTTGTTAATAACATGTTTAACCAAGAATCAGGCTTAGTGTATACAGCCACCTTGATCAAGGCTCTCTCACTCCCAGCAGGTATATTTAATATAATATTATAGGTATCCATTATGCATGGAGGGTGAAGTCCAGTAATAAAGACCAAGAAGATTCATAGCCACTCCATTGGTCACCCATCATGATGGTATGCAATGAATAATACTCTGGTCAATTATTGTTGCTAATGAATATTATACACTGTACCATCCCCACATGCAGTGCCAAGTGGCCTCATTTGGTAAAGATTAATGAAACATATTATCAGCTAGTGAATGTCATTACTGTGTTTTCCACTTTAGCGTTTTTGTAACTACACACCCTAAAGTGAATACATTAGGAGTGAGTCACGTTCCATGTCTGCTACACAAAGTCCCATTCCAATTCATCAGAATTTCCATATCTTGAATGTATGCACCATCAGCATCCATAGCCTATGGCAACAGCTGACCTGTGCACAAATCTATGTGGGGTGATCTGTCATACCCTTATACTACTGCAGCAGCTGCTAGCTATAGGTGCATGGTCAAGTATGGTAAAGTTTTTGCGTGTCCCATGTTACCCACAATTATTACTAACTTATCTCATCCAGATTGTGCCCCTTTCCTGTATGCACTTGCAATTGTATGTGATTTAACTTCATATTCTCATGAGTTTCTTCTCCTATGGTACTAACAATGTATGTTTATGGAACACAACGTAACAATCATGACAGCAGTTATAATCAATTTTAGTTATGAAAGTACATGTGGTCATCACAAATTTTTGTCAATGACATGGCTGCATACAATAACACACTTTAAAGGTTTACTACATAACATTATAAGACTATAGTTATAAGATAATCAAACTACTATTAGTAGTACTACAATTGCAAATCGGGCACACTAACAAAAGGGGGAAGGGGGAATTTAATGCGGTAACAAAACTAACTAAATGTGCTTAGTCTATAATGTAATGTACACTCGTTAGTTTATGTATATTTCTTTGTTCAAAAGATCATTGCAATCAGGGCAAGCTGGACCATTGTTTATTCCACATATTCCATCGTGATCCTCCTCAATTTCTGCAGGCTCAGCGAATAGTCTGCCACAGTAGACCCTCCCTGTCATGCCCTGCCACTTTCCTTTTGACAGAATCTCGTCCACTTTTGTATTCTTTATAGTGCGACAGGCTGGACAGTTAGGTCCTTTGTTGGGTCCACAATAACCATCGTAGGTATGCTTGTTCATGACACACCTCCCACAGTAGTACATCCCAGTCTTGCCAAGGTTTGGTGCATATCTGGCATTGTTATCTGTTGTATCTTTGCATGGACGATAGACCAAATTTAGACCAACCTTGTCCAACTCACTCAGTGAGGTGTTCCTTTCTGTTGGATTTTGTTTTAGCTGCCATACAGGATCTTCTCGGTACTCTCTTCGTGCAGTTTTATATGCCTTTTCATTCTGGTACAACATGATACTATAGGGATCAAGGCGAGTAAGACCTAACTTAGTGATTTGGTTACATCCCAAAGAGCTTAAAAGCTCACGAGTAATAATTCCTTTCTTTGTACCATCTTCCCATTTTCCAAGGTGAATTTCAGTAATGCTATCTGCTTGTTCCGGAATTGATTGTGTTTGTATGTTGCTCTTTGTGTATGCTTTCTTATTATATGTATCTATTGCTAGGACGTGAACAATGGCTGCATTTTTATTAGAATCTGTTGATAGTATCAGACCAGGAGCTGCTTCATTGATGTCTTTCACTGCTTCATCTAGATAGGCTTTCCAATCACCATCCAGATTATCATCAATCCAGATAGGGACTCTTACTCGATCATTTACAGTGCCCAATTCATGAAAGTCATGTACACTTTGTTGTTTATAGCACTTCTTTGCCTGTGGGTTATTAGTAGCAGTTACTGTAGTATTATTTCCACCACCATGTGGTGTGTCTTTATCATTGGAGCGAGCCTGAGCGAGCCCCACACTAATCAGTACTACGAGAAAACTGCTGTGCTTATGTGTAGCGATACGTCAAACACGTGCTCGCTAGCTCATAGCGCATGTGCAAATTAATTATCACAGTAAAGATCGTCAACATGGCCGCGTTTTAACTCCAAATATAGCTCACCAAAAGATGCAGCTCACATCTGTTCGAGTAGACATGGTGGACTACTAAAAAACAAGAAAAGGTAAGGCATCAGTACAAGTATCTACAGCAAACTTGAAGGCTAGGCCTATAGTCTGGGTGCAAGGACTACGTTGTAATCTAATTATAGTAGCTAGCTAGCTGTACAATTCTGTAGCTACATACTTGTAATAGTCGAGTAGCGGCCTCAGTGGCAAAACTCCTGACGTACTGGGGATGAATCATGCATAAAAGAAACTGTTGTTTGTACTCCTCATCCCTTGTTCTTTATAGTGACAATAGACTGAATCAGTTGAGCAACAGATAGCTGCTTGTATAGCCTCGTCCCCAGGCTCTTTCCCCTCCCCCAAGAGAGCATGGGGACGAGGCTACTGCTTGTACTGCCATGGATCGAAGGTACGCAGTAGAGGGGGCATCCCAATCCTCCCCCTCTACTATTAGTAAAAGTCTATTATTAGCGGCGAAGGCTCGCCCCCACGATGATTTACATCACCCTAGTATAATTAAGAAATCTATATGCACATTATGTACATGTATATTATATACATGACATGCACATAGGTTTCTGATGTCAAGGTAAACAGAAGTCAATGTCACTGACAGAGGGCCAAGCAAATGCTTCCGCAAGTGCAGTCATAAACCATATGTGTATGCCTTTGTCTGTCATGCGCAGTATGTGATCAATGCAGTTGCATTTAATCTGTGATAACATGACAAATAGAGCATATTACCCAAAAGTTAAGGCACAGGCTTCTTTCGTGAAAACCCGGTTGTTGGCAAGAGAAGTTAGTGTTTGTGCCTGTACCTAGTTCCATGGCTATCACTCACAGAGATCGCCTTGTTCTAGCTTCTAATGCTTGAAGGCTAGAGATAAACATATACCCTCATGTCGCAAGGTCAAATCACTTCCGCTGACCTTCTGTAATGGACAGACAGATGGACGGACAGACACATAACTAAAATCTTATAATATATACATGTAGATGATAGACATGATGGTACACAAACATTATTAAAAAAAAAAAAACTCACTTGCACCAAGGCCTTCATTTGTAAGTCCCAAAATTTAATATGTTCCACATTCTCAGTCTGTATGAATGTGTATATGAATGCATGCATATGTACATTCCCAGGTGAAAAGAAAAGCGTTTGCACACAGTTAATTGTCGAAATTATTATGGTTTTCACTCCAAATTTCGTCCCTATTACCACACGGTACCGCTCTAAACCATTTATTTCCGGTGAGACTGAACAGAAAGGAGCACTTCTATTTCGTGTGCATCCAAACCTTTGGCTACTAAGCTTCAACGAGCTGGAGTATTGCCTGCATGGTACAAGCTTGCTTCAACGTTGAAACGCCATCGTTATTAATTTTTGAACTGCTTGCATCCTCGTGTTTGGGTGTGACCGGATGTTGAACCGTCACTATTTCATGAATATCCGTGGATATCTGCATTGTACCCACCAACGCTTGCGCTAACCGCGTATTTGCACAGTCCTTTTCACCCATATTTTGCAGGTACCAACAAGTACTGTACTTAATCTAATACAATGCATGAAAAATATTTTTGAAAAACACGTTTTTCTGGTAAAGTTCGTCAATCGCTCCATATATAAACGTTATGAAAATTCATAAAATGCTAATTTCTTGCGTTAAATTGGATCATGCATTGTATTCGATTAACTACAGCACATTTGATGTCACAATCATGGCTAATATGCATATGAGCTATCTGTACTAATTAATTTAGCAAGCTTAGTATAATCCAAGATTGCTAGTTAGTATAGTGTGCATGTGCAGATGAAAGCAGTGCCGAACTTTGAACCTATGCTATTATAGAGTAGACCACACCCCTCACTGCATAGCTGCTTGAATTCATTGTGTAATGACATTCTCGTTCTGCTTGAATATCAAATCTATCACCAAACTATGACAAAGGACAGACCTCGCCTCTCATTTCACTTGAGGCTCGATGGCCTGCTGAGCAGATCTCTTGAAATGCGTGGTGCTTCGTGGCATTCGCTCGAGAATGTGTCTCCAGTGGCGTATCCAGGATTTGAAGGAGGGAGGTGCTAGGTCGATTGCGCGCGAAGTGCGCGCGCAAAATTTTAGCCACGCCCCCAAACATTGACCACGCCCCTCATTTACGCGTTCTTGAAGATAGCTGGCTGACAAAGAAGGCTGATTTAGGCCTAGTGACGATGAGAAAACGCTGTTTAAGGAGTGAATTTTAGAGGCTAGTAAGTTTATTGTTGGTAGGAGCTGCCAGTTATCGATTATCATTGACAATATTTGTGCTGAGATACTGAGTTGGCTGTTGTGCCAGAGCTGAGGGGGGTGCTCCAGCACCCTGAGCTCCATGCTAGATACGCCACTGTGTCTCTATGGCCACTCTAAGACTATTTGTGCACACAGCAATACAATTCTGACACATAATAATTATTATATGTAATACATTACAAAAACGAGGACTTAAATGATGATGTAGTATCGGATGTCTCCTAGTATTAGTTTTCCATCACTACCATTCTTGTTTGTTACTGCCACCCCTATTTTTAATCCTTTTTGTACTTGTATAATATAAATATTGGGATTCGTACGTGGAAATGGTACAGGGTCAACATATTCCATAATGGTCAAGGCACATGTTTTTCCAGTTACCGAGGGATAGATTGACACATGCAGCATAACTGAAATACTACTATAATGACAATCACAGTCTGTATATACATGTATAAGAGCCCTAAGACTTGCTACTTTTAGACTCAAAATGATACTGTATGGCGGATAATTTTTTGGAGTGCTAATTTATTGTGAAAAGTCAGAGAAGGCCCTCATTTAATTTTCGTTTCATGACAGTAGCCCAGTCCAGGTGCGTGGCACTGCACAAATGATGATATAATCGATACACACACTCAATCTTGCTTGTGATTTTCCTTGTCACAAAGCTGCATCTGCAGAGACTTGGATAAATATAGCATGAGATAGAGGAACTGTTTAGTATGCTGTAAGTCGGATGACTGGCTACTGTTGCTTGCTAATACTATGAACAGTAGACCATGCTGCCACGATGTTTTTGACCAATCCACTCGCCTGTATAATATCACGGTAGCCATTACTTTTTATGAGTGGAAATTTTTCGTGACTGCCAAGTCAGCCACGAAAATAACCCGCCATATGGTATGTTAATCTCTATCTGGGATTCGTCAGCCATTAATTAAGATCTATGATTCACCTTAGGGTTGGTAGCTGGTTCAAGAGATTCATTGCTACTTCTAGGATGGAGTAGTAGAGATTCACTATCACCTGTAGAAGGTATATACATGTGTACATCTGTAAAAATTATCTCCAACACTCGAATAGGTCTACAGCAATAGGTCCTATAACTCGGATCGACTCATCATTGGACATAACAACTACACTTCTACCATGGTTGTAACCTTCTGACCAATCAGATTGCTCAAATGGAGGTCGATAAATCACTTCTCAAACCTACAAGAGATTTATCAACCTAACAAGTAATTTATTGACCTGTGAGTGGCGCATGCGCTTGAAAGGTAATTAAGTGGGTGGAGTATTTGGATGCAAATTCAGCAATTTTTCTAACAACTGCTGCATGGCTGCTTCGATACTTCAAGAAGAACTGTCGTTTTTATACTTGATCAGCGAGATATCACTGCAGTAGATGACGAAGGCCGTGCTCACTGTATTGCAGGTCAGATTCTGGGAGCCTTAAAGGAAGGAGGCAGCTTCAATCGTCGATGACTATTGCGGTCGCTCGATCATGACTGCGTTCGAGCGGCTCTAGTGCTCTTCATCGGCCCTGAATGGTGAAGCGAACGGTAGCGTAGGTACTGTGGCTACAGTATTAAATACTATTAAGCATAGTTTACCACGGTAGAAGTCGGTTATACACTTTGGTTATGGTAGCTATGGTGATTTATCATACCTCGTGCCCTGCGGGCCCTCGGTATGATAAATCCCATAGCCACCTACACCTCAGTGTATAACCTATACTTCTTGGCTTTTGCATGTGCATATTAAATGTGCTCTCTGTGATAGTATGTGCCTGTCATAGATGGCAACACACATGCTGCTACATATACATTGTAGAGGAGATCATGTGTCCACTTCAATACTGAATTGATTCTCCCGTTCACTTTTAATGTACATACACCCGGGAAAAGAAGTGATTGCTTTTATCGAGACCTTGTCAAAAGAAGCAAAAGCTGAGGTGGTCAGCAAGTTACATCCGGTGCAATGTAATTCAGTTTAGCCCCAGAACATGCTACGGATATATATGTAAGACCAGCAGATAAGAGCATAAAAAACAACTAAAATTCCCTTTCACTTTCATTGTCGAATTATAAGTAAATTTAAAGTCCTTGTCAAAATACAACAATGCTATTGCCACTACACTATAGTTAAGCTCCGTGTCTGCCAAGCTCAGCCAAGTGAGAGCACAGGATTGAATTCCGCATAGGCCAATTTTTTAACCTTTTTTTCACTGAAAATGAAATGTTTTGTACTACATGGATGTGCATATGAAACATAAACAAGATTCGGAAAGGGTTAAACTATATTATTGTAGTCATGATCATACTCGGTGGTATGTAATGGTTGCACTACAGTAATAGCAATATTATTATATACATGTAGGCAAAGAGCATCCAAATGAGCAAAAATTAACTACCGTATAGCCAGATATACAGTGCTACAGAGCAAGAGAGTAGATTTTTACCACTGTGTGGTTTTTGCAGTGTTTTGTGGTTAAACTTGCATGTATCTTTATTTGATTTGATACCCAGTTAGGTCAATGGATATCACCTTCTATATGGCTTCAGCATGCAAGAATGGTTCAAAATTTCCGATTCTTATGTTAGGCACAGTTTCACGGGATTGGATTATAGTTAAGAACCATGATTTGAATTGAAGATAGGCACCAACTAGATACATCTTTGTGCCAAATAAGAAGTCTAAACCACAAAGAATCACGGAGATATTCACCAAAATAGCCTAAAATATGGTCTATTTACATTAGGCATAGAATCTTGCATGAAAGCTTTAGTTAAGAGTCAATATTGTGCTGTATGCATCCTTATGCATTAACAATCCTAGTGTATATGTGGAACTGCGAATACGTTGCAGGAAATGCCCAATCCGGAAGCAAATATTTCCGCCGGTTGCTCCAGACGGGTCGAAGTCTGCCTTGATGACATATGCCCAACGCACGTGTATACAATAGTGATGTTTTCATTGACCACGCCCACTGGCGATCTAAGAACGAGAGGCAGCGAGAATCGAGCTCTTAGCGTTCAACGCGTGGAGCACTTCGCTTCTGAAGCGTTGAAGGAAGGTAAGATAGTAACAATAAGCAGCCTAAAAGCCTTTTTAACGCTCCATAGTATTTTTGTGGGGTTGATAGCTACCGCTTGACTAGGCGGTCCGATAGTCGCTCGTGTTAGCTACGTACGGTATTACTGTGTAGAAGCAGACATACCAGAGTGATTCTCTACCTTCAGAAACTTACCTCAACTCGTCCATAGCCTTCGATCTTGCAATTTTTGATCATTTGTATTGCTATGTATAGCGCACGTGATACCAGACCAACGTCATCGTTCGTCATACCTTCTGTTACGGAGCGATGTCTGTTTGATGCTTTGCACACCATTACTGCAGCTAAAAGTGCTATTTCTATTCATTGTAGGTCAAAATAAGTGTGCATGCAAAGTTAGAAAAAATCTACTCTTTTGCTCTGTAGCACTGTATTGGCGGAAATTAAATTTGGCGGTTGAGCCCCAAATCGCCATTATAAGAATATTGACGGATTTAAATTTGGCAGTTCGGTACAGGATCGCCATACGTATATATGCGAGTAGGAAATTTTGGCAGATTTTAATTTGGCGGTTGTACTATAGACCGCCAAACCACCAAATTTAATTCCCCGCCAAATTTTCCAGCTATATGGTATTCTATGTTACATCCTCAGTCGCAATTTACTTTTTTGCAGTTATTAGGTAATTATGATGTAACCTATGTCGTCATAACGCTAAAATTCAGAGCCTTTATTCTGAGACCTGAAAATCCACAGAATCGTACATACATATCCAGCAAATATATTCAAAGCTGAGTGCTACTTTTTCCGACAAATAATGCTGGCTAAACTTCACGCATTCTCTTGGCTGATGTAATCCTGTGGATAAATAAAGCTAGCCTTGCACTATATATAGCACGCATCATGCCATGATTGATATGAAGTTTGGAAACTGTACTATGCTGTCGAGTTCATCTCCTGTGATTGAAGCATCGAAACTCGATGTTGAGAGTCAATCCTAGACTCCATCTCTGTGATTGAGGAACCAGCATCGATGTACATATTGACAACTTTTTACCACATGCATCATTAGAACTATGCAGCTACTGGGGATGTGGTCAAGTTTTTCATTAACTCATACTGTATGGTGGGTAATTATTGTGGGTGCTAATTTTCATGGAAAGTCCGATGGTGTAATCGATACACGTGCTCGATCTTGCTCGCGATCTTCTTTGTTACTAAGTCATACATGTACCTACAGAGACTTGGACAAATAGCATAAGATAGAAGAATATTAGTGTCGAAGACGCTATCAGCTGGATGATAGTGGCTACTGTTGCTTGCTAGCACTGGGAAATGTTGGTCACACTGCCACGATGTTTGTGGCCACGCCCATCATCATGGACTCACATATAATTATAACCATATCACTGTAGACATTAATTTTTGTGGGTGGAAAAATTTCATGACTGCCAAGTCAACCATGAAAGTAACGAAAATTAGCACCCCACGAAAATTAACAACCATACAGTAACACAATCAGTGCTCAAGATGACCATATAGCTATGCCAATGGTCTGTTGTATACATGTAATCTTCCTAGATATTGGATTTAGGACTGATGACTTAGTCAAGCAAAGTTAAGCTACCTAATATAGTTTAAATACGCATGCAGCAACAAAATGAGCAAATTTTTTTCCACTTAGGATGCGGTTAGTCTTCTTAAATCTAGAGCTCTGTAGAGCACATACCCCATGTGCACAACAATTGCGCAAGATGCACTTTTGTGTGCATGGTTAAAAAATGTAGAATTGCTCGGGCTTGGTTGTAGGGGCCCCAGTCATATCAACCAAACAGACACTGATTCTCTCTGCACCAGATCATACATTATAATCTATGATCAGATCTAGATTAGGAAGATATGAACTGCTACTACCTATATTTTATACAGTCAGATTCGGTTCCACAGGGCTTCACATTTCAGTCAGTGGATAGCAGCCAAACGGTATCACGAGCATTATTATATTTAGAACATGCTGACGATCTTTACCTATTTGTATACTAGGCTATTTAGTCGTGCGCATGAGCAGAAAGCACGTGCCTGTATGCATTATGCATTGAGTAGGCACTGTTCATAGGCGTGGCTACGATGGCTCACTATTCGTTACGCTCGTGGATTATGTCCCTTGATTTGAAACATACTGAGTCCAGTCTTTCGCCAAATTCGATTGATTCGACGACAATGACGACACGACCGATTACTTTATCTCCTGCACATGTGCACGGGGTAAAACGATACGGAGCTAGATATTAAGAAAGAGAATTTTAGATCCAACTAGGAATGGAATTTGGACTGGAATTTGAAGGACCCGGGCTTGGTTCCCAGCTGGATCTTGATTTCTTTCTTTTGCTAAGCTAAGGTCACCATAAATTTAGCGTTAGACACACTATAAATGCTATATATAGCCATTAAATTACGACAAAAAGGTGATTGCATTATCACTGGTCCAGGATTCAATTGACTCATGATCAGGCAGAAACGCATCCTATTTACATTAAATTTTACAACTTAATATCATAGAGTCGGTAGACTCTATAAGTAGGGATGGCCCGGACACTCCATATACATAATACATTACAAATACCCAAATATCTCAAAACAGGTAACTTTATGAAATTTCTAAGTGTCAAAATCAGAATCTCCAGCAAATTATCTATCTATTGAGACCAAGATCATTCATCAAAACAATTGTACATGCCAGAACCAGACGTTCAAAAAATAGGCCATTTGTCAATCTTTCTTCTTTCTTTCTTTCTTTTTCATTATCAGGGCTAACTCAATACTGCCTTGATCGCTCATCTTAGTTTGAGTATAAATCCACTCCATTTTGTAGCGCGCAGGTCCATGACACGCTCGTTTTGCGTTATCTCTACAGCTACGTAATGGTGGGTGTGTATGGCGCTTAACGAAAAGGGTGTGTCTGATGTACGCCATTTTGTCACAATAATGCGCATGCTCATAATGTGTTGCCATGGTGAAGTCATGTGACTGTAGTCAGCGGCGCGCGCCACCGCCGCTAGCTAGCTAGCCAGCGAGCGCCGCGACTCGATCAATGCTAGCTTAGCCCATAGACATTAGAGCGCTCTAGTATCTATGCTTAGCCTAGCCATAGCTAAGCGCCAGGCTCTCCCACGCGAGCTAGGCCAGTGCGAGCGCGAGCGCGATAAAGCGAACCTAGCTAGCTAGCTAGAGGCTAGCACGTGCAGCACTAGTACTGCGCTGGGATAGGCAAACTCGCGTCCTCAACGTACGGGCGCGGCACAGCCCTCGGCACTGTCGGCATGACAGCCAGCTTAGTGGTGACAAAGATAGTCGATAATAGCTATACTATCACTAGTACTAGAGTCTCATCGCTACTTGGCCGCCTGGAACAGCTTTATCGGCTAGGCGAGTTAACGCTGAGAGGCGTGGCTACGCGAACTTCGGCACCTACCATCTATACTTGCAGTATATGTATACAGTTGCACTCATGCAATAAAAAGGAACAGAAACAAGTATAAAAACAATTGAATAAAATTGAATGATGAAGTAGGGATGGCAATGCCAAAAAGTACACAAATAAGATTTTTAGGGATAAGAGATAATCACAACCACTATACATCCCTACACGGCTTGCTTTTTTGAGTAGCATGGGGATCATAAAAGACTGACAGGGTAAATTTCTCCCACATGTAAGTCAAGAACACTCCAAGTATAGCATGCCTTAATTGGATAAGTCGAAAAGCAAGCGTAGGGATGTATAGTGGTTGTGATTATCTCTTATCCCTAAAAATCTTATTTGTGTACTTTTTGGCATTGCCATCCCTACTTCATCATTCAATTTTATTCAATTGTTTTTATACTTGTGTAAGTAGTACTCACAAGAGCTTCTCCATGATACAAGTCAGCTAGACCATGCATACTCATTGGCCAGCTTTGATTGAGCTTATTCAAACATTATAATGTAATGTACTTAGGACAAAGCCTTAGTAGGCATGACCAACCTTTTACGTACATAGTTACATGTAGCTCTGTAATCTAGAATAAACCAACAAACTGATCTAATTAACATACATGAACATGTACATTGTAATACACTGTAATATTGTGGTACCATCTTTATCTGGGCGACATAAACGTCTGAAAAGAAAGTAGTAGAAAAGTGCTGCAAACACCACTGAAAACAACAGATATAACGTTGAACTGATTACAATCACAGCAACAACACCAGCATCAAGTTGACCTGGAAAATAAAGATTAAAACAGATATTACAGTATTCAGTATTCGAATAGTAATATTAATTTCAGCTTTGCTGGAGTGCAGCTACTAATCGAGGGTGGCTCTTATTTAAGGACGGCTTTTATTTATTATGAGGGACCTTTGTGCTGATCCGGTGGTATCTTGTTGTGATAGACTAGTTTTTCAGGACTACTTTTCAAATAGTCGAGATATTATGATCGAAAAACAGCAGCAGAACCAAGCCAGGGAGGTCTTCTGTTATGCTTTTGCCTCGAACTGACAATGTTCATTGCGTGCGAACATGGCCACACCCACTTAATAGTGTTCACGCATGCGTGCGGCTACTATTCGAGGTCAGCTACTATTTCTTTGGCGGAGCTCCTGGTGCGGCTACTATTCGAGGGCGGCTGCTATTCGGGGTGCGGCTTCTATTCAAATAAATACGGCATTACATGTATACCATATACGTGAAAAATCTGGAAATTTCACCAAGCCCAGCTACAGTAGTGGTCAATAAAACGTTAGCGTTCAGTTCCATTGTATGATCGTTTTGAGGTGAGAATGTTTCCGTTTTCACATTTGTACTGCAGTACAGGGGAGTACGTACACGTGTGCATCCATCATTTTTATAATCGTGCAAACGCTTAATTGCTATAGGTATGACCATACTGCAATAATTGACCATCCACAATGCCACATGGAAGAAACGAGCACAACCAACCCTCATACAGATTCGATAATGTAGCAGACATTGAAAGAAAGCTGTATCTTTGTGTTTTGTTGATCGGCAGGTGTATTTCGTGTGAGTAGTTCAAGCGATCGCCTCGACCAAAAAAAGCTATTGCCTTGGCTTCCAGCAAGCGGCTGAGTAGAGCTGCCTAGCAATTGTAGAAGCCGGTGTAGCAGGCAACTAAGGCTATCTTAGTACGCATTGTTTCTCATTTTCTCATCGTTCAACAATTGTAGAAAGGTTAACTTTTTATTGGCTGCTCTTGTACCTTGGTATTGCAGAAGTTCATGGCAAAATTTTTTTTCGCCAATGCAGTAAAGGTCGCCATATCCACTATACATGTAATACATGTACATGTAATCTTTAACACAGGACAAAAATTAGCGTGATAAAATTTTTGCCAATGAGAGCAGTTGGCAAAATTTTTCTCCTGGCGAAAATTTCTACATACATGTTGTATACAGTACTATAATATTACTAGGGTGATGTAAATCATCGAGGGGGCGAGCCTTCGCTCATATTATAGACTTTAATAGTAGAGGGGGAGGATTGGGATGCCCCCTCTACTATCTTCGCTCCATAGTACATCAGTACAAGCAGCTATCTGTTGATTGTCTATTGTCACTATAAAGACCAAGGGAGGAGTACAAATAACAGTTTCTTATCATGCATGATTCATCCCCAGTAAGTCGGGAGTTTTGCCACTGAGGCCAGGCTACTCGACTACTACATGTATGTACATGTAGCTATAGAATTTGTACAGCTAGCTAGCTAGCTACTATAATTAGATTACAACGTAGTCCTTGCACCCAGACTATAGGCCTAGCCTTCAATTTTGCTGTAGATACTTGTACGGATGCCTTACCATTTCTTGTTTTCTACTGAGCAGTCTACTCGATCGAACGGATGCGAGCTGCATCTTTTGGTGAGCTATATTTAGAGTAAAACGCGGCCAACGTTGACGATCTTTACCGCGATTATTTGTGCATGCGCTGTGAGCTAGCGAGCATGTGTTTGACATATCGCTACGTACATACATACTGTACATACATAAGTACAGCAGTTTTCTCGTAGTACTGATTAGTGTGGGGCTCGCTCAGGCTCGCCCCAATTATACAAGTATATTGATGTCACAATCATTGGATAATGTGGCTAACGGGTAATAATATGCATAAGCTATTAAAAGCATGCTCACAGTAAATCTAAATACAGTGTGATCTCCCTATGTAGCCACATGGTTAGGGCCAATGGATTTCCGTTTTAAAAAATGCCCTTTTCCGTTTCAGACTTTCATTAATTCGGATTCACTAAAATTTCTCACGGATTTTCCATTTCAGAATCAAATTAGTAATAAATACACAGTTTATATAAAGCAAAAAATACAAAAAATTTAATATGTAATTCTATGAAATGTCTCCATCGAAGTATAGCATGACAAGTATCTTGCAACTTGGTACTCTGTTCAGTTTAATAAACTTGCTCCATCATAGCACAGCTATAGCTGACTAGACTAGACTAGACTATACTATACTATACTACATGTAGCGATACACTGAAGTGTAGGGTTCCTCGCTCAGCTCTGTGGCGCCTGGGTGCGCATGTGCAAATAGACGACGCAAAAATTTACTTGGTGGGTCATGGAGTCCGGGACGACTGTGGACTTGTGGCTGCCCTCAATCTTCGTGAAAGTAGGTCACTTTGTTTGACATCCTTGGAGCCGGCGATGGAGCTGGACTCCCTCTAGCAAGCAAGAACGAAGTTTTAGAAGCTCGCAAAGAAACCGTACAAAAACTCGAGTATAAACCTCGGTTCGCTCAGTAACTAGCACGTGGAGTGTGCTCTATATAGAATAGTGTGCATTAATTAGAATTCACTCAGCATAATTCCGTTTCAGTCCGTGAATTCCATCCATTTTCCGTGATCACGGAAAACCATTAGCCGTATACATGGTCAAGATGGCCTGTGTACAGTGCACATGCGCATATGACAGCAGCATGAAGTATGAACCTATTATTGCATAGGCAACACCCCCATATCGAACTACAGGCCAATAGCAGCTGCTCGAACTTGCATTGTACCATGAAGAAGCATGCAATAGTGGCATTCTCGAATGTCGACTCTATCACCAGACCATAGACAGGTAAAAAATTGTCACTCTGAAATATACAGTAGGAGGCATAAAAACGGTGACGTTCCGTTTAGATGAAAGCGCGTGCAGTTCCATACAACAAAAACGGGAACTGAACGGGAGGTGGAGCAGGTGACAAATGGTGCGACCAACTTCTCAAACCATAGCTAGCTCGAAGTACATGCCAGAGGAGTCCAAGAAAGCTGAAAGGAGTACTACTTCAATCGACCTGCTAGTTATAGATGCGATTTGAATCGATTAGTGATCCAAGGTCGATCAATCGACGATAGCGAAAATCGCTCGCAGTCGAGCGTCGATCGCAAAACACGCTAAAATCAGAAGAGCGGCAGCAGCACAGTGTCCCAGCAAAGTTTAGAAGACAGTGAAAGTGTACAACCATCAATTCTAGGTTCATGAGCGAACGAGCTAGCTCTGGTTCCTGCCACGTTGGTAAGACACGCCCAACATGTTAATTGATAGTTTGCGCACGCGAAATGGGACCTGAACGGCGAACGGAACAGACGTGTTCCATTTAGACGGAACAGTACGGAACGGAAATGTAACCGTTTTTATGCCTCCTACTGTAATATTTTTTGGTTTATAGACAGTGAAACTACATGTAAGTCTTTTCAAGTTTTGACTGTGAGGGGTCCAATAATAGAGAAATTGTGCAAAAATTAAATAAGCATGATTAAATGGCAATGACTGCGTATGTGCTCGTCCATGAAAATTATTTGAAGACTGGCCTGTACGAAAATTGGACCTTGCAAATATTATCTCGTTATATGGTACATGTATTAGCACAATTGTCAGACATCCATGGCAATGTAAACCCAGCTATAACGTTGTATTTCATCACTTACTAGAAGTAGGAGTAGATCCACCTTCAGTGGTAGCAGATCCACTTGCAGTAGGAGCTGTTGGTATATCCAGCAAAAGTAGCTGTATTTCAGATGAATTCAGTCCCTCACAACCATGACTCACAGCAGCAACTTGTATATGAATATCAACACCACAGTTCATTACAGTGAGAGTGGTTAAGGTAGAAGATGAAGAAACGTCATTCCTGATGTTTCGTGATCGAACATAAACTCTATACTGGTCAATGTCAAACACATCACTGTTAGCAGGAGGATCCCATGTCACCAGAATGACACAGATATTATCAACTGGTCGTGAAATTTCTGTTGCACTAATTCTCTGTGGTACCCCAGGAACAGCTGAAAAGGATGTGTGCAAAATGCCATACATGTAGGTTTACAGTAATTGCAAATGGGGTTTTTCAAGCTACAGTACAGATCACAGCTAACTTAACAAACGAGTGCGAGTAGCGAGGAGGTGACTCGCGTGGCCTCGACGTTCACGCGCGCGTGCAAAACGCGCCCTCGACGCGCAAGCGCGAGTACTCGCACGCGCATATCCGCGCGCGCGCACTCGCGAGTACGTATAGGGCGTGGCCCAATTATTGCACCAACAAGATAATGGTGGCAAGATCGAGATAACAGGCAGTTCGCGCGCTTATCGTAGATTTTGATGAACGCTGGTAAGTTTTCTGAGCGAAGAGAGGTAGTAAAAGATTCGCTAGGCATAGATAAGCTTCCTATTCTCCGTACTTTTTCATGACGAGTCTCGAGTACTCGTGAACGTGATCGTGAGCAGCCGAGGCACGAAACTTTTAGAAAGCTTTAGCAAGCTTGTTGAGAGAAGAGAGGCAGTAAAACTATACCTAGCTCACGAACTAGCTAAGTTTTTTGCTGTCGAGTCTCGAATACTTGCGTGTGCCCTCGCGAGCGCGTGCACTCGAAACGCGGGTACCGGGTACACGCGGTTGCCGGAAATTGACTCGCGAGCAGGCGCTTCATACACGCGTGTCACTCGCACTCGTTTGTTAAGTTAACTGTGATCTGTACTGTACATGTACATTGCATATCTAAGGAGGTACAGTACAGATCATAGCTAACTTGATGAACGAGTGCGAGTAGGTGACTCGCGTGGCCTGGACGTTCACGCGCGCGTGCAAAAGGCGCCCTTGACGCGCAAGCGCGAGTACTTGCATGCTCGCGTATATCTGCACGCACTCGCGAGTACGTATAGGGCGTGGTTCAATTATTACACCAACAAAACAATGGTGGCAAGATCAAGACAACAGGCAGTTCGTGCGCTTATCGTACTTTTTGATAAACGCTGGTGAGTTTACTGAGTGAAGAGAGGTAGTAAAAGATTCGCTAGGCATAGATAAGCTTCCTATTCTCCGTATTTTTTTATGACAAGTCTCAAGTACTTGTGAACGTGATCGTGAGCAACCAAGGCATGAGATTTTTAGAAAGCTTTAGCAAGCTTGTTGAGAGAAGAGAGGCAGTAAAACTATACCTAGCTCACAAACTAGTTAGGTTTTTTTTCTGTCGAGTCTCAAATACTCGCGTGTGCCCTCGCGAGCGCATGCACTCGAAACGCGGGTACCGGGTACACGTGGTTGCCGGAAATTGACTCGCGAGCAGGCGCTTCATACACGTGTGTCACTCGCACTCGTTTGTCAAGTTGCCTGTGAGCTGTACTGTACGTGAACCTGAGTGCATTGCATGCATATACTGCATAGTGGGAAACCTTCGAGGGAGAAAACCTTCACAAATTTCGCAAATTTACAGCCACCCAAAAAGTTATCTCCACAAATTTTAGACATGCTACACCCATTTAATATGTGATCAGTTTAAATTAATATTCCGCGAAAGTTTATTTATTTAGGGTCGTTCAAGCCTAGTAGCCAAAGGTTCAAACGCGCACAAAATCAAAGCCCTCCTTTATTAACTTTGTTTTTGATTGCACCGGAAATAAATAGGTTGGGGTGGTACTGTGCAGTAATATGCACGAAATACATGTATGGGCATATTTTTGACAATACACCACGTGTGCATGCGTTTCTGAATTTTCTCCAAAGTACATGTATATACATGTACTCAACTCATTTGTAATGCAAGCTGTCAAAACCTTGCAAATCCAGTCCCTATGGCATTCACTATGCTGAGATATATGTGTGTGTAATATTACCATTTTTATGCATATGCTAACAAGTATGTTTGATGTCACAATCATGGGATAATAATAATTACTGACCACTACTAACAGCATGCTACGTACGTATGTACAATCGAGTGCCAGTTAGTACAGTGCGCATGCGCAGATGAAAGCAGCACCGTAGACCACACCCCTCACTGCAGGCCAAGAGTAGCTGCTCAAACTCACCGTGTAATGGTGACGTTCTCACTCCGCTCGAACGTCGAATCTACCACCAGACCATGACAAAGAGGGGACATCACCTCTCGCTTCGCTCGAGGCTCGGTGGCCTGCCTGTCGAAACGCGCAGCGCTTGCGCCGCTCGCTCGAGCTCGAGAATGCATCTCTATGGCCCCTAGGCCCTGGCAACCTCGTTTGTGCACACGACACACCAATTCTGACCAATCGTGAGTCTTCTCAACTTGTAGGAGAGCGCATCTTTTATGCCCTCCAGGTTAGAACACGGACTATATAAGAAAATTGATCGTCTGAAAAATATTTTTCGTTGTATATATATAATAAAATGCATAATCTAATTAGTGCAAGAAAATTGGCATTCTAGGATTTTCATAGTGTATCTTAATGTAAAGTATGACAACCTTCACCAGAAAATCGCACAAAATTTGAAATCATTTTTTTAAGCTTATGTTCTATTTGAATAAACACGATATTTTGTTCAGAGGGCATAGTGTGTGATGCTCCCCCCATGCCAGTGAAATGCAGAAGCTTTGGAATTTTTAGCTCTAGAGATTGATGCTTTTCACTTGTTTAAAACTGCATTTGAACCCAGCCTTTTATACCTAGTACTCTATACTAAACAGGATTCAGAGCGGCCTGGGGACAAGGCTAGAATCAGGGTTTTCTGTGGGGAATATGACTCAGTACATGTAGTGAGTCATATTCCCCACAAAAACATCAAAACGTGTCACTGTTGAGGTCTAGAGTCGATCTCAGACTCCATCTCTGCATCAGCATCAATGTGGCTTGCAGATTGTGTACAAACTGTATTGATGACCATTAGAAGTACATGTATGCAGCTACTGGGGTGTGGTCAAGTATTTCATACTATGTACAATTTTACTATGTACCTGAGACAGTAAACACGATACTTTCTGTACCTCCACCTGCACCACTCATGCATGTCACTGTAGAAGCCTCAACAGCAGTAATACGCAGTGTAGACTCCAGTGTAAGTTCCCCAGCGACATTAGTATTGTTTGTTACTGTTGCATTTGCTGTTATACTCCCATCCATAGTACTTGCTTCAACATCTCCAAGCATATTTACAGTTGACAACTGAAGTGATCCACCTTGTCCAATATACTCAGTACTACTCCAAGCAAGAACTAAGACTGGCAAGGTTGATGGGCCTCTTATTGTACAAGTGAAGATGACCTCTTCTCCTTGACATGCACGATTTCCTTCACGTAGTGTACTTCTTAATTCTTGACATGATACACCAACTATTGCAACTACACGTACATGTAAATGAATAATAATGTGCACCAAAAACAAAAAAAAAATCAACTTTGTCTTTTATAACACACATGTACATGTTGTATTCTTACAGCTAAAAATGTATACACATCACGTAATTATACTCACCAGATAAAATTATCAGTGACAAACGTAACTGTTTGAACCAGCCCTGTTTAAA
The DNA here is from genome assembly GCA_963930775.1 of Cliona cf. orientalis. NCBI lineage: Eukaryota > Metazoa > Porifera > Demospongiae > Clionaida > Clionaidae > Cliona > Cliona cf. orientalis. The sequence goes on along the minus strand of OZ005690.1, from coordinate 13,636,251 downwards.
GGAATAATGAAGTACATGCATGTACAATAATAATATACAGTAGCAGTCAAAAAAATGGTGACGCTTCCATTCCATTCTGTCCCGTTCAGACACCGTTGCACCATTCATGCCAGCCATTCCGTTTCCGTTCCGTATGCACGCGTGCATAATGGTAATTAGGTGTGGTCTTTCGACGTGCAAAAAAGAAGGGCCAGCTCGTTGACTCGTCTACTAGAATCGATAGTTTCATACTGCTACGGTCTTCTAAACTGTTTTGGGGCAGTTCACTACTGCAGCTCTTCAATTTTGAGCAAGTTCTGCGATCGAGGCTCGACTGGGTTCGAAGTCTGCTATCAACGATCGATCTCGCGTTGCCAATTAACGCTGATCGCCTCCAAATGCGATCGCTTGGATAGAGCGATGCTTTTTTTGGCTTTCTTAGGCTCTTGAGGTGTCATTTTCGTGCTAGCTACGATTGGAATAGTCGACTGCATTTTCCATCACGTCGGCCTCCGCCCGTCCCGTTTCCATTCTTGGGCATGGGGAATAACTGTTTTACTTCCATCTCGACGGGGCAGAACAGAACGAAAACGTCACTGTTTTCTTTGTCCATGTACAATGTATATGTACAATTGTATCTACACATTTAAGTATACCAGTAATACAATTTACATGAAAGGTGAACACTACTGTTGCACTCGTTTCTGGGGGGTGGGGGTGTATCACAGCTGCATATACAGCGCCACATTACAATTTCTCTGCCCAATGTTATTACCCTGCGTGCATGTGCAAGGGGTAAAGTAATCAGTTTTGTCTGTCGTTAGCACAAAAATCGCCAGATCTGGAGATCTAGGCATCTGAGTGACTCATAAATACATGTACAATGTATCCGTCAATATCGCCGAAAAGCTGGCTTCACTATGCTTCAAATCATTTGGCAAGGCCCACGAGTGTCACAAACACATATGTACTGCGTTTTGTTGGCCACACCTATGGACACTACCCACTACATGTATGTGCTTTCTGCTCATGTGCACAACCTGGCACAATGTGTAGGTAAAGGTCGTCCACAGACTGCTCGCATCATTGAGCTCTTTGACCATAAATACAGACCTTATGATAACGGTCGGACATCGGACATTTTCCGGACAAATAGCCAGTATGTCCGGCCATTGACTTGATTATCCGGACATTTTTTTTCCGTTCAATCAATGCAGCATTCAATAGTGCAGTTCAAGCACTAATGACTGACTAGCATCATAGATAATAGAGGGGGGAGGAGGGATTGGAAATGCGTGTACAAAGTATGGGGATGCGACGGCGCATGCTCGCCACGGCACGCCCCCTTCGCGATGATAATACAGACAGTACATTACAGTTACAATTAGGGCCTTATATGGCATCATGTGGCCTTATAGCTAGACTAAACCTAGATCTATGGCTAAACCAAGCGTGGGGAGAAATTAAAACACGATTTTGAACAGTCTTTTTTTACGTTTTACATACCTCGTATAAAACTTGGAGGAATTTTTTTTCACTATCGGCGAGAGAACTCGAAGTGAGAGCGATTGGGCAGTGTCTATGGATGCCTACCATGTGCTCTAGAAGCATCCGCGAGCTTTCTGGGGGTAGCACTTGGGTATGCTAGCTTTATTAATAGCACAAGTCATACTCAGATTGAATTTATCTGAGCTTGTTTGGCCCTTGTTGCGCTTGCTTTATAATAAAGCACTACACTTCAGGTCATCGTTAGCACTCGTTGGCTGATGCTGGATCTATCGAGGCGTTTAACGAAGGCCTACCTACACCTCTTGCAGGTCCCAGGAAAATTCCACAAGGCCGAACGGCAGCCCACCTATAAGTCTATTTAGGAAAGTCGCCTGATTCTTGCTTCTTTTGACTTCAGCACCTCGGGCGACTCGGCTACAATACACAAAGACTCTCTCTCAGGCAAAAAATACAGCCTTTGCGCCTAGCACCTACCAACTACACTGACCACAATGACTCAGCAGCTGTACATCTGCTAGTGGTACTGTATGAGCTACATGTCATTGGACTATATAGTACTGCCAACATACCTGCTATAGCATTGATAGTTCACTAACATTATAGAATTTTATTAATACAAAATTAACGTACATTGGTGTCCGGGCATTTGGTGTAAATGTCCGGTCAAATTTCATTTTGATCAGACATTTTGACTGGCTATACAAAAAATTTGTCATAAGGTCTGTAAATATGCTCTGATATCGACGCTGCAGCACACAGGGTATGTGCTCTATAGAGCTCTAGTTTCTTATTTTCGTGGCACCCAATATATCCATAAACACTGTAAAATTTTGCACCGTGTGAAATTTCCTGCTATAGGGCACATGAGTAGATTTGATTATATACAAAGGGCGTGGCCAAAACATTGTGGAAACATACATGTACATGTACAGTAGGAGGCATAAAAACGGTGACGTTTCCGTTCCGTACCGTTCCGTCTAAACGGAATGCGTCCGTTCCGTTCGCCGTTCAGTTCCCGTTTCGCGCGCAAGCGATCAATTAACACGTTGGGCGTGTCTTACCAACGTGGCAGAACCAGAGCTAGCTCGTTCGCTCGTGAACCTACAATCGATGGTTGTACACTTCTACTGTCTTCTAAACTTCGCTGGGACACTGTGCTGCTGCCACTCTTCTGATTTTAGTGTGTTTTGCGATCGCCGCTCGACTGCGAGCGATTTTTGCTATCGTCGATCGATCGACCTCGGATCGCTGATCGATTCAAATCGCATCTACAACTAGCAGATCGACTGAAGTAGTACTCCTTTCGGCTTTCTTGGACTCCTCTGGCGTGTAGTTCGAGCTAGCTACGGTTTGCGAAGTTGGTCGCACCATTTGTCGCCTGCTCCACCCCCCGTTCAGTTCCCGTTTTTTGTTGAACGGAACGGGCACGCATTTCCGTTTAAACGGAACGGGACGGGACGGAAACATCACCGTTTTTGTGCCTCCTACTGTACATGTGCATGTATATGGCCAACTATTTTCAGTGTTACATGTACATGTAGCAAATATAACCATTACTACATGTATACTGCCATCTAGGTGATGGCATCCTCAAAACTCAGGCCATGATTTCTTAATTTCTTGTTTCCTGTGCACATCAAGATGCCAAGAGTGTGTGGTGGCAGGGTTGCGGGGGGGGGGGGGGGGGGGGTGCAATGTTATTCCCCTCCCCCCCCCCCCCCCCCCCCCCCCCAGAATTCAATCCATAATAATACAATTAATACATGTATGTAGTATTATAGCACAAATAATACATGAATATACATACACAAGTAACTTATACTACCACTATTCACATTTGACTCATTGGACCTCTAGAAAATCATTATTTACTCATGTACATATGCATGGTAGCAGCATATATACACGCATGTACAAAAATCCTGTATGCAACCCTGGGTGGGCGTTTATCATCCCATTACAGTGGAACCTCACTTCTACCATGGTTGTAACAGTCTGACCAATCAGATTGCTCAAATGGAGGTCGATAAATCACTTCTCAAACCTACAAGAGATTTATCAACCTAACAAGTAATTTATTGACCTGCGAGTGGCGCGTGCGCTTGAAAGGTAATTAAGTGGGTGGAGTATTTGGATGCAAGGTCAGCAATTTTTCTAACTGCTGCATGGCTGCTTCAATACTTCAAGAAGAACCGTCGTTTTCATACTTGATCAGCGAGATATCACTGCAGCAGATGACGTTTAATTTTAGTACAAGCCAGGCTGTCCGAAAATATTTTAACAACGAAATATTCGCAATTTACGGTAGTATGTAATCCTTCAAGAAGCAACTGACAAAGGCTTTTCAGGCAAGACTGGATTGATACTATCCATGTAATTTTATCTAGCTATAGAATACATTTGCTAAGCTCTAGCTGGACCTATATGTACATGTATTACCATATTATAGCCGGAAAATTGGTGGGGAATTTAATTTGGCGGTTTGGCGATCTATACTACAACTGCAAAATTGAAATCCACCAACTCGCATATATGCGTATAGCGATCCCGTACCAAGCCGCCAAATTTAAATTCGCTAATATTCTTGCAATAGCGATTTTGGGCTCAATCGCCAAATTTACGTGTAATTCCGGCCAATATTTCCGGCTATACGGTATTAATATTCATACTGGTAGACTCATATATCTGGCAGTTTCACTTATCTGGCATGCATGTAGGCTTGGTCCCATGCAGGTTGGATAACTGGGGTTCTACATAATAGTTAGACATAGTTTAGGAGGTTTCTATGCGATTTAGAAGACCAAAGAACTCTAGAATCCTGAGCAAAGCGAGGGTTCTATGAGAGCCCTGAAGTCTTCTAAATCATATAGAAACCGATTAAACAGCGTCTAACAAGCTTGTAGATCATCATAGTTAAAATTAATTGTAAAGCCAAAGGGCAAAACTTGTAGGTGACTATGAAAATCTAGTAGGTAACTATATACATGACAGGCGTAGGAACATGCATAAAGTTGGAGGGGCCAAAAGATAGCAGCACAAGAAGTGCGCACGACTTTTTTGACCACACCCACATTTCCTTCGAACCACGCCCATTTTTGCATCAACGAGGCTGTATGACAAGTGAGGCAAGAGGTTTCCTGGCTGTAGAATGAGCAGTAAGTCAAGTAGAGCATACTATTTAGCTGTTTACTCATGAAATTTCGTAAGTTGACTCAGTCAGGCCTATGAAATATCTGCTGATAGGCTGTATCTTGGGCTCTCTGGCCAGTAATCGGTCAGATGGTTGAGGGGGCCATGCCCCCCACCCCCCCTCTTCCTACGCCTATGCATGTGCATGTACATGTATGAGAAGTTTGTAAGTGACAATGGCACATACATGTACATGTAGATATCTATCAGTAGCCAATCACATTGCATTATTCGTTACAGCTACATGTGCATGTACATATACGATCTAATATTATATTCATAGCCATTATACTACACATACATGTATATGTATACTATTGTACTGCTGCTTCTGGCCTCCATGAACATCGATCATTATATCCCCAGTAGCAATTTATTTTTCTGTGGTTATGAGGTACATGTACATGTAATTATGGTTTAACCTAGCTAAGTAGCTACATGTACGGTGAAATTATGATGCAACCTACATGTATGAGATAATTATAAGAAAATTCAGGGCCTCGATGGAGCCTTTCTGAGACTTGATAATGTAAATATGTAGAGTATCTTACGTGTGTATCCAGCGAATACATGTACATGTATCTTACAAGCAGTGCGTTACCTTCTCTGATAAGCACTGCTGGTCAGAACTTCATGCGTTCTTTGTGGCATATAATGCCGTGGATAAATAAAGCTAGCCTTGCACTATATGCATGCATCGACTGGCCCATGAGACTTAGCAATAATTTTATTCTTCATCAGATCGCTACAGTACCGATCACAGGTAACTTGACAAATGAGTGCGAGTAGCGAGGAGGTGGCTCGCGTGGCCTGGACGTTCACATGCAGGTGCAAAAGGCGACTTCGACATGCAAGCGCGAGTACTCGCACGCTCACACATATCTGCACGCACTCGCGAGTACGTATAGAGCGTGGTCCAATTATTGCACCAACAAGACAATAATGGCAAGATCCGAGACAACAGGCTGTTTGTGCACTTATCGATGAACACTGGTGAGTTTACTGAGTGAAGAGAGGTAGTAAAAGATTCGCTAGGTATAGATAAGCTTCCTATTCACTGTATTTTTTCATGATGAGTCTCAAGTACTCCTGAACGTGATTGTGAGCACTGTCACCCACCGAGGTACGAGACTTTTAGAAAGCTTTAGCAAGCTGATTGAGAGAAGAGAGGCAGTAAACTATACCTACATGTAGCTCACAAACTAGCTAAATTTTTTTTTGCTGTCGAGTCTCGAATACTTGTGTGAGCCCACGCGAGCGTGTGCACTCAAAACGCGGGTCCTGGGTACACGCGGTTGCCGGAAATTGACTAGCCAGCAGGCGCTACACTACACGCGTGTCACTCGCACTCATTTGTCAAGTTACCTGTGAGCGGTACTGTAACCTGCTATCAGGTGTACAAACCCCTGCAATGCTGTATCTACCCCATAAAAATTGTGTTTGCATAGGCGGAAAACATTGCAAATGCATGGCTTCCCTATACAAATATATGGGGACCCTTCAAAGGGCTGTAACTTTAATTCTAAGGTGTGAATCAAAATTCCGCTACCTAGAAACTTCCAGGTATGACCCATTCTGCATGCTCATATCAATAATTTGTCGTGAATGTTTTCCCAGAGTCTCAAACATTAAATTTCTTCTTCTACTTAGTGTGTAATTTCAAGAAGCAGACACACTAAGCAGAAAAAACTGTCCAGAAATCACCATATAGTTGAGCTGGATGCATAACAGACTGCAAGCAGGCAGCCTATACCTCAATTTCTATAAAAGTGGGTTAAGGTCGTCACGTCCCTATGCGCGCGTAGCCACACCCCTCACGTAGTGTGTGGGCAGAAACATTGCAAATGCATGGCTTCCTATACAAACATATGGGGATACTTCAAAGGATCATAACTTTAATTCTAAGGTGTGAATCAAAATTCTGTTCCATCAAATTTTCAGGTGCGATTCATTCTGCGTGCTCATCACTGTGAATAGTTTATCATGAATAGCTTCCTAGAGTTTCAAACATTAATTACTTATGCATTTAGTTTGTTTCAAGGGGACCACACAAAAAATGGTCCGAAAACCACCACACAGTTGAGCTGGATGCATAGTAGAGCCATTCAATGCAAGTAGGCATCAAAAAGGCACTATTTGTGACGCTCGTGGACCATGTCCTTCGATTTGAAGCACACTGAAGCCCATTTTTCGCCAAATGTGACTGATTCATTGCGCTTACCAGTCGGCTCAGGTGCCTAGACCTTGATTTTTGTGCTAATGACGACGACACGATCGATTACTTTACCCCTTGCAGATACACATGGGGTAATAAGGGCCGGGGGTCCAAATATTTCGAAATGTATGGACGGGGGGAGGGGGCGAACAAAAAAACTGCGGGTCCAAATTTGTCGTGACAGACCCCCCTCAAGTCTAGTCTCGTGCCCAGCCCCCTTCATGCACGCGCGAGAAAGGGTCTGGTCAAAAGGGTCGCACTTACGCGTCCGGTTGGAATGCAATAATTGGCAATTGAGGTGTGCGTACAATAGAAACTAACCGCCACTTCCGTATCGTGTGCATAGACCGAGCGCACGCGCGTACGCGGTATATGTACGGATCACGCATAATTATTACATTCCACTAATGTCATGTGACCATGGTTCTGCAACCTGATTGGGCCGCAATATACGTACCTCGAGGACAAGGAAGTGCGACCCTTTTGACCAGACCCTTTCTCGCGCATGCATGAAGGGGGCTGGGCACGAGACTACCTCAAGTCAAACACACACGAAAACAGAAAATCAACCCCACACAAAAATCACCCAGCATACATAATGTCTTAGGCTCACCCCAGGTACCAGGTCCTGACCTATGGAGACAAGGCTAGTAAATAATCTCAGTAATAATAACTCGGGCTCCGCGAAATGATTATGGGCGTATTTAGCTTCTACTCTGATCTGAGACCAGACCATTAAACAAGATCATCAGACTGCCAGTGCTGGCCAACCTATACAGTGTAAAGCTAGTAATCTCACCATCTCGCTTGGCTAGAATTGAAGCAACACAACGGTCACAGACTCCGCTAGCGACCCGCACGGCCGTCTTGGTAGATATTTTTTGGTGAACAGGAAGTGGTGGCCTATATACACATCCAGAAATGTCAACGACTCGGTCCTGTTCCAATACTGTATTCGATATTGATTCGATAGGGTTCACGTTCCAATTCCGCAGATACCGGTCGAGATGGTACCCTACAGCGATACGAAATGAACCATACAGAAATGGTGCTGTATACCGATATCTATTCAGTAGTGTGGTTGTGCAGTAAGCTATCGAGATCTGCAATGGGCTATTCCATTTATTAAATGTACACCCCTACTGAGGAACATTTTGAGGATTTGACCCCCAAGACATCATTATCAAGCCCACTATCCTCTTGGACGCAATTAAATTTGGTGATAATCCCCATATGGACCAATTAAAACACAAAAAGATGCCCTGGACACCCTAATGAAAAGTAATCCTGCATCCATAGGACAAATTAAATTTTCCTCGGTACCCTTGTACCTGGTTGAACTACCCCCTCAGATGCCTAATAACAAGCATGATACCCCTTAGACAAATCATATTTTCAACATTTTACCCTCAGGACCAATCAATTTTTGATGTTTTACCCCATAGACGCCATTAAAATAGGTTCAAAAGACCCCCAAAGACGTAATTATCTTCCTCAGTAGGGGTGTACCTTCATTAAATGGAATAGCCCAATCGCCAACGAATCGATCTCGAAACTGTAACATGTGTAACATGGATCACGTGAGATCTTCGCTGGCTAGCTAAGGAGAGAGCCAGCTACTGTCCGGGGTGTTAGTGTCGGATCCGATAGACCTCCAAATTATTGAACCTCTGCCCGGGAGTTTGAAGCAGTACTAAGTAGCTGCCACAGCGCATCTGAAGTATGTACACATGTGTACTTTAATATAAAATAAATAAATGGTGTGTGCATGTGCAGAGGGGTGAGAGTGTGGTGTGTGTGTGGGGGGGGGGGGGGGGGGGGGCATAGCCCCTTCACTTTTTGAGTATGAACTTTCTTATACTAAATAGCTAATTTAGGAATTCATAATGGCATTGAGAGACAAAGATACTTTGGTTCATTTTAATTTTTGAAATACATGTACCAATTTTTACTTGTGTATTTTATATCATGCATTGTTGAAGTAAATTTTCTTACTGCCTGAACGAGCCTAATTACGCAGGAATAACTGACAGTCTACGCTAAGACCGCCTTAATTGGCTCTGGAATGCGGTTTGAGCAGCTGTACAGTAGTATATGGGCGACCGCATGGTGGAATAATGCATGTACTAAAATTTTCGTAGCTACGTGGACATAAGAGATGTAAGCTACACACTTAAAACACACGGTGCAAAGGGCTTATAGAACACCTGGGAGTACAAGATCATAGATTCTGGCCGCTCATTCGAGCAGAACAAGGCCTAACGGTCCTTAGGCGAGTCTGGCCGCCTCCAACTTTAGTTGAGTGTTCAACATGCAGCAAATAGCCTCCAGCAGTTCATAGTTACAAATCTGGGAGCTAACTTTCAGGTAAGTATCTTGACAAATACTGGAGACATACCGTTGTCGTTACCTCCAGAAACACCAGCTCAAATATCAGAAATAATTCAACAATTCTCACAAAAATAGCTTCATGTACAATACTGTAGTACTAACTAAACTAACTGAGGCTAATAGATCTACCTTACTACTAGTCTCTGTAACAGGTTTCAACTCCCTACCTACAACTGTTTGTTATTTATGAACCGATCTTCATGGCCATCTCCAGTCATCGCTCTGTTTCGGCGAAGTTCAAGCGAGTGTTCAACCTGCAGCAAACTGTCCTGGCTGCTTGATTAATTGGTCACATGAACATTCCATCCCATAGATCATTGGCCTGCCTTGGCTTCCGGTAAATCCTTGCTCGTGTTCAGATATAGCTGCACAAAATCTAAAAAAAAGTGAATTTGTAGCCGTGTACGTGTCGACCAGTGGTGTGACGTCATGCATAGGGCTTTAATCGCTGTTAGCTTACGCGAGGCATGTGCAAATAATTATATTCATAGACCACCCTTCCTGACTGTGGCGCACGTATACGTCTACCGCGGTGATTGATGATAAGATTCCATAGTACAGTGTAGTCCACCTAATTCGAATCCGCTTACCACGAATTTTCTTCTAATTCGAAGTCTTTCCAATTCCCCACATAGAGCTAATACATAAATTCGAAATGGCACTTTCGCTTAATTAGAACACGCACAAGGTCTAGTATACGGACATGCACATATAGTATACGGAAAATTGATCACGTGGGCATCACATGGCTGCAGCTGAGTTCGAGTGCATGCAGCTGCACTAGCCAGAAGTAGCTATATCTAGCAGTATTAGGTTCTAAACTAAACTGTAAGCTAGAAATAGTAGATAGAGTGGACAGTCTGCCTCTAGAGAAGAAGAAAAAGGTTGTTGCATCTGAATATGTAAAGATTATTATTATGTATGGTAGCTATTATCCCTTTAATTCAAAATTATCATTCATATGAGCTAAATTCGAATTAAGTGGATGTTGCTGTAATTCAAATTTTCCTTTAATTCAAATTATTTCTGTGGATTTGTAAATTCGAATTAAGTGGACTACACTGTACCACTTAAGGAGGTCTTAGCGTAGACTGTGATACAATTTTAGCCCCCAAAATGCCTCAGAAAACATCTGGTAATACCTAAAATGTGCCCGGATCTGGAAAAACCCGGCATGTCGCGAGAACGTGCAAGCAGCGCAATGCGCGCTTTTAGTACCTCAGGTCAAAAAATGTCCAAGTCGAGATTTTGTCATATTCATGTCAAAGAACCTTTCTACTAACCTTTGCCACCACCTACAGAGGGTAAACGTAAGTTACCAAGGCAAAATAAGCATTCATTTTGACCTACCTAGTCTGTACGGCAGCCGTACACGGAGCCCGTTACTATGGGCGCTAATTAGAATTCTCTACCTAGATACAGCTAGATTCATCAAACTACTGTACGTTCGCTCACCTTTTTAACTTCTTGGGCATCTAAAGCCCCGTTTAGGCCAAACAAACTTAATTACTAGTTTCTCAGGCTTTCAAATTTCAAAACCCATGCGGGAGGCGGCTTTTTATTTTATTTTTTAATGAAAAATGGGCGTGGCGATAATGGCCACGCCCATTTTCGCTAGTGCTGCACGTGGATGATACACAAGCTAGTGCTGAAATACAAGTATTGAAGTCTATCCAGAGAGAATATCTAGCCTGACAATCAAGTTTAGCTTTCTATTTAGTAGAGAAAAGTTTCATCAGTCGTACTAACCTTGCAAGATGACAAGATTTAGCCTGCACCAGATGACGTCATCGTCTTTGAAGAAAATAGCTAGCTAGCTGCTGGCTAAATACCACTTTCACGGAGACTTCAGTTGTGAGATGTCAACCAAACTGTCTCGAGATGCCAGAAAACAGTTAGTTTCATGAACTCTTTACTGTATGTTCCATTTTTTTGTCTGTTAATTAAATTAATTAGCACGTGACTGCTCACGTGAAAAATAAATAAAAAAGTCTTGCTTTCTCAAAATTTGATGCGGGCGGGCCTGAGAAACTATTAATTAACTTTGCTTGGCCTTACACGCAGTGTTTAACGCGGATTGGAACGCGCGTTAATTTAACTCGCATACGTATAAACGCGCTAACGCGCATTGGAAACTGGATTACGTAACCCACCTCAGGATGTGGGTTGAACCCGGATTGAATCTGGATTAGGCGCGAAATGTGTGCGTGTAAACAGCTGACGCGAGTTAAAGGAAGCGGGTTGAAGCAGCTAGCCACCACACAGTGACCACAGAGCAATTATGGCAACCCCAAGCACTTCTCGTGGCTCCTCATGGTCAGACAATGAGGTCAGGGCTCTCATCAGTATCTGGGGTGAGGATAATATTCAAGAGGAACTGGATGGAGCTGTAAGAAATCAAGTGATATTCAACAATATTGCAACAAAGATGCGTGAGAGAGGCTATGAGAGAGATTGGCAACAATGTCGAACAAAAATAAAAAATCTAAAAAAAGAATACAGGCAGACAAAGGATCACAATGGGCAAACTGGAAGAGGGAGGAAAGTCTGCAAATTTTACAGGGAGCTGGACAACATCTTAGGGCACCGCCCAGCATCGGTACCAGCAGTTTTACTGGACACTGGTACCACCAACAGCAGCAGCAGTTCCACTGAAAACCTTCAAGGAGACGATAGTACTGAAGGAAGAGAAGAAATCGAAACAAATAGTAATAAACATACGATTATAATGCAACAAAATAAATACTAATGTCATACATACATTTCTCGTTTGTCAATAGATGGAGATGATGTTCAAGCGAATGCACCCTTGGACAGTGCACTTGTTTCCGAGGCAACACTGAGCAGCACAAATGAAACTGGGGAAGAAACAGGTGTGCATGTATGATAGTAGTGAATGTATTATGTACCTACATAATCAAATTATTGTGCACTCGCTCACACTCACACATACACCCCCTAGCTACTCCACCCGCAAAGAAACGGAAAGTGCAAAAGAGGAGTAAGGCAGAGAGGACAGTGGAGAAGGCAATGGAATCCTTCATGGCGTACCAGCGTGAAGCAGAGGAGAGATATCAGAGGAATGAAGAGGAACGTTGGCAAAGAGAGATTGAAATGGAAGAAAAGAGAAGGAAAGAAGATCAAGAACATGAGATGAGGATGATGAGGATGATGGCCCAGATGTTCCAGGGTCCGGGTAGCAGCTATCACAGGCAGTACGAATTTGATTATTTACCATCACAGCACGATAATTATGATTAACTATGTACTATTCAACTGCTGCTACCATAATACAATATTCTTTAACCTGCTGCTGTTACATGTACATGTACCATAATAATAATATTTCTAGCTACTGCTGTTACATGTACATGTGTATTGGTACGTAAATATGCTACATGGTTTGTTCCTTAGTTGGCAAAATGAGACGTTAGAGTATTTCTAATGCTGACAGCACTATCTTGTGGCTGAGCTGCAACTGAACTACACTCACTCCCTTGACACTCGACTCCATCTAACCACTCCTCACTGAATTCTTCTCCATGACGTTCACAAATATTGTGCAATACACAACAAGCAGCAACTACTTCCGGCACATCACCAACGTCCACATCCAACCGCTTAAGCAAACATCTCCACCTCCCTTTCAATCGTCCGTAGCAATGTTCAACTACCACTCGAGCTTTGCTTAGACGATAGTTGAATTGCTTCTGCTCAGTGGTCAAATGCCCATTGTTAGGGTGTGCTTTCATAAGCCACGGCAAAAGGGGATAGGCAGGATCACCAAGCACAACAAGGGGTACGTCACTTCCAGCTATCTGCTCTTTCCAGTCAGGCAATAGATTGCCATTTTGTCCCTTCTGATACAAGCTTGAGTTAGCGAAAACACGAGCATCATGAACTCTACCTGGCCAGCCTACGTATACGTCGATAAAGCGCCCTCGATGGTCAACGGTTCCTTGTAGGATGATGGAGTGCCAACCTTTGCGGTTATATATAGTAGTCGGCTGGACATTCTTTTGGGGAGATAATAGGAATATGAGACCCATCCACAGCTCCAGCACACTGGGGAAAGCCATACTCATTCTTAAAGCCATCAACAACCTCCCTTAAAGCAGCTCCTGTAGGAAAAAGTATGTATCGAGGAAGCAGAAGCTTCACAATGGCAGAAGATACCTCCTTAGACACTAAACAAACGGTTGACTTCGACACACCAAATAAGTGGCCAATGGTGCGATAATCTGCTCCGGTTGCTAAAAACCACAGTGTCAGGGCTACACGCATATCGGTAGGAATTGCTTTCCTCATTTCAGTATCATTCTTCTCAATAGACGACCGTAGCTCATCACATAAGTACGAAAAAGTACACTGTGACATGCGGAAATTCTCTATCCAATCGTTCTGTGTGAATGTTGACTTCACGACATGCTCCCACCAATGACTACTTCTTTCTTTTGTCCAAAGCATTCTTTCTTGTGATAAATTCAAACATGCCACAGACATTAGCATCACAAACACCAATCGCTCTATAGCTTGCCTCCTATCAAATTCTCTCCTGCGTCTACTTCTTTTCTGTTTCATCAACGTCAACCTCTGAACAGTCCTGCGCTTACTCCTCAATAAATGGGCCCGAACTATCATAGCAGCAACACGTTTATCCATTGTCAGTGGTGTACTTGTATGTTTCCAAGCCGTTACTAGGCAATCCTGACCCCTGCGCGCATGCTCAGACCCCGAATGCACAATACTAGGAACAAATACTAACCTGTGAGCTTCTTCTTGTGTGTTTGCAAGCCATCGAGTCCTCCTTCTTCGCTCTTTCAGCATCTTTGTTGCTTATTCCAAATATTGAGCACCTCAGGTGACTGGTTAACTCGTGTCACAATCCATAATTGCGTTTACACACCACATCCTCAACGCGGTTTGTGGTTTCGCGTGTGGACAGAGATAACGCGCGTTAGAATGCGCGTTAATTAATCTGGATTAGTACGTGTAAACGGGGCTTAAGAACAATCGGCTGTTGTCAACAACGAAATTCAACTTCTTGCTCGATCTTTACGTTCATTTCGAACGGCTCCGCCCAGGTCCATTTAATTGATTTCCGGGTCACGCGTAGTATGCGGAAACGCCATACGCGTGCATAGCAACGTCTTTGGACCGTAATTTCTCGATTATTGGGGGTGTGGCGCGATCGCAAACAAAGCGCTGTATCTCCACAACGAAGCGCACAGTCGCTCTGAAACTTGAATGCAGGTTAGCCCTATGGTAGAGCTTATCAAATAGGTAGCTAACTAAAAAATCATAAAATTCGCTATATGCCGGGTTTTCCCAGATACAGTCACAAATCTCAAAATTTTCTGGGGGAGCATGCCCCCCAGACCCCCCTAGGAGAGCTATAAGCAGCAGGGGCCTTTGGCCCCAACCTAAAGGCCTATTCTGCGTCTGTTTGTATGCCCCTACCCCTCTGATGTGTAGATATTATGGTATTGAAGTCCTGTACCAAGTTTTAGGTCCATCGCAGGTGTGCAAGTATATGTTAAAAAATTCTGAAATATATTGAAATGAGGATCCCTGAAGATAGTGGCAGCAGCAGGAGAGCTGTTTTACACAACCTACATCAGGACAACTCTTGAAAAGACTGTGTGTAGCTCATAATAATATTATAATTGTTTCAACCAGTTCTTGGCTCAAAAGCCTTCGCACCAGCCGGCGTTGCTGACACGTACCGTTGACTCGAGTTGACCACCTGTTCTGTCCGCCATGCTAAAATTCTCCCATACAAAATCCCATAGTGTAAATTAACTTCCGGGTGCGTGATTCACTTCCTCGTGAATAAGAAATTTGACCAGACTGTTATATGAATTATCCACTGTGAACCAGAATTTGAACACCGTTTTTGGAGTGTCAAGGTTAATGCCCGTCACTCGACGTCAGTATCTCCATATTTTCCCGAAGCATCTTCCAAGTTCCTGAAGTGGTATATAGGAAAAATTTAATGTGCACTACCACTATAATATTGATCAATTAGCGTCAATATGCATACCATAGCAGTGCATGAGCCACGAGAGCAAATATAAATATGGTGGGCAATGTCTCTCTCAGCTCAGTATAGCGCTTGATATAGTCTGTTAACCATTTTCTTGGTAGCTTTCCAGCTAAATACTGATGATGTGTCCACAAAACCGCACCTTGCATAGTTGGTTCTCCAGCCGTGACCGTCGCTGTCATATATATGAGTGGTCTACTACAACATAATTAACCCTCGGCGCATGCGCGAGGGTTACTGTAGTTGGTTTGTCTGTCTGTCTGTCGGTCTGTCTGTCTGTTACCACGCTAGCTGCTACATACCTCGTTTGCGAGTCCAATTTGCGGTATTGCAAGGTTCCTTATGGCATTCCCAATTCATGATTTGTGTGGATTTCTCCGAAAACGCTTTGTTAGCCAGTTTCGGCGTCATTTGCCGATTCTAAGCTTTTTGACTTTGCCCGAGTTAGCGATAGCATGAATTAACGTATAAATAGGTTGCGCACTATATACGGTATATACGTCTATAACCCTCAGCGCATGCGCGGTTGCATCAATCCCGCCCCTCAGTCCACCAGCGAGCTTTTAACAATCGTGGCTTCTTCAAGTTCAATTCTAAGCGGCTTAGCTGCCTGTATTCTTGTGGTACCCTTTGACTCTCTGGCTTGTATGCATGCATGGAATTACAGTGCTTGAAACCAAGTGAGTTGCGATAATATTGGACATGCAATATTGCTCAGTGTACTTCAGTCTTGTGCAAAGGCTTTGCATCATAGTCCTTCTAGTTAAGATGTAGCTAGGTAAGTCCCCAAGAATTGGAGGTTAGGCTACAGTGAGGAAGGTTGAGTTGACGTCGACACCACAGTGTGGAGTTCAATACAACACGCTAGGGTTGTTGCTGCTATGAGCTGTTGAACCATCTTGAATAACACTGCTGTGCAAGTATAACATTAGCCTCATCCCTGTCTGGCCCTGGCCCCAGCCCTTTAGCTGCCCCCTTTTCTGCATGCAACTGTTGAAGGATGTAGCTTAAATGCCATGCAGCGCGCCGAGGGTTTTGTGCTCGAGAGAGCTCTAGTTTCTTCAAGAGATACAGATTGGCCCTAGTTGGGATCTGTGAGGTGCATAAAACTGAAAATTTCCACTATGTATGTTCAAGGCCCCCAGTCAGAGCCTACCCAACGCTGATGGCTGAATTTAATGGATGGTCGTAAGATTCTGTCCTAACACTCTCCAGTAGAACCAACACTGTACTCCAATTCAATTCACGATAGTTTGTGAGTGATGGTCTCCTTCATACAACACATTTGGAGATTTTTGTGTCTGGAGCATTTTCAGAATTATTTTTGAACATAGTGATGATAAGCAGCCAATCTTTCAAGAACACCAGTGTAGATACATTACAACCAGTAGTTTAACATAATATGTTGTAGATGAATATTGATTGTAAGAGTATCAATTCCTGATTTTTGTATTATGGTGCACTTGGCTCCCTTGACCCCTGCTTGGCCTGCTGACCTTATTAAAGGTGGCGCTAATATTAATCGTAAAAGCATGCGCAACCGTATACAATCACGTTCATACAACGTGTGCACAATATATTATAATGAATGCACACACGTTTGGTGCTTGTGCAATGCACTATAGCCCTAGGCGCATACGTTGTATAAACAGCGTACTTCCTGTACAAATAAGAAAATGTATGGAAAACGTGACCCCTTTGTGCAGACTAACAGGCAAGTTGATGATGTGAGTTGAATAGTTGATGTGCATGCAACACACAAACACCAGCCACATGCATCCCTTTCTTGATTACCTGGTTTAATACCTGGCTCCTCCCGACATTTGCAACCGGTCTGGTTTGGCGGGAGGCAGCTGATTGGGGTGCATGTGCCCATATTGCACCCAGGGGGGGTAGCCCCTGGTGTAGCATGCAATCCTCAGGCTTGGGGGCAATGCGGGGAGCCGGATACTTGTCGAGTTTCTTCTCTTTCCCTCCGTCCTCCCCTTAGCACACAAGAAGGGTTTTGTTAGTGTTCTCTTTTCAGGTTTGTGTTCTCCATTAGGGTATCCCAATGTGACTGGTGGCTGTGAGGGGTAGCTTCAGTGGGTTGCAGGGGAGCCAGGGACAGGGCCAGATATAGTATTTATAAAGTGCTCAAAAGTTACGAGGTCGACTGACAAGCTGGCTACAGTACACATGCGCTAAGCCCGAGCATGCCCCTCGATCCCCTTCTCAATCCCGCACATTTCTGTTAATTATCTTAGTTTAACCTCAGTTTCAACTGTATTGTAATGTCTAATAAATGTAAAAGTGTTTAATTATCCTTGGTTTTAACCTCCAACAGACCTGTACTGCCAGAATGCATCTCTCTGCCACTGCACTGTATCAAGCTACCGTATTTTGGGTTATTTCCGTTCAAAAATTATTCAAATTTTAAATTTTCATGTAAAGTAATTTTCGTACGCGGCGACCCCTTACCGTATACATTAACGTTATGAATACGCATGCGTTTACATTTCGTATTTCGTTTGTGTTATGACATTCGAAAATAAAACGATGACGGAAATAACCGAAAATACGGTATGTCTCATTCACTGTCATGTACACACTCCCTCTCTGTTGAAAATTTGACCAGTTGTCCCTGGCAGCTGTCTCCCTGACTTCATGGACAAATAAGTTGGAACATGACTATAAAATATAGCAATTCTATTGTTTTTGAATAGTACATGCAACAGGTCATTGTTTCATCCTTCTTTTGTGTATTATAATATCACTCAATTCAGCTGTCAGTTTGATAGTGTAATGGAATACAAAAAAAGTATAATATGTGACCGGATTTGGGAAAACCCTCAGTATGGGATCCGCGTGCGATTCGCGCAATGCGCGTTTTTAGTAGCTCAGGTCGAAATTTGTCAAAGTCCAGATTTTGTCATACATGTCGAACAACCCTTCTTCTAACTGTTGCCGTCTTCTACGGAGGCTAGTCGTGCTATACGAAGGCGAAATAAGCCTTCATTTTGACCATAGATCATATAGACTACGTAACCGGGATTGGAAACTGCTCACGTGAGCAATAGAGTCGCGTAGTAACGCGCTGGTGCAATCCGTGTCGCCCTGAAAACGCCCCACGAACGCGAGCGCTAACCTCCATTGACCACAGGAATTCGCCCATACCCGCAAAGAGGAAGTTGTGGCAGGTATGAATATGCACTAATAGCAAACCCACATAATCACTAGTAATACTTGCACCCTTCATAGAGCTGCGTGTGCATGCATTACTGAGCAAAATAGTGTTTTATAACAGAAAAAGTGTAAGTAGCTAAGTTGAGACACTTTTCGGGTTTGTTGGTGGGCCCTAAAGAAATATTTTAGTTTCTTGACACTTGTAACTGTTAGACCACCACCTGGGATACGAGGATAGAGCATGAATGTATAAAGCATGGGGAAGATTCAGAGGTAGGAGGACAAAAAAACTCACCTCTGGGATGCCTTTCTTGTCGGGACTGGAACTTCACAGAAACTAACTTGTACAACAACAACATGAATCAAATACATACTTTGGTAGTGTGACCACTAGGATAGAGGGTTGGACTCGTGATGTATGGGCTATTTAACAGGTGCTATTACCCTTTTAGAAACATCAATAATTGCACTGTAACGGCCATGGGGAGGAGGAAGCTCAGGTTTTACCTAAGGAAAAATTATGAAACCAAATTCAAAGTTTCCATTCCCTTGGAAAAGCTGAAGGTGGTACCGCTTCACCTATCCCTGCCATTATCAGTTTATGCGAGTGCACGTTTCCGATGGACAACATCTTGGGGAGAGGCTCAGAGTGACCACCCTACTTCCAAAGGGCTGGTCAGTAATTGGTGGTACTGATACAGCTGTAACCACCATCTACAAAGTTCAGTGCAGTGCTAGTGGTGCAGCCTCCACACGTTCAATTGTAATCGACAGTGACCTCACCTGGAAACTCACCATTGGTTCCATCACTATCACACCAACACAAGCTTCAATTGCTCCTAGCACTTTGACATGCTTGCAGCAAGTCATTGATCTCCTGGTTACTGTAGATAAGAGCAAAGTTTGCATTGGCAATCCTGACGAGCAGTACTCATGTCTACTGCACCGCGAGGATAACCTGTATGATCAAGCAGGTAATTACATGTATTTTAATCATAATACCCATAAAACCACAATTAATTATTATTGGCTTAACAAAATAATTAGGAACAAAGGTCATTGCTCGTCTAGATAATGGGGATAGGCGAACCATTCGACACGTAGAATGTTCGCTACTGATATTGGAGTCTTCTGAGGGATTGAGATGTGAACATTGCAAAGCGTATCGGAAGACACTGAACAAGGCAGTGAGTCGGAAGGAACGAAGCAGAGACGCAGCACCCAGCACCCACACCAACCATCGCTATCTTAATTCAGCTGAGATGATAGCGAGAATCAGAGAGCTACAACATCAGAATCGAATGGCGAAAAAAAGGATTGCCCGATTGACCCCAAAAATAGAAGAAGTGACGGCAAAGAGTGGGGTGAATTTAGACAATGATGTGAGTGATGATCTAAAGACTATCATGGCGGAAGAAGAAGAGAGTGTGCTACAACAGTACCCTGAGGGCTCCTTTCTGCACCTCTTTTGGCAGCACCAGAAAGAAGCCCTTTGCAGGAATCCGAAAGGAATGAGGTGGCATCCCATGATGATCAGGTGGTGCCTGTATCTCCGTCATCAGTCTAACAAGGCGTATGACACTCTGAGGGAGAGCGGTATTGCCCTGCCATCCCAACGCACCCTCAGAGATTACACCCATTGTTGTAAAGCAGCGACCGGGTTCTCAAAGGATGTTGACCAGCAGCTGGTGCTTGCTTCCAGAATCCTCACCTGTGAAGAATGGCAGAAATATTTGGTGGATGAGATGTATATCAGGTATGCCAAAGAATGACAGTAATAATTATGAAGCTCAAAGTTATAGATTCAATACAAATGCAGGGAAGACCTCGTATACGACAAATATACGGGAAATCTGATAGGGTACACAGACCTAGGTGAGGTGAATAACCACCTTCTGGCCTTTCAGCGGATGGTTGAAAGTGATGCATCAGAACCAGCTCAACCGGCGAAGTCCATATTGGCATTCATGGTGAAGGGTCTATTCACTGGGCTGAAGTTTCCCTACGTGCACTTCTCTAGCACCAAGTTGACTGGTGACTCCCTATTTCAGTTATTCTGGGAGGTGGTGAGAAAATTGGACTTAGGGTATATACATGTAACTTATTGTAAAGTCATTACATGGTAGCCTCGTCCTGATGCTCACTGATCATGTGCATGGAAAACCTGATGAGGGGCTGGGAACAAGGCTGAGTTAATAATAATAATTATGACAATACTGTACCATACACAGGTCCTTGGAGCCACCTTGGATGGTGTCTCGAATAACAGGCGGATGATCAAGCTGCACAACACATCAGCAGCACTCACCTACAAAGTGAAGAATTTGTATGCTAATGACGGAAATCGAGAGCTTTACTTCTTTTCTGATCCTCCCCATCTCCTAAAGACAGCAAGGAACTGCTGGGCATCAAAATGTCGATTTATGTGGGTAAGTAGGTAATCACAAGTATTAATAAAAAAAATTACCAGATCGACCCTTTCAATATAGTGCAACGGCAAGGAAATCAGTTGGCAGCACTTAGTAAACCTTTATGAGGGTGATGCAGGAAAGGCATCGGGACTTGCGATGCTACCTAAACTCAAATATGAGCACATTCATCTCATATCTTTCTCCAAGATGAGGGTAGACCTTGCTGCACAGGTAGTGTAACTAGAATAAAGATTACATGTATCATAATAAATTAAACATACATGAAAAACACAGGTTTTAAGTGAGTCAGTAAGCAAGGCTTTGACGCTGACGGGAGGCGAAAATACACAGGAGACAGCCAGGTTTACCAGCTACATGGACAAGTTTTTTGATTCTCTCAATGTATCAAATTTTTGCAATGGCAAGAAGCAGCGTAAACCGTTCCAGGATCCTTATCGCTCATCAAGTTATTTCCGTTTAAGTGTGAGTTTAATAATTAGGCTGGTATATTAATTTTTATCAAGTGATGTGTACACACAATAATACAGTGGCTTGAGAAGGAATTTTTACCATACCTTGATGAATGGGAGAAGAGCGTGAAGGAAAGGGACGGGTACAGTGATGCGCAAAAGAAGAGGATGCTCCTGAGTGAACAAACACTGCTGGGGCTACGGATGACAAGTAAATAATATCGTTTTACCATAATATTATTATTATAGCTATACATCATGATGCTGCCCCTCATTCATTCATCGATTTGGTGAGGTATCTATTCTCCCTCCCTGAAGTAAAAAAGAAGAAGCTTGCGTTCCTGAGTAACAACTTATGCCAGGATCCATTAGAACAATTTTTTGGATGTCAGAGACAGCGGGGAGGAACAAGTGACAACCCAAATGTACTGGAGTTTTGCCAAAACACTCAAGCTTTGAGAGTCGTAGATTCTTTTTGTCGAGGACCTGTGAGAGGCAATTGTAGGCAAAACATGCAAAAGAGTCATGCCAACATCGATTGATAAAGAGAACACTATTCCCTTACAAAAAAGACCTAAACGGAATTAGCATATAAATCTTA
This sequence comes from Cliona cf. orientalis, assembly GCA_963930775.1. NCBI lineage: Eukaryota > Metazoa > Porifera > Demospongiae > Clionaida > Clionaidae > Cliona > Cliona cf. orientalis. Next base: position 13,614,275 of record OZ005690.1, on the reverse strand, counting down.
TTAAGTGCTGCAGTACCTCAGATCATTTATATGTGCACACCATTGAAGCAAACAAAATTTAATGATGTCATGTAGTGTGTATTAAATAGAATATGAAAGTTCAGAGTTCGAGTATGAAGCTCTAGGATTCTGCATCTGTACTGGATTCGGACTTCTTGGAAGAAATTAGCTGCTTGCGCACCCCCTTTGACTTCTGTACCGGCTTCTTCTTATCCTGCTTATATTTTTCCAGCCATGCAGTAGCAGTGGAGTGACCCCGTATCTGAATCCACAAATCCATCATCATCTCAAGCAAGGCTGTGGCTGCATCTTCCTGCCAGTTTAAGGCCACCATTGTCCAATAAAACTGTACATCGTCACTAGCCATGATTTTCTCCTTGGCCTTGGTGAGTTGTAGTTCACCAGATCGTGCTACTGACTGAGTTTTCTGTACCATCATAATATGTTTACGGAGTTCCAGCTCTGCTGAAGCAAACATCGTGTAGGTCATATTGGAGATGTGCGTCAGTCCTCCCCTATCAATTCTCTCCATCCAATCCTTGGACTCGTCTTCCATTTCACTTGGATCTACATCATTAAGTTCAGCCAGGCACAATAACAGTTCATCTTTCAAGGGATGTTTAGAATCTTTTAATCTACGATAGATAGTTCTGGTTACATATCCTGCTACATGTCTCAAGGCATTGCGTTCCTTATAGTCTAATTGTTGTACTTGTACAGTAGATGATTCGGTTGGTTTTGGATAGTTAACTGTGATTAAATGGTTGAATACTTTGTCGGTTATATACTGAAATAGGGTAGGGGTAGGATCCACGACACCACACGATTTCAAAAAGGTAACCCATTTATCTTCAAATTCATCTGTGCTTCTTAACAAGTAGAGCTGCTCAAACATCTTCTCCCGTTTATTTTTTTGTTTTTTCATTTCTTTGAAGCATGACTGCAACATCGATACCAATTGGTAAGCAAATACGGACAACCAGTCTTTATTGGAAGTGATAGTATGCCAAGCTAGGACTTGTGCAGCACCTCTCTTGGCAGCTTTAGCTGGTGGTGTGAGCAACTCAAATTCTTCATCAGTTAGCACAGATTGAAATGCTTTTATGAATGTATAAGAGGTAACAATGTATATTATAGTAAGCTATGTTCTGGGCCTATACATGCACTATGACCACAGTCCTAGCCTCAAAGTGTACTCAACTTACCACAAGCTTCCTCTGACATGATGAAGTAGTTGGGGATTCCACAAACCACACTAACTAACCGTGAACACTTAGCGTAAGAGCATGCAGCTGGAGTACATAATATTAATAAGTATGAACGCGCGCGCGCGATGCGCTATGCGACACGGATTGCACCAATGGACTCTATTGCTCACGTGAGCAGTTTCCAATCCCGGTTACGTAGTCTATATGATCTATGTTTTGACCATTCATCGATCTACTGTACGTTCGCTCACCTTTTTAGCTTCTTGGGCATCTAAGAACAATCGGCTGTCGTTATCAACAACGAAATTCAACTCTTGCTCGATCTTTACGTTCATTTCGAACGGCTCCGCCCAGGTCCATTTAATTGATTTCCGGGTCACGCGTAGTATGCGGAAACGCCATACGCGTGCATAGCAACGCATTTAGACCGTAATTTCTCGATTATTGGGGGTGTGGCGCGATCGCAAACAAAGCGCTGTATCTCCACAACCAAGCACACGATCGGCCTAAGACTTGAACGCGGGTTAGCTCTATGGTAGAGCTTATCAACCATGCATCAAACTCAATTTTCTGAAAAAATCCCATACGGAGGGTTTTCCCAAATCCGGTCATATATACCTACATGTGTTTCAAAAATGAGGGAGCTTAGACCCCCTCCCCCCCCCCCCTCCCCCCCCCCCCAAAAAAGAAAAAAAAACATTTCTCTGTGTGGGGACACCTAATATCCTTTTTTGTATTCCATTACACTATCGAATCATAAGCACTCGCTGGATAAAGGTAAAAAAATTTCAAATTTTCCAGTGGGAGCATGCCCTCAGATTATTCTTTGAAGCCTGAGCCCCCACACGTACAGCATCCTCCGCCCTTATCAAAGATGATCATAGCAGGGAAATACTCAATGGGAAGAGAGACCAAGAGAGTACCTTGTGTGTACTACCTATGACAAAGGAGTCCCCTGGCAAAATCAAATGCAATTTCATCAATTCACCCATTTTTATTTTCATTGCCCCTTTAATCTAACTATGGGCAGTAAAGAGTGTACCCCCACACTCTTTGTTGCCCCATTATCTTTAAACTGGGCAGGAAAGAGTGTACCTCTACATTCTTTCCTGCCTGAAAAATGGAGGCAAGGTCCAAGTGTACCCCCACACTAAATTTAGACTATATGCCTGTCTTCATTCAATAGGCAGGAAAGAGTGTACCCCCACACTATTTCCTGCCTAAAAAACGGAGGCAAGGTCCAAGTGTACCCCCACACTAAATTTGGACTATGCCTGCCTCCGTTTTTCAGGCAGGAAAGAGTGTGGGGGTACACTCTTTCCTGCTCATTAGAATGGGCGTGGTCATCAAAATAGTGTAAAAGTGTACACATCCGGTATAGTATCCGGCCGGGGGGACAATTCGGGGGGGGGGGGGGGTCATCATAGAAACCGGGTAGTATCCGTTGGCATGGCCAGCAAAACGCAGCATTTGCGACGCTCATGGGTCTTGCCAAACAATTCGAAGCATACTGAAGCCAGTTCTTCGGCGATATTGACAGATACATTATATTTACGAGTCGCTCAGTTGCCTAGACCTCCAGATTTGGCTATTTTTGTGCTAATGATAAACAACGACAGGCAAAACCGATCACTTTACCCCTCGCGCATGCATGTGGGGTAAAAACTTGGAGTGACTGATCGCATTCCATGTCTGCAACACAAAGTCCCATTCCAATTCATCAGAATCTCCATATCCGTATCCATATAACACACAACCCACAGATGCACCATCAGCATTCCAAGCAGCAGCTGCTAGATTATAGCAAGGTGAAATTCTTGTCTGTGGCTTCATTTGTGCACAGGTTCCATGTGGGGTGATCTGGTATACTGTGCTTTGCAAGTCAGTTGTCCAGTAGAAAGGGTAAATAGGCAGTGGCTTTCAGTTTATACATGTACATGTATAGTGACAGAGACAGGTGCCATTCCCTGTACTACTGCTTGGTGGTTAAGTATTAAACTTATGGCAAGGTGCTTTCAATCCCTCTAGGTTGTTGATCTCTAGTTGCAACTGTTTTCCTTTCATATAAAAATTTCTTTCCATTCATGATATTTTTTTATATACAATATTGATCCTATAGCTCTAGTGCAGGCAATGTACATATACATTGCAGCAGCACCATAGATAATTTAGACTATGCACACTATGGCAGCAAATGCCACGTATACCAAATACAGGCATCATTTTGACAAACATCAACTTGTTTGCATAAAGTGAAATACAATGTACATGTACCTACATAGCCATAATACTTATTACCGTATTCACTCGATCAGACACCGCGGCTACTAATATTTCATCGTCCGAGTTTGTGCGGCGTTTATTAATACCAGTAGATTCGAAAGTACTGAAACTGAAATCTCGTACAGCACTTCAGAAATCTTTTGTGAAATCCCGAAATTTATGCTGAAATCTTGAAATTTCACAAATCTGAAATCTCGAAAATCGACCTGAATGTCCGTATACTATACTGGGTATCCCGTATAATCCCGCGTTCACATTCATCACATGAGCTATACACATACGTTTCTCGAGCCTAGCCTGAACTAGCTGCTGTTGAAACTGGGAGTAAGCTATATAAAGCTAACTAGCTAAGCTATACACCTCTCTGGTAATAGATTCTCAGTTTGATATTATTTACAGATGGTAAGCAATCAAAATATCATAGGCCTAGCTACTTGAAATAGTGATGTCAAACATTGGCTGGATTCGCTAAAATTTTTTACCTCATTTATATCAGTGACATGGCACAAAAATTATGATATTATGTAAGTTTGCGCATGCTATAGATCCAATGGTGAGGCACCCAGACCACTTATAGGGTAAGTTTGGGTGCTGAATTTGATGCATGCGTGGTTTACACAGTTTTTCTCTTCAAAGACAAGTTTTTCTGACTTTGTGCAATGTGGACTTTCAGAACTACCATTGCTTGTAATAGACCAATTATGCCATTTTTTGTGTTGCTTACTCCGGAGAATGTTGACGTGAATTAACCCAGGATTGAGACATAAATATGAAATTAATATAGGTCATATACATATCAGAGTGATCAGCTATACCTACTCTACACACTGGTGCAGCTACACACTGGTGCAGAGTAACACAGGGAAAACGCTATACAAATACGGGCATTACGTACGCCCGTATTAGCCGCGCATGCGGGTGCTTTCATTTTTTTTTTTTTTTTTTTCCGCAATAATCTACAATGTATTAAAACACAAAAAAAAAACCAAGAGTAAAGATATTCAATTCAGTGTACAGGGTGCGGGTGCGGGTGCTTTCATGGGAGTCCGTCTATCGAAAGACGGGTACCGTGTCAGCACGTAGTGGGACCAAATATGACGGGCAGATTTTACGGGAACCGTTCGTGATCCGTATTTATCCCGTCTATGTTACGTATTTGCTGAATATGTGCCCGTGGATGTCCCGTTTTTACACGGATCGACGGGCTTTCGTCGAGCCCGTCTCTTATAGCGTGGGCTATGAATAAAATTATAGCTATAATTATTCGCGCATTGCATATTGCGCGCAAGCTCGGTCGTGGTATATATAAGATTAGGAGAAAAAATTTTCTTTCTAGTAAATTGGTAAGTGATAATACAGATATATGAAAACAAGTTAAGAATGAAAACAATGGCTATATGAAATGATAGCTGTACATGTGGCACATGAAAGCTGTCAGAAATGACTGAATAATATATATTAAGGCACAAAAAATGTCATAATAATATTATATTGAGCCAGGGAATGCATTGATTTATATATCCTACCAAATAATATAATGTCTGAGTCACTGGTTTGAATTGATTCCTTTTCAGAGTAAAACTGATCACTATAATATTCCAGGAGAATCATTTGGTTCAGAGAGGCCAGGCCGTAACAGAAGTTCTACTCAAAATGATCAGCAATCTGCAGTGATATTGTGTGCTATTATGAGAGCATATTAAATTAAATATTAATATTGTAATGCCAACTTACATGTCATGAATTAATTCTTTTAATTATATATTAAATTTTCATGAAGAATGGACATGAGATCCAACACCATGCAGAGATCTGTAGAGAAATAGAAAATGAGGGAGGAGAGTCAGACTTTTTATATCATTAAGTATTACATGTTTCAGAAGAATCTATAGAAAGGAAGGAGGGATGAGAGAGATAATATTATTACAGTGTATAATTATGATGATGACAGTGTGCATAATATCAGATTAGCAGTATATTATACCTCCTGAAATAGAGAATTGGGTAGCCTAGTTCACGCTGATGCATAGATGATCATGAGAGCCTGAAAGAGTGTGTATAAACAAGTTTAGACTCTAGTTGTAACGAATTCTGTCATTTGATTGGTTGGAATCAAGTATCTAAGTCACTTAGTAAGCCTACAACTTAGAAAGCTTACAACTTAGAATACTTACAACTTGGAAACCCAGTTTTTGATACCTAGGGCAACAACTTGCATCATGTTACTTAGCAACCTCATGCTAGAGTCTAAATAAGTTAGACACTTCAGCCAATGGGATCTACAGTCTTTAGAATACTTCAGACACTTATAAAACCCTCAGGCTTCGCCTTCGGGATTTCATATCAGTGTCTTCAGTATTCTAAATCCTGTAGATCCCTTGGCTTCAGTGTCTAACTTATATTTAATTAGCTCTAAGCTACTTGTTGAGGTATATATGATAATATTCAAAAGTAGTTCATATACCTCAGGGTAAAAAAAACAAAAACAAAAAAACGAGTGAGACATGTTAACTGGATATGATAAATTAGCTGTACTTACCTGAATGTATTATAGCTGTATTACTATGTCAAAGATTGGATAAAGTGAGCTGTTATACGTACTCTTACTGACATTTTGGAATATAAAGTTATAAATAGATAGCACAAGAGAGAGAGGGAGAGAATGATGACGATAAGTGCATTATCAGATTAGCAATACCTCCTATAATAGAGCATTGGGTACCGTAGTTCATGCTGATGCGTTGAGGGCCTTGCACCTGAAAGAGAGAATAAACAATTTTAGCTATGGCTATTTAATATTTATTATTATGATATTAATTTTATACCTTGAAACAAAACAGTATGAATGTAAGTAACATGATAAACTAGCGCTAGCTGTACTTACCAGAAGGTAGTCCTCGTATCTGAAAGTGTCACCATGTCGAAGATTGGATGAACTGAGCTGCAGCTGTTACATACCCTCCCTGCGGTTTGAAATAATAATTAGATATAACATTAGACTGAGAGAGAATGATAGGGAGGGTAGAGAGAGATGGGTTAATGCCTCATGTTGAGATATGAACAAGATTGAGAAGCTTAGAAGTTTGAAGTGCTGTATTATAGAGAAAGGAATGATAAGAAATTAATGTAGTGTTCTAAAGATTTAGAGAAAGAGGACAAGTACATTAATTATTGTAATAATGATACCTTCTGCCTCCTGAATCATTAAAAGTTTGGTATTAATATAAAATGAGAATACCTTATCTGATGGAGAACAATTGACAATGTTTAGGTCACAGTTGACTTGAACAAGATACCTGAACTCAAAAATAAACTGTACAAGACGAAGTGCTCAGCATGATGGTGCATGGATGTATAAGCCACATTACACCCTCCGGTAGAGGGGGAGCTCCTTTCAGTTTAAACTGTATCATAATATTATACTATCCAGACTATCTTTAGCCAATAATTATACATATCCACGGATAATTTTGCAATTACAAAGAACTGCATGTGCATAATATAGCATTCTTATGTGAATGTACTATACATGTAAAGGCTACAGCACATAAGATCTCTCATCTCACGCACATGTCAAGTACAAAATGACCTCTTGTTTAAATTGCAAAATTTGTGCGTCAAACAAAGATCAGGGAGACTGGGGACAAGGCTACATAATACGTACATGTACTCAAAACTTCCTTTCACATGTACAGGCTTGCTGGGTCACCTGACATTAGATGAGACATCTGGACAGGCTGCCATCATCAGATGGGACATCAGGATGGACAACGACCCAACTACACACTGTACGCTAGCTAATAAATGCTCAATATTCACAATTAGAAGTCTCCCCTCTCACGTACAGGCTTGCTGGGTCACCTGACATTAGATGAGACGTCTGGACAGGCTGCCACCATCAGATGGGACATCAGGATGGACAACGACCCAACTACACACTGTACGCTAGCTAATAAATGCTCAATACTCACAATTAGAAGTCTCCCCTCTCACGTACAGGCTTGCTGGGTCACCTGACATTAGATGAGACATCTGGACAGGCTGCCACCATCAGATGGGACATCAGGATGGACAACGACCCAACTACACACTGCATGTCTAGCTAACAAAATTAATGCTCAACATCCGCAGTGCTATGGTATGCTGATAGGCTTCAAGAGTGAATTGCAGTGCTGCTTAATCAAAAAAATTGACCTGCTTTCATCTTATAAGACTTTAATATTGTGTTAGTTTTCTAGCATCCAAGTCTGATTCTAGCTAGCTACCAAACACAATCCCATCACAGGCCCGTAGGCAGGGGGGGTGCAGGGGGGTGCACGTGCACCCCCCTTTTTCAGCCTAATAATTGCATGTCATTTCACAGAAGGTTCTTAATTGCATGAGCAATAGACTGAGGCTGCATGCTATCCTCTCTATTAGCTTGACAAAACCACACTTAGTGCAGCTAATTAACATCACACCTCAATCAATAAGCAGTTGTGACCAATACATGCATAATTATTATAGTAGTCACTAAACCCATACACATGTGCACCCCCCTTTTAAAAAGTCTGGCTACGGGCCTGCATCATATTAAACAAATATAGCTACATGTACCAGAACTGCTTCACAAGAGAGGGGTGGGTACCCAGGCTGGATCAATTCCATTTCACGGACCCAGGAGTACCAAGTGTTTTTCTTTCGAAACCGATGAAGGTTAGCTACAGTCAAAAGTCTCGATACAACCAGCTCAGGTCTGGCGACGTACACGGTAATAATATAGCAGCCTCGCAGGGGTGTGGCTTTGTAGCAGGAGGGGAGGGGCTGGTCTGCAAGACCAGCCACGCCTCCACAATGCATGGTTGCAGAAGCATCAAAATCTTCCTCCGATCACCACGCACTCGAAATTAGCAAGACTCTAGTAGGTATACAGTAACGCTAAGCCCGTCTCCACGATGCTTGAATTATACTGTTTCATGAATTGAAATAATAGAGAATTTCAATATTTTTGGAGGGACACTTGATATTTTTGGAGGGAATTCATGTTCTTAGAGGTAGCAAAAGGTATCATGGCTTTCAGTCTACTGTCAATCGGTCCAGTCATTTTTGGAAGTGTAGAAGACTTGATTGCTTATTTGCAAAATAAGCAACTCTTAGCAACAACTAGGTCTTGTCCAACTTGTGGCTCTCCCATGGACTTACAACGTCGATCAGATATACAAGATAAATACAGGTATATAAAAATCAACGTATAAAAGAGGTTGATAATTAACACAAAATCTATTATAGATGGAGATGCCCAGTTGGAGCCTGCAAGAAGTCTGTGTCATTACGTGTTGGCACTTTCTTCGAAAAAAACAAAATACCATTTAAGAAATTTTTAATTCTCATTTACTGGTGGGTAAGGCAATATCCAGTGACACAAGCTGCGAAAGAGTGTGAGGTAGCAAATGGCACTGCTGTGGATGGGTACCAGTGGCTTAGAGAAATTTGCAGTTGGCGATTGATCAACCACGATGATCTAACCCTGGGAGGAACTGGCCCCATCCATACCAACATTGTCCAGATTGACGAATCTTGCTTTAGTCACAAACCTAAGGTTTGTCACACAATGTAGCAACATAGATACAGTATCTAGTAGTTGCATTGTTTTGTTCTCCTTCAGTATCACCGTGGACACGCTGCATCATCTCAAGTATGGGTCTTTGGTATGGTAGACATCAGCCACACCCCAGCTCTTGGATATGTCCAACTAGTACAGCGAAGGGACGCAGCTACTCTACTGCCAATTATCCAGCAGCACACTCGACCGGGTACAGAAGTTCACAGTGATGAGTGGGCAGCATATAATAATGTTTCTAGCTTGCCCACTGTGTCCACTCATTGCACTGTCAATCATTCCTTGCACTTTAAGGATCCAGTTACAGGCGTGCACACAAACAACATTGAGAGCTACTGGTGCAGGATCAAGATGAAGTTGAAACGCATGAAAGGATGTCACAAGGATCAGCTTCCGTCGTACTTAGATGAGTTTATGTGGAGGGAGCGACATGGAACAACACCCAGGCAGGCGTTTGAGTCAATCTGCAGAGATATAGCCCTTAAGTACCCAGTGTAAGGTATACTAGAGGCCCATACAAACATAAACTTACTAGCTACTTCAAATCATCATAGTTACTAATCTCCAAATAAGCTATTAATAATCACTTTTTTGATTGAATAATAATTTGCGCAATAATAATCATTGTACAGTTGAATCATAATAATAATATTATTATTATATAGCTATCTATGAGCCAACGCACGTGCGCAAAATACTCAACATTGCGACCATTGTGGAGGCGTGGCTGGTCTTGCAAACAAGCCCCTCCCCTCCTATGCTGTAGTATCATCACGAAGGGTATCGAGGCTTTAAATTGTACCTAACCTTCATCGATTTCGAAAGAAAAACACTTGGTACTCCTGGGTCCGTGAAATGGAATTGAGGATCAGAAGGTTGCAATTTGGCGCCAAATTTGGAATGTCAAAGAACGAATCGATTATTCGAAAGAACCATCGGAAGATGGGCTGCTCCCAAGTAGATACCCTAGACCTATCTGCTTGACTGAGTTTCTTTGATTATATCCCTCGATTCTTTGAGACAGGACTCCTCTTTAGCCTTATTCCCTCGTTGTTGCCTGCAGCTGGTATTTCAAATTCAAACGCGAGCATGCGCATTAGTCGAGGTAGGCGGAGTCAAGCGGGGCTCACGAAGGTAATCGTGAACGGGTACACTAAAACGGTGAGCCGTCTGTTTATCATTTTACAAACGGTATCCCGTAAACGTGCAAAATTATATAATACAAACATTGCGGTTGATCTACGGGTAGCCAACGGTCCCCGTATTAACTTTGTCCCGTGTATGGTCCGTTTAGATGCCCGTCCGCGAAATTACACGGGAATTCCGTGTTCCCGTATGTGCGGTGCGTTTTTCCTGTGTAATAATGCTAATGATGAAGTGAATTTTTTGCCCTGACATCCCTACTTGAAATCTTATGTGAAATTTTGAAATCTTACGTAAACTGAATCTTGAAATCCCAACGGAAATCTCAAGTGATATCTCGTACTTTTTTTGGGTGTGTTTCAAACCCCCCTCGCAGTAGCTACCATCAGAGAGGCAATCCTTTTTAGTCTATAATAATATTATTATGCCTTTGCATGGGACACACATTTAGCAATTACTGCTAATATGGAGTGGACCCAGTGAAGAAAAAATTTAATAGAGGTGATAGCACAACATAGTAAAAATGTGGTAAGAATTAACTAATTAAAATAATTATAACCTTGTATACTAAGTTTAAAACTATTATAATATGAAAATGCACTAACAGTTAGAGAATTCCAAAGTGAACATGTATGTGGTACAAATAAGAAGAATTAGTGTGTACCCTAGGTTGATTGAGATTAAGAGGATGAACAGATCGAGTATTGCTTAGAAGAAGTGTTTACTCCCTAAATCTAACAATTCCTTCAGGAAAAAAAAAACAGTTTAATATGAACTATCTTGAATAATTGCCTTACTTTGAGATTCATTCTCCTTAGAGAAATGGTCGATTGACAGAACTGAACTAGGAGACTCTGGCCCCGGCCTTTGCTGATGTAGAAGGGTTAGAACTTGTTCTAGACTGTTTATCATGTACCTGGTTGCCATTGAAAACTAGTGTTCTCGAATAGTAGGCGTGGTGTGGCTACTATTCGAGAGCAGTGATTAATCAAGAGCAGTGTCTGATGAAGTGAATACAGTAATCTGATTGACAAAGTTATGGCACATGGTCCATCGTATTTATGTAGGGTACATTCAGTAAACTGAGATAAGTTTATGGTACACAACATAATATTAACAGTGACGGCAGCAGTTAGATTTTTAGTAATACTAAGTAATGAAAAATTATAATACATGTGGTCACCAATTTCTGTCAACGACATGTGGTAATGGCTACAATGGCACACCTTTAAATCTTACTACATGTATAACTCTAGTCATAAGATAATCAAACTACTATTAGTAGTACTACAATTGCAAAGGGGATTATAGTCACACTAACAAAAGGTGGGGATTTAGCAACAAATGAAGTAAACAGTGCTTAGTCTAATATGTTAAAGCACATTCTCATTTAACATTCATTGTTCAGAAGATCATCGCAATCAGGGCAAGCTGGTCCATTGTCTATTCCACATACTCTATCATGATGCTCATCAAGTATTCTGCCACAGTAGACCCTTCCTGTCATACCCTGCCACTTTTTTTTTTTAAGAATCTCCTCTACTTTTGGACTCTTTATAGTGCGACATGCTGGACAGTTTGGTCCTTCGCTGGGTCCACAAACACCATCGTTGTCACCAGGGTAGGTACAACCGCTCATGACACGCCTCCCACAGTAATACATCCCATTCGTGCCAAGTCTTGGCATGTACTTGTATCTGGTACTGTCAGCTGTTGTACATATGCAAGGGGGATAGACCAAATTTAGACCAACCTTGTCCAACTCACTTAGTATAGTGTTCTCTTTGGTTGGATTTTGTTTTAGTGTTGGATCCCTTCTTCTTGCAGAGTCATAGGTCTTTTTACTTCGATACAGCGTGATACTCAAGGGATCAATGCAAGTGAGACCTAAATTATCGGTCAGGCGAAATCCCAATGCAATGAAAAGTTCACGAGTACTAATTCCATTCTTTGTACGTTCTTTCAATTTTCCAAGGTGTATCTTAGTAATATAGTCTGCCTGTGCCGGAGTAAATCGCATTAGTATGCTGCCCTCTGTGTATGCTTCCTTCTTATCTGTTGCTAGGACATGAATGATGGCTTGGTCTTTTAAATTATCTTCTGTTATTGACAGTGATAGACCAGGGGCTGCCTCATTGATGGCTTCTACTGCTTCACGTAGACCGCCCTTCCAAGTGTGATCCAGTTTCTCATCAATCCAGATGGGGACACTTAGTACTCTTTTAGTGTCCAACTCACCAATGTCATACTTGCTTTGTTTTTTGTAGCATTCCTTTGCCTACATGTGATTATTTCACAACCATAATTATTATGCTTAGTTGTACATGATGTGCACATTGGTATTTGATACCATGTATATACATGTCAAAGTAATAATATGTGCCTATTCTGTTTAACAAGAAATGAAATGATGCAAATGACTATGCAAACCATAGCTATAACTCAAGAGTCCAAGAAAGCCAAAAGTGAGTGCAAATGGTGAACGAAACAAACAAACAAACTGAAAGAGTCAGCTACTGTATACCCTGTATAGTATACGTGAAAATTCTTGCTGAATAAAAATTTCGCCAAGCACAGCTACATGTGCCTTTGTACTAGTTTGTGGAAAATATTTGCCAATGCAGTAAAGGTCGCCATATCCTCTGTGTAATTAATTAACACAGGACAAAAAATTAATGTAATAAAATTTTGTTGTAGAGATTCATTACTACGTGTTGAACTATGTTTGAACGTTAATGAACTTAATCGTAGTATACTTTCAATGAACTTTCAATAAACATTCGAAACGTTTCGGTCCGTGGACCTTCATCAGTCGAAACTGAACTCATACTGTGCACAACTATGCTTAAATAATGGCGCTAATGTGGTAAGGGGTCGTTCCTACGAAAAATTTTATACACAAAAATTTATCATACAAAAGTTTCTTTACACCAAACTTTCCAGATCTACAGTATATTATGGATTTCTCCCACATGCATAGAGTCAAGATTATATCCCGTTACTATGTTGTTGCTAAGTACATAATGCGCTTCCTAGAGACAAGCAGTGTAATATGAACAACCTCAGGTGAGCCACAGTGCAATATGAATAGCTACAGGAAACCCACAATGTAATATTAGTGGCTCAAGGGAAGTCAAAGCGCAACATTAAATACTGCAGGCCTTGAACAATAAACATGTTAGTAATAACAAAAGTAAAACTATCAATGGAGCGTCTCGCGAGGCTAAATGGAGTGTATGGCGGGAAAGGTAGCGGGAGATCGCAAGTTCAAAGCTATGGGCAGAGTCGTCGATCGATCGCGAGTCAAAACAGTATACACGTATCTAGGTAAGCTTACTGCGTAGGCACGTAGCCTTGCTTTTAGGATAGTCAACAACTCGAACTTCGTTTATTGGCTTCCGAGCTCGACGTTGCAGGTCACACTAATGATGATAGCTCATCGTCAAGAGTCGGATGGCTGTAGCTAGCTGTGTGGATTTGACCACACCCCTCAGTCACGAGACGTTCGATTGACATTCAAGAACCCGACTCAGAGAGTAACGTGTATCCGTTTTGATTAAGGTACCATTTAATTGCGTGGGCGTGAGCGTCAGGAATGGCTAATTCAATTAGCGAATCGTGAAGGGGCGGGGCCGAAGAGGCCATACGAGTGCTTTTGGTCGAAGGTGGGCGTGTCCAGAATCGGCCAGGGATGATTATGCGCGTGCAATTAGCGACCGGAAGTGGCCCCTGAAGAAAAGGCCGGTAATTGCCCACATCAAAGCAAGATCAAAGCATTCTTGCTTAACTATTAACCGCAACGACAAATTACACACTAAGTAGTTACAACCTAAGATAAAAGAATATGTGAGTGTGTAATGTAATTACAACCTAAGATAAAAGAATATGTGAGTGTGTAATGTAATGTAATAAATGTTACAACCTAAGATAAAAGAATATGTGAGTGTGTAATGTAATGTAATGAATGTAATGTAATGTAATGTAATGTAATGTAATGTAAATAATTCATTCGAAGCACAGGAAAAGGTACTGTGCAATAATTTTTATATCAGCATGTAAAGTGGATCAAATGTAAAAATTGAATCGTCTCAGATTTTTGATTTTCACTTTCAATTTTGAGATACGAGTCATAGTAGTTTCTGACCACTAAACTATGAATAAAATTACTACTGTCCAGATGGTGCAATGGTTAAGCTCAGTGTCTACCAACCAGTGCCAAATGTGTGCCCTGGTTCAAATCCCACCCGGGGCCAATTTTTTTCCATCTTTTTTTTCCATTGCCAGTGATGCTGGGAAGATAGTCTACATAGACGTTAGTTGCTATTGCAATATTAGTGAGTTTAAATTTAGTATGGGATGTGTGCAAATTATTAATATTGCCAAACCACCAAATTTACTGTACCAACACCAAAAACATCCCATGGCCGATACTCTTTACGTTGGACCTAGGGCCAGGATGAGTACATGTACATGCCCCAAGTCACTCTCAGATATAATACATTAGTACAAGGTATTATGACATTATAGTGTGCATAATAATCAATGTATGTTTGTAACTTGACATTTTCTTCCTTACCTGTGCGAACTTGTGACATACCTGACCTATTGTAGCAAACACGTATGATAGGAAATGGTGATGTACCGTGGCATTGTTAACTAATAAGTTATTACTCCTCAATAAAATACTTTTATCTTAGGTTGTGGTTTAGCTTGTAATGTAATGTAATGTAATGTAATGTAATGTAAATAATGCATTCGAAGCACAGGAAAAGGTATTGTGCAATAATTTTTATATCAGCATGTAGAGTGGATCAAAAATAATAATTGAATCGTCTCAGATTTTTGATTTTCACTTTCAGTTTTGAAATACGAGTCGTAGTAGTTTCTGACCACTAAAGCATGCAGGAAATGACTTCTATCCAGATGGTGCAATGGTTAAGCTCAGTGTCTGCCAACCAGTGTCAAATGCGTGCACTGGTTCGAATCCCACCCGTGGCCAATTTTTTTCCATCTTTTTTTTTCACTGCCAGTGATGCTGGGAAGGCAGTCTACATACACAAATAACATTCCATGGGTGATGCTCCTTATGTTGGATCTAGACTGGGGGATGATTACATATACAAGCCCCAAGTCACTCTCAAATACACAGATCTCAGATGTCACGTTGTACATTAGTATTATGACGTTATAGTGGGTATAGTAATCAATGTTTGCAAGTTGAGATTTTCTGCCTTACCACATACCTGACCTATTGTAGCAGACATATATGATAGGAACTGGTGACATACCGTTAACTAATTACTTGTTGATAAAATTCTTTTATCTTAGGTTGTGGTTTAGCTTGAAAAAAAAAAGAATTTAAATAATTAATGTAATTCACTGAGGACTTGGGAGCACTTGGGGAGATATTTTTTACATGGGCACGCAGAATGGGTCAAAACTAGAATTTTGATGGCAGGGAATTTTGATTCACACCTTAGAATTAAAGTTATGGCACTTTGAAGTATTCCCATATGTTTATATAGGAAGCCATTCACTTGCAATGTTTGCCAAAAAATTTTTACGGGCACGCGAAAAAAATTTTACGGGCGCGCGGCGTACGTTGACGACCCTTTACCGAAGATTGTGCATATTGCTGTTTGGGTGCCTGCTTGCATTGTATGGCTCTACTACGCATCCAGCTCGACTGTGTGGTGCTTTTCGGACCATTTTTTCAGCCACAACAGTAACTCTCCCGTTTTTGCTGAGAGGTAGGTGGGGTAATACAGTAGTATAAGTTAGCTATGTATGTGTGGATGTGTGGGAAAGTACATCTAGTTGAGAAACATAACTAAAATTGTTTTGTACTTTTCCCCTAGCCTTGTGTGTGTGCTGTGGTGATCTTGAGTACTAGTACGAAGTGCTTGAACGTGTTGCAGGGGCCACAGGTACTGAACCTCTTCCCCTAGCCTTGTGTGGACATGTGTGCTGTGGTGATCTTGAGTACTAGTAGGAAGTAACGTATTGCAGTGGCCACTGGTACTGAACCTCAACACTGATCATATACTCTGAGTTTCTAGGCTCTATTAGGAGCATAGACGGCCTTGTTTCCGATTGTATGGGCATCCAGCTCAACTATGTGGTGGTTTCTGGACAATATTTTTACAGTAATACTCGGGATGACTATAATATTATACTGTAGTGTGTGAATATTATATACATGCATGTTTCTGATTATGTGGCACTTTTATCTGCTTAGTGTGCATGGTAGCTCCTGCTCTACTGAAGAATAGTTTTAGTGACATTAGATGTTGTTACCATAGTAATATATACCAAATGTAGCTACATAAAGTATTGCAGTGTATGTATCTACATGGTAAACGATCAATATAAAATAAGCCTAAGTGCGTATTAAGATAAGCTTGTCTTCTTTCTTTTTTAGTGTTCTATGCGTATCTACGGTAACTATGCCCATGCATGGGCATAGTTTATAGCCCATATGGGCTATAAACTAGTTATATCACGCGCACTCGGGATGCATGGCATTTATTGCCCTCAACCCTCGGGCACAAGGCCCTCTGGCTTCAGTGCAATAAATGCCATACATCCCTCGCGCCCGTGATTTATATAACTATTACTTGAAGCATACAGCAACACTTATATACTGAATCAGAGGCAGGTATAGTCAGAATCCAAATATGGATGAAAATTTCCATATAAAATCATCCATGTTTGGATGATTATTTACTGGTATGTCAGAATCATCCATATTTGGATGATTATTACATAGCTCTCTCTATAGAGAGGCTGATGTCATCTATAATCATCCAATATTGGATGATTCTGTTCATCCAATATTGGATGTGGCCTTTTTCTTCCATTATTGGATGCTTTATGCCATCACTTTCTGGATGAAACCTATACGATACAATAATCATCCATTGTTGGATATAACTTGTCACCATTTTCTGGATGAAAATTATATGAAGAAACGATCATCCCTTACTGGATGATTCTTGCCATCACTTTCTGGATGAAACTTATACAGTATAATTATCATCCATTGTTGGATATAACTTATCATCATTTTCTGGATGAAACTTATACAGTTCAATTATCATCCATTGTTGGATGTAGCTTATCATCACTTTCTGGATGAAAATTATGTAAAGAAACGATCATCCCTTACTGGATGATTCTTGCCATCATTTTCTGGATGAAACTTACAATTATCATCCACTATTGGATGTTACCTTGTTTGAGAATTTTACGCTTCAGGTTAAATTATTTCTTGCAGTTTTAAATATGGATAAAAGAGGAAAAGTAGATGTAGGTGTAGCGTGCCACAATGGCTCCGTGCTGGAATGGCCATAGGGAGGCGCACGCAACATCGGCGCAAAACGTGCGCAACAATGGTATAATGTATACTTATATGCGGTATGGATGGGAGGGGCTGGGGGTGGGGTTGGGTTGCAAATGGTTAGCAGGGTTAGTCTCTAGGGTTTGTCTATGAAAGGGGGGGAGGGGCTAGGGGGTTTGGGGATAGGTTGCCAATGGTTAGCGCGTTAGTCTCTAGGGTTTGTCTAAATGAAAGGGGGGGAATAATGATTGGCAGCAGCGACAACAGCGGTGGTGTAGTGGTTGGGGCTCTTGCGTGTGGAATAGTAGTGGGTTCAAATCTAGCTTTATGCTTTGATTTTTTTTCACTTGTCGAGCTCGAGAATGCATCTCTATGGCCCCTAGGCCCTGGCAACCTTGTTTGTGCACACGGCACAACAATTCTGACCTCTTCTGAACTTGTAGGAGAGTGCATCTTTTATGCCCTCCAGGTTAGGACACGGACTATATAAGAAAAATGATCATCTGAAAAATATTTTTTGTTGTATATAGTATAATTATAATTATTCATTGTTTCAACTTGCACAATATTAAACATTGGTGATCATGACAGAATGAAAATTCATCCAGAAACTGATAACAAATAACATCCAAAAATGGATGCTAAATTTATTATACAACTTTCATCCAAAAATTGATACAAAGAAACATCCAATGATGGATGATAATTATTGTATTATGTAATTTTCATCCAGAAAGTGATGATAAGAAACATCCAATAATGGATGCTACTTGCATCATACAAATTTCATCCAGGAACTGATGTCAAGAAACATCCATTTTTGGATGATTCTTTATGGAAATTTTCATCCATTTTTGGATCAGGAACATACCTCTCAGAGGTGCATGCATGATAATACCAAGGAAAGTAAGCATAGGGATGTATAGTGGATATGATCTCATAAGATATCCACTACAAATCTTGTTTGTATACTTTTTGGTATCCTTCAATTTTATTCATTGACAGTTGCTTTTTTATAACTATTATTATAACAAGAAGTGCGTAAATCCTCCCCATGTATAGACACACCAAGCAGTTTTATTAAGGAAGGATTTACGCAATGAGGAGCCCCTATAATTAGGTGAATTTGACGTAATTCATTCCCATGTATCATCACAAAGGAGCAAGGATTTACAGGATACAACATTTTAGTATGCACAGAAAGTACATTAAACTAATACAATCATTATGGAGATCACCAATTAATTATAGATTGAATCCGGCCATGCGCTCCTGATAATAATATATTATTATGACTGTTCTGCTTAACATTATAATATTCTATAGTTTAGTCTGGTGAGAGAGAATGATCGAGTCAATGTGCCTATGCATGCGTGTATGTCCGTATACTGGGGAGATCCAATTTTCATGGCTTTCATAGCTAGGTATTACCGTGGTATGTTATTATCCATGATAATTAGGCAAATGAAAAATTGGTACAGTATAGAATGGGTATGATTGCCTGCACCTGTGAACATCATACCGTAAATTTGACCGCATTAAATTTTTCACTATAATGTACATACAACCATGATTATCCAATCGTCCCATGGCTTGTATGCAATATAGCTACGTAGGTGTAAATCTGAGAATATATAAAACAAACAGGATTTTCTCGACTATATCATGCACCTACATATGTACCTATTATCACTGATCCATATGTGTCGACTCATACTCAAAAGCAAGTGTATAGGATGTATAGTGGATGTGATTATCCCTACAAATCTTGTTTGTGTACTTTTTGGTATTCTTATCCTACTTTATCTTGTACCACAGTACATGTAGTGATGTGGTCACCATCTATAATTTTTCAAACAGTTCATGAAGGCCAGGCCAAACACTTCTTGGGACAGAAAAATAAAAGTAAGACCTACTTTATTCTCAGATTTTTACACCTATATTGCATACAAACCTTGGGACAGTCGGATAGTAACCACATATGCATGTTTGTACATACACAGGAGCACACGAAGCTCATGTGCTCCTGATATACATTATAGCAAAAATTTTAGCGGAGTCAAATTTTCACAGCAAGCCTGTCTTAAATATTTCATAGTATAATGTTCATGGGTGCAGGCAATCATGCTCGGGCTGGCCATTTCACACCCTACAAATTTTTTATGGGCCGAATTTTCATGGATAATATACCCATCAAAACCATGAAAATTGGACCCCCTATCGAGAATTCCTCTTTACGGACATACATGCAATGCCATGCATAGGCACATTAACTCGATCATTCTCTCTCACCAGACTAAGCCATACAATATTACAATGTTATTAAGCAGAACAGTCATAATGAGTGGAGTATGAACCAGGGGGACCAGGGGGGCCACTGCCCCCCCCCCCCCCCCCCCCAAAAATAATCAGGCTTGATACAAAGCTCTTGTGTATGTATTCTTCCAATTTTCATACTTTCTTCGTAAAAGTCTGGTTTAAATTACTAAAAATTACGACCTCTACAAAAGAATAATTGTGGTCACAAAATTCAGTAATCAAAGCCACATCCTCAACTTGTATTGGTGGCCCCTGCAACACACGATTGCTTCCTATTCCACTGATAATAATGATCAGGAGCGCATGGCCTGATTCAATCTATAATTAGACTTTTACTGCCACTTTCCTATAATCTGATTGGTCAATAGGAGGTTACTAAGTAGCTTAGTTACTTTACTTAGTTAGTTGTAAATTTTGGCCAATAGGATCCATGGTATTATGAGAGCTCCAAGGCAAATAGCTGTACCACTATAGCAACAGTTGAATAAAACTCTAAATAACTTAGCTCACCTCGGCCAATGGGATCCAAAGTATTCAGCATCCCTCTGTCCCCTTACTAACACCCTCACTACACTCAGGGTGTCACAGCTTGGCGCCATCGGGATGCTAATTACTGTAGATCTTTCTGTGCATACTAAAATGTTTTATCCAGTAAATCCTTGCTCCTTTGTGATGGATACATGGGAATGAATTACGTCAAATTCACCTAATTACAGGGGCTCCTCATTGCGTAAATTCTTCTTTAATAAAACTGCTCGGTGTGTGTCTATACATGGGGAGGATTTACGCACTTCTTGTTGTGAAGTTTCTATGCATATGCTTGGAAATCCTTGGTCCTTTGTTATATACATGGGAATGAATTACGTCAAAATTCATTTAATTACAGGGGCACCTCATGGCATTAATCCTTCCTTAATAATTTGTTAGATGTGTGTCTATACGTGGGGAGAATTTACGCATTTCTCGTTAAATACCAGTCAGATGGGGTTTTACTCTAACGAAAAGTACTTAAATCATTCCCATGTATATAAACTTTGAGAGATTAACTTTCGGGGAATTACGCGATTCAAGAGAGACGTAAATCCTTCCCATGAGTAACTCATGGGAAAAGTGACGTAAATCAATCCCATGAGTCACTCATGGGTTTGGTGACGTAAATCCTTCCCATGAGTCACTCATGGGATTTTCTTCCATTTTACGTATTTTTCACCACGACCGCAGATGCCACACCCCTCATAGCAAGCTAAGTGTGCAATGGCGACGTTCTCGCTCTGCTCGAACATTGCTACCGGACTACTGACAGGTATGACAAAGAACAGACCTCGCCGATCGTTCGACAAATGCGTCTCTAGCTGTAGCTATGGCCCAAAGCATTAAGGCCACTCTTCTTTGTGCACACGGCCGTAGCTACAGTTCTGACCAATCCTGAGCCTTGTAGTGCGGACTTTCTCTCCGCCTGCGCCACACGTTCATAGCAACCGGGCGCATCCAAGACGCGTATCCATGCCCTCATGTAATGACACGGACTATATAAGAAAAATGACCGTCTGAAAAATATTTTTCGTTGTATATAGTATAATGAAACACTCATATCCCCAGTAGCTGTATAGTAATAAAGGTGTGGTAAAAGATTGTCAATATAATATATGTAGTGCGTACACACTGATGGCCCAATTGCAGAGATGGAATCTGAGACCAACTCCCGACCTTGATAGATACTTCAATCACAGAGATGAGTTTCCCCTAGGCAGTACCCAGGGAAGCTACAAATCGTGCAAATGTGTCGACCATGCCTACATCAGACACGCCCACCTAGTACCTCATGAAGTCTATTGCGCATGCTCGAGCTCCTGGAGTCTACTGCGCATGCTCGAGCTTCATGCTTCTAATATCATTTATGATCATGGATCTCAGAAGAGAATGAAAATGCTCGTGCATGAGTAGCAAGAGATTAAAATTCAAATAATAGAGGCCTCTAAGAAGAGGCTTAGCCATGGGTGATATTGCCATGGCATGCGGGGTATGTGCTCTATGAGCTCTAGTTTATACACAGGATTACGTAAGCCAAGATATTCGACCAGCTATATTATATAACTCATCAGAGAGAGGGAGTAGCACACAGCTTAAGAAGTATGTATTTGCTGGATACATGTGTTAAGATACTGTACATAATATTACCGATTTTTAAGTCTCAGAAAGGCTCCATGGAGGCTCATAGAGTTAGTAAACTATCATGGAGTCGGTAGACTCTATAAGTATAGGGATGGCATGGATACTCCATATATATAGTACATTACAAACATCTAAATATCTCAAAACAGGCAACTTTGAGAAATTTCTAAGTGTCAAAATCAGAATCTATGGCAAATTATCTATCTAATAAGACCAAGATCATCCATGAACTCCATTGTATATGCCAGAACCAGATGTTCAAAAAAATAGCCATTTGTCATTCTTTCTTTCTTTCTTTCTGCTTTCCTGGGCTAACTCAAGACTACCATGACTGCTCACCTTAGTTCGAGTATAAATCCACTCCATTTTGGAGTGCGCACGTCTGTGGCACGCTCGTTTTGTGTTATCAGGACAGCGATTTAATTGTGGGTGTGTACAGCGCATTTTGCAAGTGGGTGTGTCTGATTAGCCATTTTGTCATATAGTGCGCATGCTCATACAGTGTTGCCATGGTGAAGTCATGTGACCGATGTCAGTGGTGCGCATGCACCGCGCATCCACGATTGATCCAGGACCTGCTCAAGCGCTCAGCTGATCAGCTCAGTGCTGTCGATTATGGTGGCTACTACATGTACCAATAGTAAACTTACTGGCCTATAAAATTCGCTCCCGAAACGGAAGGTTTTCATCGCTACTTGGTTCAGCCTTCTAATCTTTCAAGTTTGCCAATCAGCCAGCTTCAGGATCAAGATAACGAGGGGCGAGGCTTCAATCACAGGTCACTAGCTATCTCAAGAATCCCACTGATGCGTGTTCAATTGTGTGTAATGCAAAAGAAGACGTCCTAGCTAGCTATCAAAAGACTGCCTGGGATTTGCACTTATAGGAGTATTCAAGTTTGAACTCCGGTGTGTTTTGGGTACCATAGCTGCCTGACTCAAAGGCTAGGATCACACAAATATGCTGAATCAGTGATGTTCATGCTTCCCTATAATATTATTGTATTATTGTTGGAGCACGGTTGGATGTAGCTAGGTCCAGGAAAAATTTTGTAGTTGTAGCTAGACTAACTTGAGTTCCATGCATTTATAACGATGAATAGGCAAACCATAATCAGGTCACCATGGTATGTACAGTCTCATGCTCAGCCTCTTCTGTCCCCACAAGATTAGTCAGCTAGGTTCCATTAATGACTATCATGCATGAACTACCCTGAGGGCACTGAAAAAAAAGAACAGTACAAGTATAAAAAAACAATTGAATAAAATTGAAGGATGAAGTAGGGATGGCAGTGCCAAAAAATACATAAATAAGGTTTGTAGGGATAACGTATCACATCCACTATACATCCCTACGCTTGCTTTTTGAGTAGCCGTGCACACACATATTATATATGGGGCACATGACATTGTAGGAATGGAAAATCAATACTGACTACACCCATGCATATGGCATTGGATCGATATCAAAAGATAGCGACACTTTACAGAAGTGTATGATATTAATTACCGAGAAAAGCAACCATAGGGATGTATAGTGAATGTGATACCTTATCCCTACAAACCTTGTTTGTGTATTTTTTGGCACTGCCATCCCTACTTCATACTTCAATTTTATTCAATTGTTTTTTATGCTTGTTTAAGTAGACACTCACATACATATGATACATTACAAACACCCAAATATCTCAAAATAGGTAACTCTTAAAATTCCTAAGTGTCAAAATCAGAATCTCCAGCAAATCATCTAATAAGATCAAGTTTATTTATATGCCAGCCAGATGTTCAAAATATAGCCATTTGTCAATATTTCTTTCTTTCTTTCAAGGGGACCACACACTAAGCAAGGAAAAAAAATTATCCGAAAACCACCACAGTCAAGCTGGATGCATAGTAGAGCCATACAGTGCAAGCAGGCATCCAAATAGCCATATAATATACAGTGTTTGGTAAAGGGTCGTCACCGTGCCCCACGCGCCTGTAATTTTTTTATGGGCAAACATCGCAAATGCATGGCTTCTTATACAAACATATAATAATGGGGAAACTTCAAAGGGCCATAACTTTAATTCTAAGGCATGAATCAAAATTCCACTTTATTCAAATTTCCATGTACGATCTATTCTGCGTGCTCATATAAAAATTTTGTCATGAGTCTCAAACATTAAATTCTTTTTCTGTCAAGCTAAACCACAACCTAAGATAAAAGAATTTTATCAAGCAGTAATTAGTTAACGGTATGTCACCATTTCCTATCATACATGTCTGCTACAATAGGTCAGGTATGTGGTAAGGCAGAAAATCTCAAGTTGCAAACATTGATTATTATGCCCAGTATAATGTCATAATACTAATGCGTAACGCGTACATCTGAGAGTGACTTGGGGCTTGTATATATAAATCCTGCAGTCTAGATCCAACATAAGCAGCATCGCCCATGGAATGTTGTTGGTGTATATATGTAGACTGCCTTCCCAGCATCACTGGCAGTGAAAAAAAAAATGGTAAAAAATTGGCCCCGGGTGGGATTTGAACCAGTGCACACATTTGACACTAGTTGGCAGACACTAATGCACCATCTGGACAGTAGTAATTACCCCGCGCGCATGCGCAAGGGGTAAAGTAATCGGTTGTGTCGTCGTCGTCGTCGTCGTCGTCGTCGTTAGCACAAAAATCGCCATATCTCGAGGTCTAGGCACCTGAGCGACTAGTAAGCACAATGAATCAGTCGGCTTTGGTGATAAACTTCCTTCATCGTACTGCAAATCGAGGGGCACTATTCACCAGCGTCACAAATAGTGTCTTTTTGTTAGCCATTGTAGCCACACCTATCGACAGTGCCTACTAATGCATAATAATGTAATGCGCGCGCATAGGGGCTGGGCACTAGACTAGCGCGCTAGCGCTTCGAATATAAATTTCTAAGCAGGAGAAATTTAACTCAGTTCATCGAAGATGGAATTGAGAAGAGAGCGAAAGCGTTCATTGAAAGCTCGAGAAATGATCGAGCTTGAAACTGAAACAAAAAAAGCTAAGAAGGACAGGTGAGTGATGATGCGTACCTTACGGATTTATCATAAATGCCACTGGAATTCTGTGTACAGTAGGAGACAGCAGTCGGCCTCGTCTATGGCTACTAAGCGTCAGTCCGCTGAGTACAGAGAGGGAGAGGCTCAGGCTAAGGCTACCAAGCGTCAGTCCGCTGAGTACAGAGAGGGAGAGGCTCAGGCTAAGGCTACCAAGCGTCAGTCCGCTGAGTACAGAGAGAGAGAGGCTCAGGCTAAGGCTACCAAGCGTCAGTCCGCTGAGTACAGAGAGAGAGAGAGGCTCAGGCTAAGGCTACCAAGCGTCAGTCCGCTGAGTACAGAGAGAGAGAGGCTCAGGCTAAGGCTACCAAACGGCGTCAGTCCGCTGACTACAGAGAAAGAGAAGCTCAGGCTAAGGCTACCAAACGTCAGTCCGCTGACTACAGAGAGAGAGAAGCTCACGATAAAGCTACCAAACGTCAGTCCACTGACTACAGAGAGAGAGAAGCTCAACAAAAGGCTACTAAGCGTCAATCTTCTGAGTATCGAGAAAAAGAAGCACAAGCAAAGAAGCAATGCCGTATCAAACAGAGATGTACTCCTAGCAATGTCTTGAAAGCATCTCAAGCCTTCATTACAGCTACTAAAGAAGGGCCAGATTACACGTGTGTCTGCTGTAATCGCTTGATGTACCGATAAACTGTAATCGAGTTCAAGGTCACCAAATATAGCAAAGCACCTAATGAATTCACTGTTACTGTATCTGATGCTGGAACCAAACAGTGGATATGCAAAACCTGTGACAATGCACTGAAGCGGGGAAAGTTGCCTGCTCAAGCCAAGGCCAATAATTTGGACCTTGAAGATATACCATCAGAGTTATCAGACTTAAATTCACTGGAAGTGCGGTTTATTTCGCTGAGGATCCCCTTTATGAAGATGGTGGCACTTCCCTGTGGCAAACAACGTGCCATTCATGGACCAGCTGTCAATGTCCCCACTGATCTTACTCCTGTGTGTACCCTTCTACCAAGGCTTCCATCTCAAATGCAGATGGTTCCAATGAAACTGAAGCGAAAGCTGTGCTACAAGGGGCATTATATGTTTCAATATGTACGACCAGCTAAAGTGCTCGCTGCACTACAGTGGTTAAAATTGAATAACCCACTGTACAAAGATATAGAAATCAATGACGACTGGACAGGCAATGCTAGACAGGACGATGCTGATCTTTGGGAGGCAGTATCAGCAGAGCAGTGTCCACCACCATCATCACCACCATCAACTACTAGTCAGGCAGTGACAGCAGAGCAGTGTCCACTACCATCAGCTACTAGTCAAATGGTCACCGAACAACTGCAACTGATCATGAATGGTAAGTGATGTGCTAATTAACTTACATTCTATGGTAACAGTGCATTGTATGTGTGCATTGTGCATGTGTGAACATGTTAATATGAATAGACAATTATTAATTCATTGTATGTAGTACTATGTCTAGAGATAAAAACTATTCCCACAGTGACAAAGAGATTTCCCCAATTTATAATTATAAGGATATCTTTTGTTTTACAGTATTATCCTGAGAAAGCTACATGTACATGTATATAAATAATTAATATGTTCCTCTTTTTTGGTATTCAGATGAAGCTACTTTGAATTCCCTGGCCAGAGAGAGAGGATTTGCAGTTCAAGATGTACCCGGAGATGGAGACTGTCTCTTTTCAGCAGTGGCCGTGTAACTCGAGAACGTTGGCATCCAGAGTCACAGGAGAAATCTGAGAGCAGAGCTTGTGGAACACCTGCAGAGTTCTCCATACACACATGGCTCTTCACATTTGAGAGATTATATATCAGCCCCCGTAATAGCTGATGATCCCCTTAATGCAGATACTGAAGCACCAACCAGACAAGACGAGGTCATTAGTTCTATTAAGGATGCTGACCTAAGACAGCAACTGAGGTGGTTACAGTATTTGGAAAGACTGAATGCAGGTGCCTGGGGAGATCACATAGCTGTTCAGGGACTGGCTGACATGCTCCACGTCGACATACATATTATCTCGACCATCAATCCTGACATGGAACTAGTCAGAACCTCTCACCACACTTCCATTGGCGTTATCCACCTAGGCTTGATTGGCCAATTCCACTACCAGGCGCTTGTAAAGCTTGAAGAGCATTGCACTGCTAACCCTTTGTCGGAAAGTCAGGTACCTGTATCCCCAGAGGAAAAATATGACCAAGAATTTGTTGAAGATCAGGAAGCCTTAAAGCATCAAGCCCAGCTCAGAGGATTGCCCTATGACAGCTGCCTGCTGAGGGAAGATACAGTTGATGCAATATCAGATAACATCTTTGCTATTGCTCCAGGAGAAGGACACAAGCCAATCAGTATCCTCCAAGACAAACACTTTGAAGAAATGTGCAACCCAACCAAATATCCAACCGGAAAATTTGGTTTGATTACTGAGAGAAAGACAAAGCTCACAGTTCGCAAGTACTTCAACCAGAGACTGCTTGATGCAGATGGAAGATTTGCGAAGGATATTGAGTACTTGCTGACAGCACAGTATGCTGTTGAAAGCAAACAGGTTGCTGATGATGCTAGTATTGCACTCAGACAAACTCAGGGGAGGTTGCACAGAGGACAGGTGCTCACTGCAGGATCAATAAAAAAACCAGCATGTTGTCAACGAGATGATCCAAAAAGACCATGCTTATCGCTTCCTCAAAAATGTACGTGGTTCACCAGCCTATTTCCAAAGAGTCATGTACGATGTGCTTGGGATGATCAGGCAGCTAGGAATTCCAACATGGTTCTTCACTCTCTCAGCAGCTGACATGCAGTGGCCAGATGTCATCCAGACAATAGCCAGACAGTATGGCACCTTACTGACTGATGACGATGTGAAAACAATGTCATTTGAGAAGAAGAGCAAATGGTTGAGACAAAATCCAGTCACTGCAGCCAGACACTTCCAGTATCGTCTCAACACCTTCTTTCAGGTGTTCCTCAAGAGTACAGCTCATCCTCTTGGTGAACTAGTCGACTATGCCATCAGAATCGAGTTCCAAGCCAGAGGATCTCCTCATGCTCACACCATCCTCTGGATCAAGGATGCACCCAAGTTGAATATCAACACTGACGAAGAGGTGTGCAGCTTCATTGACCAGTATATCAAATGCAACATCCCAGATGATGAAGAGTTGTCTCAGCTGGTCTCTAAAGTTCAGAAGCACCGCCACTCAGCCACATGCAGAAGACATGGCAAGTGTCGATTCCACTACCCTCGTCCACCAAGCCCAAAGACAGTGATTGCTCGTGAGTCCACTGCTGCCACATATCCAGAAGAACAAGCTGAACAGGCAGTGAAAGCCCTAGCTGCTGTGCGGAAAATTCTAGATGACAAAGACACTCCTGAAGATATCAGCATGGATGAACTGTTTCTGAAAGCAGGAGTATCATCTGACATATACCTGTGTGGATTGAAGATATGCGCCACTGGAAACAGTGTTGTCATGCAAAGAAAACCATCAGAATCATGGATCAACAATTATAATCCAGATGTCCTCAGAATATGGAAAGCCAACATGGATTTGCAGTATATCCTGGATCCATATGCATGTGTGAT
Organism: Cliona cf. orientalis; assembly: GCA_963930775.1. Lineage (NCBI taxonomy): Eukaryota > Metazoa > Porifera > Demospongiae > Clionaida > Clionaidae > Cliona > Cliona cf. orientalis. Next base: position 13,585,552 of record OZ005690.1, on the reverse strand, counting down.
GTACATAGCTGCATACATGCTCAAGAGTGAACGATCAATGGGAGAACTACTGAAGCAGGTATCCAAAGAGTGTGGAGGTGAACAAATTAGAACCCAGCTGAGACGTCTTGGGTCAGTCTTCCTCAACCATCGTGAAGTCAGTGCTCAAGAAGCAGTGTACAGAATCCTGTCATTACCACTCAAACAAATGAGCAGGAAAGTAATCTTTGTCAAGGAAGACAGAGTATCCCTGTTGAAACCTATCAATCTGATTGAACACATGGATGAAGACTCAGAAGACATCTATCAGACCAGCTTGATAGATAGATATGCTGCTAGACCTGATCAACTAAATCACATGTGTCTTGCTGAATTTGCTGCTAATTATATGACTTGTAGCGGACAAGAGGTTCCAGAAGATGAGACTAGTGACGTATTGCCCAGAGCTGAAGATGGAGAAAGTAGACGAAGTGAAAGCATCAAACTTAAGAATGACCTTGGACACATGTACAAACGAAGGAGAGAAGCCATTATTCGATTTCACCGGTTTAACCAAGAGAAAGAGCCAAGTAAAGTGTATAGATCCAAGATAATGCTTTATCTTCCATGGAGAGATGAAAATTCTGACCTGCTGGGTGGATATATGGACTTCCGAAGTCATTATGAAGACAAAAAAGATGATATTTTGGAGAATGAAAGGAAGTACAGTCAGAATGCTACTGAAATTGATGATGCCATTGATGATCTAACTGAGCATGGACCATCCCAGCATGCATGGGACCAAGTAGCTCCAGGTGCAGCAGAGCCAAGTAAAGTGTATAGATCCAAGATAATGCTTTATCTTCCATGGAGAGATGAAAATTCTGACCTGCTGGGTGGATATATGGACTTCCGAAGTCATTATGAAGACAAAAAAGATGATATTTTGGAGAATGAAAGGAAGTACAGTCAGAATGCTACTGAAATTGATGATGCCATTGATGATCTAACTGAGCATGGACCATCCCAGCATGCATGGGACCAAGTAGCTCCAGGTGCAGCAGAACAACAAGCTCAAGCTCAAGCAGAGGGTGTTGAAGAAATGAGAACCATTGAGCAGGAAGACTTGGATGCAAATGCATCCCTTTTTCAGCAGCAGCAAACAACTCCCCTGCTCCAGAGGTTTAGCTTGGAAACCAACAGAGCACTTATTCCACCAGATGAGTACCGTCAACTCATGAGAGGTCTAAACACCAAACAACGGCAGATTGTGAACTATCATAGAAGATGGTGTAAAGATGCTGTCATAGCTATGAAGAAAGGAGAAGCTATCAAGCCTTACAGAGTGTTTGTCAGTGGTCCGGGTGGAGTTGGTAAAAGCTATGTGATCTCACTCATTCGCAGAGATGCAATAAAGTTGTTGCTCCTCTCGGGACAAGTGGAACCAGAAGATGTGGTAGTGTTGCTAACAGTATCCACAGGAGTTGCCGCATTTAACATCCAGGGGATGACTATCCACTCAGCGCTTCTACTTGGTACATCAAAGTTTAGCTCCCAGCCTCTCACACAGGACAAGCGGAACACTCTCAGAACAAAGCTGTCCAATTTGCAACTGCTCATCATTGATGAGATCTCTATGGTTGGTTCCAATATGCTGCTCCAGATCCACAAGCGACTCCAGCAGCTGAAGGGTAAAGGAGATGACACAACCTTTGGAGATATCAGCATACTTGCTGTTGGTGATCTTTACCAACTACGACCGGTTGCACAGCCACATGTGTTTGCAGAGGTTGGTGATGCCTATGCACGGCTCCATAAATCTGGCTCCCTCTGGATTGATGAATTCAAGATGATTGAGCTGGATGAGATCATGAGACAAAGAGATGATAGTCAGTTTGCCCAGCTTTTGTGTCGAGTGCGCACCGCCACCTGCACTGATGAAGACATCAAGGTACTGGAATCAAGAATCATCACAGACGATCATCCTGGCTATCCTCATGATGCCCTTCATGTATATGCTCGCAATGCTCATGTGGATGATCAAAACAAGTTGAAATTAAAAGAACTTGCTCCAGAACAACAACATGTAGTGATCAAAGCCATTGATAACACCAAGGACAAACATACACAATTGCTAAACTTAAAATCATCAGACAACAAAGCTGACACAGGAGGACTCGTCAGTGAACTACATCTTGCTGTTGGTGCCAAAGTAATGCTGACTGTTAATGTTGATGTTTCAGATGGATTAGTAAATGGTGCACGGGGAAGTATTGAAGATATCATCAAAACTGGCAGTGAAGTCACCTTAGTCCTTGTCAAGTTTGATCATTCCAGAGTAGGTGTCTCAGCAATTGCACAGAGTCAGTACCGCAGCCAGTATCCTGAAGCTGTACCTATCAGCAGACATGAAGCAGTATTCTTTATCGGAAAGAACAAAGCTGCTGAAGCAAGTAGGAGGCAGTTTCCACTCGTACTAGCCTGGGCCACTACCATTCACAAAGTGCAAGGACTGACAATGGATCAAATTATTGTTGATATGAAGAAAGTTAAATTTGACGCAGGGCAAGCGTACGTAGCCTTTAGTCGAGTGAAAACTCTTCAAGGCCTATTCACTAAAAACTTTAAACACGAGAACATCAAAGTCAGTGACAGTATTGTGAATGAAATGAAAAGATTGTCTACACAGAGTCTCCCCAGTGAACCAGTACCAAAGGTACTCAGTCTACCTAAGGACGGCTGGATGAAGATCAGTCATCTGAATGTACATTCATTCTTGGCAAAGTATGAAGATATCATCAGAGACCAAGCTATGAGGCATGTGGACATCATGTGCTTCACTGAAACATTCCTTCAACCTGAACAGCACCTTGAAAGTAGCCATTTGCCTGTGACAGAAGAATGTACAGTTTTCAGACAGGATCGTGTCCAAACAAGCACTGAAAATCTAGCCAAGGGTGGAATAATGATAGTGTGCCCCTCTTCATTACAGCCTGTTAGGATGAACGTCCCTCATCCACCTCAGCTAGAAATACTGACTGTTGAAACAATTTCCACTCATTCTGGGGGCAGAGTATGTATTATAGCAGTCTACAAACGTCCACAGCAACATCTAGCCACATTCTTATCTCTCATTGGTGACTATTTAGCAAATCTTCCCCAGATAGTACCCACCATTATTCTTGGTGACTTCAATGAAGATATTTCAAGATCAAACACATCCAGACTGCTCCAGTTAATGACATCAAGAGGACTCCGGGTCACTTTTAGACCACATATATTTTAATGGCACCGTGGAAAAAACCTTTATTGATGTGATCGATACGTATTACTCGGACCATGATGCCACTTATTTATCGTTCCAAATATAGTAAACAATTCAAGTCCACTATTCAAGCCAATGAGAACACAAAGACAAGCACACTCAAAGATATCATCAGACAACAAAGAAAATTACATCTTGCTGTTGGTTTGAAACCATAACAAATAAGTCTATACACAATAATTATTATGGTACTTATGATACTATCATAACTTAAGATGTACATAAATATATTGTTCTTATTTACAGCAGCTGGTAACATTTTTCATGTAGCTACAACAATCAAACAGTCAAGATCAAGAGATAAATCAACAACAATAATGAAGATCAAGAAAATTATGAAGATCAAGAAATAATGAAGATCAAGCAATAACGAAGATCAAGCAATAATGAAGATTAAAAAATAATGAAGATCAAGCAATAACGAAGATCAAGCAATAATGAAGATCAAGAAATAATGAAGATCAAGCAATAATGAAGATCAAGTGAAGATAGCTTTTTAAGCATGCAATTTTTCTATATACACACACACATTAGGTGGTGTGGATTGGGAACCACCTCCTCGTGGTCCACACTGGGATCTACTAGCTAACTATACACGTCACACTTGTTGAACATACATTGTCTAAATACAGAACATATAAGTATAGAAATAGCTAGCTAGCAGATGCAAAGTGTTCCCTACTTTATAATATTATTTCTCGATGAAAGCACTAGGTCAAAGGTCGACAATTATGCAGTACAAGCGCGCGGGGTATGTGCTCTATGAGCTCTAGTTTCCTTCATACTTTAGTGGTCAGAACCTACTACGACTCGTATTTCAAAACTGAAAGTGAAAATCAAAAATCTGAGACGATTAAATTTTTATATTTGATCCACTCTACATGCTGATATAAAAATTATTGCACAATACCTTTTCCTGTGCTTCGAATGAATTATTTACATTACATTACATTACATTAATTACATTACATTACACGCTCACATATTCTATATGGTACAGGGGTAATTAACTCAAGACTGCCTTAACCTATCACCTTAGTTTCAGTATAAACCCACTCCATTTTGTAGTGCAGGTCCATGGCACGCTCGTTCGGCATTATATCGACCGTTACGTAATTGTGGGTGTGTACGGCACATTAACGATTGGGTGTGTCTGATACGCCATTATATCATATAATACTCATGCTTGGAATGTGTTGCCGTGTTAAAGTCATGTGACTGTAGTCCGCGGCACGCACCATCACTGCTTAGCTAGCTCAGCGCTCAATTCTAGCCTCGAGCCACACACAAGGTTCTCCAGCGCGTTGAGCTAGCTAAAGTTAGCATGGCCAGTGCGAGCGAGAACTCTGTATAACGATCTAGCTAAGCTAGAGGCTAGCGCATGGCGCCAGTACTGCTCTGGGATATGGAAACTCGAGGCTGATTGAGGAGCGGCGATGTACCGTTCCTCAGGCAGCTGCCCTCAGTAGTCAGTATACAACCAGCTCAAACTTAGAACTTCGTTTTCTCCCTGACAGAATAGACTCGTATATTGCTAACTGGGCCACCTAAAACAGCATTCTTTGTCAGCCTTCTTCATCACTTAGGCAAGTTTATGAGGGGCGTGGCTCGATGTTAACGCGCACGCACGAATTTTGACATCTCCCATCTTCTACTTAATTACATGTACACTGGACAATTGACGAAGACGCTGATACTTGAATGAACAAACCATGTAAGATGGCATTGATGAATTATACCAAGAGCAATAAAAAATCAACACCATGCATTGGTACCAAACCATTGGTGCTGTGAGATTTATTGAAATTATAGTAGTGGTATATACTCCGAATATGTCAATATTAATACCGTAGTTAATCGAATACAATGCATGAGCCAATTTAACGCAAGAAATTAGCATTTTACGAATTCTCGTAACGTTTATGTATGGAGCGATTGGATTGACGACCTTTACCAGAAAAACACGCGTTTTTCAAAATTAAAAATATTTCTTTTCCATGCATTGTATTAGATTAAGTACGGTAGGTGCATAATAATCAAGAAAGCAATTAGTATAGGGATGTATAGTGGATACAATTATCCCTACAAATCTTGTTTGTGTACTTTTTGACCCTGCCATCCCTACTTCATCCTTCAATATTGTTTTTATACTTGTTCCTAATAGATTATACCTCATGAATTATATCACAGATCACATAATAATTACCTCATAACCAAATTACAACCAGGAGTCGGTAGACTCTATAAGTAGGGATGACCTGGATATGCCATATACAGTACCGCTCACAGGTAACTTGATAAATGAGTGCGAGTGACACACGTGTAGTGTAGCGCCTGCTGGCGAGTCAATTTCCGGCAACCACGTGTACCCAGGACCCGCATTTGAGTGCACACGCTCGCGCGGGCACATACAAGTATTTGAGACTCGATAGCAAAAAAAAATCTAGCTAGTTTGTGAGCTAGGTATATTTTTACTGCTTCTCTTTTCTCAACAAGCTTGCTAAAGCATTCTAGAAGTCTTGTGCCTCGGCTGCTCACGATCACATTCACGAGTAATCGAGACTTGTCATGAAAAAGTATGAAGAATAGGAAGCTTATCTATACCTAGCGAATCTTTTACTACCTCTCTTCATTCAGTAAACTCACCAGTGTTCATCGATAAGTGCATAAACTGCCTGTTGTCTCGGATCTTGCCACCATTGCCACCATTGTCTATTATTCAATTCTGCCAGTGTTGGTGTAACAAGAACGAGCGTACTTGCTATGCGTATTAGTATCTATTTACCCAACCAAGAACCTCAAGATCTTAGTACTTCTGGAAACCGTCAGCTTCAAGTTGAGCAATGGAAGAAGAGAGAGGAGCTAGAGGCCACCGTGAGATCCACCTACCGGGCAGCCATACTCCCAGAACTCAAACTCTGATGACGTTGTGGCGTCTACCACCATGGCTACCGCGGACGCGGACAAGCCACACCCACAACTGAACTGTATATATAGCTAGTGTTGTACATTGCTTGTATTATTATTGCCCTAAAGAAGACTGCAGTATAGCAGTCGAAACTGTAGGCAAGAATATTATTATTCAATTCTGCCAGTGTTGGTGTAACAAGAACGAGCGTACTTGCTATGCATATTAGTACCATTGTCTTGTCGGTGCAATAATTGGACCACGCTCTATACGTACTAGCGAGTGCGTGCGGATATGTGTGAGCGTGCGAGTACTCATGCTTGCATGTCGAAGGCGCCTTTGCACCTGCACGTGAACGTCCAGGCCACTCGAGTCTCCTCCTCGCTACTCGCACTCATTTGTCAAGTTACCTGTGATCGGTACTGTATATAATACATTACGAATACCCAAATATCTCAAAATACGTAATTTTGTGAAACTTTTAAGTGTGAAAATCAGAATCTCCAGCAAATTTCTATCTAACAAGACCAAGATCATTCATCAAATCAATTGTACATGCTAGAACCAGATGTTAAAAAAAATGGCCATTTCTCAATTAATCTTTCTTTCTTTCTCCAGGGCTAGCTCAAGACTGTCTGGACCTCTCACCTTAGTTTTCATATAAATCCACTCTATTTTGTAGTGCGCAGTGCAGTGGCACGATAGTTTGGCGTTATCTCGACAGTTACGTAAGAGTGAGTGTGTACGGTGCATTAACGATTGGGTGTGTCTGATACGCCATTTTGTGATATGATGCGCATGCTCGGAATGTGTTGCCATGGTGAAGCCAAGTGACAGCACCTAGCCTTAGGCAAGGTAGCTATACTCGCTAGCACATGCAGCGGTACGCTGGATCGATCATGGATATGAAGGTGCAAGGCTTGAGGAACGGTAAGGCGCTTGGCATAGGTGAGCTACTCGCTAGCGCGTGCAGCGCTAGTGCTACGCTGGATCGATCATAGATATCATACCATCAAAGGAAGGTGCAAGGCTCATGGAGTGATAAAGCCAGTACAGATCATAAAATTATGCCAGGTAGCTAGCTGCTGCCAACAATAAAACCTAGAACTTGGTTTTCTCCCTAAGCAGATGGGTCTCATTACTATTGGACCGCCTAAAGCAGCCTTCTTTGTCAGTTTGCTTCATCACATAGGCATATGAACGTAAGTTAATGAGGGGCATGGCTACAAATTTTTCAAACTTTGGCACCTCCCATCTTCCACTTAATTACACTGTACAGAAGTTGTGAGCAAACCATGTAAGATGGCACTGATAGATTACACTAAGTGCAATAAAAAAGAACAGAAACAAGTATAAAAATAATTGAATAAAATTGAAGGATAGAGTAGGGATGGCAGGATCAAAACGTACACAAACAAGATTTGTAAGGGATAATCACATCTACTATACATCCCTACACTTGCTTTTTGAGGGGTACAAAAATAAGGTTCCAGTAATAATGCAATTGAATCAAAACTGACCATCCCGAACCATTGTGACAACTAGGCCGGAAACAACCTGAATGTCTCCCACATGCCTCACTCGACAAACACATTGACATTAATAGATGCATAATAATTGAGAAAAGCAAGCACATAGGGATGTATAGTAGTTGCGATTATCCCTTACAAATCCTGTTTGTGTACTTTTTGACCCTGCCATGCCTACTTAATCCATCAATTTTATTGAATTGTTTTCATACTTGTAATTATTAAAACTCACTTGAATAATGGCTTCTTTTGTAATTCTTGATAATACATATCCTATGTGAAACAGGTATATAAATAATACATGTACATTTACCACTGGTGCAAGAGTTAAAGCAGTATTCTAATGTCTAATCTGCTAGGCCAAGTCAAGTGTCCATATTTCAGGGGACCAGATAAGAGATAGCTAGAGGTTAATCCCACTGTAATTACACCATTTAAAGGTGTATTTCAAGCATAAATATGCATCTTTAAACTTTTATGCTTACTCGCTCAGCTCTTGTTGGGGAGCCTTACATGTATCACATACCGTATTTCTTCAAAAAATTAGGCCCTTCTAATTATTCGGCACCCTTTACCGAATGATTGAAAATAGTCTCTAAGTTTCGGCAAAGGTCGTCACATGTATATATAATGCTATAAACGGGAATAGAATGCGCACGCAGACAGAATGTTGAATATTAACCTCTAAAAATCCGGCGAAGCTAAAATAATATTATTATTTTCATGCCGAATTTTTAAAAGAAATACGGTATATACGCTCCAAGCATGAGGCAGCTACTAGCTAAGTGTTGAATATTAAATTTGATTAGTGGAGCACTTAATTGTGTTTGTAATTATAAAATTATAAATAATTTAACATTATAACCACAACACTGCTCCCAGATTTCTTTCTTATGACTCCCTTGAAATCATGAGCACTATGCAAAACCCTCAGCGTGTTACAATAGCTATAGTCAACGTACTGCAAAATTATTGAATTTGAGTTGCAAGCTAAGCCAACAACTGTTATTTTTAGTAAAGCCTAGAGTAACCACAAAAATGTGTTATTTTCCAGGTGAAAAGGAACGTGTGCACACAGCGTTAATCGTTGAAAATTCACGTTTATTATGCCAAATTTCGTATATTACTGCACGGTACTGCCACAAACCATTTATTTCCGAGTTAAGAAGGGAGTGCTTCAATTCTGTGTGCGTTTGAACCTTCAGCTACTAAGTTTCAACAATCCTGAGTATCACCTGTTACAAGCTTGCTTCGAAATGCCATCGTTATTAATTTTTGAACCGCTTGCATCCTCGCGTTTGGGCGTGACCAGATGTTGAACAATCAATATTTCACGTACATTCGTGGATATCTGTACCCACCAATGATGCGATACGCCACTGAAAAGGCAGTGGTGGTCTTGAAATGTCGCCAGAACCTCATTTTCAATGAAATTCACAGAATGCATATCTTAAAAATGCAATACGAAGCCTAATGGGACCTTGTTTTCAACGTACATGTACATGTACACATGTATAAACCAGGTACATGCGTATGTAGCAGTTAGCTTGGTAACAGACGGATACACACACAGAATAACCACCATAACCCTCGTACATGCGTTGAGGGTTAATAGTAACACACTAAAAAACATTGGACAAATGTAATACCTGTGGTGCTTCTTGATCTTCTCCTTGGGAGACAATTACAACTGATGCCTAAATAGCAGTCACAAAAGCGGTCAGAGTAGCAGTCAAAATAATATTATACTTACAGCACAGATCAGCAGAAAGGTAAACGTTGCCCGCGTGCAACCCACGGTATTTGATGCTAATACACGCGGACATGCTGCAGAATACTCACGGATAGCTTGCAACTTGACGGCATCCAGTTCTAAAACCATAATTGCTTGTAGTGTGTAGACTGTGGGCTAAGGCCAGGCAAACAAAATCTTTCATCGATCATCTCTGCATTTAATATTTATGACAACTAGTATTATTCTTTGCATTGGAATGTGACACATGTTCAGGTCAACCTTGAATGTTAATTATATTTTAAGAAAGGAGTCAGGCTTAACAAAAATTTACATTAACACAAAATTTAGTAACACTAAAATTTAACATACTGGCAATGCATGTGTGTATAATGTACTCTTACAGAACCACAGTAGTCAAACACATCCAACCTACATATAAGTTTTAGTCTGATGTACAATATAGGTATAGTGACGGTAGTCTATCAGTACCCTGAAGGGCCTCCATCTACTTCAATAACTTTAGGGATATTCTTTCAGTGCATGCCATATCAGTTCGATAGGGCTCAAATCAGGGCTCACCGCAGGGGTCTTAAACCACTTTATTTCCTTGTCTTCAATGAAGTCACGTGCATAGTGACTTGACTGTTTTGGATCATTGTCCTGTTGGAACCAGTGATCATCCGGATAAACTATCTCAAGAAGGATCACCTTTTACAAGAAAGGGCAACCCATTCGATATAAGATGAAGGCCAAGCATCCTCCAAAAGTCAATATTTGGGGCGGTATTTCTTCCTGTAAGGTTGCAGTATTTACCGGAACACTAACAGCCACTCGTTACATTGACATCTTAGAGGCCGCTCTCTTGCCTTCCTATATATGTGACTCGAGTTGCACGGTGCACTCATCAGAAAAGATGATATCATCAAAATCAGCATCACCTGTCTCTAGCCTTTCCTTACACCACTCCACTCTCTTCTCCTGGTTATTTTCTGATATTATAGCACCATACCTTGTCTTCTTAGCAGCCCAACCAAGCTCAACTCGCGCTCTCTTGACTGTGCTTTCGCTTACATTCAGCGATGAATATTTTCCCTTCAACATTGCGAGGAGGTTGGTAGCTGTTAGCTCGTCATCAGTAGCCATGCATACACTTGTCAATAAATCGATAGTGCTCAATGTCATCTTTCAGTTTCCTTGGTGGCTTAATGGTTCGGTGATCAGCAACTGATCTGGTCAGGCGATATTTTTTATCAACAGGCACAGTGGCTTTTTGCTGACGGCGATGTCCTCCAGAGCTAGATGCACCTGGATCCTTGAAACTCTACAGCCACGTTCAGACATTGTGATAACTCAATTTCTTGTCAAAAGACTCTTTCGCCCCATGACTTGGCTACGTACTTCACACCGTTCTTCAAGCAATCACAATCTCAATCACACATTGGCAATTGGGCGTGGCCGTACCTGTACATACGTCAGTACGTGTACGTGCGCATGCGCGTACGTGCGTGTGCGTGTGCGCATCTGTGGGTGCGTGCGCGTGCAAACGCAGCCAGTATATTCAATACACGCATATACTAGTACCTACACCCATAGGTGAAGTTCGTGCATACTGCAGGTACCCCGCAGTTTTCGTTTACCTTTCCGCTGATCTGTTCTGTATGTAATATATATATACTTCAGGGATTCCCCCAGAACAGAATCCAAACTGGGTGCTTAATGATATTCATAGGGTTTTAATTAAGTTGTGGCCTTAAACTCCACCCATTTCTTTGATGTTTATTCAATTAGCCCAAAGTCAAACCGGGTGGCCCACCCTGATTCAGGTATGCTGGGGGAAACACTGTACTTACATGTATATATGTATAATAATATACTTATGTAAAGTATTATGATATTACTGCACCAACTGCTGAACTGATGGCAGTTCTACCAATTTTGTGCGTAACGCATGGTACCATCCCAAACCGTTTATTTCTGGTACAATTGAAAAAAAAATTAAGAAGGGAGCGTTTCAATTCTGTGCGCGTTTGAACCTTCGGCTACTAAGCTTCAACGACCCTGAGTATCACCTGTTACAAGCTTGTTTCAATGTCGAAATGCTAATTTTTGAACCGCTTGCATCCTCGCGTTTGGGCGTGACCGGATGTTGAATGGTCAATATTTCACGTACATTCATGGATATCTGTACCCACCAATGATGCGATACGCCACTGAAAAGGCAGTGGTGGTCTTGAAATGTCGCCAGAACCTCATTTTCAATGAAATTCACAGAATGCATATCTTAAAAATGCAATACGAAGCCTAATGGGACCTTGTTTTCAACGTACATGTACATGTACACATGTATAAACCAGGTACATGCGTATGTAGCAGTTAGCTTGGTAACAGACGGATACACACACAGAATAATCACCATAACCCTCGTACATGCGTTGAGGGTTAATAGTAACACACTAAAAAACATTGGACAAATATGATACCTGTGGTGCTTCTTGATCTTCTCCTTGAGAGACAAGTACAACTGATGCCTAAATAGCAGTCACAACAGCAGTCAAAGTAGCAGTCATAGATGATACAAAATAACATACTCATATAAAGGCAGCATAATATAATTGTTACTGCACCAACTGCTGAACCGATGGCACTTCTGCCAAATTTTGCACGCACAATACCACCCCAAACTATTTATTTCCAGTACGATCGAAAATAAAATTAAGAAAGGAGTGCTTCAATTCTGTGCATGTTCGAACCTTTGGCTACTAAGCTTCAACGATCCTGAGTATCACCCACTACAAGCTTGCTTCAACGTCAAAGCGCCATCATCGTTAATTTTTAAATGCTTGCATCCTTGCGTTTGGGCGTGACCAGATGTTGAGCGATCAATATTTCGTAAATATCTGTGTTGTACGCACCAACGATGCGATACGCCACTGAAAAGGCAGTGGTGATCTTGAAATGTCACCAGAACCTCATTTTCAATCAAATTCACAGAATATATATACTCAGGTGGTCTAAGGACTGAGACCAAATGCCTAATTTAGTAAAGCACAACTTTAGCTATGAATTTGCCACAATATCTCAGAAATGGAACATGATATGGACACCAAACTCTCACTGCAGGATAGAGTAATCATTGCTCAAACTGCAAAATAATGCATGGCCACACCCATTAATTAGTTATGCGCTAATGACGTCATTAACAGTGGCCGTTTTGACAGATAAGTGACGAAAGGCGGTGGTTAAGCTCAATCTGGATGACTATCTCTGTAGCATTAATACAAACTTACAAGCTGATCTATGATCATACTAAGCGGCAATGCCACAAAATATAAGAAAGCTATGATCATGCAATGGCTATTTACCTGAATATCTCCCATCACGTACAACATTTCTTTACGCCCTCGGATAATATGATTTAAAACCATTGTTACTTGCTTTGTATAGTGGAGATATCTCCTCAGTAAAGCGTCTTCATCGCTGCCTCAGCTACATGTACATGTATATGCTACTTTTGTACAGCCACTTTATGGCAACGATCACGATCATGTGACTGTTTGTATAGAAGTATATAGTGCACGTGATCCAGCACTGACCATCCCATACCCAGTCCTTAGATTACCTGAATATCTTAAAAATGCAATACGACGCCTAATGGGGCCTTATTTTTCAATGTACTCATAAACCTGATACGTAGCAGTTAGCTTGGTAACAGGCAGACACACATAGACACACACACAGAATAACCACCATAACCCTCGTACATGTGTTGAGGGTTAATAGTAACACACTACAAAACATTGGACAAATGTGATACCTGTGGTGCTTCTTGATCTTCTCCTTGGCAGACAATTACAACTGATGTCTAAACAGCAGTCACAACAGCGGTCAAAGTAGCAGTCATAGATGATACAAAATAACATACTCATATAAAGGCAGCATAATATAATTGTTACTGCACCAACTGCTGAACCGATGGCAATTTCGCCAGTTTACACCAAATTTCGCGTGTAATGCATGGTACCACCCCAAACCGTTTATTTCCAGTATGATCGAAAGTGAAAGGAGCGCTTCAATTCTGTGCACATCCAAACCTTCGGCTACTAAGCTTCAACGACCCTGAGTATTGACCACTACAAGCTTGCTTCAACTCGAAGCACCATCATCGTTAATTTTTGAAACGCTTGCATCCTCTTGTTTGGGCTTGACCGGATGTGAACGGTCAATACCGTACTCGCTCGATCAGACGCCGCGGCTACTATTTATTTCATTGTCCAATTTTGTGCGGCGTCTATTCGAGAGCGGCGACTATTCGAGAGCGGCGTTTAATGTACACGATGGGAGTGGCCAGTGGCATGCGGACGCCTGAGCTACAAACCATAGGGCTTGAGTATCATAAGAATCAACACAGTTTCATACAATAAGCTTAAAACTAAGATGCGGTGACTTTATCCTGTAACAATTCTTTTAGCTTCTTGATCAGCCGTCGCTTTCCTGCAAAGTGGTACCTACATGGCACCTCCAATCCGTTTCCTCGCTTCCTTCTTCCAGTGACTTCACACGTTGCTCGCCCTCCGTGCCTCAAAAAATGCCAAACTTAGCTGGACAGTTCTCTAGGGACGTGTCCTATAGTTTCACCTCCCCTCTTCACACACACGGCAAAACAATCATGCTCGTTGCCTTCTTCCAGCTGTAGACAGTGCGTCTCGCCTACGATTGGATTCCACACTGCCTTGTAGATGTGGTGCCCTCGAACAACACTTTCGTGGACGCAGACTGCTTCTTCGACTGTGCTAGACATGATTTGATGTGGATGTGCAAACGTCTTCACTTTTTAGCTCTTGAATCTAGCCCTTCTCAGTGCAATATAGTTAACAGGAGCGTACGTGGGTGGAGCCGCGCGCATAGCGAGCGATAATGATATGCATGCATGCACTAATTGCAGGTGTCATAGTTTCGATTGTAAAAAACCATGGCTGAAAGTTCACAGGTGTGCAAGAAGAGAAGTTATGATGCTGCATTTAAGCTAAAAGTGATTGAATTTGCTGAACAGAACACAAACAGGGGTGCTGTTAGGAAGTATGGCATTGATGAAAAGCGAGTTCGTGAGTGGAAGAAGCAAAAGGATCAGCTTGGGAGCCTCAACAGCAAGAAAAGGAGACTTGATGGAGGGGGACGCAAGGCTGCTCTTCCTGACATGGAAGAGGAGTTAGTGACATGGATAGAATCACTGAGAGCACAGAACTTGCGTGTCACTCGTAGCAATGTCCAGAGCAAGGCTCTTGACCTCACTCAAGCTCGAGGAGAAGAAGATTTCCGTGCTAGTGATGGTTGGCTGCAGAAGTTTCTGAAGCGACACAGCTTCTCCCTACGTCGGAGAACAACGGTAGGTCAAAGGCTTCCCCAAGATCTCATCACAAAGGTGGTTGGCTTCATCATGTCAACAAGGAAGCTTCGTCATTCGAAGGACTATCCCCTATCCTTAATCGGCAATATGGATGAGACGCCTCTCTGGCTAGATATGCCAGGAGAAACCACGATCACCAGACGAGGTGAGCGGTCCGTCCCCCTTCGCACTACTGGTCACGAAAAGGGCAGATTCACTGTCGTTCTTTCTGCAATGGCCGATGGAAGGAAGCTGAAGCCGTACGTAGTGTTCAAGAGAGTGAGGGCTATACCAGAGATGAACACTACTGGAGTCGTGGTGGCACTTAGCAAGAATGGCTGGATGAATGAAGAACTAACAAAGGATTGGGTGAAACGAGTGTGGGGCTCTCTCAACTTTGGACGTCAGCTGTTGGTGTGGGATGCTTACAGGTGCCACATCATGACTGAAGTCAGGAGTTATGTCAACAGGCAGACCAATACTGATGTCAGCGTCATTCCAGGAGACCTCACTAGCCACCTCCAGCCAGCGGATGTGAGTTGGAACAAACCATTCAAAACAGCCTACAAGGAGAAGTACAGTCAGTGGATGGCAACTGGTCCAAAGACCTACACAGCCGCTGGTAATGTGCGTCCTCCCAGTAAAGCGCTCTGTCTCCAGTGGGTGAAGGAGTGTTGGGAGGCACTTCCAGCTGAAATTGTCCAGAAGTCCTTCCGTGCATGTGGAATTTCAGTCAACACAGACGGGGCGGAAGATGACGAAATCCACTGCCTCAAGGAGGGTGGAGTGGCTGCAGATGCCAGGGAGACAATTCGCACAGAAACAGCCACACTCGCCGACTCTGCAGACGAATCAGAAGAATCCGATCCCTTCGCTGACATCGAAGAGGATGAAGACGAATTAGAGGAGAACGAACTAGTTCTTGATGACTGCTAACTTTGTACTGTTAACACTCCGTACACAAGCCACACCCCCATATGCTGTACTTTATAAAGTATTATGCATGCCGATCGAGTCGCGAGGTTTGTTGACGTGCGCACGTGATACTCGTATAGTAGCCGTGGCTACTATTCGAGAGCGGCGACTATTTCTTTCAGCGTGTCTGGAGGTGCGGCTTCTATTCGAGAGCGGCGACTAATCGAGAGCGGCGTCTGATTGAGCGAATACGGTATTTCACCTTTATCCGTGGATATCCGCGTTGTACCCACCAATGCTCGTGCTAACTGTGTATTTGTGCGATCTTTTCCACCCGGGTACCAATTGCACACCATGTATTTACGCAATAGTACCACGTGCATGCTGTAGATCAGTGCATGCAAAGAAAGTACAAGCCAAGAAGCGTAGTTGATAGCCTACTGTGACCAGTAATGAGTCAATTGAGTTATAAGAATTATCGCTAGACTTGCACACTAGTCTTTTTGAAATGAAGTGATCACTGCTCATCCTTTGAAAGCTCATCAAGAAGTGAACAATGGTGTAACCAGGGGTGCTCAAACACCCTCCTAAGGCTCACTGAGAGGCATACAATGAATTAGTGTTAAGCTTACATCAATAGATATAATGTTACTAGCATTTTACTAGAATGCTATGCTAAGGTTCAAAAATCGCTAGTTAGTTCATCGGTAGGTGCTTACCTGAACGTCTTTGAGTCCACTTCAGGGAGCATGGGCGATTCTTAATAATGTATACTCAATGATGGGTGTGACAGCACTGAAATTGGTGGGATAAATGAGCGCAGTCGCAAAATCTTCGTACATGCAAGCATCCCCCTTATCCCACTAAAGAATGCAGTAATGGTCTGGAAATGCATTTTCAATGAATGCCACAGAATGCATATCTTGAAAATGCAATATGAAGCCTAATGGGACCTTGTGTTTCAACGTATAAACCAGGTACATGTACATGTATGTAGCAATTAGCTTGGTAATAGACAGACAGACACACACACAGCATAACCCTCGCACATGCGTTGAGGGTTAATAATAACACACTAAAAAACATTGGACAAATGTAATACCTGTGGTCTTGCTTGATTTTCTCCTCCAGCAGTTACGACAGCGGTTAGAGTAGATGATGCAAAATAATATAATCATCAAAAGGCAGCATATTATCATTATGATTATTGTTCCACCAACTGCTGAACCGATGGCAATTCCAATAATAGCACCAGCACCAAGTGGATCTAGAAAGTAAAAGATTAAGCATGAAATTAGCATGGCAAAAGCACTCAGATCCATGGGTGAAAATTGTGTACATACATGTACATGCATATGTAAATAGCAAAGAACAATAGAGGTACAGAAGCCTTCGTCAGCTCAGCTGCTGTAGCTAGCGCTATAACTGAGAGGTAACATGCGAATTGTACAAAAATCATCCCGATAAAAATATTGACGGTGCTTAATTATAATACATGTATACAGTGTATGACTAATTTTGTGAAATGAGTACTGTAGAATCCCGCAATTACGCCCCCCCCCCCCTTTGTGCATGCTAGGATTGGGCAAAAAGTGGGGAGGGGGTTTATACACGGGATCCTTACATTTCCGTGTGACGACCATTACCAACGGTCGAATGCCACGTGGATGCGCAATCTCTGTACTTTCTCTGGCTGTTTGGTGGGCAAAACTCGAGAAAACGACAAAGTAAGGCATAATATGACACAAATATAGCTAGTTTGCTAGCTGTAGCTACTGTTTTTGTTGACTTGTGGGTTCCATTTTACAGTCAGGGAGGGGGGGCTTATACGTGAGACAAAAGTACCTATGCAGGAACTTGAGCTAAAAATGCAGCGGGGGGCTTGTGCGCAAGGGGGAGGGGGCGTAATCGCGGGATTCTACAGTATTATCACATGTATGCACAAAGCCAATTAAGAAATCACTGTAACGTGATTAATACCGTAGTGTCCTGGGCAAGTGCCCACTCCTGGGTAAGCACCCATGCTATTCGAGGGTGGCTACTACATGTATTTCAAACTTGCAGAGCTCCACATGGCGGCTATACTATTTGAGGGCAGCTAATCAGTACCCGAGTAACTTGCCCCCAACACCTTCAGCAGTTTCTATGTTGTAGAAAGGTTCTTTGTCATGAGTAAGACATACAAAAATATCTGGCTTTGGTGTTGATTGACCTGAGGCACATTAAAACATGCACTTACTGGAAGTAGGAGTAGATCCACCTTCACTGCTAGTAGATCCATTTGCAGTAGGAACAGTTGGTATATCCAGCAGAATTGGCGGTACTTCAGATGAATTCATTCCCTCACAACCACGATTCACAGCAGCAACTTGTACATGAACATCATCACCACAGTTCATTACAGTGATAGTGATAGTAAATATTGTAGAAGATGAAACGTCATTCCTGATGTTTCGTGATGGAACATAAACTCTATATTGGTCAATGTCAGATGGATCACTGTTGGCTGGAGGATCCCACTGCACCAGAATGATGCAAAGATTATCATGAGGTTGCAAAATTTCTGCTGCACTAACTCTCTGTGGTACCCCAGGAACAGCTGAAAACGATGTGTGCAAACATCCATTTCGACATAATTATTATATGTATTAGCCGAGACACAAAAATAATCTTCAATATGCTCCGTTTAGAGGGGGCACTATTAAGTTAGTCTCACAAAGAACACTACTAATGTACTTCTATAATGCAAATGATTTGTGACATATCACATATAAATTGTACAATGTTTACGTATGTGCATTAGAATTATATTTACGTACATGTACCTGAGACAGTAAACTTGATACTCGCTGTAACTCCACTTGTACCAGTACATGTCACCATAGAAGCTACAACAGCAGTAATACGCAACATAGACTCCAGTATACGTTCTCCGTTGACAATAGTATTGTTTGTCACTGTTGCAGTTGCTGTTATATTCCCATCCATACCAGTTCTGGTTTCAACGTGTCCAATCATATTTTCTGTTGACAACTGAAGTGAACCACTTTGCCCAATGTACTCAGGGCTACTCCATGCAACAGCTATGACTGACGAAGTTGATGGGCGTCTTATTGTACAAGTGAAGATGACCTCTTCTCCTTGACAGGTGTGGTTTCCTTCATGTAGTGTACTGATTAACTCTTGATATGATACACGTAGTGCTACAACTAAATGTATGTAAAATGCAGGGATGTACATGTAAGGGGCCATACAGCTGAATATATATTTTATCCCCAGTAGTAATTCACTTTTCCATAATTACATGTATGGTGTAATTATCAGAAACGTGCATTATTCCGTATAGTGACTTCACACCCAATGCGTGTCATGGTGCAACACCCCCCCCCGGGCTTTTATATGCGTATATATGTACGCATAATAGACGCATATATATTATACATATGCGTCTACCATCTGTGATGACCTTGTAGCCAGTGTAAACCGAGATCTATGGTGAACCCAAGTGTGGGGAGGAAAACCAAGCACTAAAACACGATTTAATTTGAGGTACATATCTTTTTATGTTTTACCTCGTATAAAACTTTGTGGACCTTCCTTTCCCTATCGGCGAGAGAAATCAACTAGACAGCTATTGAGCAGCGTCCATGGCTGCCTACCATGTGCTTTAGAAGCATCCGCAAACTTTTGGAAGCACTCAGGTCTGCGAGCTTTACTGATAGCCCGAGTCATATTTAGATGAAATATACCTGAGCTTGTTTGGATTTGCTGCGCATGCCGTATAAAGAAGCGCTGTACGGTTATCATTTGCACCTTTTGCCTGATGCTGGATCTATTGAGGTGTTTAACGAAGGTCTACACCGCTCGCAGGTCCCGGCAGGAAAGGAGCGCAAGGCCAAATGGCAGCCCACCTACACGTCTATTCAAAAAAGCTGCCAGATTCTTTCTTCTTTAGCTTAAGGACCTCGGACGACTTGGCTATAATGCACAAAATCTTTCTCGAGGGCAACAAATGCAGCCTTTGTGGTGTAGCAAATTTTACGATTTGTGAACTTTTGATAAGGTCACATAACCATGACAAGCATCAGCCATATTATACTTGTGCATGCATTTCCAATCCCTCCTCTACCCTCTATGCATGCAGCTACTGGGGATCAAGTGTTTACTGGTAGTTGAACCTCAAATTGATAGTTATAATTAAAAAAAACCTGCAGATAGACTTTTAATATCCAATGCAAAGGCAGACAGCAAATTTAAA
The DNA here is from genome assembly GCA_963930775.1 of Cliona cf. orientalis. Taxonomy (NCBI): domain Eukaryota; kingdom Metazoa; phylum Porifera; class Demospongiae; order Clionaida; family Clionaidae; genus Cliona; species Cliona cf. orientalis. The sequence continues at coordinate 13,565,541 of OZ005690.1, read as the reverse complement.
GTATACTATTATCAGTGTGGATTGTAACGGTCAGTCATTGGTTAACATGGCCGCCTGAATCGCTCCTGGTTGGACATATGGCGGCTTACCATTGCTTGCCAGTATAGTTTGTAATGCGCATGCATTCTAATACTACTGGCAGATAGTGATCAGTAGGTGTGTGGTAACAGCACCTCTGCAGCTGGACAAAACTATCTATACCAGTATGCCATTGCTGCTGTCTCCCCTTGCTAGGACACTTATATCTGGCTAGAATACTGCTGTACTACATATTATAATGTCCGACCAACTGTTGATGATGTCCGATCAAACTGGGATATGATCTGACGTTTGTCAGATTATCAACAAAAAGTTATAATCCACACTGTATTATGTACTCTGATTACAAAATAACCTATGATGTATATTGTATATACCCTATGGCTATATCGACATACAAAGTTACACATGTATAGTATCACTTACCAGACAAAATTATCCATGATAAACGCAGCTGTTTGAACCAGGCCTGTTTTATATGTATAAGAATAGAATGTAGTATAAATTTAACTATAATAGCCATGAGCTCCTGGTAATACATTTAAAAAAGTCAGAGCAACTTGATTTTTAACTTCCATAATGATCTACACCAGGAAAACTCTATCACGCCCCCACACATCCACGGAAACGATCAGGTAAGCCTGAACAAGCTGTTTTTAAAATTGTAAAAAAAGTGGTCTTTTTCATTTCCAGGGCTAACTCAAGACTGGCTCAAGCCTCACCTTAATTTGAGACATTTGTATTAGCGTGCAGTGCAGTACAAAAATGTATGTGGCACACTAGTTTTGTGTTATCATGACATTTAATAAATCTCGGGTTTACACAGCACATATTTTACAATAATTAGACATTGCATGCTCATTGTGTTGCCATGATGAAGTCATATGATCAAAGTCAGTGGTGCCACGCCTGCATGCGCATCAAGTGCGGGCCTGGCGCGGGATCTTACAGTTACAGTAGTTCAAGCTCAGTGAAAAGTTGGGGGATTTAGTACATCATATAATATGGAGCTCTCTAAAAAAATTAATACTGAAAATGTAAGCAAAATACTGAAAAACCGTATATAGCCAGAAATATTGGTGGTCATTTAATATGGCGGTTTGGCTCCAAATCAGGCATTTAAAAATATTGGCAGATTAAAATTATAAATTTGGCGGTGGGCCCAGCCAAGGTCAAGGTGCTATGCTAACTATGTGTGCAACATGCTAAAGTAAGCAGGGTCTATTAAATACTAGCACTAGCGTGCGCATATAGCTGATTGAGTGAATAGCTGCTGATTCTCAGTTATGGAGCTGGAGACCACTGATTCAGAATCAGAAGTAGACAGCTGCATTCGAAGACATCATGTTTATAATCGCATGCGGACTACTTCAACAGCATCATCATCAACAACAAATATGTTTGGATGGGTTACTACTAACGGTTCTTCGTGATCACGATATGGGTGGAGCCAACTAGCTGACTAGTGTTACGTCATTAAGTATGGGCACATGCAAAAAGTACAAAAATTTAGTATTGGCGGCTTTTAATTTGGCGGTTTTCGCGTCGACCGCCAAACTGTTTTATTCCCCGCCAATATTTCCGGCTACAGTGGAACCCCTCTAAAGTGGACACCAATGGGACCAAAAATTTTGTCCGCTGTAGCAAGGTGTCCTTATAGCTTAGGGGTTAGTGATTGACCATGCCCCTCCTATAATCGCGGCCAGCTATGATAAAGCACTACTGTGGACAACGAAAAAGACCGTATTGATGAGAGATATATCAACTGACAGCTCCTATGCAAGAATTTGAGACACATTTCGGCTTTACTGTCGCTGAAACCGACCAATTTTAATGGTGGGTATGGCCTAACTGTCCGTTATGCGAGGTTGTTCACTATTGCACAGGCTCGAACGGGACCAAAATACGTGTCCATTATACAGAATAGCGGGGTGTCCGCTGTTGAGGGGGTTTGAATATATTGAGGTCTATGGAAATACAATCCGGATATTCAGATTGTCCGTTATATCGCAGTTGTCTGCCATTGAGGGGTGTCCATTAAGTGGGGTTCCACTGTATACGGTATTTTATAGTGAAAGACAGGAATACAGCTTGGAGTCCCTGGTCTTGGCTACCAATGGGATTGTGTCAAGCTGTGGGATGAGGCTAGAGTATGTCGTTTGGGGTATATCACACTTATGCAGGGCCTCTATGAAGCTCTACCATCTCTGAGATCATACAAAACACCTCATTGACTACTATACAGCTTGGATATTGGGAGAAGGCTAGAAAACAATCATGATCGCAATAATAATCATAGAGTCGGTAGACTCTATAAATAGGGATGGCACGGATATTCAATATATATAATACATTACAAATATCCAAATATCTCAAAACAGGTAACTTTATGAAATTTCTAAGTATCAAAATCAGAATCTCCAGCAAATTGTGCATCTAACAAGACCAAGATCAATCAACAAAACAATTGTACACGTTAGAGAACCAGATGTTCAAAAAAATAGCCATTTCTCATTCTTTCTTTCTTTCTTTCTGCTTTCCCGGGCTAACTCAAGGCTACCTTCACCGCTCACCTTGGTTAGAGTATAAATCCACTCCATTTTGGAGCGTGCATGTCTGTGGCATGCTCATTTCGTATTATCAGGAGAGCGATTTAATTGTGGGTGTGTACAGTGCATTTTGCGAGTGGGTGTGTCTGATTAGCCATTTTGTCATATATAATGTGCATGCTCTTATGGTGTTGCCATGGTGAAGTCATGTGACCGATGTCAGTGGCGTACATGCACCGGGACCTGCTCATTGACAAGAACTCAGCTGATCGATCAGCTCAGTGAACTATCAATTATGGTGGCTACTACCAACAGTAAACTTACTGATTACCTACCCCTAGCCCCAGTCACACTAGGCAACCCTGGTAGGAGCCCAGTGGAGAAAGCAAATGCTAAGCACTAATATCCTACCCTCTCTGACGCGGCGGGCGGGCGGGAAAATCACAGAGCCAAACGTTGTACATGCAGTAGTCACCAAGGCCGCCAATAACTCTGCTAGAGTGCGCATGCTCAGGCTCCACCACACCCTCCCTGGCCCTCCCACCCTGGCGACCCTTACCCACCCACAAGTTCTGTCCTGCAATACCATTGGGGCCCACACCCCCATGAAGATCATTCCTGTTAACTTCGTTTAACCCAAGGGTTAAACTGCATTTATAAAGCCACGCCCTCCTAAACTTTCTCCATAGAAACTTAATACAACAAAAAATGAAGATAGTGTCAATACCGCGCGGCCAATTTGCACAGTTAAGGCCTCGGTAGATATACAGTATTGATTTTCCATTCCTGCATGTTCCCCATAGATTATAATAATATTATGTGTGTGCATGGCTACTCAAAAAGCAAGCGTATACGGATGTATAGTGGCCAATAAAATACGCTCCCGAAACAGAAGATTTTCGTCTCTACTTAGTTCTAAACAGCCTTCTTTCAAGTTCGCCAGTCAGCCAGCTTTAGGATCGAGATAACGAGGGGCGTGATTTCATTCGTAGATCAGTTTAGCTGGTTACCTCAAGAATCCCACTGATGTATGTTCAATAGTGTGTGATGCAAAAGAAGACGTCCTATAGCTAGCTATCAAAAACTACCTGGAATTTGCACTTACACTTGGAATAGTCTAGTTTAAAATCATAAATAAAAATGAACAGGCAAATCATAATATCAGGTCACCATGGTACCGGTATGTAGTTTCATGTCCGGCCTCTGTCCCCACAAAATTAGTCAGCTAGGTGGCATTGATGAATGACAATCATGACCTACCCCGAGGGCACTAAAAAAGAACAGTAACAAGTATTAAAAACCAATTGAATAAAATTGAAGGATGAAGTAGTGGCAGTGGTGGCCGCTGGGAGCCTGGGGGGCAATGAGCATTAGGGGGCTCCCCGCGTTGGCCCCCAAGCCTGGGGGTGGGTATAGGGGCTTGACCACAGCCTGATGGGAGTGGGGGCGGAGATTCCTCCCCACGGAGAAACCCCTAGCTACCTTCCGCCAACCCTTTAGCTTGGGTAAGGTGTTGTCTAAATGAACTGTTAACGGTTTTGACTACAATCGTGTTATAAGTACTGTTGAATAGAGCAAATAGAGAGCTGCCTTCTGATGCTCATACTTTGATATTCCACTTGGAGATATTTCATGGAAAAATTGGTGAAATTTGGAGATCTGGAATCACTATAATTATAAAATATGGTATAAATTCTCATCTCAGCCCAGTGTACTTTTCATATTACAAGAATACACACAAGGTCGTCACACAAATAAGTCGTTTTTTCTACAGATAGGTCACTGAAAGGTTCGTTTTATACTTGTTTTTGATATTGATGTCGCAGCCAAAAAACATTAACCACCCTATGTGTACCTCTACAAGACAAGAAACAGAGAATATTAAACTTTACTAAGTGGCCTAAGCCATGGCAATAGAACTTAGGCCTCCCAAGAAAATTAATAATAGTACACCGTATCCCAAGGAAAAAGCCAAAAAATGTAAATTGAAGTATTATCATCCACTTGGAGCACAGAAAATTATTTTATGGGCGTGTCTAGCTTCCACTCCATGACTGGCAATAGACCGATTAGCTAACCTAGCTTGTAGTTTATGGCTTTAGCTTAAAAAAAGCAACACCAAGCAGCAGCACTGTGTACGATAGTATCCTACAGCTGCACTGGAGTTGTGCATATTCATAATTTTCTATTACTAGCCGCACATGATCGAGGTATAGCATGTATAGTATTATGCATGTGTGGTGTCCGCCCCAAATACTGCGCCACCACTTAGGCTGATGTTCTAGAAAGGGTGCTGTTGGCGAAACCATAAAGTATAAGCTAGTAACCTCACCATCTCGCATTGAAGCAATCGCACTGAGTAGTCACAGCTCCACCAGCGCACCGTCCTTGACTCTGATAAAAATTTAATATGGAATGGAATGGAATTATTGATATGGACTGGAATGGAATTGTATTGTATTGTACATCGAATGGCCTTAGCGCTTATCGGCACGAAGATCGCCAGATCTCGAGTTCTAAGCATCTGTGCGTGCTATAGTATAAGCATAACAAATCGGTAGGCTACATATCGGTGAAAAAAAAAACTGGTTTTTACTGGCTTTAAGTTGCTGGAAATGGCTTAGTAAGCTATAAACGGACCACACCCACTATACTACCATGTGCTGCTTAGTGTAGGAAAGAACCGTCAAGTCATAACAACATCTCTGTAGTAAAGTGTTGCAAAAATTAATATGAAATTATAATTGTGTAACTGTTTGATCCCCCAACTCCAAATCTCAGCTTAGCTACATTATGATTCCTATAATATATTATTATGTATGCTCTCTTGCTATGATATAGCTAAATACTGAATACTGCCAATTCTTTTGGCCTACCCTATTTCCCGTACCCCTCTAGATCTGTATATACCCCATAATTTCCTATAAAAGACTTGGTTGCTAGGTGATGGCTAACAATTTTGGGTTCATATTAAAAGTCTTATAGCTAATTAATTATTGCACAAGTTCTAATAATAACAAACGGTTGTATTATAATAATACTATTATGTTATGATTCTAAGTTCAAATGGCAGCATAATATGCATTTCTATTATCTCTACAACTCCTAGCTACCGTGCATTAAACTTGAATCTATAATTATTATATATATGTTGTGACCATGTTACAGTCAATATTAGCCTCGAGGCTACAGTCAATATTATGTACTTATTTCTCTATAGAGAGTAGTCACTGTACTACGTACTTAGATTGCATGCATGCATGTACTTTATCATCATAACTATTATTATAATAATAAGCATATAATATTATAATATAATGAGGCTAAGAAGACAAATAAGATAAAATTAATCTGTTTCCACTTAATTATTGCTGTACCATAGCTACATCCTACTTTGTTTTGCTATGTACTTAGTACATGCATAAGAAGATTATTTCATTTTGCTGTATATTTTGGTGGTCTGGGAGGAGCTGATATCTTTTTAGGCACATCAGATCTGCATGATCAATATTAAGAGCAAAAGACATTCTAAATATCAACAGTTGACAATTCTAAACCACTGCATGTGCACCGGTACCGGATTTAATAATATTCACTAGAAAAAACGTTGTATTTCCTTCAATCTGCGTTGAAGGAAATGTAAAGGAAATTGTACAGTATAGGGCTAAATTTCCTTCAGTTTCAGAAAAGTCTATATGAAATTTTGCCCTAGACTGCACATTTCCTAGTATTGGAAATCTGATTTTTAGTCCAGTGATTATTACTATTAAAGCAAGGGCTCTGAAAATCCAATGAGACATAATATTACAATTACCACCATTAGGCCAATGAAATTACATTGTTAGTTTCTCGTCCACCCATTTTTATTTTTTTATGCGGGCGGGCGGTCGTTATATTCATTATTAATTTTATGAAACGATTAGCACATCCCTAGTAGCTTCGATCATTATTATTATTATATTATGGTAAAGAGTCACTATATATATATGTAAGTAGCATCCTTAAGTTACATACAGCCTATCACGTACTCAGCTAGAGGCTTTGGAGGTAGTGGGGGTGCTAATTCATCCTGATCTTGACAGCTATTAAAGTTGGTTTTCCTTCGTGTTTCCTCCTCTGGTTTATTCAGCTCAAGAGCAGTTGTGGTGAACACTTGTTGAACATCATCATTATTATCAACTTGTATAGGGAGTTTTCCTGAGAAATAAGGCATAAACATCAAGGGTGGTAATTCTTGTAGTTAGTTATGAACCAAAGGCATAATAATTTTGCACAGTGACTTCTGAATCAACAGCTACGGTACTTCTAAAGTATTAGATACTATGTTATATTACGTAGATATACCTGTTTCGTAAACCATTTCAATATCATTAGCCAGTTGCTGAATACCAATCCTTCTCAGTGCATTAGCGACATCTCTCCAAGTTGGGCATCCTGGGAAGTTCCTAAGCCACTGATCCAGTACCTCCACAATGCTCTCCTCAGGTGGATAGTTAGAACACCTGTCCAGAACATCTTTACTGACTTCAAGAGCCTGACCTAACTGATACCAGTGTGATGTTACAGCTCCTCGTATTTGGATCAGTAGAGTATCAAGGTTGAGGGAATCATCTTCATCAAAATTATGTTTAACTGAGAGCATGTTCAACTATGTATACAAGAATAAAAAAATAAATTTTACCAGCAAGGGAATCCAGGTTTGTTGTGAAAACTGACTTCTGTAAGCTATGATTTAGTGCCGCATACTCCACTCTGTCATCCAAATCTTCTGGTTTTAAGGTGATAAACTCTTTGGCTCTCTTTCTGAGTGAAGGTGGTCCAATATCAGCATAAACCAGAGTATCCTGCTGAACTACTGAATCTGACTGTCCCGACGAATGTTGCTGCATAGCAATGAGTCAGACAGTATAATACTAATTCTGCTTTCATTCTTAGAATTCTTCAAGTTGCATGCATGCATGGCTGTAGGTATGTATTTCTCTGTGGCAGTGCACGGTATTATTTATTATTTATAAATTATGTAAGATAAAAAATACCTCAATAATATTATGTGAATGGTAAGTATTTTCCACAGGGATATCTCTGCAAAGTATTATTAAGTAAAGTTTAATATAAAAAAATATTATAGTGTTTGTGAATCTAATTTTGGGTTATCTATAATGATGCTACGGTATGGCATGTTCATGATCATCATGATGCACTCTCTATATTATCATTTCTTGCTCAGCATACATGCAGTGATATTAAACTATAAAGGAAATTCGATGTCTTATTATTAACTTACAATAATGTGTTGATCCTTTTTGGATTCAGAAAACCTATAATAATGGTAGTTTGTGTGTCGTCATTAGAGTAAGGGGGCTTGTCCAAAGTCCTTGTGGAAAAATTAACGTCACTATGACGTTAGGGGAGGAGGGGGTCTTGGTCCATGACGTTTACAATTACATTATCAGCATTCTTGTGGTTGAATAAGTCTAGATACACCTCCAGCAGTGTTAAAATTTGCATTTTAGTGACAACTGTGTCAAGCACTACGTAGCTACAGGCAAGCAAGAAACTGTCAAAGAAACACAGGTATATGCAATGAATCCATGACTCAGCTAGCACTGTAGAATATAATTAAGTGAATACCTAATGTATAGGCTAAATGGAGCAGAATCAGAATTTCAGTATTAAATCTATGCTGATTGAAATGCTGTGACATTAAGAGAGGGAGGGGAGGGGGATAAAATGTTAACATCATAATGACGTTAATTTGTCCATAAGGACTTTGGACAAGATCCCTAAAGCCTATTAAAAATTACCATGTATACCTTTCTTTATCAAGCATAAAATTGCAATGATTAAAGCCACAATACCAAATAATACTCCCAGCACACCACCAAGAATTATTCCTGTGCTAGTATTAGATCCATTCTGGGTCTCTGTATACTCTTAGTAGAACAATGATTATTAAAGGACTCTGCTGCTAGTATATACACATTTATTCAGTACCTGGTAGTACAGTAGTAAAAGATGAGCAAGATTCAATGAAATCAGTTGGGTCTGGAATCCAGCTGGTTGTATTGCTGTCACATATAACTTCAAGAACTTGCTCATCAGTAGCATTAGTGGTCGACATCAACATTTCATTTTCACATGTTAATAGTAAAACAGAACCTTCCGGTGTAGAACTGAAATTCAGCTTCACATAATATCTGTTCACCAGTGGTACTCTACAGTCTGTGTCGGATATTATAATAGCCATTGATTATTAATAATTAATGCATGTTATTATATACATCAAAATGATATTGTTCACCTATTATATATGCAGTCAACCTGTCCAGGGTCTGGTTCCCATTCTCTATTCCCCATACATACTGACATGCTTGGGCCAGTCAGGTTGAATCCAGGAGGGCATGTGTATGTGATGAACTGTCCCTCTATTGGAGGGCTATCCTGAGATCCACTAACCACAACAACAGGGCGACGTAGTAATTGTATTGGTGGATAAGTGCAGGAAACTGCGTGCATGATATCACATGTACGAAATGTGTGCATATAAGATTATTTATTGCCTTAGGCCTCAATGCAAATTTAATATCAAAGAGTATGCAGAAGGTTAGAGCAGCTTTCTATCTATACGTCCATTCGTAAAACTAAACAAAAATAAGAGATAATAATGACACAAACTATAGTTATCTAGCTAGATAGCAACAAGATTTTGCAATAAATTTATTATTCCTACAATATAGTATCCCAATCACCAACTCCCAGGTATTAGGGCTGAGTAATTATAAGTATCCCATATTTTCCAATTAAGGATGATATTTATATTCCACTTCAAACATGTAATATTAATAAATACAAAATACATCTGCCCATTAGGAAGGTTCAACTTGATCTGTAACCATACAAGGAAGTATATACTATTATAATTGTTATTATTTTAGCGTTTAAGTCTAAATTCATCAAAGCAGTTGTCATTATCAATCTCCATTTGTATAGGTAATCACACACATTCGAGTCCAATTAGGGAAATAATTGTACTAGCTATAGTCAAATTGGATGAGGCGAAGCTGAGTCTAATTATAATTTTTACAATTGTGCGTGCAATTGTCAAGACTGAAAACCTTGCCAACAAGTCTGCCATTGTGAATTATTCGGGAAATAATTTGAGTACAATTAGGGATTAATCAGAACTCAACTATACTCGGGAAAGTTAAATAACTAATATTTACCATAGTTTAACACCTTGGTTGTAGTGACACCACAGAGACTCGATACAATGCTCACATTATATTGAATGTTGTAAGAAACCGTTAAAGATATCGCAAAGATGATATTATTGGACGTCGTAGAATTAAGGTCAGTGAGAGATGTTTCTGGTGAAACACTGACACTGTAAACTGCTCCAGGCTCTCGAAGCCATTGAAGTGTGACAGTGACATCATCACTGCTCACGAGTTGGTTTACCATGGTAACATTGAGAGGATGATTCATGCTACGCAAAACTTCATCTATAGATGGATTATTAAAAAAAGTTCAGTATAATAATATGCATCATAATATATACCTTTGTACTTTACATCAATTGTAATCATTGGTGCATTGTTTTCATCACCATCTTCAGAACAGTAGATGGCTGATCCATTTATCTCAGTAGTCACATTGTTAATCAGCAGCTGACTAATCAGTGGGCTGTCAGATGTACGTGTGATATTGAGCTCTGTGAAATCTATCTTAAATTCTGGTGATAGTAATTCTTCTTGACTTAGGACAATTCTTTGAGTTGTGGCACTGGGCATGCGAGGAACAGAAATGTCCCAGACCAAGATTAAACCAGACATTCTCTCACAAGTCAATAGTAGTTGCCCTCCAGGACAGACTGACACCATTCCCAAAGGGGATAGTCTTATGGATGTAGCTATAACAAAAATTAATGATTCACAGTAGCTAGAATGTTTAATTTACCGGCTATATAAATTATATTTAATAGGCCTGCTAGGAAACATGACATTTTTTATTGCTTTCTATCAACGTGTTCACTGGCTAGCTAGATATTATAGCATTATACCATTATAGCTAGCTAGATATAATATGATTAAACTTGATATTAAACTTATGATTTTGACATGCATGCACAATACGGCAACTTACTTTCACAGCTGCACAAACATAGAGCGTAAATGAGTGTTGCGCGTGTTACGGCTAATGTCGCAAATCGGAACATTTCTGGTGATAATATATTATCATTCTGTCTAACCATAGCCTGGAGTTACTGATTTGATTATTATTTATAATAATTAAACTGATGCATGCATAAGCATGTAGTAAAGCCTCTGAATAACAGATAAAGTTGGGGCGAAATTCAATTGTCGTCACTTCAGTGCTAGTGTTATCTCGGAGGTACTAGGTATAAGTACGTTTAGGGGTGTGGCCCTTCCGAAGTCTACTATGATAGTCTTCGTTTACGCGATAGAGTAGTCAATTCATTTTGAGAGGGGCCAGCCACGCCAGAAGTATTTAACTCAGAATTATGACTATTAAATAACTTTATTGACAATATTGGACTTGGATAAACTTTTATCACGAGCGGATGACCGACCGGGTAACTTGTGATTTGATTGATCAATTGATCATGTGACTAACAAAGAGACAAACAAGCAAAAAAGGAACAGCATTGGCATCATCATACACTACACTTTACAAACACACACACACACACACACCATACACAAGAGTCAGAGCTCCAATCTACCGTGTACGCCCACTAGGGATTCTCCATCATGAGGGAGAGACAGGGCCGTAGGAAGGGGTTTGACTGGGGAGGCTCTAGCTATGAAGAGCTTTGTGACAACTAAGCGCGCGCGCATAAATTTTAAGCCACGCCCAAAATCGCACCGTCCCGCGATTGCAAGCAACTCTATAGGCTTAAGCGCTTATCGCCTATCGCAGGACTGTGGCTTGCGCTCATACCTAGATCGACGAAGTTGCTAAATCAGTACCAGCTATTTTGCGTGTGGTTTGCATACCAATCGTGCGCATGTGCGTACGTGCATATGCCATAATGATATTATTATCACAATAACACATCATACAATGGTTTATGCATGTATAAAGAATGAAGAAAAAGGTACAATGAGTTTCAGAGTTAAACAGTGGATGAGATGTTTGACTCGATGTTTACAAGGTCGACCGCGGTGGAGATCCTGATGGCATGCCCACATGAAGATCTTGCTCCTCTGATAGACTGGATCGCAGATCGTAGCAGAGAAAACCCGAGACGGCAACGCAGCCAGCACAGTGTGCTACTGTAGGGGTGATCCCATTTGGAGGCAAGCATAGAGGCCAATCTCTTGTAGAAAGTGCTAGCTTCGTTAGCGAGACCTCCTGTGGCAGACATCACTAAAGGAGTGAAAGAGGCGTGTTCCACTTCTCTACATCTTTGTTCATACGCACGTTTCTTTATCTGCTCGTGTTTTCTGTAGCAAGATGAGAGGGTAGTGTGCCTATTCGACGGGGCATGAGGATTGAACACTCGGACGTCGAAGAACGTTCTCTCGTATGTTCCCCCCCAGAAACTGTTTGCTGCTATGTCCAACCGAGCACCATCTTGATGGTTGGCAGTAGCTCCTGTCAGGGTATCACTTGGTACGGGCTGTAGTCCAGGTTCAATGCTTACGTCGTTGCAAACCTCGGTAAGCAGTGCGGCGGTCAGGTCGCGGATCTCGTTATGTCTGATCGATGGGAATCCTCCCTTAGCACAGGATAGTGCGTGTTCAACTGTGAATTTGCTTCCGCAGGTGCACGTTGATGGCATCTCCGATGGAGTCCAACCGTACCTGAGGGCAAGGGCGTCGTGAAAGGCCCTCTTGTGGAGGGCAAAGCCATGTTCTGCTAGAGGTAGAGCAGTCAGCCAGGTTGACGATCCCTTCTCCTTTGCTAGGTCAACAGCTCTCTGTAGCGGATCAGGAAGAAGGTTGCGGAGCTCTTCAGCTTCCGTAGAGGTTCTTACATGGTTCTCTTGACGCACTTGTGTTTTAGCTTCCAGTTGCTTGGCAATAACTTCATAGCCATATTCGGGGTCTTGGGAGAGGATGTGTTCGTAGAGGGTGGAGGTAATGAGTTGTGAAGAGTGGAGCTCTTGGGTAGCGGTTTTTGACGGCATACTTATCCCAAGCCCACCCATTCTATGATATTATTATGGAAGGCACAAAAAGTGGGGCGGCTCGAGCCGCCCCTGTCGCCCCGCCTCCGACGGCCATGCTCTCAGAGACACAAAATCCTGAAAGTCAGAGTCCACTGCTCTTCAGGGTGAAGCGCCTTGAAGACGAAGAACACTATTAAACTCCTTTTCCGAAGGTATAGACCTTCAGGTAGCTGCCTCCACAGAAGAAGAACAGACCATCAGCAGGATGCACACTTCACTTGGTGTCAAATGTGTAACGGCGGCGGCCAAATCTCTAGATCTATAGGCATATTAAGTTTATTATGAGCTACTCACACTAGATAGCTACAGGAAATTGTATTATTTAGGTTGTAGGTTATGCACACACTGCACACCAATAAAAAAGGGAATTTCATTGTATGTTCGCCATCTCTCTCATCGTTTATATAGAAGAATCCAGTTTCGGTAATAGACGCAGCATTAGCTATAGCTAGGGCGCCGGTGGGAGCTGTATGCATATGATACAACAAGACTGGGATTGTCTACACTAAAAATTCTTCAATGATCGAGACTCTGAGTCTTTTGAACCACCATCAGGCATGCATTATCATATACTTTACTTGTATGTGATAGCCTATTAACACCTTTGGGTTAAGAGAGCCTATAAATTTCAAATTGACTTTGCGGTATCCAAAGAAATTTCTTGTTGTACAATGTATGTATGTATGCATACAGTGATATTTTTGGTACCTACAGTTGTTGGTGATGTCCAATGTACTGAATGGTATAAATAAGATTCAATGAAATCAGCTGGATTGGGAATCCAACTTCCATTGCTGTGACATGTCACACTGATTCGTTTGTGGAATTTAGAGACGTTTACTTATGATTTCATTCCCACATGTACATGTACAGGTTAATATTAAAAATTAAACAGAGACCTCCAGAGTAGAACTATATTATATTAGTTAGACACTGTTTAGGAGATTTCTATGTGATTTAGAAGACCGAAGGACTCTATATAGAATCCCGAGCGAAGCGATCGAGGGTTCTATGAGAGCCCCGAGGTCTTCTAAATCACATAGAAACCGACTAAACAGTGTCTAACAAGTTTAGATCATAATATAGTTTTGTATTGCTAAGAGCCAGAGGGCAAAACTTGTAGGTGACTATGAAAATCTTGTAGGTGACTATGAGATATAGATACCTATCAGTAGCCAATCAAATTGCAGTATTTGTTACAGCTATGATCTAAATAATATAGTTTAGCTTGCAATTGACATTTCTGTTCACAACTGATAATCCACAGTCAGCTATATGATAGCCATTGATCATGATTGCTTTGGTAGTTGTACGTAACCACAATAATTAATTTTATTGTAGTATAATGTATGACTCAGTGACTTATTGGAACACATGAAGACAGTTACTGATGCAGTCCACCTCTTCTGAGTCAGGTTCCCATTCTCTCCGGATTTGATAGAGAGTTGGTGCAAGTATTACGATTTATACGTGCATGCATAATATTATTGGAATAGGACTTTGTGTAGCTATAGTTCTTAGTACTAACATAGCCATATAATATTTATAATTTTATTTGCATAAGTTTGGGAATAAAAGCAAAGCAAAACATTCATGTTTCCTTATAGCAACATTGTTAGTTAAGTCCAAAACAGCATACCATAAAGCAAATTAGTATCAACATGGGTAACTTGAGCCTTTAGCCACAAATAGTGTATAGCTGCTGGCCATGGGTTGTTATCGATTACATGTGTATGAGTGTACTATAACAATATTATAACTAAGATATCAAGTGTACTATTAAATGAAACCTCCCAAAGGAAAACTGCAGGATCTTTGCCATAAACATGTTTCCCTTTGTGGGTAGGTATAATTATTATTATGGCTATGCCCACCCAATCACATGCACCTTCTTTGAAAACACCGCTCTGAGACTCTAAGCTTTGATAGTAACATGCATGCACACTAGACACTATGATCCTTTAAGACCTTAATGTGCCCACTTAACATTGTGTACTTTGCTAATTATTTAAAGGACATCTGAGGGTTCCTCTCGATCACTGTGACAATATAGATATGAATATTAAAAATAATACTCGTTGCTATGATATGGACTAAGATTTCAAAGTTTGCTTACTCTTCATTAGTATGATGCTCTGGAAAGCAGCATAGAAATTTCTTATTCTGGCAGTGTTAAGAATGAATGAGTAGCTACTTGTTATGAGATTTAGGTAGGTTTTTCCCCGAGAATAATCTATATTATATGCATAATAACCGTACAAACATTTATTCTATGCTGGGAATCGAAAGAGGATAGTTGCTCCATATCATAGAGTCGGTAGACTCTATAAGTAGGGATGGCACGGATACTCCATAATATATATAATACATTACAAACATCCAAATATCTCAAAACAGGTAACTTTGTGAGATTTCTAAGTGTCAAAATCAGAATCTACAGTAAATTATCGATCTAGCAAGACCACGCCAGAACCAGATGTTCAAAAAAACAGCCATTTCTCATTCTTTCTTTCTTTCTTTCTTTCTTTCTGTTTTCCTGGGCTAACTCAAGACTACCATGACCGCTCACCTTAGCTAGAGTATAAATCCACTCCAATTTGGAGCGTGCACGTCTTTGGCACGCTCGTTTTGCGTTATCAGCACAGCGATTTAATTGTGGGTGTGTACAACGCATTTTGCGAGTGGGTGTGTCCGATTGGCCATTTTGTCATATAATGCGCATGCTCGTACGGTGTTGCCATGGTGAAGTCATGTGACCGACGTCAGTGGTGCGCATGCGCCGGCGCATCCTCGCTCAGCTCAGTGGACTGTCGATTATGGTGGCTACTACCAAGAGTAAACTTACTGGCCTATAAAATACACTCCCGAAACAGAAGATTTTCGTCGCTACTTGGTTCTAAATAGCCTTCTAATCTTTCAATCAGCCAGCTTCAGGATCGAGATAACGAGGGGTGTGGCTTCAACCACAGGTCACTCGCTGTCTCGAGAATCCCACTGATGCGTGTTCAATAGTGTGCAATAGTGAAAGAAGACGTCCTAGCTAGCTATCGAAGACTACCTGGGATTTGCACATACAGGAGTATTCAAGTTTGAACTCCGGTGTGTTTGGGGTACCATAGCTGCCCGACTCAAAGGCTAGGATCGCATAAATATGCTGAATCAGTGATGTACCTGCTTTCCTATAATATTGTATTATTGTTGGAGCACGATTGGATGTAGCTAGATCTAGAAAAAATTTGTAGTTGTAGCTAATCCCATGCATTTTATAACAATGAATAGGCAAGCCATAATATCAGGTCACCATGGTCTATGTACAGTCTCATGCTCAGCCTCTGTCCCCATAAGATTAGTCAGCTAGGTCGCATTGATGAAAATTAATGACTATTATGCATGAACTACCCTGAGGGCACTAAAAAAAGAACAGTAACAAGTATAAAAAACAATTGACTAAAATTGAAGGATGAAGTAGGGATGGCAGGGTCAAAAAGTACACAAACAAGATTTGTAAGGCATAAGCATCTGCTATACATCCCTACGCTTGCTTTTTGAGGGGTGCAAAAATAATGCAACTGAATCAAAACTGACTATCCTGAACCACTGTGACAATCAGAGAACAACCTGAATGTCTCCCACATGCCACACTCGACAAATACATCAACATTAATAGCTAGGTGCATATAATAATCGAGAAAAGCAAGCGAAGGGATGTATAGCAGATGCTTAAATCTTGTTTGTGTACTTTTTGACCCTGCCATCCCTACTTCATCCTTCAATTTTATTCAATTGTTTTTTATACTTGTATATGAGTGTTGGAATTAACTGTTAGTTTTTGCTGTTAATTTTTGCCATGCTAAGAATATCAGAAAGTCAAATCTCTTATACTAGTCTACTTGAGCAAGTCAAAATGATTATATAATATTATAGTAATAATGATAATTTATATCTGTTCAGTCCCTGCAAGGCCATGGTTTATTTTATAATAATTGGTCCATAGGCAACATTCTCAACCAGGTCCTGATGTTCTGGTGTAGATCTCTGCTGTAATTCCTCGTATAGAGGTCCTGGAGTTGGCGGCAGTTGAGATCCTTCGTTATGATGTGGGTTATTGTCCTCAGCTGTATCATCTTCCACTTTTCTTGTATGTGACTGCTTGTGTTTCTGACTAAACCAGCCACAAGCATATCCAATGCAAAGGAACACTATTAAGCTTATGGAAAACACGGAAATTATAATTGATGAGACTGGTGTCCGTAAGAAGGTTTCTGCAATAATTTATATATGTGATTGTTAAATTTAGATAAAATTCTAGTTGTCTTCACTCTAATGATAGGTGGATAGCCAAAAATGTGCAACAAAAATAGCTGGAAATTGGTGATTTTAATGCAGTTTCAATAAGCTTCTGGACACAATAGGGTCAAAATTTTCTGTGCACCTTGTACGCAGTTGTCACAGATTCCCCCCCCCCCCCCCCCCACCACACACACACATGAAAGTCGTATTTACACCCTTGCTAACAAGACTGGCTTGACCTACTAACCCATAATATAGATATTGTATTATTATTATTACAAGAAGATTAACCACATCCTTGATGGAAAAATTTGTTGCTGCATGGTTGTTTAAACTATATAATAGGTAGCTTAACTTTAGTCATCAGTCCTAAACCCAACATCTAGGAAGACTATACAACAGACCATATGAATACGAAGTGGCTATACATAATATTAGGAGTAGATTAGATAGGAGTGTTGAACTACAGTACAAACATAGTAACAGTGTTTCGTAGGATGACGTAGACAAATTGTAATCAAGGCTGACATATGCACTATCACATCTTGTACTTTAAGTGGGTGTTATGTGAAAGTGAAATTGAAAATTCTGGAATGTGTAAATTTTAGTTTTTATGCTCTATCTGCAGGTCTTTGGATTATATCCGTATCATATTCTGGGGCTGAGCTGACAGTGCCTCCAAGTATACGGATTTGTCAGTATTTATACTGAATTCTGACCATAAATACTGATAAAATTTCAAAAATACTGAAAACTGGGAGAATTAAGTACATACATCATATATGGAGCCCTTTGTAAAATACTGAAAATGCATGCAAAATACTGAAAAATGGGAATATTTATACTGAAAGACAGGAGAGAAGCTTGGAGGCACTGAGCT
Source organism: Cliona cf. orientalis (assembly GCA_963930775.1). NCBI lineage: Eukaryota > Metazoa > Porifera > Demospongiae > Clionaida > Clionaidae > Cliona > Cliona cf. orientalis. Next base: position 13,547,588 of record OZ005690.1, on the reverse strand, counting down.
GAGTTACATTACATTATGTTATTGATTTTGTTCTTTTTTTCCTACTTAGGATGTAATTATACCTGGTGGTGTAGTAGTAACCACAGTAACTGTAGAACAACATCCAATGAAATAGGCTGGATTAGGAACCCAAGTCCTATCACTGTGGCATGTCACATTTAGAATTTGTTTATCAGTCTGGGTACTGGTGTTAATATTCGACAATGCCATCTCATTTTCACAGGTCAGTGTTAAAACAGAACCTTCCAGAGTAGAACTGTAGTCTAGCTTGATGTTTCTGTCCACCAGTGGTAATTCACAGTCAGCTGCATGATATTATATAATTATAGCCATTGATTAGTATACAACGTTGTAATATTATTTACATAGGAGGCGGAAGGAAGTTTTGTTTAAGGGAGCAAATATTTTTCGGGCCATGCCCCTTTAATTGGTCACTCGTGGCCATCGATGCAGTCAGAAACAAAGAAAATGTGCACTTTCATCGATTCTTGAAGTTATTCTAGGGGTATTTGGACCTATATTGATATGAAAAGTAGCTATTTTGTAATAAAATTATCATTATGCTTGGATTTTAGGCCCCCCCCCCATTCCACCGCCTATATATTTCGTATAATTGGGGCAAGCCTGAGCGAGCTCCACATAAACAGGAATAAAAAGTGCGAATAATATATTATTATGGTACATACATCGATCGCCCCATAATGCTGCATTCCCCTAGTAATATTAATAATAACAATTATTAGGTATACCAGAGTGTGTGGGTGGGTATATCCAACACTTATGTAACTCTATTCAGTAAAATCATTACCTATGCAATCCACCTGTCCAGGATCTGGTGCCCATTCTCTATTCCCAGTACATACTGATGTGTTTGGACCAGTCAGTGTAAATCCAGTAGGGCATGTGTATGTGATGAACTGTCCCTCTATTGGAGGGATCTCCTGAGATCCACTGACCACAACAACAGGGTCATGTAATTGTGTTGGAGGATAATTACAGGCAACTATATAATATTATGTGTGCATGTGTATATGTATCATTATTGCCTAGCTATAATATTAATATATAAGCTTCAAAGAAAGGTTAAAATTATAGCAGCTTTCTGTTTCATAATAATTATTCATAAAATTAATAATGCTTATGAGTTTACTTACCATAGTTTAACACCCTGGTGGTAGTGACACCACAGAGACTTGATACAATGCTCACATTGTATTGAATATTATAAGAAACAGTCAAATTTATCATGACGGTCATCGCATTATTAAGTTCAGTGTGTGATATATCTGGTGAAACACTGACGCTGTAAACTGCTCCAGGCTCTCGAGGCCATTGAAGTGTGACTGTGACATCATCACTTTTCAAGAGTTGATTCACCATGGTAACATTGACAGAATGATCTGCTCCTTGAAAAACATCATCTATGATTATACATTATTAAAAATAGCATAAAAGGCATGTTTTACTTTTACTTGTGACGTTAATTACAGTCATTGGTGCATTGTTTTCATCACCATCTTCAGAACAGTAGATGGTTGATCCATTTATCTCAGTAGTCACATTGCTAATCAGCAGTTGACTAATCAGTGGGCTGTCAGATGTACGTGTGATATTAAGTTCTGTAAAACCAATATTAAATTCTGGTGATAGTAATTCTTCTTGACTTAGGACAATTCTTTGAGTTGTGGCGCTGGGCATGCGAGGAACAGAAATGTCCCAGACCAAGATGAAGCCAGACATTCTCTCACAAGTCAATAGTAGTTGTCCGCCAGGACAGACAGACACCATTCCCAATGGAGATAATCTTATGGGTATAGCTAAATAGTATAAATTCAAAACATGTTCAGTTGTACCCCCTTTGCTGATGTAATATGTAATAAGATTGCTCATTTTCAATATGCACACAGCTAAAGAGCTTACCTTCATAGCAGCAAAAGAGTAAGATACAACTGATGAGTCTTACTTGGAAAGCCAAACACATAAATTGGTTCATATACATGTCTAACTGTATAATGCTGTCAACTTGGTGACACAAACGGATGATGCTATTAAATTGATCAATCTGTGCGAAAAAATAATAATAAACCACGTAGAAACCGATTTTAGATCCTGTTAATGATCGGATCCTACTTGTAATAAAATACTGTAACAGTGATCTGATTGACCAGACCCTTCCTCCGAAAGCGGACAAACAGGAAGCCACACCCCTTTTCGCGGCCAGTGCTAGTAACGCATAATGGTGTTAGCAGAAATATTAAACTGGAGAAAGAGTCAACAGTATTTTATTATGAAACTTGCCTCACCCTCGCGATAGTCTGGCGCACCAGCTCAGTGCAGCCCAGGGCTGGCTACTCAGATCAGTCCAGCCATAGGGGAGGGGAATTGGCTAGTCTCGCTAGCCACACCCTTCAATCTCAGGGTGTGGCGCGCGAGACTAGGCTATGATCTGATAATCCAGTACTACTTGTAGCTATCATTATAATACGAATTGGCAAGTGCCTGACATTTCAATTAATGGTTTCAATTTCATTTGATCAATTGAAATACCAAAAAAAGCAAATTTAATGATTCTTATATAGCTGGTCATGAACACAACTGATTGCATATCGTCCCGAGTACAACCTTCAATTTCAATATCTGGAACTCCCCTTTAATATGAGTCCAAGCACAATAAAGGTTCTTAAAACCAGCTAATGTCACGTGCACTATGGACTTTCACGATTGAAGAGTGAAAGGATATTCAACACTAGAATTAACCCCTCTTGGGCAAGAACTAGCATTAGCTACATCTCATGATCAGTAGTACTGTGTGTGGTGGGGGGGGGGGGGGGGGGAGGGATTGTACAGCCATAAAAATGTGGAGCTATTTTCCACAAAATGCAAACAAAGGGTTGCTCTACTATGGAAATATAACTTCTTTATAGGCTACATGGTGTATGGAGCCTGCTGATATAGGCACACTGAAAATCTGTAACTTGAATTTTTCTGAGTAGAAGATATGATAGTTTTTTGTTGCTAAAATTTTCAGCAATTTCTCCATGAAATTGGGCAATATTTTAACATGCCTACACTGTTAAAATAGGGGTACTGTGGGAATACCCCAACTCTCAGCTGAAATAGCAGGGGTATTGTGGGAGTACCATGAGGGTATTGATGTAATACCCTTACCATAATATGGGGTATTGATGTGATACCCTTATCATGCTCTAATCCCCCAAAGGCTCTAATGATCTCTACTAGTATAATCTAAACCATATTATAGCTACCCAACCCCTATCACACGACTAATTTATCAGTTTCTGGTTTGTCCATGCAATAATAACATTGCATGTCTACATGTATAGGAGATGAGATCAGCGCTTAGCTTAGGAACAGATTTTAAATTTGACTGAATACAATGATAATACACACAGCATATAATAAAAAGTACACTACACTGTTTTGTAGTCTACTGCAGTGTATTGAGAATGTGGTGCTTGGGTATAACACACAAACAAACTGAGCCATTGACTATCACTCTACGTAAATGAAGAGGAAACACAGAGTACAAAGATTCAAAACAAATTGTCTTGAAGTTGTGTGTCTTTTCAACGATATAGAGATGGCGGTGTGTACTATACTGAAGTGTACACATCACTTCAATGTGAAAGTACACGGTGTTTGAGTTGGCAATGTATATGGCCTCCACTCTCCCAAACGAAGGGTCATCATTCTCAACTCCTAAAGTCAGCACGCACCCTGGCTTGAACAAGATACCATTTCGTCTAATCCAAGAGGTTCTATAGAATGGAAAGATAAACACCTAACCATGCACAATATCAACACCTTTTAGTGATTATAATTAATTTTTATGAGCTTACGAGTATAGCTAGCCTACATTACCATTTTAGTGACTGACCTGAAGCAGTCTTCATAGACTGATATCTCACAAGGTCTACTCCTGGAGGCCACCAAATCACCTGTAAAATGATGTATCATGTACCACTGTTATGTTTTTGAGCCAAGTACATTATGTGCATGTTTGTACTACAGTAATAATTCAATGTACCGTAAATCACAAATATTTCGCGTCTAAAATATTTAAATAAATAGTTTTCGGACAAACGATCCTGTACCACATTATCGTTAATATTGCGAATGTATTTTTGTGCGTCTAGTTTTTGCACAAGCCAGGCTGTCCGAAAATATTTTAAGTAATAAATCCCATAATATTATTATCCTAAGTACAATGTGTGAATTATTTTTGAGCGCCCATGGATACTCATCTGGGATACTACGGTGTATGTACCTGGTCCAATTTCAGGCTCATCATCCATTACATCACCTTCCTGCCACTTGTAACACTGCCAGTACTGGTGACGAGAGGCCAATGTCCATGCTATGTTGATGAAATTACCTATATTCTGAGCCAATTTCTTCAAGTGGTTATGCTTAGCCTCATAGCGCATTGTCCAGTGGCGTACAAGTGGACCATACCTGCACATTCAACATAGTACAATAATACTCCTATTAAAGTGTATGCACACACATGTAATAATAATATTATGTGTGTATGTGTATGATATTATTGTATATTAGCTTACTTCAAAATGAGGCGTGGCATATGAATCATAAAGTGATGCTTCGGAAGCACACTGGAGTTGCCATAGAGCTGTGCAAAGAGAGTGTGATGTTGATGAATCAATACACCAAGTTCGGCAACTTCGTCCTCTGATATAGCAGGAGCCATCAGCAAATCCACTATCTCCATGAGCTGAACATAATTCTTCCACTTTTCATCTTCCTCTGGAACATCTTCTCCTACTAGAAAGGGTATGACCCTGCCTAGCAACCACATTTGAGCCGCTAGAGAGAGATTGGAAGCATAAATAATGAGCTGTGTGTATAGTACTTCCACAAGACATTGCTACATACACACGTGTATGTGTACCTACCAGGGTTGCATACAGGATTTTTTTTCTGGGGGGGGATCTCCTGGATGACTTACATATGTATATGCGCTGCTGCCATTCGTATATACTAGTAAATAAATCACACACTAATGCTGTGATAATAAATGATTTCTTTTTGCTTGTGTATGTAATCACATTATTTGTGCTGTATATAATGTATGTATAATTATTATTATGGAATTCAGGGGGGAAAATCAAGCTGGTGGGGGGGAGATCCCAGTTTACCCCCCCCCCTGTATGCAACCCTGCCTACAAGTATACCTTTCTGCCCGAGAGTCTTCTCAGAAGAGGATATGGTACTTGAAGCTATTTCTGATGGTCTGTTGTCAGCTTCCATATACCCTAACTCCAGTCCAGCTAGAAGTCGTGCAAATTTTGGGTATGATGTGTATCTTTCTGTGATCACATGCCGAAGAATAAGTTTTGCTTCAAACTGCAATGTACCCTCCAGCAAATCGTGCATCACATCAGGTAGCAAGGTTTCTACCTGTATATGCATGTGTGTGTGTGTGTACATGTACGTGTGTGTATGTGTGCATACATAACAATATTTGTTGGTAGTTGCCTAGCAACCAAAGTATTTATGGGCAATTTGCCGGCTATGGGAAGGGGTTGAAGTAGGCCAACGATAAACGGAGGTCAACTCCAACAAAAATTAGTTATCTGAGGTGCATGAGATGCATATGTGTGGATGTACGAGTGTGCATATGTATGTGTGTGTATACACAACAATATTCTTGGTGTGTGCATGTGTATGGTATTTATATGACCATACCTGGAAGTGCTGCAATTCAAACAAGATAGAACGAGAGTTGATACCCAATTGCACTGAAGTGTCACCTGTATCATCAGCTTCCAGCTCATCACAATCCAGTAGGTGTTGTTCTCGAGTGCGTAGAATGAATACTTTCTCATCAAACTACCAAAAATCAGATACATGTAGTGATGATAGTGAAATGTGTACAAGTGTAGTTGATATTGTATTATTTTACGGATTTAGTTGACATTGTATTAATTTATGGATTTACCACATGTTTTGTCTCTGAGTTTGTTGCTGTACATTGTCTACAGAACCGATGAGCTGTGACACTCTCTTTGAAACCTCCTAGACCATTGCTAGCAGGGTTATCGGCTGAGACAACAGTAATAGTACCATAGTATGTTTGTGGGTGACCTTGCACATCAAATGTATGCCCTTTCTCCTGTTAGGGTTAGTGACGTCCAATGCATGTAACAGCACATGTATGAACAGCACTCAATCACTGACTTACAAGGACTTTAAAATCTTCAACCATTGGTCGAAGTACAGCACTCATTGAGTACATTGTGATGAGCTTTCTTTTACAAATTGCTAGCAGATAAATGCTTGAGTACTGAGATCTATACTTGGGTCTGAGGTTTCCAAGTGTAAAGTAAAACACACCTATACATGTATATGATTGTACACAACCACGTATACCACACGCTCAGTAACATAATGCACCACATACCTAACTTGTGCACCTTCTTGTGAGAGCCTAGATTGTTCACTACTTCAATATCATCAAAGTAGAGGAGGATTTGCAAACCATTTCTGTGCACTGAAAAGAGACTGTGATCCTTAGAAGCACGCCCATCACAAAAATCTTTTAACACCTCAGGCTGCCTTGTAGTGTGTCCCCTCTCAATCTACAAAATAAATAAAAATTTACACATAACAATATTATTATACCAATGTAAATTGTGAAACTAGCACTACACTTGCTTGCACCTACCTCGGAAACAATCATTTCGTTTCGTAGAAGGTGTTCAAGGGTCTTCAGTACTGGAATATAAACCAGAGTATCTTTAGTTTCTTTAACAGTACCATCCTTTAAAAACTTGCCAGGCTGCGTGCGAGTACCCAAAAGAATAGGTACAGGTTCCTGTAAAAGGGAAGTAAAAGTGTTATAGCCAGCTCATATTTTAAAGGGTGTGGTGGTTAAAAGATGAAAGTATTATTGTTGTTTTAAAAACCATATCAAACAAAATTGAGGTCAGAAAGGAGGGTGGCCGCCCTCCATTTTACCCTCTGGCTACAACCCTGTGTGATGCTACGTAGTTTATACTTCATATGACTTACAACAAAGGAAAAGGTATCTTTGATGAATGCATTTTGTTTGTGTGTTGTTTCAAGCCCTTTGAAAACACATGTGTACTGACTCTGGGTATCAAAGATACTAGATACTGAAGTAACAGCATCAGCTGTAGTATGTGCGTCCTTCATTGCTTGGATGACTTGATGCCGAACTTCGAGAAGTGCAATATCATACAATGACTTCGCACCAGATACAATAGACTCCATGACCGAGTGAGGGATCCTATGGGCTTCACGATGTCTTAGAATCCACTTAGCAGCAGCTCTTTTTAGATCATCTTCTGTAATGGTTTCACATTGCTCATGCTCACTGTCTTGGTCAGATTCATCTACAAAAATGTGGTTGAAAAATATGCATATGAATAGATGCCACTGTATGAAAAGCTAGCTATATACCCATATCAAAATTTGTGTGCTCATGATCAGGAACAATACCACTTCTGGCTGATGCACTGAGGTCATCAGTATCTGTTGTATCGTGAAAGGTGTAAACATGATTCTTGTATACAGTGAACTTCCGGAAAGTCCTTTTACACCCCTGACGATTGCATTGTATAAGAAAATTTGGATCGTCTGCATGTAGAAGTCTGATGTGCGTCATTAGTTGGGCATGTTTAGCCACAGTCACATCCCCACACAAAGGACACACATGCGGCATTACCTGTACAAAGAGGACGATAAACTAGGCATGGGTACGAGCATAGCCCAGCCCCTCCTACGAACTGAAGGAGGGGCTGGGCATGCAGCTGAGCATTATTATCATACCTGGCGCCGATGATGTGACGTTCAGTAATGAAGCTCGAAGGTTGTAAGAACGGTATCCACGTAGTTCAGTACTGAGATCTCGAGAAAATGAAAATCGCCTTTTCTTCGCACGTAGAGAGTTAATGTACTTGCAGCCTGCCGCTGATTAAAATTAATTACTAATCACGTGATCAGAGGCTTACCGCGCTATGCGTAACCATGTTTTAGTCACGTGATTTTTTGGCGCCTCGATCTAGATCTGCGTTGCAGTTGCAGGTGAACCGTAAAGTGGGTCAAGCTTTCTGTGCTGTTATCCCGTTCTGTTCTCTCACTCTCTCTCCCTCTCAAGTATTTCAATATCTGTAAGTTAAAAATTTACTAGGTAGCTACAATAAGGTCATAATATGATTAAGTTTGTTAGAAAACCCATAGTTTAGTGGCATCAATCTATGTGCGGTCCGGCGAGAACTAGCTATCTAAGCTGTCTTTTATCATAGTATTATTTTTATCATTTTTATCATATCGATATATATCTATGTCAAAGAGCCTGTTTTTGGGGGCTAAACATGAGTGCAAAGGCAAAAATTTACAGGCTCCTCGTGCAGCTGCAGTCCACGACACCCGGGCGATAATTAGAATTTGCGCGCGTGTGCAGATACACGTTTACTTATCTTGGCATTGCCGCAATACATAATTCCTCGTACAAAGACCTTATCTAGTGGAATCCTCAAAGCCATGACCTAGAGCTATAGCAGGTATGCAATTTTCAATACAGGTCGTCGAAGTTGTTCTCTCATAATACACAACATGAGTTTACCAGGCACAAATCGCACCTTCAACCTTGGCGCTAAGGCCACTCCAATATGATTCACTGTTTCCCCTTTCATCAGAAAGCCTGGGGCATGCGGGCGGGCGGTTCATTATTCATTATACTATACGTGTTAGAGCGCCGGCAACATTGATGACCCATTCCAAAGCTACTATTAGACAAGAGCGGGTATACTAATACACTATAATGAATAAAATCTGGAAATTGTGGAAAGGATGCGGGCGGGAAATGGGAAACGGTTAATCATATTGGAGTGGCCTAACTAATATATACCAGACCGTGCCCTCTGCAGTGCAGATGTATTCCATCACCGTCCCGTGTGCTAGTGATGCAGTACATCTAGTACTGCGGAAGGAGTGGTCTGGTACATGAGACTAGGTGCTAACAAAGTAAACGTTGACATCAGAATTATGTGTATAGTGATACCGTCACATTTTATCACTTCTATGAGCTTGATGATGAGAACCTTGTGTTGATTTTGTGTGCAGGCATTTACTGTCTTCATGGCAAATGAGATCATACTCCTCAGTGCACCAGAGCTTCGTGATTGGCTGGAAACAAAAGATGACATTACTGAAGATATTTTAGACACTCTGGAGACCAATAGGGTGAATGGGAGAACTTTGATTGAGCTGACAGAGAATGATATCAAAGAGCTTTTCCCTATACTTGGAGATAGAAAGGCAGTGCAAAGAGTGGTTGATATCTTCAAGCCCCAACCGAAAGTAGGTCAGGTAAGTCTGAAAAAGTTTAGCATACCAGAATAGGTTAGGGTATTACCCCTATCCTTTGAACTCAATGTCATTAATTTTTGTCATGTATGTTAGGTTGCTCCACCTCAACATCACAGTGTTGGTGATAGCTGCAGTTTTAAGGTCCCAGATAGATTCTCCAGAGCAACCATGGAACGCCTAGAGAAGGGAGAAATCACCGATGCTCTCAGGTGTGAAGTTGTCACCTCCATCTGTGTGCCTTGGTACCAGGATTGTGAATATCCAAGCAGAGAGGACTACACAGCTGTCTGCAAACAGCTAGTCCAAAAGTACCCAGTTTTGAAAGATTCGTATGGGAATGGATATGTAAGTGTGTTGTGTGTACGTGTGAGTGTGGGTAGGCATACTGTACGTAATGCTTCTCTATATTATATTTGTAGGGATCATGGAAACAGCAGATCCGAAGGAAGTTCAAAAATCTCAGAGCTCCTCCAAAGACTGTCAGCCGTAAACGCTCAAGGGAGGAGGATAAAGAAAACGAGGAACCACCACTCAACACACCATCCAAACGAAAAAACCACGTTGTGGTTACAGCTGAAGAAGAAGAAGAATATGATGCCGGAGTACAATTCCTGCAGGAGGAATGTGCTAAGGAAAAACCAAAGAAGTCGAAATTGATTGCTGCAATGGAGAGTACGGTGGCTAAACGCAGGCAGTGGATACACGACGAAAGTCCATCAGTGGCGGACATTCTGGAGAAATTTCCTCCTTTGACTCTAGGAATAAAATATGTAAGTTGAAATAATCATGATGTTTAGCAATTATTTATCTACATTTTTGTGTTTAGATGCAGAATGAATTGGCAGCTGCAACCAATAGTGATCTTCATGATGAGAAGCAGGCTAGGGAAGCATGGGACAACTTTCTTGTGAAACTGTTCCGTAAAGTTGAGATTGAAGGTGGCAGGAGCAAGTTAGATGAAATTAGGAAACAGCAACAGGAAGAGGAGACAATTTATACGGATGAAGTTGGTGGTGAGTGTATTGTACATAATGCATGTGAGTGCTTGAGGGCAGTTGTAAGTAAGCAGTCTAAGAGATCACCCAATTTCCGGATGATTGACAATGCATGCGAAACCAGTATGTACCAGGCCCTTGCTCCTCCCTCTCCTCAAACTTAGGTATGAGTGTCCTACTTCACTATGGTACTGTGTTACAGTCCTTAAGGGGGGTGATTGTACAAATATTGTTGGACAACCTATGAAGCCAGTTTATAATATAATATTATTATTAAGGTCATGAACCCCGTAAAATGTTGTAGGTGAAGTAGCATAATTCTCCCTCTCTCTTTTACTAGGGTGATCGAGGGGGCAAGTCTTCGCTCACAGCATAGTAAAGGGTTGCCCCCTCTACTATCTTCGATCCAAAGTACATGTACAAGTAGCTATTATGCGCTATGAGCTAGCGAACATGTGGACGACATATCGCTACATACATGCATAAGTACAGCCATTTTCTCGTAGTACTGATTAGTGTGGGGCTCGCTCAGCCTTGCCCCAAGTATTACTCTTGGTTGTATGTGATTCATGATAATGTTATTGAATATAAGTTTCATGTACATGCAGGTCGACAGCTTCATCAACTATATGGGTTGAAATATCTAATCTTCATGCTGGCACCACGAGCAAAGTGTTCGTTAATACACCACTTTGATGTAAGTGATGTACAAAGAAACAGTGTATAATTATCCAATGTGTGTGTGCAAAGTGTATGCACGCACACACCACACATGTATGTATGAGAGATTATATCCCGTTACTATGTTGTTGCTAAGTAAAATATATGCCATATTGCACTAACCGCAAACTCATATTGCACTAACCGCAACGATATTGCACTGTCAAACGCGCTTCAGGCAAAAGTATTGCCGAGGATCAAAGAACTAGCCGCTTCTTCAGCGATTCTGTGGGGCTCTGTAAAGCTATATCAATGGAGCGTACAGCGGGAAGAATGGTAGGAGAAACCACAAAGCGTTCGAGGCAATGGGCGGAGTCGTATCGTCGATCTGTCGGTCGATCGCAAGTCTACACAGACAGAGACTTACCAAGGTAAGCTTATCACGTAGAAGCTTTGGCATGGCAATAGGTATTCGCTTCTGTGCTGGGTAACAGCTTGAGCGACATTCTGAACTTGATGGTGCTTGTCACGCGATCGAGTTTAGTGTCGATTTGACCACACCCCTCAGTCACGAGGCGCTCTAAGGAACGATCGACGTTCGAGAGCTGACTCAGAGAGCGGCTTAGTGGTCTGATATGACCAAGATGAGTTTTTCTTTCTTCTTCTTTTCAGTATCCATGGTAGCTAATGCCCACGGGATATAAAATAGTTATATCACGTGCACTCGGGATGTATGGCATTTATTGCACTCAGCCCTCGGGCCGCTTCGCGCCCTCGTGCTTCGGTGCAATAAATGCCATACATCCCTCGCGCCCGTGATATAACTATTACGTGTATATCCAATGTGTGTGTACAAGTGTTTGCACACACCACACATATATTTGTTGGTAGTTGCCTAGCAACCAAAGTTTTTATAGGCAATTTGCCGGCTATGGGAAGGGGTTGGGTCATCATAAAGTAGGCCAATGATGAACAGAGATCAACTACCAACAAAATAGTTATCTGACAGTAATTGGGGTGCATTCGTCCATGCATCCCAGATAACTTTTATGTGCGAGAGTGTATATCCAATGTGTGTGTACGAAGTGTATGCACACACCACATTGTATGTACGATGCCTTATAGTGTCAGCTTGTGTTATGAATTCAGTTTTGATCATTGCAACATTTCTTTTTTCTGTAGAGTCCATCCAACATTGCTGAGCAAGCCAAAAAGGTGCCCAACAATCACCCCTACATTGGAATTGTAGCTGGTGATGACTCGCTGTCCTTCAGTGTTATAACTGAACGGCTGTTGATTCTGAGTACAGGCAGTTTTTTCAAAGCATTTCAAGCACTAATGGCAAGCTTTTATGCTTTCAACATTGAGTATCCAAAAGCCTTGAGTACACCGCTAATATTTATTCAACATTTCATTTTTTCCATCAAGGAAGAGAGCCTTCCTCCAGCTATTGTGCGTTTTATTAGTTCTGTAGATAAACTGGAAGAGTAGCTAATCATGTAACTCTTGTACAGACACTTGTACACCATTTAATAATTATTATGGTAGTAACTGTTGTTTATGCATGCAACCATACGCTAACTGTTTTATCCTTTTTATTTTATACCTCTTAGATATTGTTATTTATTTCGTGTATACAGCTATAGCTACTTAATATAATATATTATTTGTGATTACTTAACAACCTGAAGATTATTATTATTATTATATAATTTTAATCATCTCACTAATAATAATAGAAATTATGAGTATGGGGAGGGGTGTGTTGCATACCACAAAGCCTTCCAGTAACACCCCAAGCAGTATTCTGGTGGTACTTCGAAGGGTATTGTGCTAATACCCTGAAGGGTATTTTATTAATACCCCATGGGGTATAAAATAAAAACATACGCCTGAAGACCCCTTTGGGTATAACTGCAGTACCCTTATTTTAACAGTGTAGCAACATTTTAAGGCCCCATACATCACACAGATGAAGAAATTTATCTGATAGAACATCCATCTGTTGCAGATTTGTGGAAAATAGCACTGGATCAAAATTGAGATTTCCTACATGTTCTGTTTTCCAAAATGTGATATTTCCTCATATTTCCTACACATAACTAGCAGTGGATAGGGCAACATTTCATGCAAATGAGCGAAATGTATAGAAAATCTTGCCCTATCCTACAGATTTCCTGCATGTAGTAAATTCAAATTTTTGTATAGTGTAGCTCCATTCCAGCTGTACTACTCCCCCCTCCCCCCAGTAGGTGGAGGCGTAACGCTGTTTCTTGTCCAAGAGCCTCATACATAGCTAGAGGAGTAAATTTTAATGCTGAATTTTATTTGCATATCATTAACATTATTTCATGTGAAAAGGTCTAATAATAATACTATATGCGTGCAAATTTTTGCCAGGAGAAAATTTTCACCACCTACACAAAGGGTGCTGCAACTTGCTGGGCTTGGTGAAATTTTTATTCAGGGAAAACAAGTATATTTATCACAATCATGGCAACATGTGGCTAGTATACATGTTCATCTATTAACAGTACATACTAATAAACCATAGAGACACACAAACAGTAGTACCGTACGCATGCACAGATGAGAGCGGCATGAACTATGAACCTGTACTTATTGCAGAGGCCACACCCCTCACTACGGCGGCATAAGCACACTGCACGCGCCCCATGACGTCACATGCAATGGCAACATTAACAACATAACAATATTAGTCATAATAATGGGTGTGGGTGATTATCTGCTTGGGATACTATGAGATAGGCGTAATAGTCTAAATTTATTATAAAATCTTGTTGCTATCTAGATAGCTATAGCTTTGCCCTATTTTGTTTAATTTTATGAATGGATGTAGTATAGATAGAAAGTTGCTCTAACCTTCTGCATACTCTTTGACATTAAATTTTGTATTTCTGTTCAGTGGCTGGCTTAATCCGTGAAGCTATCAAGTTATGGCTTTAAAATAAGAAATACAATGTGACAGTCATGCTTGCATTATAGAGATATTAGGAATTGAGGGGAATATGTTTGTCTTAGATATTGTGCCTGGCCTGTAATTGATGGCAGGTGGTTTTTTGGGAATAATAGTCAAGATTATCAGCAGCAAAAAAGTATATCAAATTGTATGCATGCAGGTACAACAAGCAAGAAAGATCACTGTACAAGAATGTAGGAATTTTACAGTAATACTACAATAATAATAATAATATTTATATTATACTGAGTACCATGCACTGTTTTCATCATCTGAAATCGGATATACTTTTGGTACTGATAAACATACACTCCCAAAGGAAAACTGATCTTTGCTATAAACATGTTTCCCTTTTGGGTCAAGGTACTATGATCACCAGCCTGCATATATTAATATGGGATATAATAATAATAATTATTATAGCCACCCCATTAGCCACAACCTATGATACCGGCAATCAGTGGCATAGGAAGACGATTAAAAATTTTGGTAAATCGGGTGCTCAGTGCTTGATTGGCAGCTACTTTAACTATTCAAGTAATAAATGTGTGTATCTCACACAGATATTTCATATGGATGCACCTGTACCCAGTGCACTAATGCTCTTACATGCACCAGTGAAAATAACAGGCTAATTTTGCACTTTCCAGCTCCTCAACAAAAGAGATACCTGGGATGGTATAAAATTATAATAAGGTGACTTATAGTTATAGACTGAAAGTTCTACAGATTTCTCCCACATGCATAGAACTAGAAAGTGTAAGGATGTTGATCTCGTTGATTTTGAACACACATAAGTATATTATAGGAAACCTTATGTGCATGCATGATCAGACATAAACGCCGTGGTCACTTCACTACCAGCTTATGTCTATAGACCATAATATTTTATAATGTAGGCATGAAGGACAATTAATGTGTGTATCCCATGTGCTAACTACTAAAAATTGAATAGGGAGCTTAACACTATCTATAGCTACTATAGTGTTACTGAAAAATTTAGTTGGTGATGATACCAATCAACTACAGTTTCCATATAATATTATTATAACAGATCTCTTGAGGATCGAAGCAAAGGTGAAAAAAAATAATACAATATTGTGCATATATCTATCTGTACTATTCACCAGCTGGTTCAATGTTATAAGGCTTCAGTATAATAATATTATGCTATACATAATATCAGGAGTACATTACTAGGAGTGTGCAATGCACACAATAGTAGTACAAACATCTCTTTCCAGATTTGACATCACAACCACCCTTGCACATGGGCCTGAATATCATTAGAAGGTACTTAAGTTGCAACCACTGAGTTACATTCTGTATAGCTGCAGCTGCAGCTAGTTACTATCAGAACACTGATAGGACAGTGCAGACACAACCTTCATGGCTTCATGGTTTTAGTGGTTGCGTATTAATAATATTCTGTGATGTCAAATCTGGAAAGAGATGATTGTACTACTACTATGTGGGTTGCACACTCCTAGTAATGTACTCCTGATAATATTATGTTAGAGGTGAGTTGTTTGTATTAGGGAAATATGCTTATTGATTAAATCATGATTTTATCATCTGAAATGTATTATTTTTCAGTACTGATGAAATCTCCCAAAGGAAAACTAATCTTTGCCGTAAACATGTTTCCCTTTTTGGGTGTTTACAAAACACTACTATGATCACCAGCTGCCTTGGTAGTATTCTGCTTTTGGACTTAAATTAGCAATATTGTTGCAAGGAAGCATGAACGTTGTACTACAACTGGTGAACTGTTTGCTTTTATGCTTTTGCTTTTTCTGAGTTGTTTCGTAGTTATGTAAACACATTTTACATCTACTCAACTAGCTAAGCTACATTCTACACTCATGCACACACGGTCTAGCTATCATGCATCTATAGCATACTAGACAACAGTTATACTATTGATCCTTGTAAACCGCCTTAATGCGTCCAACTTAGCAGCTAGATATGAATAAATACTTGTGGCTATAATAATGGATATACTAGATTTCAAAGTTTGCTTTACTTATCAATCCTTCTCATCTTGCTCTTCATCACATTAAACTATGATCTGGAAAGTGGATGTACACAAGAGAATGTAGTATCATTCTAATTCTGACAGTGTTGGTGTAAAAGAATGAACATAATTATAGGTAGATCTGCCCCTGAGAATAATCTACCCACAATAACTACAGATATCTATTACTATTATTGCTGGTTGGAATTGAATTGATACTGGCAGTTGCTCCATACGCAGTGTTGGAAATGGTCGTCACATCAATACACTATAGTCTAATTACAAACCACATGCACGTGGCAGATTTTAATTACACAGCCGGGAAACTCCTTGCCCGTACACACAGTCAGCAAGTAGCGAATAGCACGGGCAAGGAGTTAGGCGGCCGCCTAAGACTTATTGCGTGTGCGACCTTTTTCATACAAATACGCAGCACCATTAACGACCATTACCATAGTTTTTCAGCACTAAGTCAAATCCCTTACAAGGTACGCACCTTGCTAGATACAAATGATATTAAATTGTACCACTGGTATAGTGACAAACTAGAAAATGCTTAAGTAAGTCATAAAGCATAAGGATTTTGGGTTTGAGTTTGGGCTCAGGTTCGAACCCAAACCCGTTTACTGGGGTAGTCCCCTATAAGGATGTGGATTATTTTATAGTTGGTCCATAGGCAACATTCTCTTTCAGTTCAACCAGGTCCTGATGTTCTGGTGTAGATCTCTGCTGTAATTCTTCATATAGTGGTCCTGGAGTTGATGGCAGTTGAGATCCTTCATTATGTTGGTAAAGATTGTTCTCCTCAATTAATGAATAAGATGTTAATTTTCTTGCACATGATTGCTTATGTTTATGACCACAAGCATATCCAATGGAAAGGAACACTATTGAGCTTACGACACACACAGTAATTAGAGTTGCAATTATCAGGACCATAATATTCAGTACTACTGGTGACTGTGGTGATGTTTCTGCATAATTAAATTTTGTGGAAATATGTATACTGAATTTAATGTATCTGTATAATATACAGTAATCATAAATATCAAGACAAAATTCTGGCTCGAATGAAGCAAATGAAAAGCTTATTATCTATATAGCTATCTCCATGCATGTGCACTAAGTGGACATTACCTGTAGGTACTATTGAAGTGGTAAGATACAATGATGAACAAGATTTAATGAAATCAGTTGGATCTGGAATCCAGCTTGTTGCAGTGCTGTGACATATAACTTTGAGAACTTGCTCATCAGTAGCATTTAATTTAGTATTTGACATCAATTTTTCATTCTCACAGATCAATATTAAAACAGGACACTCCAGAGTAGAACTGAAATTTAGCTTCACATATCTATTCACCAGTGGTACTCTACAACCATGATCAGCTGTGTGATAATAATAATTATTATTATAGCCATTGATTATTATGACATTGTATTATTGCATATGATGTTCACCTAAGCAGTCCACCTGTCCAGGGTCTGGTTCCCATTCTCTATTCCCAGTACATACTGACATGTTTGGGCCAGTCAGTATAAATCCAGGAGGGCATGTGTATGTGATGAACTGTCCCTCTATTGGAGGGCTATCCTGAGATCCACTGACCACAACAGGGCGATGTAGTAATTGTATTGGTGGATAAGTGCAAGAAACTGCGTGCGTGATGTCACATGAACGAAATGTGTGCATATAACATTACATTCTTAGATTTATTGCCTTAAGCCTCAATGCAAATTTAATATCAAAGAGTATGCAGAGGGTTAGAGCAGCTGCCTATCTATGTATTACAATATCATCCATTCAACAAAAAATTAATAGGGATAATAATGACACAAGCTATAGCTACTAGAATCTGATAGTAACAAGATTTTACAATAAATTAGGGCCGGGTAAGCACCCCATATTTTCTATTTTAATAATATTGTATTTTCCAGTTTGATTATAAAGCTTAAGGATGAAGTTTATGTTCCACTTCAAAACATAATACTATACAAAATGCGTCTGCCAATTTATAATATTATAGGGAGATTCAACTTGATATGTAACTATTGCATAGCGTTTAAGGCTAAATTCATCAAAAGTACTAATATCAATCTACTTACCATAGTTCAACACCTTGGTTGTAGTGACACCACAGCGACTTGATACAATGCTAACATTGTATTGAATGTCATAAGAAATGGTTAGAGATATCATGAAGATGACATTATTGGACATCGTAGAGTTAAGTTCAGTGTGAGGCGTTTCTGGTGTGACATTGATACTGTAAACTGCTCCAGGCTCTCGAGGCCATTGAAGTGTGACTGTGACATCATCACTTCTCAAGAGTTGGTTCACCATGGTAACATTGAGAGAACGATCCATGCTATGCAAAACTTCATCTATAGATGGATTATTAAAAAAAGTTCAGTATAATAAATATTATTATATAAGTATACCTTTGTACTTTACGTCAATTGCAATCATTGGTGCATTATTCTCATCACCATCTTCAGAACAGTAGATTGCTGATCCATTCATTTCAGTGGTGACATTGCTAATCAGCAGCTGACTAATCAGTGGGCTGTCAGATGTACGTTTGATATTAAGCTCTGTGAAACCAATCTTAAATTCTGGTGATAGTAATTCTTCTTGACTTAGGACAATTCTTTGAGTTGTGGCGCTGGGCATGCGAGGAACAGAAAAGTCCCAGACCAAGATGAAGCCAGACATTCTCTCACAAGTCAATAGTAGTTGTCCGCCTGGACAGACAGTCACCATTCCCAGAGGTGACAGTCTTATGGATGTAGCTATAATTAAAACAACCACAATGTCATAATTGACCAGCTGAATAGCTTAATTACCTCCATAGCAGCAGAAGAGTGAAGCACAGATGATGAGTGTTACTTTTAAAGCAAAAAATACAAATTGGTTCATGTCTGTCTAACTAAAAAAGCCCTTCTGCTTGTATAATATTATGCAGGTACAACAAGCAAGAAAGACCACTGTACAAGCAAAGAGAATGCAGAAATTTCACAATTATTATCATACTTGACTATAGCTATTGCTTCCTACACCGGTTAATTTATATTTTAATTATTCTAGATCTACAGCTAGTTCCTCAACAAAAGAGATACTTGGGAGGGCATAAATTAAAATTAATTATAATTGTTGCCATAAGGTGACTAGCTCAGTCTTAATGCCCATATGTATGGAAGCCCTTTCCTGCATGTACTTTTCTATATAGCAGAGTACATCCTTTTTGTACCAACACTAGAATTGAGGAGAATCCCCACAAGATTACCTATGTACAAGGAAGTCCTGTATGTATACCCATTGTGTGGTGCATGGCATAGCTATAGCTATATACAGATACATATCGCTGGAGGAACTGATGGAATAAATAATTAATACACAATGCATGGACATAAATATTATAATGTGTACCCCATTAGCTATAATATAGCTAATTAAGTTATGGCTAAAGTTGGGTGTTGGCAGCCACATGAATGCATGCATGACTACTGTAACTGTACAATATCAAGAGGTAACGAACACATAATAGGCAATACCTTATTGGTGAAGAATGGGTCAGCCCCACATGTGATGAATAATGGGAATGGGACTTTGTGTTGCAACATGGATCAGAACAGTGAATGTTATTAAATTTTGTGTAACCACCTTGTTGGTTTACTGTGTAGCGAGACTGGAATGTGTTTTAGGAATGAGACTTTGTGTTGCATGACTGGAATGAGTTTTAGTGTTGAGGATACATTGCATGCATGAAAGAACCGTAAGTACTAGATAATCAGGTTCTGATCCAGCACCACAATTAGTCTAGTTCCAATTCTGAAGGTGTATTAGAATTTCAGGGAAACACTACTGAAAAACAGCTTTAAAGATACTAGGCAACCCAACCCAACAGTTGAGCAGGATTAATTTATAATTATATAATATAGTGAAGTATATAGGCTTCAATTGCTTCAATTGGTGAACATCATACTTACAATCAGACACAAGCCACAGATGATTATGAGGGAGGGCCATTTGGATCATGCAATGACTGCATATAGTTTAGATTATAGGGAATTCCAGTCCTGGTACATCACTGCATGTTGACTCTAGTCTTGTGCCCCCTCCCCACATGCATGCACATCTCATATTATGATTTGTAAGTGTACGTTTAATTACCATTCTACTGTACGTGTGTGCATGTCCCCACTATAATATGCATATCTACACAGTACATGCACTAGTGTACATGTTACTGTAGCACTAATCATAAGTTATTATGTTCAACCACATGCATTGGAATAATCAATTGATCGTCAACAGGCAAAAATATGATAACCCTATGACGGCATACATTATAGTATTATGGTTACATGTGGCCACCCCATCAGCCAAAACATTGCTCTCTAAGCTCTGCCTTAAGTTATGTAACCACCAAACAAGTTGGTGGTTATATGTCCCATGGGCTAAGGAAAATTTTTAGCATCTTCAAGTTGGTAGCCTAAGAATGTCCATTTTAGATGCTTTGGGACATGTATACAGAGTGGTCTCAGTACAATGATCGTGAGACCTACAGCACCACCATTGTTCCAGAACCACTTCACACTGGCCGTAATACAAATACTAGTGTTCGGCTGGTGTTGCTCTACAATACTCAATACAATGTGACTGTTACTGCAAACCTGTGTGGACACAGCAATGCTACAAATTTCACAATACACTACAGTAAGTAGCTGTACATAATATTATGGTAGATTCTTTTAAGCAGCTAGATTATCTATAGAAATAGTCACTATAACGTTTTTGGCCAATAAATATGGCTCGGATCATGATCAGGGGGATTTGATCAATATTTACGGATAATATACAGTCCTATAATGGACCAGGGCATTTGATCCTAGTATTCGCTCCAGGAGAGATCGAGGCTATTGATTTTATATATAGGTGAAATCCCCCACCCTTGCCCGTGGGGTGGTACCTGGGGCAATGCGGTATAATATTATGTATATATAGTGTCAGTGTATGGCCTCACCATTGCAGGTGAGTGTGGCTATCCCACTCTTGAAGATGAAACGGTGACAATTCTCGGCCATGTGCACACAGAAGGTCCATGGTTGGAAGGTAATACCATATCCTACAGTTGTCCTTCTGGACTCAAGATCGCTGGGACAAACACATCAACATGCATGGATAATGGACATTGGGAGCCTCATCCCTCAGGCATCACATGCACTGGTAATCACATGTACAGATTCACAGCTTCGATCCATATTCTATATATTCATTATTAATTACCGTAGGACGGGTTTTAATTACGTAGTTTAATAATTGCATTCTAGTAAAGTCAGGCCAAATTGCGAATCCAATAATTGCGATGGACGACCCCGTACCGTACTGTAGTATACGAGCACGTTCATGTTTGCGAATCTATATATTAATTGCAAAATGTAGAAAAACTCGCAATTCGCAATTAATAGATACTCGCAATTAAAACCCGACCTAATTAAGTGCTAAATCTGATTCTCAGTTAATAAAAAAATTAACTATGCTAAGTAGTTAATTACTGAACTTGCAATTTTTATGTAATTGTATTAAATGCCTGCATGTGTATTAAAACAAGGTAACATAGTCGACATTAGCTTTATTTTAGTATAATAATTAAGATGATAGTCTAGCTCGTTCAGTATATAATCCAGAACAGTGTCTTTGGTTTTTACAGTACTCAGCTTGTAAATCCATGCTCTAGACTAGAATTTCAAAATTGGGTATGGAGTTGTTAATGATGAGGGGGTGCATGGTCTATGTTAGCATGCATAAGAGGACATGCAGTTATAAAACTAACCTATAGATCACTAATTAAATCGCTAGTATAGTGCTTCATGAATTGTAATTTTCAAGCTTAGTGCTATTGATTTACTGGGGGAGTCCTAGCACTCGGACTCCAGAGCAAATTTGTAGGTCTTTGGAGTGTTAATGAAAAGGTTAATTAATGTGAGTCGTTGATGAAATTTGATTGTTCAGATTCCTGGTAAAAAATTATGTACAGCTCCTAGTCTTATGATTTTTAATTAATTATGCACCTATCCACACAAGAGTCACTAATAATTGCAAATCTACATGTTTAGCACAATCAACCACATAATATTTATCTTTGCCTCCACAGTACAGCTGATCACAGGTTCAACTCATGTTGTTCGTCTCATTGGAAAAGCACAGTTCTGTCGTGTGTTTGATGTGCTATTGATTGAAACTTTCCAAAAAACATTGATTCAACCAGATATTTAAATGTATTCCATGTGGACATTGGGTATAATACCGCAGCTCATTTCAAAGGTCGCTTCTGATTGGTCAAACCAGCTAAAATTGGTCACGTGAAGGGGGGGGTGTAGCGGTTTGACATTGGTGCATTCTCTTAAAGCAAACCTTAAGTTTATAATTATAAACTCTATGCACGTGGTGATCCATACGCCGACACTTAATGACTATGAATCCTTTAACTGTGTGATTTGTCGGACAACATAGGATAATTTAAACTTACTCATCATTGAATGGCTATAATATTATTATGTTGTGATAATACTGCATGCACAGTGACTAATATAACAAGATCGCAGCTACGGGAGAGCTTGTGGTAAAAAAATTGATCGAAATGGGATTGTTACTTGCCATTTCAAGCTTGAGGTACAATTGAATCAAACAGTAAGGCCAGCTGTTCAAACATCATTTTCAACTATTAACAATTGCAGCTCCATTTCATACACAGTACATAATAAACATGCAGTATGATCATGGATGTATGAAGGCCACGTAGAAGTACGTATAGCGCTATAGCTAGAGTACACAATGTCATGCATAGCACAACTACTGTCAGGGGCCACCAAAAATAATTATTGGTCAGGGGCTGCATTTGGCCATTCCTGGATAGCCATTATGCAATATAAGGGCTACGGTCCCAGTAATAGAGGCCAAAAGCCATGGCAAATAATCAATGAATCAGATCATGATGGTGGTATGCAATGAATAATACTAGGGTCAATGCATGCAATGAATATTATACTATACCAGTGGCTGCCCGGATTTTTTCTCTTCCAGCTAGCTTTAGGATGTAGATGGGGTGATGAGAGTGTGTGTGCCCATCCTTGTTAAGCTAAGAACTTTCATGTAATTACTATTGTTGGGGCTCTGTGCTTTGGTGATTTAATTATCCCGGCAGACTCCGTGAACGTAGTTTGGGTATAGGGTTGACTTTCGCCCTTAAAGCTGGAAGGGGGGAGTTCGGGTGCCTAAGGGTGGTCGTAGCTCAGTGGTAGAGCGCTGGTGGCTCAAGCCAGTGGCCCTGGGTTCGATTCCCGGTGGCTGCCCGGATTTTTTCTCTTCCAGCTAGCTTTAGGATGTAGATGGGGTGATGAGAGTGTGTGTGCCCATCCTTGTTAAGCTAAGAACTTTCATGTACCACATATATTAAGTTTCTTCCTTGTAGTGTTTTTGTAGCTACACACCCTAAAATGCATATGAATACATTAGGAGTGAGTCACGTTCCATGTCTGCAACACAAAGTCCCATTCCAATTCATCAGGGTCTTGAATGGACTTGCACACTTGCAGATAAGGGTCTGTGACGATCTTTACCAATTTGAGAAGTCTTTGTCCGCGGCTCCTGGAAGCGGGGACGTTTTCTAACGACCATTACCATGTCACCAAAGTTGTACTCGTGGCTCTTTGAGCTAGATGCTTTTATTGTTGACGACCATTACCACCATTCCTCCATTGTAATTGACTTTACAGTGTACAGCCTTTCTAGATAGGATGTTAATCCTGATGAATTTAATTATTATTGTACAATGCATCTCTCGATCCGGACACAGTAACTAGCTGTACTGTATTGATCAACTAGCCACAGAATTCCATATGTATGTATGGCAGAGTGTGGCTCTTGCCATACCAACCTTCATAAGATCATACTAAATCTTTATTTTGAGGTTGTGTGAACAATGCTATATTAATCTTGGCTATATACAAAGTTATAAGCATCTTCTTGGTTATGCCCCCTTTTGATGCACACCAATGTTCATGGACTTTTCCCCATTAGAGATGCTGGCATTGCTTTGGGCATAATAGGTGGTATTGTTATGCCAGCATAATGCAGGAAAAATAGGGTTAAATTATAAGATAATCAGGTAATCGACTGAGTACATAATCAGGGTTTCATCCAGTGGGGTGGGGGGGAGAAGCTTCCCCCCCCCCAACCCCCCAAACTCTCTAGCTTCCCCCCTAAGAATTTGACTATTAAGCATCAAAACTCACAATAAATCACCAAATCAAACCACTAGCATTTGTTTTTGATAATAATATTTTGGTCAAAAACTACACGAAACGAATTAGAAATTCTCCTATAAATAATATTATATCCCAAGAACTTGGTGTGCTAAAATACAGTACGTCACTCATTATTGCGCTTCCATCCCAAATTTTTGTTGCTATAGATGAAACCCTGATAATGCTTTTCTAACCTTAAGTGAGTAGCATACATAGTCTAGTATAGTATGGCCGTAGCTTGTCTTATCTATGAAATAAAGTACAAGTTTCCAAACGAATTATTGCAGATTAGTATATTATTAGGAACTGAGAGAAATTGAGAGCAAAATAATGAGCATAATTGGCTTGGTGTTGGGAATAATACAGTATAGCATAATAGAACTTTAAAATGTGTATCCCTAATCTCCAATGAGGTTTACCTCCTTACTCTTTGCTCTGAGATAGAGGACCAGTACCAACCAGTGCGCGCATGAATGTATGCATGCTAATAGCATCATAATAATTATTAATTATTCTTTCAGTAATCTTGATGACCTGAACGAGTATTATTATACACTGCAGATCTCTCACATGCAGTAAGCATGCTGATAACTCTTTTTCCATATCACATGAATTGTGAACTGGGCACACATGTAAGTTTGTTGTTTACTGTGAAAAGCTTTCCTAGACTCCTAGAGGTAGCACAAGGAAATTAATCATAACTGTTACAGTGGACCATCAAACATGTTTTCATATTCCCATCCATTAGAAAATCAAAACACTCACTGCATAAAACATTCAGATACCTTTTCCTAGCTATAGGTAGCAATTGATACACATCCTGGAATGAATCAAAACTGTGAACCAACAAACATGTTTGCATCTGTACATGTTCTCATCTACTATGAAATCAAAACACTAGTGTTGTGAACTTTTCTTTATTAGGTAATCATAATATTATGCATGCATTTTGTACGTAATAGTTATTGACCAACTCCCGAGGTTTGTATGCAGTATAGAAGCACGAATCCCGAGGGCAAAGCCCGAGGGATGAGTGCTTCTATACTGCATACAAAGCGAGGGATTGGTCAATAAGTATTTTCTAGCCCACTGTTTCCATGGATACAATAAACATGTTTTCAGCCCCCAAGAACTGTATGAATGTTTGCCCTGGCCCTCAGGAACTGTATAATAGTAAACATATGGACATGAGCCCTACAAGGAGGGACTGTATCACATATACAGTACCTTGTATACCTTAGTAACCCCATAGCAACGGGCTAGAAAACATGTAGTGAACCAAAAAAATATGTGTATTATAATAATATGATGTCCAATCAAAAACTTAATGCTGGGCTGGGATACTTTTAAGAGTCTGTGATGCCACAAAATTAAAATTAAATGAAGCATGCTACAGGATTGGTGAGGTAGCTGCTCACCTAAGAACTAACCAATAATCAGGCTTAGTGCATACAGCCACCTTGATCAAGGCTCTCTCACTCCCAGCAGGTATAATATTATTATAGTATAGGTATTCATTATGCATGGAGGGTGAGGTCCAGTAATCAAGGCCAAGAAGATTCATAGCCAATCCACTGATGGTATGCAATGAATAATACTATGGTCAATTATTGTTGCTAATGAATAATGTGCCACCCCCACATGCAGTGCCATGGCAAGTGGCCTCATTTGGTACAGACTAATGAAGTGTATTATCAGCTAGTGAATTCATTACTGTGTTTTCCACTTGTAGTGTTTTTGTAACTACACACCCTAAAGTGAATACGTACATTTAAGAGTTAGTCACATTCCATGTCTGCTACACAAAGTCCCATTCCAATTCATCAAAATTTTCATATCTTTAATGCAGCTGTGTGTATGCATTCCATAACCTAGCTGATGTGTGCACAGTTCCATGTGGGGTGATATGTCCTACCTTTATACTACTGTAGCAGCTGCTAGGTGCATGGTCAAGTATGGTCAAGTTTTTGGCTGTGGCTGTCCCATGTTGCCCACCATTATTATTAACTTACCTCATCCAGATCGTGCCCCCTTTCCTGCACTTGCAATAATAGTATTATAGTACATTGAGGGAGCAAACCTTAATAGGCATGTGGAGAATGCACAGGGCTAGGGTTAAGTGCACCTCCATTATAACCTAGCTCACGGTTAGTCCACCCAGCCGCCTACACCAATACATCAGATTCTAAGTTACTATGTTTACACTATGTACGTTGGCACACGACAATTGTGATATTGATTCAGAGGGAATATGTGGAAACATTCCTGACAATCTAACACCGAAAATGATAAAAATCAATCTGCATAGGGCGATCAATGACAAGCCTTACTCTTCCAATCCCTCTGAGACTAGGTTGTTGATCTCCAGCTGTGTACAGTTAAGTTGCAACTGTTTTCTTTTCAATTCTATGTTTTTACAAAACTTTTCTCCAATTTTTTTGCACACAAAATCCTCTACTGTAAGCAATTAATGTACATTGCAGCAATACGATGCCTGGCCCACCCACACATACACAGGTATTGTTTTGTCAAAAAGATTGACTTGCTTGCCTAAATCAAGTGCAATACATGTAGCTATTATACGTAACCATAATACTAATCTGATCGACAAAGCTTAAAAGATATGGCACATGATCCATTGTAATCATGTATGGTACATTTTGATGAACTCATGATCAAGAGATGCTATATAGGTAGGTCCATACCAAATTTTGGATAAACCTTCAGGATATTTCGAGTCACCAGGAATTTTGGGAAGGAAAGAAGCCATGGAGAGGGAAAGGGAATGAAAAAAAATGCTTCTCAACTTGAGCTTGAATAGTGACCATGACATTAAATTCAATGTGTTTTTAGTGAAAGAACACAACAATAATCATGGCTGCAGTAATATCAATAATAATTATTTATATTCACACAAAATAATGAAAATACATGTGGTCATGCACCACAAATTTCTGTCAACTACGTATCCTCGTTAGTGCATTTCATTTCTTTATTCAGAAGATCATTGCAATCAGAGCAAGCTGGTCCATTGTCCATTCCACATGTTCCATCGTCATGCTCAGCAAATAGTCTGCCACAGTAGACCCTTCCAGTCATGCCCTGCCACTTTCCTCCCTCCAGAATCTTCTTTACTTTTTCACTCTTTATGGTGCGACAGGCTGGACAGTTTGGTCCATAGTCGGGTCCACAAAAACCATCAATATATTCTTCACCAGGGTAGGTATCATCGCTCATGACACGCCTCCCACAGTAATACATCCCAGTCTTGCCAAGTTCTGGTTTGTATCCATTAACAGCTGTTGTATCTCTGCATGGACGATGGACCAAATTAAGACCAACTTTATCCAGCTCACTCAGCTTAGTGTTCTCCTTATTTGGTTGTTTTAGCAACCATACACTATCTGCAGAGTGTCTTCTTCGTGCGGACTCATAAGCCTCTTTATTCTGGTACAGTGTGATACTCCTGGGATCGAAGCGAGTGAGACCTAAATTGCTGTCTTGGTTAAATTCCAAAGCACGGGTAAGTTCACGAGTACTGATTCCTTCCTTTGTATCATCTTCTAATTGTCCAAGGTGAATTTTAGTGATGTAGTCTAGCTGCCCTGATGTTGATCGCATTTGTATGTTGCCCTCTGTGTATGCTTCCTTCTCATCTGTTGCCAGGACATGAATGAAAGCTAGTTTCTTATCTTCAGTTATTGATAGTGATAGACCAGGGGCTGCTTCATTGATGGCTTTCACTGCTTCATGTAGACTGTCCTTCCAACGATCATCCAGTTTATCATCGATCCAGATGGGGACACTTACTCGATCCTCTTCAGTGCCCAACTTATCAAAGTCATGCTGGCTTTGTTTCTGGTAGCAATCCTTTGCCTGTAGTAGCAGTACTATCATTTCTATCCCCATGCATAATCTGCATGCATGATGTGCACATTGCTTTCTGATGCCATGTTAATTAAAATACACAGGGCTCTCTATTTATATAGGTACTTCCCCCTGCATGATATATTATTGTAGCATGGTTTGTTGGGCAGGAAATCGGCTGAGATGTTGATCACCACAATAATTATGCGCATGCACTATGAACTAGTGAGCAAGTGGACGACGTATCACTATAATTATAGACACATATTATACACATTACATAAGTATAGCGATTTTCTCGTATTCACGATCCATGTGGGGCTTGCTTCGGCTTGCTCCAATTATACACATGTAGGTATTGGTATAGGTATAATAGTAAGATTGTATGTTGAATTTGGATAAATAGCACTCTGAAATAGGTACGTATTTGGTTCAAAAATTGTACGAGCGACAGCGAATACAATTTGATGAACGAAATGCCTATTTCAGAGTGCTATTTACACAAATTCAACATACAACATACCGTAGAAACTGGTTGTTAAGCGCATGCGCTTATAACACGCGGTAGCAAGAAAATATGCGCTTAACAGGAAGCATGCGCTTAATTAAAAGTGCTAAAACACGGTAGGTGGGGCGTGCGTAAAGAACGTGTCGAGGGTAGAAAGGCCTACAGCGATGGCCAAGGAGCGACCAGAGAGCATAATTCTCGACGTTTTCTTCTCCAGCCTACTTCTAGCCTTCTCTCTGGGCTAGTGTAATCGATCGCTCGTCGTTCAGGTGGCTTGCTGGGCATGTGCGCCTAACAAAGAGCGGTAAAGCTCGCATAAAACTATGCGCTTAATAAAAAGTATGCGCTTAACAGCGAGCAGCGCTTAACAACCAGTTTCTACGGTACCTCACTATCACAGGCTAATAGTATACATACACATACACAGAGTCAGATAACTATTTCAACTAAGAATGATATTTCAAACTCAGGTACCTATTTCACTTGTATTACTGTAATTGGTATACAAGATTTGTACTCATCAAAGTACAAGTATATATTATTACAATATTATTATCCCGCGCACATGTGTAAGCCTAAAGGGGTATAATAATCGGTCGTATCATCGTTGTAGTTGTTGTCATGAGCACAATAATTGCCATATCTCGAGATCTGGGCACCTGAGAGACTCAGAAGTACCAGTCCATGTAGCTACTCGTAAGCACAAAAAATTAAACGAATTTGACTAAAACTGGCTTCAAATCGAGGGACACGAATCATGAGCATCATAAATAGGCCACCATAGCCATGCCTATATCTACACTGCCATAATGCATGCAGGCCATAGGCTGTTCATACACACAATTATATGTAACTGGTCTAGTACATATAATGCACGTGGACTGGTAAAGATCGTCGAAATGACTGTATGCTCGTGACATGCTGGCTGATATTTCCAGAATTGAAAAGAAATCTTGTATACCAATTACAAGTATTACAAGTGAAATAGGCACCTGAGTTTGAAATACCACATAGCTAACTAATTTTGTGTATGTATACTATTAGCCTGTGACAGTGAGGTTGTATGTTGAATTTGGATAAATAGCACTCTGAAATAGGCATTTGGTTCATCAAATTGTACTCGCCGAAGCAAGCCCCACATGGATGGTGTATACGAGAAAATCGCCATACCTATATGTAAATACAATGGTGTGGCTGAAGTGTACAGAAAAGTGAGGGGTGACATACAGCCAAGTATTCAAAACAACAATCTTGCGAAGATTGGTATGGTGAGAGCCACACTCCGCCACACCCTGGCTGCGCCACTGGCCTCGAGCAAAAAAAATCTATCGGCTTGGCTTCCAATGAGCGGCTGACTCCACTCAGTGGCTGAGGAAAGCCGCCTAGCGATTGTAGAAGCCAAGCGACTAAATATTAGTTAGACACTGTTTAGGAGGTTTCTATGTGATTTAGAAGACCGAAGGACTCTATATAGAATCTCGAGCGAAGCGAGGGTTCATTGAGAGCACTGAGGTCTTCTACATCACATAGAAACCGACTAAACAGTGTCTAACAAGTTTAGATCATATGGCTTTGTATTGCTAGAGCCAGGGGGAAAAACTTGTAGGTGACTATGAAAATCTTGTAGGTGACTATGAGAAGCTTGTAGGTGACTATGAGATCTAGATACCTGTCAGTAGCCAATCAAATTGCAGTATTTGTTACAGCTATGATCTAAGGCTGTCTTAGTATGTATTGTGCTCACTGTATGAAGTGACATTGTTCTTAGTTGCTATCTGCATGAAACAAACGAAAATTCTTTACAGACTACTTAACTATTTGGTAAAACTTGTCGACATTTCGACTAGATGCTCTAGTCATCCTCAGGGCTAGGGCAACAGTTAAGTTGTCTGCAAAGAATCTTCGTTTGTTTTTAAGTATACATTATGTTAAAAACTCACTTGAAATGAGGCTCTCCTTTGT
This sequence comes from Cliona cf. orientalis, assembly GCA_963930775.1. Classification (NCBI taxonomy): domain Eukaryota; kingdom Metazoa; phylum Porifera; class Demospongiae; order Clionaida; family Clionaidae; genus Cliona; species Cliona cf. orientalis. The sequence continues at coordinate 13,516,914 of OZ005690.1, read as the reverse complement.
GACTCCAAAGTATGTTCTGTGCGCTGCTCCTCCTCCTATATGAAAGTGCATGCATGTGTATACACCAGTGGTGCACAATGTTCACATGTAAATGTAAGTAATGGGAGTTATCCCATATTATTATTTCATAACAATCTAGCTATGTCAGGAGCCAGAGCTGGCTACCTGCATGTGACATCAACAATGAAACTCTCTTTGGCTTGATCAGCTAGCAACATAATTATCTGTCCCTGGAACTACATATACTTGTACATTGACCAGATTCATTCTCAGGTGAAAAGGACAATGTGCAAATACTGGCTTGTACTGCAAATCTACTCAAGATCACAACACCAAAGTTTGTATCGATATTGGTTATCACTTAAAGGTAAACTAGCCAGGAGATCGAAGTACATGTATAGGGACATGGTTTGACAATTAAACTTGTGGACAAGGCCGATTTTTGTGGCATATAACATCATAAAGCATATAATATTCTCGTCGAATGAATTAAGAACTAATAACACCTTGATAAATTTTTGCATATGGCACCCAGTATAATAGTGGAAATTAGGGAGTTACAATAAGAGTGCACATGTTTATCCAGGCACTTGGTAGATGCAGGCATTAAATTTTGTCTAGCATACTATTAATTAGTACTATAGCATTGGCTATAGAGCTTGGGCATGTATATTAGGGAAACATGTACCCATGCCCACTTTCACCCACTTTTTTTTCTGGATGAAACTCTACCCAAGTATAACCTACAAAAAGTCGACCAATCTCTGCTCTTAATCAAGTGCATGTACCCTACGACATTGTCAATTTCTAGCCATTCATAGAGGGATTGATACAGTGATTAATTAAAATTTATTAGATGATTCACCGGAGGGAGTAGATCATGAGTATCATCTTCCCCTGCATCTATAAAAGTACATGAATATGTTATAATTAATTATGCAAGTGCTTTCGGTGCATTAATTACAGAACGATCGACTAACAATTATTAGCTGGAAAAACCACATGCTGAAACCCATCAACCCTTAAAGCCAAAGAGTTGCTGTTTTAAATAATGGTAAGTTTAGCTAGCATGCTATCTTTCGTGGTGGTCAGCAAATATCACCAGAATTTTTGAACAATATAATGTGTTTTCAACAAATCCACACAATTCATATTTTGAACATGCCTAACAGCACCTTGCTTTCAATGTAAAAAGCAGTTATGTAGCAGCTATATAGCATGGGAACAGACATGCACACTCACTCACACACAGAACGACTACCATAATATATCCTCTTGCATGCGCCAAGGGGTAAGTAATAAATAAGGCAATTAGCTGATCTGCATACATTGTACAAGTAACACACAATGCAGTATTGGGACAAATGTGTACTGTACCTGACATTATTTCTTTTTTTCTTCTCAATATTATAATATAACCACATAGAACTGCTACAATTACTAAAATTACTAAGAAAAAAAATATTGTTGAACCGATTACAATCCCAGCAATATCACCAGCACTAAATTGACCTAGAAAATAAAACCAAATACTGTACATAATTATTATTGTATGGTAGAACCATTCTGTATGTGGGGAAAACTGATACATACATGTATACATGCATGCTAAGGTAGACCAAGCAGTTGATTTTACAGAGCATATTTCATCGTATTTTTATCCCATGTACATGCAAAACAGGTAAAGCAATCAGTCTCACACGTGATGTCACTCCATACATACTGAGTCGGCTGAGAGCTTTCGAGTGTTCAAGCCAGGAGGGTCAAAGAAAGTTGCTCTAGATCTGTTGTTGGCACAATACAAGCCAGTGGAAAGGTAAATAATATCTCCCACAGGAGATCTACAGCTGTTTACAGCCTGATGTCAGTGTATCCGCACATGCAGACTATATCCTTTCTGTAGGCGAGCCGCAGTGGCACTCTTGTGCAGACATTTAACACCCGTATATGCTCACATGGCCGACCGTACTAATCATTTCCTAGTCAAACAGTGGAGAGCTACTTAGTCTTACTCTTTGCTGTTCACATGTGTCCTTAAGTTGCTCCTGCCAACTGCCATTGGAATCGCCTTGATGGTCGATCATATAAAATTGCTTGATCGAACTAGGCCACCAAATCACCTCGTTTATGGCTATATACATGTACATGTACAGATTGACTCAGTTGCTCATTCTACAGTACATGTAAATGAGTGCTAAGATCTAATTAAAATTTAAATTATAAGTCTACAACTAGACATTGCGCAATTTGTCAATCTACTTTTTTGTGCATGGTTATAATTTTGTGAATTTATCTTAAGAAAACTGGTGGTTCAATATGCAAAAAATGAAAGGCCAGCTAGCTCGTTCACTCACCGACTAGAATCACGGTCTTAAACTGTTATGGGGCAGTTCACTACTGCCATTCTTCGATTTTGAGTGAGTTCTGCCACGAAAACAACGCCTCAATAGTCTAAGTAAGCCGAAAGAAGCATCGCCCTATCCAAGTAATCGCATTGGAGGTGATCAGAGTGGATTAGCGACGTAAGATTGATCGATTATCGATAGCTGATTTCAAACCCAGTTGAGCCTCGATTCTAGCTCTGCTCAAAACAGTAAACTGCACATTCTGTCGCGTTTGCTTCCGCCCATCCCGTTTCCATTGTTGTGTATGGGAATGGCCATTTTACATGTAGTTCTGCCTCAACAGGGCAGAATGGAACGAAATGTCACCTTTTTTGACTCTTACTACATACAAGAGATGGTCCCAAAAACAACTGAGGGATGAAGAGGAGTGAGCATTTGCTACATCTGCAATTAGCCAGATTTTATGTAAGGCCTAGCCTATGATTATCAACAAGCTAAAGGCTATAGTGTATTTCAGTCTTGGTAGTAACACAAGAAGTACTAAGGTCTCAATCTGGATTATAAGTCCATATTGTATGTATGGTACGTGGGTACCGTAAGAACACTTTTGTTAGTGGGTACTAATTTTAAAATTTAGCGAAATTAGCGATTTGCCCGATTTTTGCCAATATTGGTACCCGCAAATATTAAAATTTTCAATATTTTCGAATAAATAGTTGAAAAATCACTAAGATGGAGTTAGGTGCAGTATTGGCTTTTAGCATAATAGTACTATAATAAAAGCACCTTTTGAAATAGCACAAATAGCACTGTCAATAGTACTTGCTAAAAGCCAATACTGCACCTTAGTGTTAAAATGAGTACCCGCTAAACACATTACCGTAACGTGTATGTATGGAGCGATTGACGACCTTACCAGAAAAACGCGTGTTTTTCAAAATTGAAATTATTTTTTCCATGCATAGTATTAGATTAAGTACGGTATTAATTTTCCAAAATCCGCTAAGATCTGTACCCGCAAATAATCGTAGCCCTAAGGTAATTTTTGTTGGTGCTAATTCCCTGTGTTCATTTGGTAGTAGTAAAAGCAAATTCCAGTGCAGCTACATGTGTAGGCTTGATAATCAAGAAATTGAACTATGCGGCATCTAAAAGGATATCGTGCAAGATCGATATCATATATAGATTACATCATCAGTTTTGCTGCATGAGGCTTTCATTAATTTCCACAAAATAATACATACATGTAGCACCCCATGAAGAGTATACATCATGCAGTAGATAATTAATCACATATTATTACATGTATTATACTCACTAGATTCAGAAGTAGCAGGTGAAGTAGATACACCTGAAGTTGATTGTGGGGTTAGCGTTACATTTACTTCACTCGAATTGATTCCAATACAACCAAAACGATTCATGGCAGCAACTTTTACACCAAAACTTTTAGGACAGTCTCTTAATGGAAGAGATAATATAAAGGAGTTTGTAGTAACATTCATGTTTAGTGCTGGAACATAAACCAAGTAGTTTGTAATGTCAACACTGTTGGCAGGAGGATCCCACTTGACTACTATTTCACAGTCACTTTCAGATAATTGCAAAACTGCTGTTGCTCCAACATTCAGTGGTGCCTCAGGAACAGCTATTAGAAATGATATGTACATAATAATGTGTAAGACAAATAAATTGGTAACCACGGGTCATTTTAAAGACCACTTTCAACAGCAGATACCGGTGCAATGCACAATTCTGAACACTGATAATATGTGACCGGATTTGAGAAAAACCCTCCACAAGGGATTTTTTTCTGAAAATCCAGTTTGATATATATCGTGTGCTTCGTTATGGAGATATAGCACTTTGCTTGTGATCGCGCCACACCTCCAATAAGCGAGAAATTACGTAATTACGGTCTGAAGGTGTTGTAAAGATCGAGCAAGGGTCAAATTTCGTTGTTCACAACGATAGCTGATTGTTCTTTGATGCCCAAGAAGCTTGAAAGGTGAGCTAACATATAGTAGTTTGATGAATATAACTGTGTCTAGATAGCACGCTGGCAGGAATTCTAATTAGCGCCCTTAGCAACAGGCTCCGGGTACGGCAGCTGTACCAAATAGGTGGGTTGAAATGAAGGCATATTTCGCCTTCGTGTCTCAGAATTACCGTATAGCGGGAAATTTTCGAGGGAGAAAGCTTTCGCGGATCGGTAGGAAAGGAGCAATTCGCGGAGAAAACTTTCACAGAATGCTAAAACTGGTCGCATAATGGGTGTGGCATGCCTAGAATTTCATGGAGAAAACTTTGATATGACAAAATCATGCAGCTGAACTTTGATAAATTTGACCTGAGCTAGAAACGCGTTTTGGTTGCATTGGAATCAATTCAAGTAAAGTATACATATAGCTAACACCTTGAATCTACTTCTTTTGACTCTAGTGAGTACAATAATGTAATTTTTATGATTAACAAATATGTTTAATGTCACAATCATGGGATAATGTGGCTAGTATACATGATCAGTAAATGCTCACAAAACACAGACATATATAGTTCATGCATAAACAGTATCCTGCCTGTGCAAGATTGTCCATTAGCACCGTGCACATGCACAGATGGAAGCAGCATGAACTTTGAACCTGTACCAATTATTGCATAGGCCACACCCCTCACAGCAAGTAGTTGCTCTGGCTCCAACTAAGTGTGCAACGGTGACGTTCTCATGCACTCTGCTCGAACATCACTACCGAACTACTGACAGGTACTATGACAAAGAACAGACCTCGCCTATCGCTTCGCTCGAAGCTCGGTGGCTAGTGCCAGCGCCTGCTTAGCATGCAGGCCTCTCGAAACACGCGGCGCTTTCGTACTGATTGTTCGACAATGCATCTCTAGCTGTAGCTATGGCCCGAGGCATTAAGGCCACTCTTCTTTGTGCACACGGCCCTACAGTTCTGACCAATCCTGAGCCTTGTAGCGCAGACTTTCTCTCCGCCTGCGCCGTGCGTTTATAACAACCAGGTGCATGTAAGAGTCGTGTATCCATGCCCTCATGTAATGATACGGAAAATGACCATCTGAAAAATATTTTTGTTGTATATACTACTGCATAACATAATTTTCATGGGGTGCTACATGTACAAGTACGTATTATTCTATTGTAATTGTAGTTGTCAGGCTCTTAACCACTACCTACATGTATATGTACTGTACTAGTATACTGTGTTTATTTATGTTCAGGACTGTACCGTATTTATTCAAATACCATAATATTATAGCCGGAAATATTGGCGGGCATTAAATTTGGCAGTTGAGCCCAAAATCGCTATTACAAGAATATTGGCGGATTTAAATTTGGCAGCTCGGTACGGGATCGCCATATGTATACATGCGAGTAGGAAATTTTGGCGGATTTTAATTTGGCGGTTGTAATATAGACTGCCAAACCGCCAGATTTAATTCCCTGCCATATTTCCGGCTATACGGTAGAAGCTGCACCCCGATTAGTAGCCACACATGGACCTCTGCGAAAGAAATAGTAGCCACACGCATGCACAAACACCACTAAATGGGCGTGGCCACGATCGCAAGCCATAAACAATCGTATGTATGTATATGCTGTAGAGCTCTAGTTACCCCGCGTGTGCGCATGCGCAGCAGGGGGTAAAGCAATCGGTTTGTCTGTTGTCTGTTGTCTGTTGTCTGTCGTCTGTCAGCATAAAAATCGGCAAATCTCAACATTTAAGCAAAAGTAGGATCAATAAATGGGATAAAATGGTGTAAGACCGCGAAAAAACACCTTCTGTCTCATTCTTAACCCTAGGCAATACCCAGGGAAGCTACAAATCGTGCGAGTATGTCGGACATGCCCACCTAGTACTTCATGAAGTCTATTGCACATGCTCGAGCTACTCCACTATTTCTAGGGAGTCTACTGCGCATGCTCAAGCTGCTCTACAGCATGCTTCTAGCACAAATTAATGTTATATGTGATCACGGATCTCAGAAGGGAACGAAAAAATTCAAGAGTAGCAAGAGATCCAAGGAAACTAGAAATTGTGCGAGTATGTCAGACACGCCCACCTAGTACCTCATAAAGTCTATTGCGTATGCTCGAGCTGCTCTGGGAGTCTACTGTGCATGCTAGAGCTGCTCTTCTAGCACAAAATTAATGTCATTTGTGATCATGGACCTCAGAAGGGAACGAAAAAGTTCATGAGTAGCAAGAGACTAAACTTCAAAGAACAGAGGTCTCAGGCATGGCCATGGGGGATATTGCAATGGCACGCGGGGTATGTGCTCTATGAGCTCTAGTTACCCCGTGCGCATGCACAAGGGGTAAAGTAATCGGTCGTGTCATTGTCGTTGTCGTTGTCGTTGTCGTGAGCACAAAAATCGCCATATCTTGAGATGTAGACGTCTAAGCGACTCGTAAGTACAACGAATCAATCGAATTCGGCGAAAAACTGGCTTCAGTGTGCGTCAAATTGATGGATACGGTCCATGAGCGTCACAAATAGTGCTTTTTTTGTTAGCTAACGTAGCCACGCCTATCGACAGTGCCTACTCAATGCATAATGCATGCCCATTGCCTTGTCTGCTCATGCGCACAACTATAATATATTATGACAGGTAAAGATCGTCGAAATTAATAATGTTCTCCATCCGAATCCGCTGACGGAGCTGAAATCTGGAGCCCTATGGAACCAAAACATAATGTAAGACGGCTATACTATTACAATAGACTACTGAACGTATCAGTTCATATCTCCTAGTAGTCTAGATCTAGTACAGAGAGAGTGCTTTTGTCACAGGGACCTTCGGTAGCTATGACATTGTTCAATTAAGCAGCATTTCACTAATTTTCTGAAGTTCACAAAATCATAGCCATGCACACAAAGCAATTCTATAGATTGCGCAATGTGCGCGCGGGGTATGTGCTCTACAGAGCTCTAGTTCGTTCCACACTAGATTTTGGTTTTAAATAATGCACACCCAGTGTACGTGTAATGCCACGTACTATATCATTAATTGTCACTGAAGCTATGGTAGTGATCGAAATCTATACAATATGCCATTGGATTAAGTGCTTGTTACTAAATTGTATCACTGGTACATGCATTTAGCTATTTTTGCTTCTTAATTGATGAATTAGTGTACCGATATAATATTATTATATGTGCAACCTTTAATTTCGCCAGACAACCTTTATCCATACACAAATGCCTGAAGTAGGGTAAATTTAGGTCGTTGAGCAAAAAGGAGTTAATTTGTTTGTGGGTACTATTCAGAAGTAGATAAGGGTTAGGAGTGTTGATCGAACTACTGTGGTAAACTTAGTTTCCGAAACTTGACATCACTAGTGCAGTACCTTGAGCAATATTGCTGTCACTATCATCATGAACAAATACATAGTGCTAGATAAGCGCTAATTGAGTTTCCAGTCACAGTACTGTCTGATCTGAAGCAGCTAGCTATAGCTACTATACTACATGTGCCAACCATGGTCTACCCACATCATTGGTATAACACAGTTAGATAAGACTACATCAATCAGTAGTTTACAGATACAACTTACATGTAAGTTTCCAAAACACTATTCTAACTTTACTACAATTATAGCTAGTTCAACACATCTAACACTTATCTACTCCTGCCATGATACACATACACTGTATATTATATGTCACTTCAAATACATGTACATATTATGTAGTAAAATATTATTATTTGCATACAATGCATGTACATATGTATATGTACTGTACCTGCATCAGATACATTCAACACTGTCGTATTCATACTAGAAGTCGTTACACTTCTGCATCCCACAGTAGAAGACCGATTTGTAGTAATAATACGCAACTCAGATACCAGTACAGGTACTCCATTGATAGTAGTGTTGCTTGTAAGTGTTGCAGTTACATTTTTATTGATGATACTTGTCCTATTCGCTCCTGGTACATCATCTGTTGTGAATGGCAGACGGTTACCTTGCCCTATGTATTCAGTGCTGCTCCAAGCAAGAATCAAGTGAGGCACATCTATTGAGCCTCTGACTGTACAAGTGAAGGTAACCTCCTCGCCTCGACAGGCGTGACTTCCGTCACGCAGAGTACTGGTCAATTCTTGACATGACACACAAACTGCTGCAGCTACAGTGTATATGATTGCAGAAGTAATGAACTTACAATGTTAATGTACTAGCGAATAAAAGAAGACTGTATCCTCCCGATAATACCCACAAACTTTTGCAGTGATAGGTTTCATTTAAGCATGGGTTGGGAAGGGGAGAAGTGAACCTCTCATTAAACGTATTATAAATTAATTATGCTCTAACAAGTATAATATGCAGAGACAGGAGCGCATAATGAGAAGAGGAGGGAGAGGGGAGGAGCGTGACACGACCACGCACTTAATTAAAATTCAAGTTTTTACCCACGCTAGTCGCGTTACTAAATTTAGCATGTTATTTTTAAGACAGCAGAGAAGCTTGGAGTTTCGACTTGTACGGCCAAATGATAAGGCTTTGGGAGCCTTTCCGTGGATCTGAGATCGTATTGAAGCTTACCGAAGTCCAAAGAACAGACCTAAAGCTTTTTATGGAGCCTTGAGATCGCCTGTAAGTTGTTCTAGCCGCGCGTTTTAGCCATTCGCGTCGATCTGCCAGAAATGATGCTTGATCGTTCTTCTAGCATAACCTCGACCCTTGGGTCCCTTGAAAGAGAGCTTAGAGTAGTCAAAGCTACTAGAATTGACCATCAAGCATCATTTCTGGCCGATCGATGTGAACGGCTGAACCGGTGCGGCTAGAAGTACAACTTACAGACTATCTCAAGGCTTCCACAAAAACAGGTCTGTTCTTTGGACGTCGGTAAGCTTCAACGCGATCTCAGATCCACGGAAAGGCTCCCAAAGCCTTGTTGTACAAGTCGAAACTCCAAGATTCTCTGCTTTCATCTTGAAATAAACGTGCTAAATATAGTAACACGACTAGCGTGGGTAAAAACTTGAATTTTAATTAAGTGCGTGGTCGTGTCACGCTCCTCCCCTCTCCCTCCTCTTCTCATTATGCGCTCCTGGCAGAGACTTTTATTTGTTAATAGGATAAGATGTCTAATTGGATACTTTGTATATTTAACCCACAACTTATCTTTATCTTTACACTCTGCACAGGAGGGAACACATGCATCCAGCTCGAGATACACATATTAATGCCACATTATAGCTATTTTTATATAACTAGTATATTGTATGCACTTACCAAATAGAAGTATTATCCAGCACAATTGCTTGAACCAACCCTATATTATATTATATTATTAATTATAAGCATAAAGAAGGGATAAGATGATGAATGTATACTATATATTATATGTGCTCCTGCCGAATACAACCCAGGGCTTCTATTTATTTTTTGGCTCTTGAGATCCGGCCTCAAAATGAGACTGGAATTTATGCGCATAACATTGAATATTATAGACTGGTAAAGGTCGTCAATACATTGTAATTCTAATGGCACACGTTTGGCTGCGGCAACAAAAGCAAATCTATTGATTGCACAATGTGCACGCGGGGTATGTGCTCTATAGAGCTCTAGTTAAATGTTTTTTTTGTTCCTGGACCACTGCAATGCCATTGGGTTGACTAAAGCCCCGTTTACACTAGGCCCTTAATCCAGATTAGAATCCGGATTAAACTAATACAGTTTCTGTGTAAACACCTTAATCCACTTTTAATCTGGATTAGTTAATCCGGATTAGAATCCACGTCCTGATGTGGATTAAAAGTGGATTACGTAATGGGCCATGAAAATGTTAATCCGGATTAAGCACTAGTGTATAAACGCAGTTTAGACCGGTTCAGTTTAATCTGGATCAGTGTGTGTAAACAGGGCTTAAGCTTATATCCACACTTGCTTGATCGTGAGTACGAACACTAAGATCACACCCCACAGCTAATAGGCTGATAGTGGATGGCAAAAGTGACATGCGAATGGCCATTGCAGTTAACGTTGTAAAGAGTTACCAGTACATGTGACCGCCACTGTCTTGCGGGGGTGTATCTATGAGAAAATATATACAGGGTTGTAGCCAGAGGGTAAAATGAAGGGCGGCCACCCTCCTCTCCGACCTCAGTTTTGTTGGTTGTGGTTTTTAAAACCACAATAATGCTTTGATCTTTTAACCACCATCCCCTTTAAAATACAAGCTGGCTACAACACTGATATAGATCGATTTTCAGCTGCTCATTCTGAGAGAATCACTCGCCTGCATCCAGTGAAATTATACCGTATAGCCGGAAAATTTGGTGGGGAATTAAATTTGGCGGTTTGGCCGTCTGTATTACAACTACCAATAGCAATTTTGGGCTCAATCACCAAATTTAATCCCCGCCAACATTTCCGGCTATACGGTAGTACCGTACTCACTCTAATTATCCGAACGGCCAAAATAATTAATATCGTCGTTGGGCGTTAAATAGAAAGTAAATAAACTCGGCCAATGGCTTGTTCGAGTGTGAATAGAACGGATCTGGTGAAAAAAAAAAGAAGAAAGCACCAGCTACGAAGAAATAGCAATCGATGTCCCAACTATTATAGTTTATCGTCGTCAGCTCAGTCTAGAGCTCCAGTGTCGCTGTGCTCTGAGCAGTCGCAAAATGATTGCCGTGGATGCGCTGTCTTATTTGTGACAGTTTTGACACTTGATGCGCTGTCTTCTGTGAATCACAGGCCGTAAAAGGGCCAAAAATAAGCAATTTTTGCTTCTTGGATTTTGTGGGACTGTATATACTATAGGTAGTCTCGTGCCCAGCCCCCTTCATGCACACACGTGTAGCGTAGATCAGAGAGACTTTGGACATTCAACTTTGTTGGCCATGTTTAGAATAGGGACTCCTTCACTGGACCTTATTCAAGTTTGAAACTAACCCTTACCCTTGATACTCCAAACAATTAAGGTGGTCAAATTCACAGTACAAAATTCATACAACAGGCAAGTGGATGAAATGAGTACAATTCATGTGCATATATAACACACAAACACCAGCCACATGCATCCCTTTCTTACCTAGTTTAATACCTGGCTCCTCCTGACATTTCATTTTTGCATTTGCAACTAATGCACACGGGGGGGGGGGGGGGGGGGGGGGGGGGGGGGGGGGTAGCCCCTGGTGTAACATGCAATCCTCAGGCTTGGGTATAGTCTGACCCTCACAGGAAGAGGAGGGTCTGGTCTAAAGCCTACACTATACTCGGCTACGCCAGGCTACGCCAGACTAAGGCTCGGAGGCAATGCGGGGAGCCAGATACTCATTGAGTTTCTTCTCTTTCTCTTCCCCCTCCCCTTCGCACACAAAAAGGGTTGATTAGTGTTCTCTTTTCAGGTTCGTATTCTCCATTAGGTTATCCCAAGTAGTCTCAAACCCAGACCCCCCTTTTCCGCAGCGCTGTATGTTACAAGATGCAGTACATCCAAAAGGGAGCATGGGGAAAAGGGAGGAGTCTGGATTCGAGACTAATTATAATGTGACTGGTGGCTGTAAGGTCGAGGGGTACTTCGGTGGGTTGCGGAGGAGCCAGGGACAGGACCAGATGCTCAAAAGTCACGAAGTAGACTGATAAGCTGCTACAGTGCACATGCGCTATAAAGCCTGAGTATGCCCCTCCCTCGAACCTCTTCTCAATCCCGCACATTCCTGTTAGCTTAGTTTTACCATAGGTTTTACCTCCGTTTCAACTGCATTGTAATGTCTACTAAAAGCAAAAGCATTTAATTATCCTTTGCTTTTAAATTAATATCCAGGTGGAGATGACTCCCCCTCAAAATGACTCCCCAGTCATTCTAGCCTAGGCTCAAGTGACCCCCCTTCATTTTAACCTATAGGTACATGTACAAATGAATCCCCCGGATCATTTTCACCTAAGGAATAAATGACTCCCTCCAGGATAAAATGAAACACGGGGGCAAAAAATTAGCTATATAGAAATATCCAGATTCAGAATCTTTACTAGCTGAGCTCAAGAAAAGGTGATGATATCACTGGGATGGTCTCAGGCCCACATGATGGGGGGGGGGGGGGTGACCCTTTTTGGCTTAATTAGCATAGTATTGGAAACAATCTAGGTGTAATTTACATGCTTCTTTACACAAAAATTCAAGAGTAATTAAGCGTTCGCATACAGCACCGGGTATTTACTCAAGGTGAAGGCCAGTGGCTGAGCCCTAATAATGACTGTCAGAATGCCTCAGTATCCAATTATTTCTTGGGGATCATGCCCCCAGACAGTGGGCTATGGGTTAATGCCCATAACATAACTGTGGTCATAGTCCGAGACGCACCCCCTATAGATTAATAACTCCCCTTTGTGTATGGGCCTGGGTGTTGCCAAGAGCCCTGGCTAAACCACCAAGTTTGGTTTGTGGCTACCAAATGCACTCATGCACAGACTGGTACTAGACTAGTCTAATCAGGTTCACTGCTAAGTTAGTACAGTTAAACTAACCTACTTGTTGTTATAGTGACCAATCGTCCATCACTCCTCTTAAGCTGGATTGAGTGATAAAATTCCATTGCAGTAACTATACACCCCCAATAAAGCACCAACCGCCTCTCAGTGATCAGCGATCAGCCAGTGATTTTTTTATTATGGGTGTAATAATACTATGTACGTAGTAACTGTTTTATAGCCAGCCCTCTTCATTTTTACATACAAGACAGTCAACTTACTGTTGTTGACATTCTTCCCTGGGTCACAATATCTAGAGATGCTGCTTCACATACTAGTACTTGGGTCAATCAATGATTTATGGATGAACATTACCGAATAAGATATCTCGATCCGGTTCGATTCGGCTCCTGAATATGGAGCCGAATCGAACTTAGGAATGATATGAATATGGAGCCGGATCGAGATATCTTACTCAGGGACGTTAATGTTCATCCATAAATCATTGACTGGCTACACTCAGCACATGATCAATAAATTTTATGAATACGATATATAATTAATTAACTATTATTTTAGTAGGTTAATTGTAGGAGATGCTGGGTATGTGACTGTCACTGTGCTATAGTGTGTGCATGTCAGCCCACGTGCACAACATGCATGGCTGCAGGTGTTCCTCCAATTGCATGTGGTTGTCATGTGGTGGGGCATTAATATACTGCATATGTAGGAAGTGTAATTTGAATTATCTAGTTGTAGGTAGCATAATTATTGCAACAAACCTACCTAGAGGTAGCCACACCACGTCCAGTGCACACAAACAGCTAGCCAGCCTGGACCTCTGTTCTGGTTTTAGCTGGCCATATTAAACGTAGGTATGAATTTAGTACACGTAGTCACATTCTAGAACTGGAATGGAATTTTCAGAAAACTCATACGTGTAGTACAGAGGGCAACATTTGCTGATTCCGGGACATCCCCCCCCTGCATAATTATATTATTAATTACTGCCATGCACTAATCTAGAAGGTAGTATGTATAGGTATGTGTAGTGGATTAGCTCATGTCAAGCTCAAAATTAGTACACCTCTATGGTCAGCCAGGATGGAAATAGAAAACAGCTAGCACAACAATTGCTGGAAGATTCTTGGAAATTTAGTCCACAGTCAGTTTCAGGGCTGGCCAGTGGGGGGGGGGGGGGGGGGGGGGGGTGCTGGGGAGATAGCGTGGCTAGCCACCCTCTTGAATTCCCCCTGCAGTATAGCACCCCACCAGCCACCCACCTTCCATGGTATGCAAAACTTTTGGATCAGCACCTACCAGTGAATTAAACACACCTACCATAACATATGAAACTGCTCATAACCCCCACATGAAATCCTGAGACCTCTTTATAACACATAATATGCAGCATATTGCTCTAAAACTATAATCTCTGCATCTCTGCATGTTTGCATACCTGAATATGCAAGAAACGTGAATATTATGGTCATTATAATTAATTATGTTATAATACTGACTGAGATGCATGATATTGGTAGCTAGCATAAATGCATACAAATATGATAATATTATGAGAGTTCAATGACTGTGTGCATAACATAGGACTTTAATTAATGCCTGTTTGACTGCTCATACATCAAAATTTTCTTGGAAGTGTTCATGTGCTGATACATTTTTTCCTAGCATGTATCATGTGGCCATATGCAGCATTTCCTTCCACCTGTATTTCTTCATGGTATGGCTTGATTTCGTCGTATATTGGCTGCTGTTTAGGCTCCTCCACTGAATTTTTTTTGGCCACACATAATGTTCTTTTGATAACATAGAGAGCTAGTAAAATTAAGATAATTAAAATAGCACCAGAAAGAATTAGTACAATTATTAGTAAGATGTTCCCAGACGCTTTATTGTTAAAATCTGCAATAAAGGATAAGCACAATATAAATAAACGATCTTTAGATAATGTTGCAATGTAGGCAAAGAAGTAAATTAGGATTAGCAGGATAATTATATTTATGTACATGTACAGCAATAATATTTTATGCTCTTCATAATTATAATACGTAGATACCTGGTGGTACAGTTGTAAAATTTAATAATGATTCATGATCAGAGCAAGTAAAATCAACTGGATCAGGAGTCCAACTCCCATTGCTGTGACATGTCACATTGAGGGTTTGTTCATCAGTAGAAATGTCATTTTCACAGGTCAATATTAAAACAGAACCTTCTAGAGTAGAACTGTAGTTAAGCATAGCATTTGAAACAGGTACTCCACAGTCAACTGTATAAATTATTGTGATCATACTAATTGTAGGTAGTATGGCACAATTCCAATGTTCATTATGTACCATTATTGCATGCCACCTGTCCAAGGTCTGGTTCCCATTCTCCATTCCCAGTACATACGGATGTATTCAGGCCATTCAGCACTAATCCAGGAGGGCATGTATATGTGATGAACTGTCCCTCTATTGGAGGGCTATCCTGAGATCCAGCGTCCACAATAACAGAGTGATTTAACAGTTGTGTTGGTAGATCACACGTAACTGCATAATATGATTAGGAGTGTGTGCATAATATTTTACACTGATAATTATCTAGCCTCATACGCTGGCAGATCTTCCCTACATTTACATGTGAATGGGGAGAATCGGTGATAAAACTTATATAGCATCTCTTTGAAATAGTATTACAATTTATTAATTTTAGTACTTGTCATAATACCTACCGTATTTCAAATACTCTGTTGTTACAGTAGTGACACCACAGAGACTTGATACAATGGATACATTGTATTGAATGTTGTAAGAAATGGTTAGAAATACCACAACATTATTAGGATGATTAGTTATAAACTCAGTGTGAGGTGTTTCTGGTGTAGTATTGACACTGTACATGTAACCTGCTCCAGGCTCTCGAGGCCATTGAAGTGTGACTGTGACACTGTTATTCCCCAACAACTGATTCACCAAAGAAACATTGAGAGGACGATCTGTACTATACAAAACATCAGATTATTGATTAAGGTTTTAATAATATTATTATTATAATAATACCATTTATAAACATGACATTAACTGCTACTGCTGGTGCTCCATTTTCATCACCATCTTCAGAACAGTAGATGGTTGATCCATTTATCTCAGTAGTCACATTATTAATCAGCAGCTGACTAGTCAATGGGCTGTCAGATGTACGGGAGACAGTAAACTCTGTTAAATGTAATCTGTTAAATTGTAGATCTGTTGTACTGATATCTCCCGTTCTTGCGATAATAGTTTCACGACTCATAGCCAGACGAGGAACAGACACAGCCCAGTGCAAAAATGAGCCAGACATTCTCTCACAAATCAATAGAACCTGCCCTCCAGGGCAAACTGACACCATGCCCGATGGTGATAGTGTTATGAATGCACCTATATCACAGAAAATGTATCTATAGCAAACAGTATAAATGTTGATGATAACCAATTACCTATTAATTCACAGCAGCTGCAGAGCCATAGTGTTATTACTAGGAGCATTGACTTGTGATTCAGTAAAAATCGGTACATATCCAATGACTTTAGATCACAAACATGTCTATTCCTACACTGAATTTCCACATTATGGCTGATTATATAATTATTATTATCAAGTTCAACTGACGGAGATAGCAACAATTTTTGATCTATTCGTAATTGCAAGGTGTGACGTGCATACGCAATATTATGACCTTTACAGTACTAAGAGTAGATCACTAAAGTTATGGCTAGAATCAGTCCAGGTCATGGACCAATAAAATTAATGGATGATACTGTAACAGATAACTAGCTATTACTGAATGATACTAACAATACAAGCTCCATCATCCATTTCCTATCGCTTAGGCTTCAACAACAGGAACACTATAGCTACTACATATGATATATATTACGTACATGTACTATGTATAAACTTTACACCCATTTAGAATAGCAAGCAGATCTCTATTATAATAAATCTGGTATGGTTTACTTCAATAACAGGTTTCTATAAGTTAGTAATAATCAGTGTATACTTAGCATTGTTAGTGTAGAAGGATTTTGTGTCCAAAACACACGTACTGAATTGATGCATGCATGATTATTGTCGAATTGGGTAACTTTGGTGAGCATTGAATACGGCGAAAAGGCTTTCCTTATTATTGGTATTGGCAAAGTTTAAATTTGGCGATCTGAAGCCTTATTGCCACATATTATAGGTATGGGTGCAGTTAAATTAATTGGCGAGCTTTTAATTTGGCTATAGTATATCTATACCGAATTCAGCAAATCGCCAAATTAAACTGAAATTTTGCCCACTATACAGTGCATCAATAATAATATTATAAGCTCCATCAACTTCCTATTATTATAGTAGATACAGCCGTATTGCCACCAACTAGTATATGTAGCAACATGTATCTTGATAGTTCACAACCATTTTTGTGTATGACTATATTTACTCACTATTGCATCATCACAAGGCAGTCGTGTGATACAAAAGTGCACTTGAGCCCTCTGTCCTGAAGTACGCAAGGATGGTATGAGGATTACAGATGAAGAGGGATGGCAGACAATGGCATTTAGGTTAAATCATGAACATTATTAAGTGCATTGTGGGCATGCATGCAAGCGTAATTATATTTAGCGCTAATGTTATTGAAAAATTTGTCGGTAAAGATACCTAATATTTTTCACGAGAGAGCTATTGAGCAAGTAAAGGCAGATAAAAGGCCATGCATTCATTGTGTGTAATATATATAATATACAATGTCATGCCTACATTAGAGATGTTGTTAATCGAGGGAGATGTGTTTATCTTAGATTGTGCATGTTATTCCTGTTTTAGTCATTATAGATGGTGATATTTTTATAATTTTCAAGAATGTTTGTGGCATAGCAGCTGCTTTTCTGTGTCGGCATATAATATAATATTATTATGTTGTTCATGATCACTTGCCTCTCATGAGGATTGGTTGGGAGATCAAACATTGACAAACATGTATGCCACATGTATGCATGTAGCTACAACAAGCAAGACCGTGCTGGAGATTTCATGGTATATCGTTTACAGTGCCACTGTTTTCATTATCTGAAATGGATATGATAAATTTATCACTATTGATGAAACCTCCCAAAGGAAAACTGATCTTCGCTGTAAACATGTTCCCTATAGCTACAGTCACCCCATCAGCCTCCTTCCTGCTTCTCGAGTTCTACATATGCACAAAAAAGCTACAGTGTACACTGTTTATGAGAAAAGGCTCGAGGTATTGATACTAAGCAAGCTTGATGCTATGCTATCTTCGAACTTAAACCAATATCATGTTGATGTTACTACAACTGGCGAGCTGTTTTTGTTTCTGCTTTTTTTTTCTGAGATCTGGAGCAGTTTCATAGCTCTACAGTACAAACACATTTAGCACCTATATTGTACACTTATAGTGACACACACACACACACACACAAGGTTCATCACGCATATTTACAATAACATTATTTTATAGTATTAAATTTATGGACAACAATTTACTAATGATTCTTGTATAAGGGTGTTACAATATTACAATTATTACATTATTAATTTTAGTCACGTATTAAGGTATGAATTAATATCAATTTAGAGAATGTGTTGAAGTATAATATAGTCCACCATGCATAACCTCGATCATTCAATTATATATAAATCCACACCCTATGAAGTAAGGGAACACTTCCAAACTATTTTGACGTCATTAAGACGCTAAGGGGGTTAAAATACTGAAACTGGGGGAATTAAATTTTAGTACGTACATCATAATATTATATTATGGAGCTCTTTGTACTGAAAATGCATGTAAAATACTGAAAAATGAGAATATTTATACTGAAAGACGCCACTAGAGGGTGGAGGAGTCCAAAACCTTAAAGTGATAATTACCTTAATTAGTTGTGCAATATTATACCCCGTGCAGACAAATCAACATGCCCCAGCTATACTAGTTGGTAGTGGCACAATAATTATGCAATGTTGTAATATTGTTCATGTCAGTTATGGGGCATGTATACATCACATTTGCATGCATGAGCATTACCCATAATATTATTATGCATTTGAGGGTATGGAGCACACCCATGCAAGATGAGATTTCAAGATTCTGATGAGTTGGAATGGGACTTTGTGTAGCTGACATGGAATGTGATCAGTCACTACTAAGAGCCAATCCACTGGTCAATGATCATGATAGTGGTATGCAATGAATAATACTAGGGTCAATGCATGCAATGAATACTATACTATACCAGTACATGTACCACCCACATTTGAGGTACCAGTATATTCATCCTTGTAGTGTTTTTGTAGCTACGCATTCTAAAATGAATACATTAGGAGTGAGTCACGTTCCATGTCTGCTACACAAAGTCCCATTCCAATTCATCAGAGTCTTGAATGGAGGCGCACATCTGCAGATAAGGGTCTGTGACGATCTTTACCAATCTGAGAAGTCTTTGTCCGTGGCTCCTGGAAGCTGGGACGTTTTCTAACGACCATTACCATATCATCAAAGTTGTGAAGTCTTTACCCGTGGCTCTTTGAGGTAGATGCTTTTATTGTTGACGACCACTACCACCATTCCTCTATTGTAGTAGACTTCACAGCCTTTCTAGATAGGATGTCTATCTGCCTTAATTCTAATTATTATTGTACAGTGCATCTCTCAATCCGGGCACAGTAACTAGCTGTAGTGTATTGATCAACTAGCCACAGAGTTCCATAATATTATGTATGGCAGAGTGTGGCTCTTGCCATACCAACCTTCATAAGATCTTACTAAATCTTTATTTTGAGGTTGTGTGAACAATGCTATAATATAGATATTAGTCTTGGCTGTATATACAAAGTTAAGCATCTTCTCGGTTATGCCCGGCCCCCTTTTTGATGCATACCAATGTTCATGGGCTTTTCCCCATTAGAGACAAACACAATATGCTGGCATTGCTTTGGGCATAATATGTGTTTTTGTTATGCTGGCATAATGCTGGAAAAATAGGGTTAAATTATAAGATAGTCAGGTAATCGATTTGAGTACATAATCAGGGTTTCATCCAGTGGGGAAGCTCCCCCCTCCCCCCCCCCCACACCATACTACGAATGTGAAACTATATTATTATTAGGCTTTTAGTTGGGTGGGTGGACTATAATTGATCATGTCCATTTCAACACATTCTCTGCGTAACCTCATTAGGTAACAATAATAGTATTGCAAGTTTGCAATGTCATGACATTGTTAATTATTATATTAACAATAGTAGTAGCAGGATAGGTAGGGGCACAGTGACTCAGATTCATGCCTTAGAGGCTGGCCAATAGCAGCTGCAGTTGATGGCCTCCACAGTAAACACCTTACTGATGTACTACATAGGGACTAGTTAACGTATTATTATGTTGAGGTACTACCTAACAATGATATTCTTATCATGGTTGTTTCTATACACAATGCACATGCAGTATCCTGGCAAGCCCTTATTCATTTGGGTATGTAGTTACAAAAACACTACAAGGAGGAACAGTAATAACATTCACTAGCTGATGATACATGTACAGTTCATTAGTCACTGTACCAGGAAATTCAAATGAGGCCACTTTGTACTGGTAAGTAGTCACCAAACCTGGGTGGTACACCTGTATAATATTCATTAGATACAATAATTGTCACTGTAGTATTATTCATTGCATACCATCCATGATGGGTGATCAATGGATTGGCTATGAATCTTCTTGGCCTCTGTTACTGGACCTCACCCTCCATGCATAATGAATAATATACCTACCTGCTGGGAGTGAGAGAGCCTAGATCAAGGTGGCTGTATGCACTAAGCCTGATTCTTGGTTAGTTCTTAGCTACCTCACCAATCCTGTAGCATGCTTCATTTAATTTTGTGGTATCACAGAGTCTGAGATTCTTAAAAAATGCCCCAGCCCAGCGTCATTATTTTGGTTGGACATGCATACGGTCAGTGGACCAAAGCTAGTGGCCAAGTGCTTTTTTGCTGAACTTTAAGCAAAATCTGCATTTCTGTTAAGAAATTTATAGCAATTTTATGATTCAGTAGGTTTAGAAATCAAGAATTGAGAATTTGCTTATGTTGGACCAAAGTGGCCAACTGACTTCCCTATCTCACCCAGCAGAATCTCAAAATCCACTAGGTTGGACCAAAGTGGCCAAATGGTACTTCTGCCTCACCTAGCTGAATTTCAGATTTCAACTATGGCATTCCAACACTGACAAAATTGGCAAGCTCAAATATATGGTCAAACTTCAGTCAGATATATGGTCAAACTCAAATATGTGATCAAAATTGTTGCCGATATATGCTCAAAGCCAAATATATGATCAAATTTTATATGATCAAACTCAAATACATGGTCAAACATAAGTTATGGTCAAATATTATTATATGAATTTTGCATTTCACCATGTATTTGAGCTACTGAATGCCCATATATGGTCAAACATGCAGCAAATATATGGTCAAAATTCAAAAAGATCCCCTTACATAATAGTCACTGATATGACGTATCTATTAGTTAATTGGACCAACGTGACGTCAACAAAATCACGGCCGGGCCGCGCGGGCGCGTTCGCAAATAAAATTCACGATCGCGCGCACAAACGTACACCCACGATCCTTACCTCGTTCACGGACCCGCCCCCTTTAGGGCGGAGTTTGGGGACTTGACCATCTCGCTCCGCTCCTATACGTGGGAGGGCTGGACAGTGGTGCGCCAGACTAGGTACAATCGGACATTGTATTGTATGGTATTAAAGCAGTATGGTAAGTATGAATGAAACTACTAGCTATTCATGCACTATATTATAGTCTATAATATATCCTACTACACCTGGTGTGTCTTACCTGGCTAGCCTTATCCCCAGGCATTCTCTCGATCGCCCAGCATTTATTATAGAAGATAGGGAGAGGGCCTGGGAACACGGCTAGCTCAGCTAATTTCATCCATACTTAACAGGCTTGCAATGTCCGATTGTACCTAGTCTCGCGCGCCAGCCCTACGAAGGAGGGATTGTAGCGGAGCGAGATGGCCAAGTCCCCAGACTCTGCCCCAGAGGAGGCGGGTCCGTGAACGAGACTACGTACTACATAGCGGGTAAAGGATCGTTTGTGTGCGCGATCGCGAATTCTGGCCCGGCCGGCTGTGATTCTGTTGCAATTGACGTCACGTCGGTCCAATTAACAAATAGATACGTCATATCCGTGACTATACTATGTATATAAGGGGATCTTCTGAATTTTGACCATATATTTGCTGCATGTTTGACCATATATGGGCATTCAGTAGCTCAAATACATGGTGAAATGCAAAATTTATATATTTGACCATAACTTACGTTTGACCATGTATTTGAGTTTGATCATATAAATTTTGACCATATATTTGGCTTTGAGCATATATCTGACTAAAGTTTGACCATATATTTGAGCTTGCCAATTTTGTCAGTGTTGGAATGCCATATTCAACAGGTTGGACCAAAGTGGCCAACTGATTTTTGTTGTCTGCCTAGCTGAAATGCAAAATGTACTGTGTTGGACCAAAGTGCACGGCCAACTGACATTTTTGGCTATTTATCGACTACATAATAATTGACACATTGATTCCATGAAATTATTATACTATGTACACACACATTATCATGTATTAATTAATTAGTTGAGCTGGTAATATTCGTACGGACCAGGAAAATATCCAAACTTACCTCCCCCCACACAGGTCCACTTACACTTTTTCACACAAAACATATTCACCGTAAACTTGTCCAAACTTGAAGCGAAGTCAGTTGGCCACTTTGGTCCAACACAGTGTATTTTGAAATTCATCTAGGCAGACAACAAAAATCAGTTGGCCACTTTGATCCAACCTGTTGAAATCTGAAATTCAGCTAGGTGAGGCAGAAGTACCATTTGGCCACTTTGGTCCAACCTAGTGGATTTTCAGATTCTGCTGGGTGAGATAGGGAAGTCAGTTGGCCACTTTGGTCCAACATAAGCAAATTCTCAATTCTTGATTTCTAAACCTACTGAATCACAAAATTGCTATAAATCTCTTGATAGAAATGCAAATTTTGGTTAAATTTCAGCAAAAAAGCACTTGGCCACTTTGGTCCACTGACCACATACACACGGTTTTTGGTTCACTACATATTATTTTCATTCATACTAGCTACCTAGATATCAAAATGCATGCATGATTACCTAATAAGGAAAACTTTATGATATTATGACCTGCTCTGAGAAAAGGGACCACTCAGGATCGATAATATTTCATAAAAAATTGAGTTTTATTTTACATGGAATGGTAGCTCTGTGTGTGCTGAATCCAATGGTGCAAGTTTCATAAAAAATTATTGATCACAAGTGGAGTTATGTTATGACCATTTTATGCTCTCGGGTACGTACATTCATTTTTCGGAAAATGTAATTAAATTTTATATTAAATAATTGTATGTGTCTGAGCAATTGTTTGTGCCATAACAATAGTCTACATACTGTAAATCACGAATATTTCGTGTCTAAAATATTTCATGCGATAATTTTTCGCGTTAAATAATTTTCGGACAAGCGACCCTGTACCGCATTATCGTTAATATTGCGCATGTATTTCGTGCGTTTAATTTTCGCACAAGGTATATCTGATATCTGCATATCTTTTAGTGTGTTGATTTTCTGATGGATAGGAATATGAAAACATATTTGATGGTTCACTGTAACAATTATGATTAATTTCCTTGTGCTACTTAGAGTAAACAACAAACTTGCATGCATGTCCAGCTCATAATTCATGCGGCATGGCTTACTGCATATGAGCAGATCTATATCTGCAGTGTATAATAATAATACTCATCCAGATCATCAAGGTTACTGGAAGAATAATATTATTATGATGCTATTACCATACATTCACATGCACCGGTTGGTACCGGTCCTCTATCTCAAGAGCAAGGAGGTCTACCTCAATGGGGATTAGGGACATACACATTATGATTTTTAAAGTTCCTATTATGCTAGCTGTATTATTCCCAACACCAAGCCAATTACGCTCATTGTTTTGCTCTCGATTTCTCTCAATTTCTAATAATATACTAATTCGTTCAGAAATTTGTACTTATTTCATAGATAAGACAAGCTATGGCCATACTAGACTACGCTACTCACTCAAGGTTAGAAAAATATTATCAGGGTTTCATCTAGCAATAAAAATTCGGGGTGGAAGCGCGAAGAATGAGTGACTATATTTAGCATGCCAAATTCTTGGGATATAATAAAATTATTATATAGGAGAATTCAAATTTCTTTAATTTCTCCAGATTGTTTCAGGTAGTTTTTGATCAAAACATGATCAAAAACAAATGCTAGTGGTAATGTTATGGAACTTATCGTAGCACATCAAAGGGTATAATACCATTACGATACGATAAGTTCAATAACGTTATGCCAGGAGTACTCCTGGTAACACAAAACTAAAGACTGTATTGCCTCTGGTAATGCATCTTTTATACTATAATGCCTTTTACATTATTATGAACCCTTGACCACATCCCCAGTGGCTGCATAGTTCTAATGGTGCATGTGGTAAAGGTCGTCAATACACACATCGATGCCGGGGCCTCAATCGCAGAGATGGAGTCTAAGATCAACTTTCGACTTCGAGTTTCGATGCTTCAATCAAAGGAGATGAACTCGACAGCACAGTACAGCTTCCGAACTTCAGATCGGTCGTGGCATGACGTGTGCTATAAATAGCGCAAGGCTAGCTTTATTTATCCACAGGATTACGTCAGCCAAGAGAACGCGTGAAGTTCGGCTGGCATTACTTGTCGGAGAAAGTAGCACTTAGCTTTTAAGGTACCATTAAATTGCATGGGCGTGAGGTGGGGATATGACACCTAAACCACATCAAAGTCATTAGTGAGGTGCATGTTGTGTAACCACGCCCTTTTAATTGCACAGGTCTCAGGGGTGTGGCTGCTAGAGCCGGAAGTGTTCATTTAATATCCTCCATGGACCGGAAGCCGAGCCGGAAGGGAGGGGCCAGGCCACGCCCAAAACAGCCCCACCCTGTTCCCCAAGGACCACCATTCTCAATTAAGTGCCTACTAACCACCGGATGTCCACCGGAAGCCCACAATCAATCCCAATTAAAACACACAGCTTCCTCAAGGCCAAAACACACACAAACACTTGGAGGCCGTTCTGCCACACCGCCCACACAAGAGCTCACCTCATTTCCTGTGTGGGCGGAGTAACAACACGTCATCGCAACCACATCCACTTCAAACCATCGTCAGCTTCCGTCCAGCCGTACAGGCCCCTCGATCGCACCGCCGTACAGTGCCTCATTAACAGACATGGCCTCACCTTTGACCTCCTGCCACGCCCCCAAAGCCTCTTTGACGGGTTCAAAGGTCACCACCGCATCCGGGACACGCCCACCTATCGCCGCAGCCAAGTCCCCGGCTCCGATGTCCAAGCACTGGCCCGTGAAGCCACGCCCAATCGGAAGCAATAAAACCTGCATTAACGCACACGCACACACTCCATACAGTGCCAGGAACACGCCCACATGCTTAATTAGGCCTAATTAGCTTTTTTTTTTTTTTTTTTTTCAAGGCGACCTGAACACTAAAGCAGAAAAAAAAATTTCCAAAAACCACCATATAATCGAGCTGGGTGCATAGTGGAACCATACAATGCAAGCAGGCAGCCTAAATTTCAATTTTGTCAAAAAGTAGGTAAAGGTCGTCACGTTACTGTGCGCGCGTGGCCCCGCCCCTCACGTAGCGCGTGGGCGGAAACATTGCAAACGCATGGCTTCCTGTACAAACATATGGGGAAACTTCATAGGGCCGTAACTTTGATTCTAAGGCGTGAATCAAAATTCCCCAAGGTCAAATCTCTAGTTTCGACCCATTCTGCGTGCCGGTGCAAAAATTATGTCCCCAAGTGCTCCCAAACCCCCCATGAATTAGATTATTTAATTATTTAATTATTTAAATTTGCTTTTTTTTCCTACTTAGTGTGTAACAAGGGGACCACACACTAAGCAGAAAAAAAATGGTTTGAAAACAACCACACAGTCGAGCTGGATGCACACTAGAGCCATACAATGCAAGCAGGCATCCAAATAGCAATGTATACAATGTTTGGTAAAGGGTCGTCAACGTACCCCGCGCGCCCGTAATTTTTTTTATGGGCAAACATTGCAAGTGCATGGCTTCCTATACAAACATATGGGAACACTCTAGGTGGTGTATCTTTAATTTAAAGGTGTGAATCAAAAATCCAAAAAGATTAAACTTCTTATTTCGATCCATTCTGCGTGCCCATATCAAAATTATGGCCTGAAATGCTTCCTAGTGCTCTAATCTTTTTTCGGTTTTAAGATCTTTTTTTTTTTTCTACTTAGTGTGTAACAAGCAGACCACACACTAAGCAGAAAAAAAATTGTCCGAAAACCACCACATAGTTGAGCTGGATGCATAGTAGAGCCATACAATGCAAGCAAGCAGCCTATAAATCAATTTTGACCAAATTGGGTAATGGTCGTCACGCTGATGTGCGCGCGTGGCCCCGCCCCTCACGTAGCGCGTGGGCGGAAAACATTGCAAATGCATGGCTTCCTATACAAACATATGGGAAAACTTCAAAGGGCCATAACTTTAATTCTAAGGCGTGAATCAAAATTCCCTTCCATCAAATCTCTAGTTTCGACCCATTCTGCGTGCCCATGTAAAAATTATCCCCCCAAGTGCTCCCAAACCCCCCATGAATTAGATTATTTAATTATTTAAATTTGCTTTTTTTTTCTACTTAGTGTATAATTAAGTCGTTGCGGTTAATAGTTAAGCAAGAATGCTTTGATCTTGCTTTGATGTGGGCAATTACCGGCCTTTTCTTCAGGGGCCACTTCCGGTCGCTAATTACACGCGCATAATCATCCCTGGCCGATTCTGGACACGCCCACCTTCGATCAAAAGCACTCGTATGGCCTCTTCGGCCACGCCCCTTCACGATTCGCTAATTGAATTAGCCATTCCTGACGCTCACGCCCACGCAATTAAATGGTACCTTAATGTATTCGCTGGATATGTATGTAAGTTAATATACGATTCTGTGGATTTTCAGTCTCAGAAGTGTTCTGTAAAGGCTCTGAATTTTAGCGCTATGACGACATATGTTACATCATAATTACAACATAATTACCTAATAACCGCAAAAAAGTAAATTTATACTGGGGATGTAATGAACAACTTGGAGACTACGTCCAGAGTCCCTCATGAATACGCCGCCACAAATTCGAACTAGGACACATTGACAAACTGCGCATGCTCCGTATACGCGTACAATATTGGGGCGCGCGGCTTGAGCCGGTTGTGCCATGTGCTCGACTGAATAGGGAAATCCCCCTGCCCTGAAAGCGAGCTTGCTAGAGAAAGCGAAACGCAATAAGGATATCATCCGATAGTCCATGATATGTCTTCTACGCTAGGTTCGAATTCTGGGTCCCAACAATCTTTCATGAGCGCTAAACATTTTGAAAGCAATTTCATCATCAATTACTCATCATTACTCATAATTACCTCATCGCGAGGCCGAATTGTTTTTTGTGAATTGGGACTCTGGACGTAATGAAAAACTTTGAGACTACGTCCAGAGTCCTCACGAACACGCCGCCATAAATTCGAACTAGGCCACATCGACAAACTGCGCATGCTCCGTATACGCGTACAATGTTGGGGCGCGCGGCTTGAGCCGGTTGACCTTCACCTGCCATGTGCATGCTCGACTGAATAGGGAAATCCCCCTGCCCTGAAAGCAAGCTCGCTAGAGAAAGCAACCTGAGAGAAACGCCAGAAGGATATCATCGGATAGTCCACGATGTCTTCTATGCTAGGTTCGAATTCTGGGTCCCAACAATCTTTCATGAACGCTAAACATTTTGAAAGCAATTTCATCATCATTACTCATCATTACTCATAATTACCTCATCGGTCGGCCGATTTGTTTTTTTCTAATTGGGACTCTGGACGTAATGAAAAACTTAAGAGACTACGTCCAGAGTCCCTCACGAATACGCCGCCATAAATTCGAACTAGGACACATTGACAAACTGCGCATGCTCCGTATACGCGTACTATATTGGGGCGCGCGGCTTGAGCCGGTTGACCATGTGCTCGACTGAATAGGGAATTCCCCCCTCCCTGAAAGCAAGCTCGCTAGAGAAAGCGAACTGAGAGAAACGCCATAATGATATCATCGGATAGTCCACGATCTCTTCTACGCTAGGTTCGAATTCTGGGTCCCAACAACCTTTCTTGCGCGCTAAACATTTTGAAACAGTTTCACAGCAATTACATCATAAGTTTCATCATAGGTTTCATCATAATTTCATCATAGCGAGAGCCGAATTCCTTGTTTCTAATTGGGACTCTGGACGTAATTTTCATATACAATGTCATATAGTACACATGAATATTGTGTGTATGGTCAAGGGCTTATGGTGAATCAGCCTCAGTCATTTCTTCGAGACTTAGGTTGCATTGGCTATGAATTTTCTTGGCCTCTGTTAGTGGACTCACCATCCATGCATACAGCTACTATACCTGCTGGGTGGGAGGGAGGCAAGTGGTGACCATTACGCAATACTGTGCAATCGGTATTAGTGCATTCTTGTGGTCACTTTGCAATGTGCAATCGGTATTAGTGCATTCTTGTGGTCACTTTGCAGCATGCAGCATGCAAAGTGACCACAAGAATGCAATTGCACATTGCAAAGTGATCACAAGAATGCACTAATACCCATTGTAAACTAAACTAGTACAGTGCTGCTAGAGTTTAGTTTAGTTTGTATATTAGACTAGCTCTTCCTATAGAGTATGTCACTACTATTAATTTTTCTCCCCGTGTGTGTAAAAGGGGCTGGGTACGGTACTAGAGTACAGCCTAGCCCTGATAGTGCAAAAAATGGGCATGGTTTGGATGGGTGTAGTCTAGATTATTTATTGATTTGGCCCCTGAGAAGGAGTGGCAAACCACACTGAGATACACACAGAAAACATAAAAGAATGAAAAATGGTTTGGATATCGTTCAAAAGAGAACAGTGGAAAGGTTGTGCGGTAGAAACTCCCCAGCACAAAGCTAGACAGACGAGGCACCACAAACAAGTCAGTGGTATTTGTCCAAATGAAGCACACCAACATCTCACAACAACAGTTGGACTCCCAGGAGTACATGCAATTTCCCTCTAATCATATATACTCAGTCGTGGTTCCTCGCATATAAATTTTCTCTGAAGGTATAAGGACCATTAATTATGATCATTAACATTGTATCCACTTACTAGTAACGCTAAATGCCGTGTGTACATTTTTTCAACTGTGAGGTCTATTGGCACTTTATACACACCCATAATTTGTCTTGCCAGCTTTGGTGTATCATGCCCTTTAAATTTGATGTATGGTCTGATTCCAAGGACCTGAAAGACAAGCTTAATGGCCATGCTGTAGATGTAGAGTGAAATTATCACCTTTCTTCTCTCATCAACTCGGAATCTTGTTGCCTTCTCGAGTTCCCGACACCTCTTCAGCGCCATTCGTGTCCGATGGGCATTCCTCCTATCGGAGTCTGGCATAGCTGTTGTGAGGATCTTCTACTCCGGATCCAGAATAAGGTATTATAATATTAAGAGGGTTCTGTAATGGTTTGTTGGGGAAACTTGCCTCTAAAGTGGACTGGTTTACCTCCCGTGATAGTGACTTGATAATTTCTTTACCTATCTCAGAGAGCATTTGATCCTGTGCAGTTTATATAATGTTTTATTGTAAGTCTGGAATAGGAAAGTCTAGAAACGTGCTATTGGTACGTACCCTGTAAGATGCTTTGTCCACGTCATAAATGTAGCAGCTGAAATCATTCTCGACTTGCTCAAGCTTTTTCATGAGCTTTTGCTGGTTCCTCTGAATTTGCACATTTGTCTTGAGCTCTGAGAGCTTGGCTAAGACTTTCTCCTTTGATACGACATGGTAATTGCACTCAAGTGAACATGCAGATTGGTGTCTACTTACTTGGTCAGATTTGATGTGTGAGCCTGCAACTGACTAGAATCATTGAAGTCATATCGATAGATGAGGTCTATATTATGTTTCCTCTAAAATAATATACTTACTGTTTGTTCTTTATCACTGTTACCCTTTGACCTTTTTCCTCCCTTTCAGTATTATTATTATTTGTAAATTTTATTGTAACCATCATGGTGTGCGTACCTTATCATGATGGTGTGCATTCTCCAGTACCCTTTTGTTAATCATGTTGCATGGTGTGTACTCGAATCTGTGTTTGTGTTTTATCGACTATGTGTGGCTATTATTCCAAGGATATGCAGGTATGCTTACACTGTCCTGGGCTGCATTTGAAGAAGGTGGTGTTCTTTTCTTTGACGGCTG
Source organism: Cliona cf. orientalis (assembly GCA_963930775.1). Classification (NCBI taxonomy): domain Eukaryota; kingdom Metazoa; phylum Porifera; class Demospongiae; order Clionaida; family Clionaidae; genus Cliona; species Cliona cf. orientalis. The sequence goes on along the minus strand of OZ005690.1, from coordinate 13,486,609 downwards.
TTTCAAATGGACATTAGACTGATCGAAGGCAAGTTAAGGGCATGTATTGTTAATATTGTAAATAATTTCGTCTATTACACCTAGCTGATGCTTCGTGTTCCCCTGCTGGACTAATGAAGAACTGAAGTAGTAGCTGTTAGGTGTTGAAATTGAATACTATTATATTACCCCCACCCCACCCCCCCTATTTTTTTATGAATTATAATTGTTTACTACGTGCGCATATGCATTAATTCTTTCTGTATTGACTTACATGTACATGTCCTGGTTTTGACAGTGGCAAGTTGGAAGCCTGCATTGCGGGTTGGTGGTCAGCCAGCTAAGTAGTTAGTTCCAGGTCAGCAAACCGCACTTCCAGAACCGGTGCAACAATCCCGCGCATGTTATTTTGGAGAGCCAAGTTTCGTAAATTTAGGTAAATCTGTACGTGATTGCCCCCCCCCCACCGTCTTTCTCGAAAGTTCTAGATCTATGGTGCATAGTTTTAATTACACATCATGTATTGAACGTGGCCGTGTCGTGTCTGCAAGGGGTAGTGTCTGGCCGATGGACTAACTGGCTGGTGTGGGACGTTGAGAACATCTGGAACTAGAGCTCTATAGAGCACATACCCCGCGCGCTGCAGCGTCAATGAGCGTCGATCTCGAACTCTCTAGCTATGCACACGATGCCACCTAGTACCTGTAGGCTGTTGCCGACCTTTACCTACATAACATTGTGCCAGGTTGTGCGCATGAGCAGAAAGCACATGGTGGGTAGTGTTAATAGGCGTGGCCAACAAAATGCAGTATTTGCGACGCTCATGGACCTTGCCAAACGATTCGAAGCACAATGAAGCCAGTTTTTCGACGATATCGACGGATAAGTTGTATTTATGATTCGCTCAGATGCCTAGATCTCCAGATCTGGCGATATTTGTGCTAACGACAGACGACAGACGACAGACGACAGACGACAGACGACAGACGACAGACTAGACGAAACCGATCACATTACCCCTTGCGCATGCGCGCGGGGTAATAATTATTACCTGTAGCGTGAACGTGGTGGTGTCATGAGAGCGAGAATGTGCAGTGTCTGGCCCGAGGAACTGACTAGCCGTTGTGGAACGTTTAGCACATCTGGAATAATAACTGTAGTATAACGTGCCCGTGTCGTGTCTGCGACAACGGGTGGTATCTGGCCGAGGAACTAACTATCCGTTGTAAGACGTTGAGAACATCTGGAATAATACCTGTAGCACGAACGTGCCCGTGTCTTGAAAGTGAGAACGTGCTGTATCAGGCAGCTCCTATGACAGCCAGTTCTCGGACGTCTTGTATAATACCTGTAGGCTAAACGGTCCTGTGGCGTGTGTGTGCAGTGGGTCGATTGTATACCCGTGAATTGACGACCCGTTCCAGGGTGTGGGTCACGCCCAGTTTCATACACTTGGCATGAACGGGCCAGTAACACGAACGTATACGGGCACGTATGCAGTTGTAATCCAGAACGGCCCGTTTATTTTCCGTACATTTTTGGCTGTGTAACTTCCTTCTAATTTCATAAAGATGGCTACGTGTACACGCACAACTGGTTATGAGTGTGAATTTGTAGGGAATCCTCTCAGATCTCAGCAGTTCCGTTGTTCCATCTGTCTGCAAGTCCTCAGAGAGCCCTACCAAGCCATCTGCTGTGGGGAGGTCTTCTGTAAGGAGTGTATTCATCGAGTCAAAGCTGCCAACGAGCCCTGCCCAATATGTAGGGATAAAGATTTCCCCTCGTTTCCCGATAAAGCACTGCAACGGGACCTGTATAACTTTCGAGTCTACTGCACGTACAGAAGCGAAGGCTGTGGGTGGATAGGAGAGCTGAGGGAACTTGACAACCACCTCAACTTAAAATGCCTTTACCCGTTGTTGGCTGAGTGGGAAAAAGAGTATCACGAATACCGGTATTACCGTCTTCATGCTGGAGGTGATGAAAAAGCTCATACTGGAGGTATGCCTAAAGATATAAAAGCTCATGGTGGTGACAAGGTCAAGTTCCGTGCTAAGACGAAACAGACCGAGTTTGCTGGCCTCTCGAGTCAATTTGAAACATTGATGTTTGGTTCCAAATCACCACAACGCTTTGTGCAACCCCAGCAACCTGGTACACATGTCACTAGTACCTCTAAGCCAGTATGTGCTGAGTTCACAACTAACTTAGACGAGTACAAGAGTGACAATTGCACCTGGTATACTAAGCCAGTAGTTGCCAAGTACACGAGTGACAGGCATTTCTACACCCATCCTAGGCCAGTAGGAGCCGAGTACAAGAGTGACAGGCATCCTAGAGCCAAGTTCACTATGACTAACTTTGACAAGTACAAGAGCGACAATGATATCTGGTATTCGCCACGTTTCTACACCCATCCTTATGGCTACAAGATGTGCCTGCAAGTCCATGCCAATGGTAGTGCTTCTGGCCGAGGCACACACCTTTCTGTGTTTGTGTGTCTGATGCAAGGAGAATTTGATGACCAACTCGAGTGGCCATTCCAAAGGGATATCACTGTCAAAGTGGTGGATCAGAAGAAGGATAGAGATCATGTGGTCCATACATTTTATTCTGGAAAAGCACCAAGCGAGCGTTGTGAGAGAGTGATGACCAAAGAGCGTACTAACAATGGATGGGGAATTGGCCAATTTCTGTCACACGATGAACTACAGCCAGAATACCTGATGGATGACTGCATTAAATTCAACATAAAAAAACTGTGACAGACCTGTATTCCTTGAAGTTTCAACAATTATAACATAATGAACCTTCTCTTTGTGTGATGTCATTTCCTTTGTCATATCCATGTCATCCTTTACTTTCTGTTCAGATAATTTTGTGCTGTACATAGCTGGATGTGGTGGTGAGTGCCACTCTTAATTTTGTCACATGCTTATATGCATTAGCATATACAATGTCATAATAGTGATAAAATGGTGTAGTATCAGACACACCCAATTGTAACTGTAAAATTATAATGTGCTACGTATATAATAGTTATCTGCCAATAATTGGGGTGCATGAGATGCATGGTCAAATGCACCCCAATTACTGGCAGATAACTATTTTGTTGGTAGTTGACCTCTGTTCATCATTGGCCTACTTTATGATGACCCACCCCCTTCCCATAGCCGGCAAAATGCCTATAAAAACTTTGGTTGCTAAGCAACTACCAACAAATATGTATATAATACAAATTAAAACCCATAACAATTATTATACAATGTCATAGCTGTCAATGAATTATAACATGGTGACATTGCACTGTGTGCTAGCTACATTAAAAATGTATGTAACTAAGGTGAGAGTCAAGATAGTCCTGGAAATGAAGTTAGCTATTATTATACATTCAGAATAAGCAGTCAAAGGCGTTATTATAGGGAGGGTGTCTTATAATTACAGAGCTCCAGGTGTCAAGAACCAAAGCTAGCCTATTGAGGCAATGGAGTACATACATATCTATAATAGTTGGAAATCATCTAAGGTATACAGTCCAACCTCGATTATCCGAACCCCTTTGGCCAAGGGGAAATTTGGAACCGTTCAAGAAGTTCGGATAACATTGACCATGCCAAGCCTAGCCTCGTACCCAGGCCCGGAAGAAGGAGAAAAGAGGGCCTGGTACCTATTGCACGCGCATGCGCCAACTACCCCAAGAAAACCTGGGGTGCCGCGAACGACTGTACGCTTTTTCGCTCTCCTCTCGCGCCTAGGGTACGAAGCGATGTCATATCGGTGTAGTCTCGTACCCTAGGCCGCTGGAGGAGGGCAAAAAAGCGTAAAGTAGTTCGCGGCACCCCAGGTTTTCTTGGGGTAGTTGGCGCATGCGCGTGCAATAGGTACCAGGCCCTTTCTCCTCCCTCGATCAAAGGGCCTGGGTACGAGGCTAGCCCAGGCCACACCCACTAGATCGATCATGCATGCAAAAACGTATCATTGACAGATTTATCGAGCATTTCGACGATTTTAATCCCATCCTCAATTGACAGAACGCTTACCATGCTTTCCTTTACTTCTTTGAGCGTTAAAACTAAATTTGATAGCAGTGCAGCAGCTAGCTGGTTCTCGCATGGCAATTACGCGACGTAGATTTACTGCGCATGCGCAATCCGGTCACGTGGTCACAATGTGTATTTTGACCCTGAATTTTGTATGCATCTCGAGTTTGGATAATCGAGAGTGGACTGTACATAGTGTATAGGTAAGTATGTGCATGTCCAGTAGAATGAGATTTGGAATGGGACTTTGTGTTGCTGACATGGAACCAGACTCACTCCTAATGTATTGGTGTGTACATTGTGTCATGCTATAAGTGCTGATTGCCTGCTAATTGAAGCCGCACGCGCCCTCGCGGTAAATAAACACTGGGCGTGGTGGATGGCTGATAAGTTCGCGTGTACATTCAAATCTGCCCGCTGAGGCTCGCTCTGCTGGGCGTTCGACTTTCTAGGCATAGTGTAGGCTCTCGATCCTATACTTATCAGTTTCTTACTCTTTAGCCGTCCATAACCGAAGATTGCAGGCTTCTCAACTCGACCATCGTGAATGTCTTCTGCGCTGCACGTGTTCGATCTCCGCGTACTTTCGTGGACTATACCGTGATATTGGGCGTGCCCGTACTTCCTGTGCCCACTTTAATTGAATTTTTGAACTAATGAGCTCATTAAGAAGCAATTAGGCCTTATGTATGGACACAATGCCTTTAACATGCAGTAATAACATGTTCACTAGCTGTTAATTCATTAGTTGAGGTCAGTACCAGGAAATTTGATAAAATATCCTGTATTGGGATCATTCATTGACCATAGTATTATTCATTTTAGATGTTACCTACATTATTCTCCAACATAAACATGAATATTACAGTCTCAACTAGGTATACACAGTGACCTTCAGGCCAATAATAAGGTTGTGCCTGCCATGCCACGTAACAGATGTGCTCTATTGCCCTCAGTGCATGTACAATGGGTACCTGTTCAAGGCCAGTGCAATGTGTACTCCAAAGAATCAATAGAAAAACGTATATATAATATTATGGTGGTCAAGCCTCAGTCATTCCTTTGGGACTAGGTTGTTGATCTTGGGCTATGTGCACAGTTGCAGCTGTTTCCTTTCAATATATTGTCATTTCATAAAATTTTCAGACTTTCTTATATAAACAAAATTATGTTTCACAGAAATGTCAAGTACAGTGCTACACAACAAGAGAGTAGATTTTTACCACTGTATGGTTTTTGCAGTGTTTTGTGGTTAATCTTGCATGTATCTTGATTTGATTTGATACCCAGTTAGGTCAATGGATGGACTATCTACATATGTAGTGGAATGTTGACATCACCTTCTATATGGCTTCAGCATGCAAAAATAGCCAAAAATTTCCAATTTTTATGTTAGGCACATTTCATGGGACTGGATTATAGTTAAGAATCCAGATTTGAGATAAAGATAGATATCAACTAGATACATCTTTGTACCAAATAAGAAGTCTTAACTACAAAGGATCACGGAGATATTGACCAAAATAGCCTAAAATACGGTCTATTTATGTTTAGGCACAAATCTTGCATGAAAATGTTAGTTAAGAGTCAATATTGTGCTCAATGCATCCTTATGCATTAATAATTCTAGTGTATGTGTGGAACTGCGAATGTTTTGCAGGAAACGCTCAATCCGGAAGCAAACGTTCCCGCCGACTGCTCGAGACGGGTCGGAGTCCACTTTGATGACGTAGTCCCCAATGCACGTGTACAATAATGACGTTTTTATTGACCACGCCCACTGGCAATCCAAGAACGAGAAAGCAGCAAGAACAGAGTTGTTAGCGTTGAACGCATGGAGCACTTCACTTCTAAGTCGTTGAAGCGAGGTAAGATAGTAACAATAGGCAGCCCAAAAGCCTTTTTAATGCTCCAAGTTTTTTTTGTGGGGTTGACAGTCACTGCCTCACTAGGCGAACCGACAGTCGCTCGTGTTAGATATGTATGGTAATACTGTGTAGAAGTAGACATACCAGAGCGATTCTTTACCTTCAGAAACTTACCTCATCTTGTCTATAGCCTTCAATCTTGCGATTTTTGATCGTTTCTATTGCTATATGTATTGTGCACGTGATACCAGACCAACGTCATTATTCGTCATAGCTTCTGTTATGGAGCAGTCTTTCTTTGACGCTTTGCTCACTAATACTACTGCTAAAAGTGATATTTCTACTCATTATAGGTAATAATAAGTGTGCATGCAAAGTTAGAAAAAAATCTACTCTTTTGCTGTGTAGCACTGTATAATGAAGCTATACACAATGTTGCGCTGACAAACAGATCAAATCGTTTGCATAAAAAGTGAAGTTTAATTTCGACAAACAAGCTGTATGTGGCACCTATACTGGTCTACAATACAACACGTCAAAATGCACACGTACAATATTAATATTATTATTATGGAGCTATGCCTAAAATTATAATGTGATTTCAATACAAGACTAGTGTTCAGTAAACTAACTTGCCTGTTCGTAGCTCAATCTGTTCTTCCCTGCACCTAATAATCAAGATTGCAAACAATAGTTAATACCGTAAAATCACGTGATTATGCCACCCCTGCATTCAGTCTGCACGCAGGGGTATATATTTCTTTACCCGATTACGTCATCATAAATTGACCATGCGAGTGTGCAAGAAATGGAGTAGCTACAATATCAGCATGTTTTTTCTTCACAAGAACGGCTCTGAAGGGTGGATAAGTGCTTCGAGGTAAGAAGTAAGATTATATTTTCGTGTGATGTTCAGTATTTCTGTAAATTTTTAGTCTTGCCCCGATTTTTCACGAGAAACGCTGAACTAGCAATTTGGCCAACTTTGATTTTTGCTCGTTTTTAGGCAAAGGTAGCTGAAGCTGTTTTAGCTGGATGTAACTTTAGTTAAGCATGTAAAGAAGTGTGTGTTTGACTGAATAACCTTGACTTCTTACAGATAGTGAGATACAGCACCCTCGATTATCGAAAAATTGGCGATATTTTGTGGCCATGCTACTCTTGCTAAACAGAGGCCTGGAGCTCCAACACAGGACAGATGAAGACTACTGGACCCCATGAAGATACAGAACATTTCTCAGTTTCATACCCTGTATAGTTTTATTGTTGTATAATAAAGTTTATACCCCTATTTTTGATAATTTATGTTTACTGCCAACTTTGATTTTTGCTCGTTTTTGGGCAAAGCCACTCCCACCTTTCTAACTCTCCGTATACTTACCTTACCATCAGTACTACAGTATGTGGCCCTGGGGTAGTATAACTCTGTGCAGAAAGGAAGAAAAATCAACTTAAAGATTGGATTTTGTTCACTCTGGACTGGATTCTGGCGGGTACAGTGCCCATTCCCGGCAAAACAATTATTTATCGCGCGTGCGGTAAGAGCGCTCCGTAGACAGTCAATGGAAATACTAATTGAACTTAATTAACCACTCGTGCTGACATCATAATTAAGTGTGGGCGCTGCGGCGTGCGTGCATGTAAAGAAATCACATACCCCTGCGTGCAGACTGATTTTCAGCTTGATAAAGTTCCTGCATAGGTAGTTTTGTTTCGCGTACAAGCCCCCCGCCTCTGACTAGACGTAAAAATAGTATATAGCCACAACTAACAAACTAGCTATTTGTCGTATTATGCCTTACTTTGTCGTTTTTCTCGAGTTTTGCCCACCAAACAGCTAGAGAAAGTACAGAGATCACATGCCCACGTGGCATTCGACGGTTGGTAATGGTCGTCACACGAAAATGTTAGTATCCTGCGTATAAGCCCCCACCCCACTTTTGCTCAATGCTAGCATGCACAAAGGGGGGGCGTAATTGCGGGATTCTACGGTAATATTATTATAGCAGACCAATTCGCTTATTTCGAGGCTTAAATGAAAGCGAATTTCCTAAGCTATCTTGTGATTTTTGTTTGTTTTTTTTTGTTATCAAGGAGACCAGAACACTAAGCAGAAAAAAAATTGTCCAAAAACCACCATATAATCGAGCTGGATGCATAGTGGAACCATACAATGCAAGCAGGCAGCCTAAATTATAACTGCTTTTATACGCCTAGGTTGATTGTCCGGAATCGCTACTATAGTGCAAAACCCTCGGCGCAATAGCAATAGCTAGTTTGCATGTTGAAAATTTGCAAGCTAAGACTGGTACAGTGTACAGTTCTGGTTTTGTAGCTGTGGAGTAACCATAAGAATGCACTAATACAGATTGCATGGTATAACATAATAGTACCACGTGCATGCCAGATCAGCAGATCTAGTTATGTCCCGAGTCCCAATTAGAAAAAAACAATTCGGCCGACCGATGAGGTAATTGTGACGTAAAATATGACGAAAATGTGGTTAAGACTATTTCAAAATGTTTTTGCATGCATGACTAAGCTTGCAAATTTTCAACATGCAGAATAGCTATTGTTATTACCAGGAGCATATGAGCTGCCGAAGGCAGCGAAGGAGCATGTAACTTGCGTGCCATCGAAATACAAATTCAAACGCGGAACTGGGCGTGGCTCTCTGTGTATGTGTATGGCAATAGCCAGTTCCAATAGACGCGCACTTTCCATATTTGGAAGGTATTGCGCTTGAATTTGTATTTTGATGGCACCCGGGCGTACGTGGTAGTTGCACGCTCCTTCGCCGCCTTCGGCGGCTCATATGCTCCTGTTATTACACTGAGGGTTTTGCACTATAGCGCTCCATTCATTCTAGCACATGTTAGCTGCTATCACATACAGACATGAGAATGTTAAGCACTATGATTAGTTACTGTCACGGACAGTGTTCTCGTCATGCAAGACAGCAGTGCACACTGCATAGCGTCATGACCTTCCTTGATAGTGCCTTGGCCTCTTGACAAGGGTACCAGTAAGGCTATGTTAATTAGACTGCTCCCAAAATTTATGCTTAGTCTTGTTCCCAGACCCCACCCTCGAGGAGGGAAATGGGTCTGGTGAATTTGGACACAATCCTTGGGTCAGGGAAGGGAATGAGCGCTCCAATAAGATTGCAGCTTTAGCAAAGTCATGTGACTCGCCAACCGCAGGAATGCATAGTGCCATCGTCTGCTGTATAAATCTGAATCATTGGCCCATGTGCAGCCATGCCCATGACCAATCAGGTCCAAGGTTTGTTTCTCTAATGCAGTGTCGGTGTACGCCCACCGAGCCAGCCAAACAAAGGAAAATTAATGGTGCAAATTCACCAGACCCCTTTCCCCCTTTTTGGGGTGGGTGGGGTTTGGGCACGAGACTATAGATGGCTGGGTTTACAAGTAATTCAGTGCAGCTATGGGAAAACTTCATACATGTGCATGTATGTAGGTCATATATGTACATGCTACAGACTCTAATGGTACTTTATGAGCTCTAACAGCTACATGTAGCTTTGGTTTAAACTTACATTATTATGTAGGGACCTCCATATAGACCTCTTCACCTGGTTCAAGTCTAGAGAAAGGTTTCATAGGGATATAATCCTTTAAACTGGAGTATAATTCAGAAGTTCGACCAGGCAGGTTGGTGGCCCATTTCTGCTCCTAATAGTGATCATGGTGTATGATATGTATATTATGGCATGCATGATGTATACTGTTCCTTGCAGTGGGATGCGATACGAGACCATAATCCCCCACCACCAAAACCATAGCACAGTACACATAAATTTTCTAAAGGAGGTGATGTAAACCATCGAGGGGGCAACCCTTCACTCACAGTATAGTAAAGGGGGTTGCCCCTCTACTATCTTTGATCCAAAGCACATGTACATGGTACATGTAGCTATTATAGCTATCATCATTGACTGAGCACAATCTATTGTCGCTATAAAGATCAAGAAAGGAGGGAAAATGTATAGTTTGAACAATTGTGTACATTGTCAAGTATGTTTAATGTCACAATCATGGGATAATGTGGCTAGTGTGACATTGTATGATCAGTACATGCTCACAAAACAGAGAGACATAGTTCATGTACAAACAGTATCCTGCTTGTGCATTCTGTATTGTGCACATGCACAGATGGAAGCAGCATAAACTTTGAACCTGTACCAATTATTGCACTGGCCAATATCTATGCTCCAACTAAGTGTGCAATGGCGACGTTCTCACTCTGCTTGAATGTCGCTACCGGACTACTGACAGATATGACAAAGAACAGATCTCACCTCTTGCTTCGCTCGAGACTCAGTGGCTAGCGCCAGCACCGGCTTAGCAGGTCTCTCGAAACGCGTGGCACTTTCGCGTTGATTGTTCGACAATACATGTACATGTACATGTACATCTCTAGCTGTAGCTATGGCCTGGGGCATTATACCATATTTTGGGTTATTTCTGTTCAAAAATTATTCAAATTTTTAATTTTCATGTAAAGTAATTCTCGTATGTGGCGACCCCTTACCGTATACATTAACGTTATGAATGCGCATGCGTTTGCATTTCTAATTTTCGTATGTGTTATGACATACGAAAATAAAACGATGACGGAAATAACCGAAAATACGGTAGTCACTCTTCTTTGTGCATACAGCCCTACAGTTCTGACCAATCCTGAGCCTTGTAGTGCGGACTTTCTCTCCGCCCACACCGCGCGTTCATAGCAACCGGGCGCATCCAAGATACGTATCCATGTCAGGGTTTTATCTGGCCCAAAAATTTAGGGGGGGGGGGGGAACATGGGAGAAGTTGAAGTAATGGGCTACCTAGGAGGGTGCAGGAGGGGGATATGCCCCCTCCCATGCGAAGCACGGGAAGCTAAAGCATAAATTAATATTAATGTTCCCATAAAGGCATCTAAGTAACACTTCACAACATAATGGACATGAGGAGTATACAATTAAAATAAAAGCTGTATGCATTTAATTGTGAAATCTCATGAATTTTAATTAATTTGGGGGGGGGGGGGGACACACACCCTGCTGGGCTCTATGCAGATAAACCCCTGCATGTCCTCATGTAATGACACGGACTAAATAAGAAAATGACCGTCTGAAAAATATTTTTCGTTGTAACCACATTCCAAGTATGTCGGGAGCTTTGGCCCCTATGAGGGTACAGAATTGTCTGGGCTAGTATAGCTAGCATGGACCCACGTTCGTAGCAGATTACAGAAATTAGCTCATACCTAGACTACATGGGCTTGTTGCTGTAGAAACTTTTCTTGTGTACTTGTACTGATGCCTTACTTTTGCTTGTTTTCTAGCCGTCTACTCAAGCTGGATGCGAGCGCTCGAGCTGCATGCATCTTTTGGTGAGCTATATTTAGAGTTAGCGCAGCCAATGTTGACGATCTTTACCGCAATGATTATGTGTGTGCACTATGAACTAGCAAACATGTGGATGATGTATCGCTACATACATACAAACATACATACATACATGTACATACATATATACAAAAGTATGTTTGATGTCACAATCATGGAATAATGGCCAACATGCATGAGTTATATTCACAGTATTATAGCTCAGTGCCCTGGTGTCACAGAAAATCTCATCTCCCTAGCTGTACGTATGTCAATTGTTAGTACAGTGCGCATGCCAGCTGCAGCAGCACGAACTTTGAACCTATTAGTATTACTTCGTAGACCACACCCCTCGGCGATGCAGGTCAATAGCACTGCTCGAACTTGCCACTGCAATGGCGACGTCCTCGCTCTGTTGAATCTACCACTAAAGAATAGACCTCATCTCACTTCGCTCGAGGCTCGGTGGCCTGCTCAGCAGGCCTCTCGAAATGCACGGTGCTTCGCACCATTCGTTCGAGAATGCATCTCTATGGCCACCCTTGTTTGTGCACACGGCACTGCAAATCTGACCAATCATGGGCCTTCTGAACTTGTAGAAGAGCGCATCTTTCATGCCCTCCGGGTTAGGACACGGACTATATAAGGTTGTCTATAGTATAATAAGTACAGCAATTTTCTCGTAATACTGATATCGATTAGTGTGGGGCTTGCTCAGGCTCGCCCCAATAATGGTAACTTAACTACACGTATATAAATATAGATCCATGGCAATAAGTCCATAGCATGACTGCTCTATTTAAGTATATTATTTCATGCACATGGTAGCTTGGAAAGTTGTGTTTAAGAAGCTATGAAACAGATGTTCGTGTTATTACCGTATAGCCGGAAAATTTGGCGGGGAATTAATATTACAACCGCCAAATTAAAATCCACCAAAATTTCCTACTTGCATATATACATGTGGCAATCCCGTACCGAACCGCCAAATTTAAATCCGCTAAATTAATATTCTTGCAATAGCGACTAATTTTTGGCCAAATTTAATTCCCGCCAATATTTCCGGCTATACGGTATTATAATATTATCACCTTACTCATCACAAATAAGTTTGGGAGGTTCTGTATTGAATGGTCACATAGTTATTATGTACAGTAGATAAACACACTCCTACCGTGCTCGCTGGAGTTGGCATTGAAAGTTCCTCCATTGGAAGTTCTTCATATGAGTTACCATCCTGTATAACAGACAAATACAATGTATAATAATATTATTATGCATTAATTCTTGCTCTCAAATTTGAGACTACCAATGCAAATATGTTCTCTTATTGGCACTTAAAACTTTCATGTCAGTCTTTGTACGCACAAAAATCTAGTATAGTGTGTAGGTCTAGCGATAGCTCTTATAAATTGACTGACTCATCGCTGGTCACAGAAGGCTATCAACTACACTTCATGGCTTTACTTTCATTGTGTGTACTAGATCTGCTGATCTGGTATGCACTTGATACTGGCCACAACTAACTCTCAAACGAGATTAAGGCCACACTTCGATGGAGAAATGCTAATGCTTCTAATACTCCATAGGTGCCGGATCGAAGCATTCTGAATGAAGGGAGCCAAGGTGTAGGACAGCCTGTACGCAAAGTTTCAAGCCATGCGCACTAACTAATGGTAAAGTACATGTATCCATGAAACTGATGGCAAATATGAAGAAACAAAGATAAACGACTTGCAAAAAAAACAGTTAATTTCAAGGAGAGCAGCAATGAAACTAACATAATTTTGACTCGGCTATCGGACCGATACATGTACAGGCAGGGTTCTATCCATAGCGGGGGGGGGGGGGGGGGGGGGGGGGGGCAGGGGGAAGCTTCCCCCCCCCCCCCCCAAAGCACCCTAGCAAGACAAAAAAGAGAGAGGGAGGAGGTGGGGAACGTATACACTGGGAACCTATGTACTCCCATTACAATTTTACAGGACAGCTAGGGAGCATGTACGTGCTACTGACTCCAATTAAATTTTGGTACATATATAGGCATAATTAATTTTAAAGCATGCCTATATAGGCCCCAGGAAACAAGTGCATCTTTGATTATTATATATTCTTAGACTATCTGGTCTTACTACTCGCACGGTATATTAGGTGCTTTATAATATTACAATGTCATACACAGCCTACATGTACATGTAACTGTGTCAAGCAGATTAACATTTATAGACATGCAGGCTTTTCGATCACATGCATGCACCAACCCATCATATATGCTGTATTTCAATTCAGCATGGAAATAAGATTGCTTGAGCTTTGCAGAATTTTTAAACATTAATTAATATTCAATATTCCATATGCATATGCATTCTATTCTGTTTATAGCATAATACTATGAGCGATGACCTTCACTGAAAAGTAGAAACTACTTTCAATCATTTGGTGAAGCATAACAAATAATTAGAAGGGCCGAATATTTTTATAAGTACAGTATGTGATAATTTTATACTAATAATATTAAATTTTAGTACATCTAAAATGTAGATTAATGTGATAAACATGTGACTGGATTGGGAAAACCCTCCGTATGGGAATTTTTTTCTGAAAATTGAGTTTCAAATTGATGTATGGTTGATAAGTTCTATCATAGGGCTAACCTGCGTTCAAGTTTTAGGCTGATCGTGCCCTTAAAAGGTGAGTGAACTTACGGTAGTTAGATGAATCTAGCTGTATCTACATAGACAGCCCGCTCACGGGAATTCTAATTAGTGCTCTTAGCAACGGGCTCCGGGGACAGCAGCTGTACCAACTTGGTGGGTTGAAATGAAGGTTTACTTTTGCTTTTGTATCTCATAATTAGCCTCCATAGTTGATGGGAACAGTTAAATGGTTTGTTCGACATGGATATGATAAAATCTGGACTTTTGACAAATTTCGATCTGAGCTACTAAAAACGATCCCTTACAGAGGATTTTCCCAAATCTGGTCACATAATGATGCACTCAAAAATCAATGTCTACGGTATTTAATGATCTCTGATAACTGGCTCAAGATCTGGTATAACTTACCATTTCTACAGGAGAAGCTTTAGATTGCAAATGTGTCTGCAATGACATAATTACAGAAGATGGTGACTATGATAATAATCATGGTATGTATAACAATAATATAATTATTGAGTAAAGTGCACCATTATCAACATTATGATGATATTGTATATGGCCGCATTTCAGGGATGTCTACAAGGAGGGACCTCATATTGCACAATGTTGTGGAATTTGGAGGCTAGGGGACATTGATAACAATTTTATTCCTCTGCCACCCTTGAAAATTATTGTTGCATGATATTGTACAGGCTACATTTCAGATGATGCCTAATACACAGTGAATTGATATGGACTTGATCCAGAAACAACTCAAAAGGATGGCATATTCGATTGGGAGAATGATGTACCACCAGTGAATGATTCTGAAGTATTACCACAGCAGAGCTAGAGTGCTAGCAACAGTTAACACACTGGATCTACTTCTAAAAAAATTCTAGGGAGGGGATCCGGAAATCAACCTCATGCAGGGCTGGAAAATGCCTACCAATGTACATGTACATTATGATAACTCCTTTAAATGATACTATTACGCACTAATAAACTGCTAGGGATGTCATGATCACTAAAACGTAATACATTTTACTATCAATGTTAAGCACTTCTACCAACTGTTGGCTATACTTTCCGTATCCTCGCAAAAGAGGCCCACTACGGAATTTCGGCCCACCCCCCACTTTGGGCTCAATTTTCTGCTAAGGTGTAGTGTTAAATTGAATATACACCCATGTGTAGCTGCCCTTGAAATCGCAGCTCAAATGGCTGGTTTATGTGCTAAACAGCCGTAAAACTAAGCCTAACTAGCTTTATGCCATGTTTCAGCAGAAATGAACGATCGTGCACGGCTAGCGATCAAAACCATGCCCACTTAATACGGCTGCAGTCCACAACATACGGTGAAGTATCGCGGCTGCCCTTGCTCTGGATTGGTAATCGTGCTTGAATAAGAATAGTAGCCACTGCTACTATTCAAATTATGAAGATAGCGTGGGTAACTTACATGTACCTGGGCGCTCTTTCACGTCTAAATACTGATACCTTGAATGTCGGCCCATCCCCCCAATGTGCTCCCCACCCTCTAAATAAATCCATACGTTATTAAGTGTACAGCAAATAGGATGATGGAAGTTACATGTACATATATGTACATGTAGCTACTCACTTGCAGTTCTTCAAACATCATCCGTAGAAGTCCCTGCATGAAATTAAGCATAAATACTGAAATCAATTACATGTAATTCATTACTCTTACATCATAAATTATAATGTTGCATATATATAGTATAAACTGTTAGTGTACAATAATAGGAAGCGTACTTCAACAATTTCAGGTTCTGTGGTATCGATTATTTCTATCAATTCATCAAATACTTCCTGTGACAGAATGGCAAGTGTTATACACTCTCAGAGTCATAGCTACTGTAGGCTCACCTCGTGTACATTCTGCTCTGCTGCACGAATCAAACCGTCCATTGTGATATCAGTATCTTTGTCCTATAAGTAATAGTTATACCATGCCCACGAGGGCTGTATGGGATTTATTGCCTGAGCCCGAGGGCGGAGCCCGAGGGCGAAGGCAATAAATCCCATACGGCCCGAGGGGGCGTGGTATAACTATTTTAAAGCCTACTATGGCAACGCATCTGCATTACTATAGTAACGCATCCCGTATTGACGTCATCCGACCACAACCATAGCAACTACAGCAGCTCCATAGCGACTGTATGACGTCATACCGTTTGAATGTATGTACTAGCTAGCCAGCTGTGTAGCTGTGTAGCTGGCAGCGCTTTTGTACGCTAGTAGTAGCGATGATTCTACCTAGCTTCTTGACTCTTGGATCCCTACAGTGACTATCGATCATCTGCAGCAATTCCTTGACTGAAATTTTGGCCTTTGTTGCTCGTTTTTATTTCTAAGGTAAGCAAAAAGATTGGCTTGTATGGCCTGGAGGGATCTAGCTGTAAATGGGGAGTGTGCGTAGCTGAAACAGGCAGCATCAGGCTTACTGTGCTTTGTACAATTGTTTTGTAGTGCGTGGTAGAGATCCAGATTGTATTTACAAGCTAGCTACGATCGCTACATATGGCGTACGCGCGTTGCAGCAGCAGTAGCTAGCTGCAGCGTGAGTCCTTTTACAAAACTAGCGATTAAATCGCTAGTCAACACAGCCAAAACATTCATAACACCAATCTAATCTGTTCGTACATACATAGACATTGCTTTGGACATAGCTTCTATGGCAAAGCTCATGGCGCAAGAGCGGCCGGGCAATACTCGTATTGCCCTAACCACATCCTGGGTGATATGAGTATACATTGCCCTCGCCTTGGTCAGCTTTACGGCGTATAGCGGAAGTGCGCGGCACTTTGATCCACCCACGCAGTAGGCTTTAAGCAGGGATGGCCCAGATATGACATATCATATGTAATTATACATTACAAAAAATTAATATTAATAATTCAGAACAACTTAAATTATAAGATTCTTCACTTCTCTTCTCATGCATGCAGGAATAAACTAACCAACAATACTGACTACATGTACATGTATCTATGGATTTTTTTCCAAATGCATAGAGTGAAAATCAAAGTATATGTATAGCGACACTTACATACAGAATCAGAGATTGTAATGTACTCCTGGAGATACCTAATAGCAGGGGATTCCCTGCATCAGTGTCAACAGCGATTAATAGGTGCATGATATTATCCAGAAAAGTAAGCTGGCGTAGGGATGTACGTATAGTTGATATGTATATGGTAAGTATCCCTACAAATCTTATTTGTGTACTTTTGACACTGCTATCCCTACTATATCCTTCAATTCTATTCATACTTGTTAGAATAAACTCTTAGATTACAGGCATTGGCAAAATTGGTGATAATTTCCGCAGGGTTTCATCTAGCAATAAAAATTTGGGGTGGAAGTGTGATAAATGAGTGGGCGTATTCAACATGCCGAGTTCCTTGGGATGAATTTTTAGGAGAACTTCTTTAATTTCTCCAGATTGTTTTGGGTAATTTTTAATCAAAAACAAATGCTAGTAGTTTGATTGTGATAATTATGATGCTTAATTTAATTAAGGGGGAGCTAGGGAGTTTGGAGGCAAAGCCCCCCCCCCCCCCCCCCCCCCACTGGATGAAACATGTACATGTAATGTACACCTGGTTAGCACAATTATAATCTGAAATTGTAACTTTGGGATTTAGACCTTCATACAATATTCTCATGTTTAATTCCAGAGACTTAATATACAAATGCATGATTGAAATTCATATTGCAACAGTACATTTAATTTACCATATCCCTACCATTCACAAACATGCACACACAAGCTAGGAGTGAGAAATTTAGTGAAGCTCCTTGTATAATATTAAGTTTATACAGACATGTACAAGCTATGCTTCAATACATGTACGTGTAACTCACTTTTAATTTGTTATCGAACGATGCAAGTACTTTTGGAACATTATTTTTCAGATAGATGAGAACTTTCTGGAAAATAATGTACAAGTATATGTTATAATTATAGCACGGGGCCAGGGATTTATGGCAGTAAACCGATCTGAGTCCGAGGGCGTAGCCCGAGGACAAGGGCGGTTTACGTCGCCATAAATCCCTGGCAACCGTGCTATAACTAATATATATCCCACCTGAATGGCTAAAAGTCACACGCACCATAGTCTACATGCATAGCAACAACCGTTCTAACCTAGCAGCAACAGTTCTGAACAGAAAGAGAGTTGCACAGTAAAAACAAACCAGCAAAGAAGCAACCGATGACGGATGGCTTGAGTCACGGAACCATGGCTACCCTATACGAAATCTTATGCACGTAACATGCATGTTACTAGCACTTACATTCATGTTGACCCAAACATGCCTGTAACATGAATGTTATATGCATGTGTAGTGCATGTCAAGACAACATGCATGTTACACTAGGGGCAAAATGCATGTTGTATGCATGTCAAAATAAGGGTAGCATGCACAGTGCATGTAGCAGGAGTAACAGGCATATAACAGGCAAGTGACATGCATGTTTCATGTAAGTGACAAGACATGTCTGATGCATGCTGAAAAAAGTATATGTGCTAAGTATATCATATAGGTATTCGTTCTGAATCTCTCGATGTTTAAACGTATGCTGACCCCATCCCACCTAGATCTACATGCGTACATGTACGTGTACACAGATGAGGAAAGCAATTTTTAACTTCTCAGTGGCCTGTTTTAATCCTTAGTTGTTTTACGCATGTCATGTAACATGCATGTAGTATGCATGGAAAACGTCCCAAATCCATGCATGTTACATGAAACATGCGTGCTACATGCACGTAGATACAAATGGAAC
This sequence comes from Cliona cf. orientalis, assembly GCA_963930775.1. Taxonomy (NCBI): domain Eukaryota; kingdom Metazoa; phylum Porifera; class Demospongiae; order Clionaida; family Clionaidae; genus Cliona; species Cliona cf. orientalis. Next base: position 13,467,869 of record OZ005690.1, on the reverse strand, counting down.
CTGTGTATAACATGCGCCAAGGTGAGTGCATGTCATCACCTGAAATATGCATGTAACATGCATGTTACATGCACAAGATTTCGTATAGGGTAGTTAAATCAACCAGTGCTTCAGCTTTCCGTGAACAGAAGACAGTCAGGTAGCTTCGAAAACAAATAGAATAGTTTCACTGTTCAACAAACTCGGGCAATGGCTATTGAGACTTGGTCCAGCAGCTAATACAGTTCACTTGCAGTTGAACTTGCCACATGGTAGAACTGACAGATCGAGTGATAGCTAATTGGTTCCTGATTAGTGTCAATTAGTGTCAATTAGTGTGGTGTGTTTCCATGTCTGTGTAAACAATGTCTACTGCCTATGTACAGTGGAGTGTGTGTGCAACCATGGTGCAATCAGTAGTGGCACTGTGCTGATGCACACGCAAATATAGTAGGTATGATGATGTGACTGCTTGTGTGAACAAAAATAAAACAATGGCTCTGATTGGTCAAAGTAATAGCCAGAGGGAGGGAAATGTGGATCATATTTTCCCTTGTACCCCTCAGGGAGGGAAAATATCCTAGTTATACCCCGGCTGATATAATACTTAGGTGGGATATAATATTATTAACAATAATTCTTAAGGCACATTATATATATGTATCATAGTCTATACATCTAGAGCGGTTTATGAAAGGTTGGATCAACAGAGCTTACCTTCACATCTTCACCATGATCCAACTCTATTGTTTTCAATGCACCTTTTACAGCTTCCTATTATCAATGTAGTACCGTAAACTCTGGTTATTAAGTGCACCCCGCTATTAAGCGCATGCCCTCTTCTTGTCATAAGCTATTGTTTATTAAGCGCATGCGCTTAATAGGCATGGCGTTCTATGAACCTGACATTGACCGGCTGGAAAGTATTGGGAGTCCATGCAGCTATCTTTGGAGAAATGATGGCCACGAATAACGTTATCATGCAAGAAGATTGACAAATCGCCAGCACTCGTCATCTTGAGCAGCAACTGTAAACGTTAAGGTGCTCGATCGATCGAGCGCTAGTGCTAGCGGGCCTCGCATCCATCACGTGCCCAAACGTTTGTGGGCGTGGTTATGTGCCATATAAGCGCATATCCTCTATTAAGCGCATACTGTCATTCCATTTACCGCTATAGGCGCATGCGCTTATTAACCAGAGTCTACGGTAGTACATAAAAGAGCGAGGAAGAATACTTAATTAACAGCACTGGGTGAATAATAAGTTGTCAATAAACTATGTACATGTATACTATTGCCATTAGTAAGCCCTGACTACCATCACAATGTACATTATGATAAGTTAAACTCCTTTAGATGATACTATTATGCACTAATTTACTGCTGGTGATGTCACAATCACTAACACATAATATATTTTGCTATCAATAATATCAAGAGTATATAATAGAGAGAGAGGAGAGTATCCTACAGTGTAATATATAGCTGTTAGGCAAGGTTATGACCTTTATAATCATATTCATGCCTGTGGGAAGCCATGCGCAGCGCTAGTGTGCACACTACACTGTATAGCAGACAGCTTATGTAAACTGAATAAGGTCATAACCTTGCCTAATAGCTGTTACACTGTACTATACTGGAGTAGGATACTCTCCTCTCTCTCTATTATGTACTCTTGATAATATTACCACACTTAATCTAATATAACGCATGGAAAAAAAATAATTTCAATTTTGAAAAACGTGCGTTTTTCTGGTAAAAGTCATCAATCGCTCCATAGATAATGTTATGAGAATTCATAAAATGCTTATTTATTGCGTTAAATTGGATCATGCCGTTGTATTAGATTATCTATGGTACATGTATATATAACTCTCTTGTGCTTCTATAATGTATACTGCATATAAAGTGAGAGATTGCTTAATGACTATTTTCCAGCCCATTGTTTCCAATAAATATGTTTTAGCTTCCCCCCCCCCCCCCCCCCCCCAAATGCACTCGCATATCCCAAGCAGCATTGAAATCAAAATATTATTATATCTACAGCATTATAGCAGGAATACCGTATAATGGGAACAAATTTTGAAATTTTATAGCCACCCATGAAAGTTTTCTTTTAGGCACCCATTTAATATGTGATCAGTTAACATTCCACAAAAGTTTTCTCTGCGAAATGCTCCCTTCCTATATTACAGCAATCCATGAAAGTTTTCTCCCTCGAAAGTTTCTCCGCCATACAGTAGAATATGTGGAAATTTTCGCCAGGAGAAATTCCCACCAATTTTGTGACCTATATGTACTCTCATTGGCGGAAAATTTGTCACACTAATTATTTTTGATAGCAAGGATCTGATGAGGACTGCTAGGAGGGCCTTGGCCACGGCTGTGCACCTGGCTGTTCTACAGCAAGTACAACTCAGTCCCACCACCCTGAGAGGAGAGAAGTGTAGCTGGGATTTGAGTGATGTCCTAGGAAAATACCATTTTCCTACACTCTGCTGCCACTTGGGTCCAGTAGCTAGCTCAGTGGTAAGAGTGTCTGACTAGAAATCAGAAGGTTCCGAGTTCGAATCTCGGCTGGATCCTGAAATTTCTTCCAGGATCAACACTTCTCTCACCTCTAGGATCTGAGTAATTAAAGGGGGCACTTCGCACTATAATCCCCAAATCTTCATTTTAGAACGTTTATCGTGTTTATGCTAATAGAACGCAAGCTAAAAAAATAATTACGATTTTAAATTAGCACAATTTTCTGGTAAAGGTCTTCATTTGCTCCATTAAGATACACTATGAAAAATCCTAAAACGTGAATTTTCTTGAGCTAATTAGTCATGCGTTTTATCAGCATAAACACGGTATATCTCAGGAACCATACTAGCTATGGGCTTCAAATCTGGCATGAATAATATTATTCTCCCATCATCCTATGATACAACTCGCTAGGAATTCCGACAACTCCCACTTCCTGTATGGGTGGGGCGAGTGCATGCACGGATCGCATTGGAAAATCGCTCTACTTTGGCGGCCCACTGCTTGGTATAGGAAGCTTGCTCAGGCTTCTAATGTTGGATCTGTGAAATAGATGGCCTAGCTAAACTGCTGATAAACCAAGTCGGCTCGTGGTGCCTTGGAATGAATCATGTTTAGTGCAAAGTGCCTCAGATTCTATCACTGTACAATGATTATATAGATGATATATGCATGGTGACCTTTATTGTGCACATACAATTTGTATACAATATCATCCAGTATAAATTGAGTCACCTTGATATACAGCCTCTTAACTGATGTTCGAGTCTCCTTCATCTTTTGGTGCAAATACTCCACAGAACTCTAGATACAAAATATTTACATATATAATTAATTTTTATGTATCATAATATTATCATCATCAAGTATTGGTATATACACATGTACATTCAACGTAAGTACAGGGTTCATAATATTATTATCATTGCACTGAAATAAGGTTTCTATCGCCCACGTCTTTATCACATCGTAACCAATGCAAGCTGGCTAGACCATAGATACGTAATATAAACTATGTAAATAGGAAGCAAACGAAGATTTTTTGCGAACAACTTATATGTAACTGTTCGGTTAGGTGGACTAGAGCATCTAGTCGAAACGTCGGTAAATTTTACCAAACAGTTAATAAGTTGTCCGCAAAGAATCTTCGTTTGTTTCATGCTGATAGCAACTGAGAATGATGTCACTTCATATGTAAACAGGATTGAAACCATTCACATGAGTGACATATTTGCATAAAACGATGGTCGCAGACCCCATGTTATAATGGCTTCGTTGAGTTCTACGTGCATTGGTTTGAAGTTATAGTGTCAAAAGAGCAATAAAGTTAAAGCTACGAGCTAGATGGGAGAATATTGTCAGAAAGCCTTATAAGCTATGCAGATACCGTAGTCTCACTGGTGTGGACGAACAAATTTGCTCTCATATTGTGCTGTCTTCAGAAGGGTACAGTAATAATTTATAACCCTTGCCATTTTAAATCTGATGGTAATCTAACGACGGTATAATATTAGAATCAAAACTGGAACTACTATTACTACTACTAGACTATAATACATGTACTCTTGCTGATGGTTACAACGTAGCTGCTAGTGATAATCAATGGACATAAACTTACTTTCTTGTCCTCAGTCAAATTTTTTTTGATAGCTATATAGATATCCATTAGAACTTTATGAAACGTTTCCTGCATAAGAAATGCAAAATATACATCTAGCCTATAAAAGTGTTTTAACACTAGCCACAAGCAGCAATGAACACACTACTGGCAAAACTGCAAGTATATTAATATTACACTGGGACATCATAGATACTTTGATATTGGTGAATCAACTAAGGTGCTAGATTGCAGCTTCCATTTCAGCATTTTATGGATACAATCAAGATTGGCCTCATGCTCCAAAGAACGGGTGTCCATGGAATTTGTTAATATAGTTGTGACTGGAAGTGTGGATTGTCGGTCATCGGCTAAAATTCGACCAATACGGCTCCATGGCTGCCCAAACTGCCCCTGGTTGGACATATGGCTGCTTACCATCGCTTGCCAGTGTAGTTTGTGTGATGCATTCGGGCAGACAGTGGTCAGTAGCTTAGTAGAGTAGTAGTAGACTATTTAGCCATGTGCATTTAGCTTACAACTATCACTACTCTGTGCTGTGGTTTGTGGTAACTGCACCTCGCCATTGCTGCTGCCTTCCTTTGCAAAGATACTCATAGATACTGCTGTACTATGCTTATACATGTACATGTACAATGTCTGACCAACAGTTGTTGATGTCCGATCAAACTGGGATATGGTCTGACATTGGTCACCCCAACAAAACGTTATAATTCACACTGTACTGGTCAGTTGGAGGTCCCATATTTCACTAATAAACCTCCTGGAAGACCTTGTATACTAACAGGTTTGTGTCATGCTCAATGTCATCATGACATTAACTCCAGACCTCCCCCAGCCTTAACAATAAGTTGTCAAAATAGTAAACAGGTTACTATGAATATAAAGTATACATAATAGAACAATGGAAATATTATGTACACTGTACCAGCATACCATACGCCCCTCCCCCCATGTCAATTTGATGTTAAGTGTGGCACTAATCTGTTTGTGAAAGCCCCCGAACTAGGTCTTATGTTGCACGGCTGCATGCCCAGGGCAAAGAAAATGCATATATATATAGTGCCAGTCTCCATGCACAGGGCCGGAGGAAGCAATTTTCATGTGGTCAGGCCAAATCTAGTCAGTGTATTGTGCTGGGTAGTGGCGTGCGTAAGCACGCTAAAAGTAGGGGGGTCCGGGGGCATGCTCCCCCGGGAAAATTTTGAAATTTACAGTCTCAGAGATGGCTTCTGGTAGCTTCTGAGTCCAATTTTAACAGACACACTTTAGCTTCACAAGATATCCAATATTCAGAAAATTACAGCTAATACCTTGTTATCTGTAGGCAATTAGATGAGCTGTACATTCCACACAGATACTGGGGGTAGCTACTAGTGGCAAATAACTGTGATCCCATGCATGGCCTATGTGGCTCACTTTAATACCAGTATACCGGGGTATGAGTTAAAATACTTTTGCACTAGAGCCAGAGGATACTGATACCTTAGTGAAGTCCGGACAAGCTAGGTCTGGTTCAAGCATATGCGAGTTCTTTGACGACCTTTACCACACAATCGATAGTGTTAGCGACCATTACCTATTCAAACGATGAAAAAAGTGGTCCGGTTTTGGCCTGACCAACCGGACCGGCTCCGCCGGCCCTGATGCATACAGTATTTCATGATATTGATTTATCACAATAATATTGATATCAAATGCTATCACGGATTGCTAGCAAATACCACACCTCAGGCTCTTAGTAGTCTCGCTTTGCTCAGGAAGTTACAATCCTGGACCTTTGGATCTCGTAAAAGTGTAGTGACCTGGGATTTGGTCTACTGCTTTATGGGCATCAATGTGTTTCAAATAATCACTAAATTTGAAAATTGTACTGTAACATTGTTTAGATGAATCATGTTTCATTTACCTGATGGAGTTTTGATAATTCATATAAGAGCCTCTCTTGCACTTGTGTAGATTTTTCTGTAAATTTAGCTGTAGAAATGTTCAAAAAGGAACAGCAGCTTTAAAACCCATGGATTCCTCAAGCATATTAGCCAATTGTCTATTATTGCATAAACTAAGTGGGAAACTTTCGAGAGAGAACTTATGCGAATCAGTAGGAAGGAAGCATTTCGCAGAGAAAATTTTAGCTAAATGTTATATTGATCGCATAATGGGTGTGGCTTGCCTAAATTTCGTGGAGAAAATTTTCACGGGTGGCTGTAAAATCACAAAATTCATGAAGGATTTCTCCCTTGAAAGTTTCCCACTATAAGGTCATATTACATGTACTTTAAATTTGTAGCCATATTTCATACTCAGCCACAGAATATGGTAATAATAAGGTGCGCAAACAAAAGAGAGAATGAGAAAGACAGATGTAGTTACATTTGCAACATTACTGTGTGTGTCTATACAGGGTAAGTATTTAACCTGGACTCTTCTGGACTCATAGACTGTGGACTGAGATTTCGATTGGATTTTGGACCGATAAGCAATCAATGATGACCATTCCAGTGCAGATTAACTGAATGTCACCCAGAGACAAATACTAGCTTCATTCTTTAAGTTTGAACACGAGTTTGAAACACTCAGTGACATGCACACAGCATAAAATTCTTGTGCTAATTGTCTGCTTATCGTAACTAACCCCCTTTTATAGTACAAGTTGGCTTAGACTAAACCACTTTGGAAATTCAATGCACTTTAATCGCGTTTACACGTAGGGCCTTAAGCCAGCTCAGAGCATTTAAACATGGACAGTTTGTAAAACAACATATCCTAAACCGGTTTCAAACCACCTCCCAGACGTGGTTTATAAAAAGCGACTTGTAAAGGGTTTAGTGTGTTTACACTAAGCTGGTTTCCAAAGCCGTTTAAAGGCCTAGTATAAACAGGGCTCTAGAGTATTAAAGTGCAAAACACTCGGTGCAAATGTAGCATAATATTAAAACAGTATACTCGATATCGCTGATATTATTAGTCAAGATTAGGAATGGTTTTGTGAAGATGACATTTTGGGGTGTTCTTGCAGTGCTACAATATTAAATTGTGTTGATGCAGTTGTGTACATGTAGCTCTGAAATACTATTAAACCATTGAGAGCTGTTTATTAAAACAGCAGTACTGGCCAGGTTGCTAGACTACAGACAGCTACTGTCATCTATATGTAGCTGTAATCCAAAAATATACGTACAATCAAGCTTGGCCTCATGTACTGTAAAGATGGTAGAATAGTCTGAGTGATGATGATGGCTATAGGCTTTAGCTAAAATAAGAATATTATTATAAAGTGGTGGGTATGTTAAGTGGTGGTAAAAGTTAGAGAGCATCACTCCTAATTGTTATGGGCAGAACGTTAATCTTACAATCTACAAAGTTTGGATGTACACACACATAAACAATCTAATATACATGTACATGTACATTGATATTACCTGCAATACAAACACAGCAGATACAGACAAAAACAAGGCCCAGGGAGCATAATATAAGCAGTATCACAGCTATAATAATCCCAACTACAGCACCAACACCAAGTTGACCTGTAAACAAAAAGACAAAGTCTGAAATAATGCAATAATTGATCATTTCGTTGCCACGTGCAAGAAACCAGCTATAGAAAGTAGTGAGTGACAGAGAAGCACGATAAGATCTTGCACAGACTAGCTAAATTAGCTAACGTCGCCCTTTTGATCTGTATCACTCACAAGGTAAGTTTTATGCAAGTAGATTGAGCAGTCTCCTCGAACAAAAAATGTGATCAGCTTGACTTCTAATGACAAACACATGGTAGTTAGAAACGGTCTAGCAATCGCAATAGCCAACGCTGGAGGCAACTAAGGCTATCGTAGTACATGTATGTACTGTGCTTGCTAAGAATGTATCTCACCTGCAATAAAACGATTGTCTCATTTTGTTCATAGCATTCACCATTCAATGATGCATGTGATGAAACAAAACGTTATTATGCACTGTGCCATGCTATAAATGCTGATTGCCTGCTAACTGAAGCCGCACGCACCCATGCGGTAGTGAACACTGGGCGTGGTGGATGGTTGATAAGTTTGCGTGTACATGTACATTCAAATCTGCCAGGTAAGGCTCGCTCTACTGGGCGTTCGACTTTCTAGGTATCGTATAGGCTCTTAATCGTATACTTATCAGTATTCTAACTCTTTAACCGTCCTAAACAGTTGTCATCGAGTTACAGGACCTATAATTATTAAGCATCCAATGATCTCATGTGTAGCAGCCATGCACTAATATAAAGAATTGATGTTTCGTTTCCGTTTTATATACATATACCATATACACAATGCATGAAATTACATGTACATGTATTATTTTACTTACCAGAAGGTGGATCTTGCATTTCCATAAAATTCAGATTGATGTGAGATGAATTTGGTCCTATACATCCAAAGCGATTCACAGCTGCAACTAGTATACTATTATTACCAACACGACAGTTCGGTATAATAAGATCAATCGTGGTAGAAAATGAAATACTCCTCATGTTTCGCGATGGAACATAAATTATGTAACTGCCAATGTCAAATATCTCAACGTTGGTAGGAGGATTCCAAGTCACCAGAAAATCACAACTACCAGCTGAACGTTCTCTTGCCACCACAATTTGTGGACTGCCAGGATAAGCTTAAAATGTGTGCATAATCAAAGTTGTAGCAATAATACATATATATACATGTATACACATAATAATCAAGGGGAGTTTCAACACATTAACCTGGTTTGGTTGACATTGCTACATTATTTAATATTGTGCATTACTTTAGCCAAGTGCTATTGGGTACTACTAGACATCATGGTCTAAGCACATTTGTATCATGGAAGCCATACAGATCAAAGGCACCGCTTGTAGTTTATCTGACACAGACCTGAGGTAGTAGTAGTTAGAGCATGATTGGAAGTTATAGCTAGAACACTGTAGTTAGAATATGGCTGGCAGTAGTTAGAACATGATACAAGCCACATAAAGCATAGGTAGTAGTGGCTTACCACTGAAATACACTCGACAGTCACTATGCAAATCACTCGGGCTTTGCCCTCGTGGTTTACTATAGTAACTGTCTCGTGTATTTCAGGTAAACCACTACTACCTATGCTTTATGTACAACGTACATTCCCTCTAATAGTGTAAACCCATTGCACTTGCATTTCACTGGAGTGAAAACCACGTATTCTCAACAAAATAAACAGTACGTGTTCATTTTCATAAAAGCTCCCAAAATGTTTTCATTTAGCTCAAATTAGACTTCATTAAGGCTAAATGGAATCGCTCAATCTAGTTACAAGTATGGCACACAACCAGCAAGCGATAAGTACAAGTACATGTCTTGCACATACTGTAATTAATAATTATTTTGCGTTATGAATATAATGTGACCTTCCATGACAAAACCAACCATATTGTATTGATAACCGATTTTTAGTTAAGGTCACCATTACCTATACTACAACCGTTACACTAAAAGCTTGACATACATGTATAAGCTTCTGCCTAGCAATAACCCTAACCATAGGCAACAAATATTATAAGGTTTTCTACAAAGCTTTACATAATTTTCTATGGAGCCTACATTATTTCTATGAAGCAGATACCTTAATTTGACAAATCAGATCATAGCTTTTGTTATAAGTAGGATCTAAGTGGCTCTAGTTAGTTTGTCTGATGCATGCAGTGTTGGGCTGACATAAACTGTTTTGTTTATGGACATAAATATTTCACTTGAACTCCGATATGTAATCTTAAAATTAAGATATTAAATAATTATTGTAGGAATGAATAGTATGTACCTGAACTAATAAATGGTGTTGACACTGAAGTTTGATTCAATTCACTGCTGCATGTAATCACAGAAGTCTGACTAGCATCGATAACATGTAATTCAGACACCAGTTCAGGCACTTCGTTGATCCTCATGTTGCTTATTAATATGGCAGTTACATTCCGATTGATCATACTTGACATATTATTCGCTCCAGGCATATCTTGTGTTGTGAATTGCAGAGCATCACCTAGGCCGATGTACTCAGGGCTGCTCCAAGCAAGAATCAATTGTGTCAAGGTTAGCGAGCCTCTTACTGTACAAGTGAAGGTAACTTCATTCCTCATACAGGCATCATCATCTTGTGGCAGTACAGTGGTCAATTCTTGACACGATACGCTAACAGCTGCAGGTGTGTAATAACAAACGTACATGCACCAACAATAATAATCATTAGGCTATAGATGCAAACTACATCCATACATGTAGTTCAGCATCAGCGCCAGCATGCTGCTCAGCCTCCCCTGATTTGGTTCAAATTCGAGGGGTATAGCACCAACTTTGGGGGTTGAGCAAGGCCTCAAGGGTGTATCCGGTGTGGAGTATCTACTATACTGACCTCAAGAATGTAATCTAATTATAGTACCGCCCACCCATATGTAGTTAAAGGAATCAATGTGGATGATGCTTAACTATGAATGCAGTTTGCCTGGCCTTATTATCCTCCCAAAATTTAACTATTCTCTCTAACAAAGCTTGCAATTTTACGAGTTTGGCTACCATCAACACAAACATGAATGACCTTTATTTGCACATTGAGCTAGGTTATACACATGAGCAGAACGAACATAGCCTGCAGTGGGTGGCATTAATACAGATGGACAATAAAACACAATGGTTGTGACGGTTGTGAACCATGCTAAATGATTCCAAATATATAATAATTAAAAGCTAGTTTTTTTGACGATTCCGACAAATACGGTGTATGTTATAGTTTCAACTTGTTCAGATCTCCAGATATGGCGTTTTACCACGCAAATGCGTGGGACAATGAAAAAATCGCTGTCTCTTTTATCCATCCAGAGCTCACAAGAAGTAAAAAAAAAAGGCAGTGGTGGTCAGCAAATGTCACCAGAACTTTTGAATAGTGTTTTCAACAAAATCCACACCATGCAAAAATGGTAGTCTCTATTCATTGGGCTGGATCACTGGACTGGAGTACTGGACTCGCTGGTGGGGCGTGTGATTGGTTTAGCCTGGCCTGTTTTAGTGCCAATATCTTTCTCGGCACTGCCCTGGTAGCCTCAGACCTGCATGTTCCTACATGTGTAATGGTCTGAGATTACTAAATGTCAACTATGCTGTGGTTAGTTGTACCACTATTAAGAGTGTGACAAATCCAGCCCGCAATTTAGTCAGGATCAACAATATTTAATATGCCTCTAGTACATGTATATGTATGTACCGTATAGCGGGAAATTTTCGAGGGAGAAAACTTTCACGGATCGGTAGGAAAGGAGCATTTCGCGGAGAAAACTTTCATGGAATGTTAAAACTGGTCGCATAATGGGTGTGGCATGCCTAGAATTTCGTGGAGAAAACTTTCGCTGATGGCTGAAAAATCGCGTGAAAGTTTTCTCCCTCAAAAGTTTCCCACTATACGGCACATTTTATTATCAAGGTTGGATATTACCTCTTGTTTATCATATCATGTATACTCGAATTTGGACAACAGTTAATGCAGTGTGAGGTACATGTAACCAGTACTTAAGTGATGAAAATGAAGGAGCAATGAAAAGCAACATTGAAGATATGACCCCTGAAACAAGTTTTAGTCGTAAAAGGTTTTGGAGGGAGTAGCCCTAAAGTTAATTGCTGAAAATACAATGCTAGACTAACCTGAAATTGATGACCCAGTATGAATAGGAACCCATTGTTCTATATGTACGTACTGCCATAGTTATAGAGACACCACTGCATTCTAGGGCTATCAATGGCTGAATAATGCTCAGTTAAATTGGTATTTTGAGGTCAAAGGTGAGTCTAGTATTCCAGTCCAGTAAACAGAGACTGCCCTTGAAAATGGCCATATTTTCAATGGATAAGCCAGGTACATGGTACATGGTACATATGTATGTGCTATACACTACACTCACCAAATAAAATTGTCCATAGTATGCAGAACCAGCCCTGTAATACATGAATAAATTAGTATGTACATTTAAAAGTTATAAGCAAGAGATGGTAGCACAAAAGTATACATGCATGTACAAGCAGGAGCACATGCGGGAGTACATAGAAACATATATACGTATGTTATAATAATATATTATTATTGTTATCTGTCATGTACAAGTACTGGTATGAGTGTAAAGCACAAGCAAACGATGGCAATATAAACCACATGTATATCTGTATATTTTCACCCTGCACAAGGGGGTAAAAGTACGTAATTAACAAACTTGGAGTAAATAATGCCATAGGCAATGAGCAAGTAATGTTTCCATGGTATTGCGCTCAAAACGGACAATAAAACTAAACCCAAACCCAAAAGTTGGGTAGAATGAAGCAACACGAATGATTGTGTGATCGATTGATTGGCCACGCCCCTAAACGATACCGCGAACGCGCATGCATTCTTGAACGCAGCTATTCTTTGTTAGGTGCATCTCGCTATTAGGCGCACTTCACTATTAAGCGCAGGTTTTTTTCCTGTGGAGATATAAGCGCATGCGCTTAATAGCGGGAAAATATGGCAAGGTTTCATTTAGGGAGGGGTCATCACTCGCCCCCCTTGGAAGCTGGCTGCCCCCCCTTGAGAGTAGCCACCAACCATACATGCAATACATGCACAAGTAAAAGTTAAAGTGTCCAAAGCGGCAGTTTTGCTCATTTTTAAGCCATAAATTAGCTAAAGCTTTGCGCTACGTGCGGTAGGATACACATCCCACATCCTTGCAACATTTGACTTGAAATCAAGGGAGCCAGTGGATATTACTGACAAACTTTCCCTATCTGAGTGCTCAGAAGCCACCAGAAACAGTCTGAGGTTGAAACATAAAAAAATTTTCCTGGGGGAGCATACCCCCAGACCCCGCTAATATAATAAAATTAATGAGCATAACGTCATTCTTTACTGATGGAAAAACATACTATAGTCTTTGCCCCCTCTTAACTCTGGAATTGTTGCATCTGCCCCCCCCCCCCCCCTTGACAAAAATTCTAAATGAAACCCTGTACGGTACATGTCAAACAACCCTTCTTCTAACTGTTGCCGTCGTCTATGGAGGCTAGTTGTGCTATACCAAGGCGAAATAAGCCTTCATTTTGACCCACCTAGTTGGCACAGCTGCCGTACCCGGAGCCCATTGCTATGGTGCTAATTAGAATTCCCGCCAGCGGGCTATCTAGATACAGCTATATAGATTCACCGAACTACTGGAAGTTAGCTCACCTTTTACGAAGAACAATCGGCTATCGTTTTGGATGACAAAATTCGACCCTTGCTTAATCTTTATGCTCATTTCGAACAGCCCCGCCCAGGGCCATTTAATTGATTTCCGGTTCACGCGTAATATGCGGAAACGCCATACGCGTGCATAGCAACGCCTTTAGACCGTAATCTCTCAATTATTGGGGGGTGTGGCGCGATCGCAAACAAAGCACTGTATCTCCGGCCTAAAACTTGAACGCAGATTAGCTCTATGGTAGAGCTTATCAACCATACATCACACTCGATTTTCAGAAAAAAGTTCGTTACGAAGGGTATTCCCAAATCGGGTCACATATGTGACCGGATCTGAGAAAACCCGCCATATTTTGCCCATGAAAATTTAGTTAGCTGTATATTTGAATAACTGTATCATAGGGCTAACCTGCCTTCAAGTCCGAGACACATCGCACGCTTGGCTGTGGAGCTAGAGCGCTTTGTTTGCGATCGCGCCACACCTCCAATACCGTAGGTCGGGTTTTAATTGCGAGTATCTATTAATTGCGAATTGCGAGTTTTTCTACGTTAATAGATTCGCAAACATAAACATGCACGTATACTACAGTACGGTACGGGGTCGTCCATCGCAATTATTGGATTCGCAATTTGGCCTGACTTGGCTAGAACGCAATTATTAAACTACGCAATTAAAACCCGTCCTACGGTAATAGAGAAATTACGGTCTAAAGGCGTTGCTATGCACGCGTATAACGTATCCGTATACTACATGTGACCCGGAAATCAATTACGTAAATGGCCATGGGTGGAACCGTTCAAAATGAACGTAAAGATTAAGCAAGGGTCGGATTTCGTTGTTGGCAACAGCTAGGCGCCGATCATTAGCCTCCGTAGGCAGTGCCAACAGTTAGTAGAAAGTTCTTTGACATAAATATGACAAAAATGACAAAAATTGGATTTTCATATTGTTTGACTGGAGATGCTAAAAACACGTATTGCACCATACACGCGTTTGACAAATATGCTGGGTTTTCTCAGATCCGGTTACATATAGCTAATAAATACGGAAGCCAGTTTCTCACCAAATTCATTGCGCTTGTGAGTTGCTCAGGTGCCTTGATCTTGAGATAAGGCAACTTTTGTGCTAACAACGACATGACGTACCAATTATACTTCAACCCCTGCGGATGCACGTGGGGTCAATATAATCCTTTGGGCCCCACCCCCTTGAGCACTGCAATTGAACAGTGGGACTTCAGAGATCACAAGTTCGAGTGTAGCCTTTCTAGCACCAGGGGAGGTTGGACATGTGTCATCAAATGTCACCAATGGACGTGTCACGTGGACCAACATAAAATATATAGAAACGTGGCAGGTATACAGTGGACTCTCTATTAACGGACACTCCCAATAACGGACCTCTACCCAATAACGGACACTGCTATATGTACCAACCGATATCTCCATATGTTCAATACAGTAGCAGCACCTGAATAGCGGACAACCTCCGAATTCCGGATAACGGACACAGCAGTTAGCACGAAGTAATACAGTAATATACAAAAAAAGTTCCGATTAACGGACGGCAGTGGGTGTGGCTAACCCCGCCCTCGACCTTCTTACATGCAGGTCATGGCATTATTAATAATCTGTACAAAAATAATAAGACGGCAATACATGTAGACACACTAAAGTAGTCCTTTGGCTAGTAATGGCTGTTACAGTACTATTTCTTGAATTCTGTCAATGTATGGCTGAGGTCTGACTATATATTAGATGAAGCGGGGGGTGATTAAAATAAAACACCCCAATAAAGGATACACCCCAAATAAAGGACAGAAGCCTATGTACCAAGGTGTCCGTTATTCGGAGAGTCCACTGTATATCAGTCACGCACTCCTGTGCCTCACGAAGGATGCCGTTAGGAAAGAACTCGGTGAGCCTTGACAACTTGTTTCAATCCCGTTAAATCCCTGCCAAATAAGTGAGTACTGAGGCTTTGTTGTTGCTCATAATTACTCAAAAGTCAGCATTTCAGGCTGATTAAGGCTTCGTTCGTCTGTTCTCCCTCTCTGGATTTGAAATCAGGCTAAAAAAGTCGTCTTTGACTAAATCTGTGATCGAAACAAGTGCAGTACTAAGTCACTAATAATTTATGCAGGAATATTAATTTCATGATGTGTATCCAACCTCCGGCCTCTGTTCTAGCACATACTTTCTACTAGTTTGAATCTAAATAATGACCACCCTTCAACAGCGATTTCGGTGACAATAAAACTGCATGTAATTTATATAAACTTTTAACGTCCTCGATAGTTTACATACCACACTTTAGGCAAGTATTAATTTTAATACGTATAATATCAGCACCAGTTACCGTAAATCTGGAAATTTTCGTTGTAAAAATATTTTCGTAGTCGGTGGCGGCTACGAAAATTAATCTTACGAAAATTAGTATGCACTATTAACGCTAATGCGGTAAGGGGTCGTTCCTACGAAAATATTTTTACACGAAAATTTATCATACGAAAGTTTCTGTACACGAAAATTTCCAGATCTACGGTATAACCATTTACATACCCCTTTCTTCAGCCACTAATATTGCACTAAAACTAGAGTTACACTTTGTGTAGCAGTCCTCACTCAGCGAGCCACTATGCCAACCAATATCCTGTATTGAACTTCCTGTTTATGCGTGATGAATTTGTATTAGGGTTCCCCCTTCCCTGTAAATTAAATTTGTGTTGCGCGTGTAGATCACGTGACAAGGGAGTGGTTTCTTTTGTCTATGCGCATATGCTGAAGTATTAGCAACAAAAGGAGCTCCATTATGTCGTCAGTCTTGGAAGAATGAAGCCAAGAGTAAATCAATTGACAGGCCACAGCTAGCAACATCTTTACCATCAGCGTCAGGACGAACAACTTTGGGCCAAGAAGATGCGATCGTTTTTGGCCGCGCGAAGATTGATTTACATGTACCCGGTAAGCACAGTCCAGCCGAACAGTAGAGTTTGTAGGCCTTGCATGACCATCTTGAGGGAGGCCACAGCTTTTGACTCGGTAGCACATGGCGACGTGGCCTGAGTCGAGGAAGAGAGTAAGAAAGAAAATTTAGACGCACGCGAAAGATACGCCCAGAAGCCACACGAAACGACTCTCGAGCCCGAGTAGAGACCTCGCTTCGCTCGGAAAAACTGTCATCGTTCCCCATATCGTTGTTTTTTGTTTGTTGTTTTTTTAGCCTCTTCTCTCTTTCATTGATTTAGGTGCATGGATAAAGCACACATAATGCATATATAGTCACGGTAAAATTTTACTCACCATCACGATGATCTCGCTTCTTGTTTGTGTACTTTTTGATCCTGCCATCCCTACTTCATTCTTTAATTTTATTCAATTGTTTTTATACTTGTGTAAATTTAATTTATCATTAGGGCAGTTCCATTGTGACGGACGTACAGTTTGGAGGTTATTTTGGTTGAAAAAATGATATCCTTAGTTATCAACCAGTTCATTACAATATAATCCCTTATCACTCTATCTACTCTACTCAACTTAATATAAAATCTAGAAACTTCAGTTACTTGGTGGGTGGAGGTTGAGGTTAAAGTCCTGTGACGGACATATTCAGAGAAATTTAGTTTCGGTATGGTGATATCTTTACCATTGAAAGTTTGTGAAGTGTGCAAGATAATTTAATTGTCTATAGGCTTAAATTGATAAGCTAGCATGCCTATGAAATATGTCAGGGGATAGAAAGAAAATGGTTGGTGCATGTCCTTTAAATTGATTACTTAATCTTGTGACGGACATACACAAATTTGTGACGGACGTACTTGTGTGAATGTTTTATGCCAATTTTTTTAATAACATCATAAATATATATTTCACAGGTAATTTATGCTATAAGACAACAGAATAATATTTATTATTCTTAATTGTACATGTGAGCAAGTTATCTCTATCTCTTAGACAGTTAAATGTCATCGAATATAAATTGACCACGATGGCCAGCTGCCCTTGGAGGGTTAATTCGTCGCAAAATGTTAGCATGCTCATAGAAAATCTTGTCTGGATTGGTTGGCCACTTCCAGGCACTACCACTTGCATGCATTACATTTACTTCGGCATCAGTCTCGCCACAAGCCGTTACCTCCCCTGGAAATTCGAGGCCATCGTACCGGACAAGAACCCACTGCCCGACTGATAGGGGTAATTGTGTGGTCGTATCACTGTCCGGAGGATCTGGTGAGTTGTTTTTGGCATGGCTATCCTCTTTGCCACTACTCTTATCTGACTGTACGTCTTCATCGTCAGAGCTGGCCTTGCGTATACGGACAATACGAAATGCTGTGGATGCGGAAATGTCTGCCACCATGAGCTTGACTTTACCACTGGTTTTGAAGCAGTGAGTTTGATGTGTCATGGGCACAGCCACAACATCACTCCATTTCTGTTCAAGGAATGGCTTGAGGGATTCTATTTGTTCTCGTTTAATGTAGCTAATGTGGATATTGGGGCAGCGCTCGCGAGCTATAGCAGCATACTCCTCCGCGTTGGTGACATGAGCCTGGTCACTTCTGACATGCCTCCACACAGCTCGCTTGACTGTGCCACCAATGCCATCAACTACTCCCTTCCCATGCGAGGTCGCAAAAAAATTCCAAATGATCGTGAGGCTGTGCTCCTGTTCCCAACCATAAAGATTTGAGAACAGGTACTTCTGTTTGAACTGGGAGCTAGCACCATCACTAAATACATTAATGACCTTCATGTCAGGACACTTTGTCTTCAAGTGATTGAAAATGTATTGCATGAACACATACACACTCTGCTTTGAATGATTAAGATCGTCTGATACAAGTACCACGCTTTCACTAGTGTTGGAGTCTATCCATGCATGTGCGGTAAAAATGGTGGCTTGTGCGTGACTCCAGTGTGCTGACTGAATTTCTCGTTGGCTAGCTATGGTTGCGTTCTCTGAAAAATCAACCTGAAGAACAACTTGATTGCCATCGCACTTAGATACCACTGTATCTAAGTAAGCGGCCTGCTTGCGTTTGACGTATGTGTGGTTTAGGAATGGTTTAAGCTGCCTCTTGAGCTCAAGGAAAGCATCTTCAACTGTTCCTAAGATTTCCACCTTTTCCACTCGTTCGTTGTTTTGCCATTGGAGATAGCGAACAGAAACACTACCATTGCTGGGAGCAAATCTGTCAATTCGGTCTTGACAGATTTGGCACTGACTGCTCAAGCACTCTTTAGCCTGAGGATCACAAGTCACTTGTGATATAAAATCGTGAAACTCTACAGCAAGTGATGTATGCTCTCTCAATGCTACCAGCAAAAGACGTACATTCTCATGGTATGAACAAACACATACATGGTGAGGGATGTGATCAAAGAGCTTAATATTCTTTGGTCTCAACTCACAAAACTTACTTCGGCCAATCTTATGGCTAGGGTGTTCCTCAATAAATTTGGCATATGCCTCGCTTAGCGACATCAGCATGTATCGTGTTTGTTCAGTTCTCTTTTCCATCTTTCCATCAGAATTTACCTCTCGTATAATGACCCTATCCTTTCTACCTGGGGCTTGCCAAGTAATGTCATTATTGAGGTAAAAGGCATTCACAGCACCCTTGGTTTCCTCACTTAATCCTCTCTTTTGAGAAGGTGAGCTATTAGCAATACTAAGGCCAGCCTTTTTTGCTAGATTTTCAATTACGCATCGCTTCTTACGTGGAGAGGATGGTAGGGAAACCTGTGCCCGCTTCACAGCCTTCCCCAAAGACTGTGAAGTACGGTATGGAGTGTAAGTGCTTGTTGATTGCTGGCCATTTTCCGTCTGTGTACTCTGCAGAGTCTCCAACTTTTTCTTTTCGCGATATTTTCTCAGGCGCAAGCGTTCTTTTACTCGATGTTCTTCTAACTGATGTGCACTCATCTGCAACTTTGAAGCTGCACACCTTGTTGCTTTTCTTTTCTTGTCCTTTTCTAGATAGGCTTGATACAGTTCTTTGTCCTGCTTAATTTTTTCCCTTCGTTTGGCTTGCCTTTCTTTGCAAGTGGACATAGCGATTCTAAACCTCTGCACTTTTTGTCACAAAACACTCGGATGTTTTCTAGAAATAGCACACCTATAGCTATCTGTTCGTACAGCTGCAGCTAGCTATGAAGAACTTAGCTAATTATCACACTGCATGAAGCTTATCGGCTCCGTCCTTTATCAAAAAGTACTATCTAATTATGCTACATAAGAGCATTGAATAGATTTGAGAAAGTGTCGTGATAAGAAAAGTTGGAGACTCGGAGAGTTAAAGTATGCAATTGCATAGTAATAATAATAATAATCAAGCAAAATAAATACACATGTATGTCATGCTTGGGACCAGTTATAGCAGAGAGTGTATGGCAATGCATATAAATCACTTGAAGCCAACATGTTGAGTCAACATACTCTAAAATTTATGAACTACTTGCAAAGGGAGTAGTTGATGGCATTGGCGGAAGATAACACATCAGATCCTTAATTCAGACAGTGATAATAATTATGACTTCATGGTCAACGTTGTGCAATTAGATCTCAGAAATAATGATCTCAAATTTTAGACCTCTGGATTGAATGGCCACATTCGTTTCTGTGCATGTTCTTTTCATTATACCATTTTCTATAAACATGTCAATAATTTTATGAACAAACGAGGGGACAAATATCTTCCAGGAATATTTTTATCTATATTATTACACATTATTGAAACAAATTTTCTCTAGATTTTCCTGCAAACACAATGTCACGTGGGTACAGTATACTACAATATCACTAGAAATGTGTAAAATATCATGGTATTGACAAATATAGCCATGTTCTTATATTCACCATATATACTGTGACGGACGTACGTGACGGACGTACATAAAAAGTGTACGTCTGTCACGGCAATTATTAAAAAACTGTTGGGCATGGCTTAAAACTTTTTATGGTAATTAATGCTTGCTATGGAGCTAAAAGAGGAAACAAACTGTTACTTGCAGAGATTAAATATATTGGCCTTAATTAATAAAAATTGTAAGTTTTGTGACGGACGTACGAACAGCTTGACGTCCAGATATTTATCCCCAGGAAATATTTAATTATACCTGCCAGAAAAAATTTTTCCAAAAATATGCATTAAATAGCTCAAAAGTGATCCAACAATATTTATTTATGGGTGATATGTGTACATAGCCTCTAACAAGCAACCTAATTTAAGAAGATACCCATAATATTTAAATTATCGGTATCCACAATACCCTCGTACAATTGACCACACCCCTCAAAATGAATGGAATTTCACTATGTGGGGGTAATTTCTAAAACTAGATGCATATAGCTACAAAATGATGTGTCAAATGTGGTTATTACATCAATTTTAAAATTTGACCTCATAGTTTCACTTTACACGGAATTGCCCATTAACAACTTTGAGATTAGTCTCGAACCCAGATCCCTCCCTTTTCCATAGCGCTGGATAGTACAGGCTAGCTGATAGGTAATGTCTCCTTTGGGAGGCCCACCAGCCACACTTGGTCTAACGTCAATGTATCCACATATATACATGCTATTCTTTCGACAGGTATGTAAGCGCGCATGCGCAGGGGTAAATTAAAGTAATCCGAAATTGTTATGTACAGACATCCTAATTAGATTATTGGTGCGTGGTTATGACGCAATCATGCGCGTGTATAATGTATAATATTATAGTAAGCTTATACATGGTATGGATGGGAAGGGCTGGGAGATTTGGGGATGGGGGATTAGTCTCTAGGGTTTGTCTATGAAAGGGGAAAATAATGATTGGCAGCAGTGACATAGTCTCGTGGAGCCAGACCCTTACGTGCGGGGAGAGGGTCTGGTGACTTGCTATACACGGAGTTGTTCCGGCGCCCTGTACAGAGCGGCACCAATCAGATTGCAGCTTCACTGCGTTGCCATAGTCACGCGCCTCTACAATATCGCGCATTGTCATTAAATATCATGCGCCCTTTGAAATGATAGGCAAGCGCGCGCCGCGCAATAGAAACCTAACGTGACGTCACGTAAAATGGCCAATTATTGCATTCCAGCAAAACAACTCCGTGTATAGCAAGTCACCAGACCCTCTCCCCCCGCGTAAGGGTCTGGCTCCGCGAGACTAGCAGTGACAAGAGCGGTGGTGTAGTGGTTAGGGCTCTTGTGTGTGGAACAGAATGTATTGTCCGTCTGTCGTCGTTATCGTTGTTGTTGTCATCGGCACTAAAATCGCCAGATCTCGAATTCTAGGCGTCTGTGCGTGCTATAAGCACAGCCAATCGGTAGATATCGGTGAAAAACTGGTTTTTATGCGCTTCAAATTTTTCAAAAAGGCTTACTAGTGCTATAAATCGTGCATTTTCTGTTCAGCATGCCTGTGGTTCATCGACCACACCCACTCTTTTAGCATAATATTAATAGTATGCGGATGCGACCACGCATGTTCAAGCACGGTGTTGGAAAGGGTCGTCACGTCATGAAACAGCTACATGTATGCCTCAGAGTGTTGCAATACTACGCTACTGTGGCTACAGAGTGCGCGGGGTATGTGCTCTACAGAGCTCTAGTTTGGTACAAGTATTTGTAGAAAGCATAGTAATGTAGCTTTTGCATTAATTGTTTTTAGTAACATTTAAGAGTTTAGTCTATGTGCGTGTATGCTGCATGCTTTCTTGCTGCCTATGGCGACTGGAAACACATGTATCACAACAAGTTCTCAACAGTCTCAACATTGGTAATTCAACATTTTCTCCATCAAAAGTATACAAATTATGGCTTTGACGGCATTGAGCACATGTGCACGCTAAGCCTTTGTTGGCAGCACCAAACGATCCAGAAGGCAACAGCTCTGAGCTGACGAAATACCATCATACATTGTATCAGACTAAGCTGGGGTCATCAAAGATCTTCATTCTGCGCTAGTCTTTGATACATGTATAACAAAACCAGAAGCTTACATGTACCCCATCCGGCTTCTGTCTCCGTCATTGGGTGGTAAAGTGAATGGGAGCTTTACACTGCTGGAGACTCAGACTGGGCTCAATTTTGTTACTGATACTTGGCAGCATTGAGAACCACCTGAAAGGACCATGATAGCCTCTCATTTTTGTTAAATCTCAAAAAAAACGGGCTGACAAGCCGTCAAACAAAATTTCATAGCTAGTCAAAATCTATTTTTAGTAACATGTAGGATTTTGCCGTTACATGCCCCGGCTCTCGCCGCCAAACGGCTCAATAAGCCTTTGACCATACTTATCAAATGAATCAATGAAGATATAGCTAGTCTCTTGTGATTTTCTCCATATTGGGCTCCAGACCCTATGGTGTTGCCCCATGTTGCCATATAGAAGTATTGTGTTGCTTGCCATAGCTATATATATTTGTCACGTGACCTGACCAATCATATCCTTACTTTGATAGGTAGTCATATGACCCTTTGGCCCGGGGCTGTTAGTCTCGTGCCCAGACCCCGCCCCAAAAAGAAGGGCCTAGGGACGAGTGTTCATGTTGACCAATACGCTGACTCTTCGACATAGGGGCTGCGGCGCGGGATATAGAGCTCACTCGATTCTAATTAAAGCGCACCATTTCTAATGAGCATGCTCGAGCGCTCACTGACAGAGCGGTAAAAGTTAACCTTTTTGAGAGTTTCAAATGACACGTGAACGCGTGTTAAAATAACACGTTTATTTTTACTGTGAATTCTTACTAGCACTTGGGTGGGTGACCAGATTCTAGCTCAAGTTACCATGCCACCTAGTCTCGTTATAGTCTCGCAAGCCACACCCTTCAATCTCCGAGAGAAAGAGGGTCTGGTAACTTCGCATACATAGAGTTAACTCTGATCGCTCCCACCTTCTAGTACAGTGGTGGTATTGCTGTTGCTACTATGACTACTTTTGGCGGGAGCCAGGCTGGCGATTGCTTGTCACGTGAGTGCTGTACCGTTCCGCGATCTGTGGTATGGTATGTAGTCGCGGATCACTTACCGGTTCCGGACTGCATGCCTGGTGCGTGCCTGGTACGGTACGATCATGTCACGTGACCTGTCATGCTTTGGGGGGAGTGTGAATGAGGGCTCCCATCGGGGGGCCGAATGCCAGCCTGACATCACATCTGGCGGATGGAGATTCGCGACCGACGGTGGTGGTATTGCTGAAGGGGTGGATGGAGGGGCCGTGAAGAGTAGTAGCTCGACAGCGTTCGAAGCTCGAATGTCACCAAGGTAACTCTGTGTTCACGCATGCGCATGCTGCTGGCTTGCGCCGCGCCGCCGTGCGTGTGGGCGTGGCATGCCGAGCCGGCTCCCGCCATTAACTACGTTAAACTACATTAATTTTGTGCTGCTGGAATGCAATAATATAATAATGGACTGTTTTACGTGACGTCACATTAAGTTTAGATTGCGCGGCGCGCGCTTGCCTAGCATACGTATATATATATCACGGGCGTTTCAGCCCAATACGTATAGTGGAAACTTAGTCGCCCACGCATAATTGTTTCCTACACGTAGCAACCAGGATGCACTTCCTAGCAACCACTCTATGCACCTTGCACTGGCCATGCTGTGAATATCGTTAAAAACACGTGGTTATCCACAGCATAGCAAGATGGAGCAACTCGAGCTGAGTTGAATGGTCCAAGGTTGACTCTTCTACGACATTCCTACATCGAGTTATGGCTCCGCGCGCACACTAATCTTTCTGTGATGGGTCTCTTTGACAGCCTATGCTGGCTCTTGTGAAGTTTTCCTGCCAAGGTGAGTTTTGGAGTAGCCTTGTGCTATGACTGAAGTTACCTGTAAGC
This sequence comes from Cliona cf. orientalis, assembly GCA_963930775.1. Taxonomy (NCBI): domain Eukaryota; kingdom Metazoa; phylum Porifera; class Demospongiae; order Clionaida; family Clionaidae; genus Cliona; species Cliona cf. orientalis. The sequence goes on along the minus strand of OZ005690.1, from coordinate 13,443,660 downwards.
CATAGTATGAGTTGCTCCCCCTTTTTTTAGTTGGTGCTTTACGCGATGGAAATTATTGAAGATTTCAAGCTCTGACTATGGTTCCTGGCCGTTTGTGAGAATGGTAAGCCCAGAATGAAGATAGTTTCTGTTGTGAAGGACCAGTTAGTTGATAAAACAGCCTCAGGAAACATTCAAAAGCTGTGTAATTCAGTTTTTGGAAGGTTATATTGTGGGGATTGTACACTCCATGTATTCGTATGGGCCTAATAGCCAATATAAGCTTTTACAGTGAATAATTATGCAAGGGTACATCTCTCATCTCCTACCTATACTCTCTCTCTGTATCCCCCCTATCCCTCACTCCCTCTCTCTCTCCATCTCTTTTCCCTTCTACCTTTGCCTCTAATACTCTCTCATACCATGAGCAATAAGCATTTTGTATACAATACATCACGACATTGCATATCTCAGTACTATCGTACATTTGCACACACTCAGCAGGACTTTTTGGCCTGGGTAGGCAAGACTTCATTCCACAACACCTTTCCTGAGCCTCAGGGAACTCCACTGGTGTCTCCTGATGCTGCTGGATCTGTAGATTAGCTTGTTTCTGTGTATTTGTTAGTGATTATTCATGAATTTTTGGACATTGATATCCACATGTAAAAAAAGTAGGAGCAAGTGACTCATGGTATATCTGGATTTGTTAGGCCTTCAGCTATCTGCTAGAAGTGGAGCAGAAGCCAGGAAAACTTTAGGAGATGCGCTGTAGGCTGTCAAACATGACCATTGTAAAAGTCTTGTTCAGGGGTGGCAACCGTTGTACCTATGCGCACTACTGTACAGAGTGTTCTATATTTGCGCACTGGGTCTTGGATGAATCAGGAGACTTTGTTTGCTATTTTAAGACTGTTTTTATTGCCTTCTATGGCAAAAGGCTCTGGTAGTATATATAGCAACCACGGAGGTCGCTAATGAGTTCGCGTTGCTATGCGTGTAATTGAAATTTACAACCGTACCGTAAATTCTAATTAAAGACTAAGTTGGGCGGTGAAACGCATATACACAGGCGCGCGATGTTTAACAACAATGCGCGGTTATTGCGCTATGGTAGCGCTGAAAAGCTGCAATCTGATTGGTCGCTCCAGGATCTTGGAGCGTGTACAAGTACAACTCGATGTACGCAAAGTTACCAGACCCTCTTTCTCGCGTGCGGAGATTGAAGGGTGTGGCTTGCGAGACTAGTCTCGTTAGGCTAACGCCGGGTCCTTGGATTGTGGGCGCCGATCAGGGCTGTTAAAATTCATACAGATATCTTCTTACCTTTATGGTTCTTATTTGTTGAATATACATGCTCTGATGTAGTCCCGCGCACCAGCCTCCAGTAGGCCTACACAAACACTTTTATAACTTGAGTCCCTTGTGGATAGCTACCGTACCGTATATTCATGCACCCAAATTAACGTACATCCAGAATGATGGTCACGTGTGTGTATATACATCATGCATAATATTGTGTGGCACATGAGTCTGCATATAATTATAAGGTGGTCATTCTTCTTACATGCTCAGATCATATCAGAATGACCCAGTAGATTATCCAATAATCCATGTATAATAATTAAAGCGGGTATATTGCTAAAAAGAATAAATAAATAATAATAATATATAACACTGAGATCTACTAGAAGCCATAATAATATTATTATTGTGCTGGTAGCCTTATGCACGTGGCTATAGATATTTTTGGTAGGTACAGGGGCGGCTGAGGGTAGGTCAGTTTGGGGGGGCAGTCAGGCACCCACAAGTTTTATAACAAATGTCATATATTTAGTACAGTTCAGTAAACAGAGCTTGTAGCTAGCTAGTTAGGTCCGCCTTCATAATTTAGAATTTTGGTTGAATCGATGATAGGTGAGTTGCCAGAAATACAGTGTAGCTACATGCATCATAATAATAATGTAGGTCTAACTATAGCAATCCAGTTTGGGGGGGCAAGGCCCACTGATCTTAACTTTGGGGGGGCGATTGCCCCCCCTGCCCCCCCTGTTCCGCCTCCCCTGAGGTATCATAGCAACGTGATATTAAACTTGATTGTGGGATAGTTAGAGGTAATGGAGGGTCATTAGTATGTTAACGGGTCAGCAGTGACTGCTACATATAAGTTAGACATTGAAGCCAAGGGATCTACAGGATTTAGAATACTGAAGACACTGATATAAAATCCCGAAGGCGAAGCCTGAGGGTTTTATAAGTGTCTGAAGTATTCTAAAGACTGTAGATCCCATTGGCTGAGGTGTCTAACTTGTTTAGACTCTAGCATGCTGTTGCTTAGTAACACTTTGTATGTTGTTGCCTAAGGAACTAGCTTTCTAAGTAGAGGGGTTCTTAGTAGAGGGATTCTAAGTAGAGGGTTTCTAAGTAACTTAGAACCCTTGTTTTTAACCAATCAAATCACAGTATTTGTGACAGCTAGAGTCTAACAAACAGTTAGATGTTGGCTTCACAATTCTACTTGCGGCTTCATAGATGTTAATAATTTATATATCCTGATCAGCCTTGTATCCTAGGCAACAGCCATGGTTTAACTGTGATATTCACCAGGAAATATCACTGATATTTCCCTTGTCTTGTAAATTTAAATTACAAGCCTCTGGCTATTATTCTGCCATTCCTCTAGTAGTACATACCTTTGTGTGTGCATCTATGGTTTGCATACACTATAATACAGTGTTATGTATGCACACAGTGACATAGGCAGCAGACATTGTTTACACAGATACGGAAACACACACGCACTAATTGAGACTAATCAGGAACCAATTAGTTATCTCTCGATCTGGCAGTTCTGCCACGTGGCAAAGTTCAACAGTGAAGAAGCGTATGTAGCTGATTTTGCAGTCTAATAGTTAGCGTAGCTCTAGTAGCCGTCGCTCAGGAGTTTGTTGAATATTGAAACTACTTTTGAATATGGTTTCGAAGCTACCTGGCTATTTTCCACTCACGGAAAGTTGAAGCACTGGTCTGGCTCTGCACTGGTTGACTCAACTAGCTACTCATTCATAATTTTAACATTCTGTGCAACTCTCTTCTGTTCAGAATTCTATTGTTGCTAGGTCAGAACGGTTGTTGCTATGCATGTACACTATGATGCGCCCGTGACTTTCGGCCAATCAGGTGGGATATATAATACTTACAGCACGGTTGCCAGGGATTTATGGCAACGTAAACCACCCTTGTCCTCGGGCTTCGCCCTCGGACTCGGGTTGGTTTACTGCCATAAATCCCTAGCACCCGTGCTATAACTATAACATATAGGTCTATACAGGTCTTGTAATTGTGCCCATGCAGGCGCTAGAGCCTGGGTATGGGGGTATACATAATTATAGGCCAGCTTCACTTCCTTCAGCTTTAGGCATTACCAATTGACACGCATAATATAATAGTTATATTGATAGGTACGAGCTAGATCGTGTTACACAAATCTTGGCATTATTTCTCTCAATAAAAAATAATTCATTGATGCCCGATTAAGAGAAATAATGCCAAGATTGGTGTAACACGATCTAGCTCGTACATATCAATATGACGAACACCCAATCAAGAACTTTGGTTGCTAGGCAACCATGCCAACAAGTATGTGATCATGCACATTAAGCACAACCGTACTTCAAGTGGCAAATGTAGCCTCACTGGCGTCCAGGAGATCCCAAGCCAAACTAAGTCACCTTTATAAGATTGTGAACGAGCTATCCGAATGCACCTCTACTCCCCAAAATGCATCACTATAATTCTAGACGGTCTAATTCAAGGCAATTTGTTCAACACCGAGCCGGAACAACTCAGTTTCAAAGATCTTTTTTTTTTCCGGACACAATAAAGTTTCTCCCTGCAGAAGCTTTGGCAGTACAATCTTTACCAAGTTTCAAGAAATATATCTTGTAATATTAATTTTTGTAATTGCCCTTTCCCTGGCTACATACTTAGAGTCAGCTTTGCTATTTATGTATGCCTCTGTATGTAATAATGCAGGAATTGTTATAGTAAAAAAACCGTAATAATAATATGAAATCATCTCACACTATAATAATATTATTATATTATTATGTTCTATCAATAATATGATTATTATGTCCAAAATACTACTACTATCAGCTAGCTCACTCTACACACGTAAATGAAGTGGACCATATGCAACATTCTCCATCATTTCCATCTCCTTCTCTTGAGACTTTTCAACCTCAGTGTCATTATCCGCTTGTGATTCAATACTTTCTTGCGAAGTCCCCCACCACCAATGCCAAGGCTCTATAATGTCATTTTTACTCATACATCATATAGGCGTAGGAACCATGGGGGCTCCGGGGGCTGGTGCCCCCCTATGTTTTCTGATATAATGAAAACTTGACTGTGTCCTCGGTAGCTGCATTGTAGAAGTGGTGCATATGGTAAAGGTCGTCAATATATTGGGTTCACGGTACAGTACGCCTCAGTCGCAGACTAGACTCTGCGTAGTACAGCTTCCGACTCCAGAACCCCACTCCAAATGGGAATATAGTTTCCCGTCCTGGCTTCCTGCATTTTACATGCGGGCGGGCGCCCATTACCATTAACCATTATGCGCCTATCAATGTCAAGCCCCACTACCCCCCATAGGGGCGAGGGTCGGGCATTTCAAAGTCCATTGACGCAAATCTCGGCCTAAAGGGTGGGGGATTTGACCCAGTAGGGGATGGGAGGGGCATTTGATCATGCTTAGTGTGCAATTATTGCACATGTGCATTAATACACCATTTATTATTGTGCAAGGCGAAGTCAATACACAGCTCCTATAGACCTTGATTAATAGGGGGATTTTCCTGTAATTTTGGCCCAGGGGGCGGAGACTTTGAACTTCTCGGGTGTCAAATCCCCACCCTACCCCCACCCTCGCCCCTATGGGGGGTAGTGGGGCTTGACATTGATAGGTGCATACTAGAGAAGATGTCAATGGGGCGAGCCTCCGCGAACCCCACACAAGTGTTATGGTATACTTAATAGAAGTGGAATTTTCAATAGGCTAGTTCCACGTTCAGATAATATTTCACAGCTGTCTGTTGTTCTATACAAAGTTGCTGAATTCATATGATTGTGCATAATATTATATATGTTCCTATAATAAAGTGAGTGGATGCTCGTCCTGAGACTCTCTCGCCAATCTCTCCCTTTGGTTATTACTTAATCTAATCAATCTGACCCTTCGCTGTTCTTCAGTTTCTGATGATAAACTTTCGCTCTGCCTAGAGCGCTTTCTCTGAAGTCTTGTCTGTCTCTATTCTCAATTGTGTTTCTGCAGCTCTCCTTTCCTGGTCTCTCTTTCTACGTTTTCTTAATACTGGGAGATATGTTGCTGCAGTAATACAATAGTATTTTGTGTGGTTATGTGAACTCTACTAGATGTATGTAATATTGATCACTAATTAAGTACTCTCGTGATCAGGAGATGTGTGGTTATCAGTACTTATTATACATGTAATTAATTTAATGATACAAGAAGGTGAAGACTTCATAACATTAATTTTAATACATATATTCATATGGATACCTCTAGCTGCTAGACCTTTATAAGCATGTGCAGGACCTGAGCCTGGCAATTACTGTACATTACTATTATTATATATCTCTAACAGACAGATTAAGTTAAATATCTTATTCATCGTTGAAACTTTAAGGGACCATAAGCAACATTTTGCATCATATTGAGGTCTTCTTGTGCAATATTATGAGCAGCTTCATTTCTCGAGGGCATCACCACTTCCTCATACTCAGGATTTTTTCCCTAATAATAGAGTTGTCTAATTATTTAATTTTATGTGTGATGTCATACCATTTTTATTACCTTCATCTGTCCACTTTTTTGCTCTTCTGAACTTGACATTGCTATGCCTGCAGGCAAAATACCAGCATTAAGATACTTCAATTAAGAATAATTTAATTTCATTATGTTGCACGACTTCGAATTCCCTAGTATTATTACCTTTCTTTCTAAGAATAGCAATAACTATAATCAGAATTCCACAAACCAGTAATGCCACTGCCAATAGAGATCCCAGGGTACCACTAATGATACTGATAGTCGCGGTGGATTCAGAATTTGAATCTGCATATATAATTACATCAATAATTATTAAGAGCTCAAGATTATAGGCAATGATGCATGCATAATCATCATAAAAATAATAAACAATATATATACCAGTATACAAATGCTGTACATATATATCATCGGGCATTTAAGGTCAATTAAGGGATCAGAGATAAATTTCACTGTATTCAGCGAATTTGACACTAATGGCACCCTATTATTATTTTAATAATAATAATTATCATCTATAATTATACTTGGCTTTATGGTGCAAGCACTGCTCCTGGATACTTCCCATTGTCCATCAGAGTTACAAACAATTTCTTCAGTTTCCACTTGTCCATTCTGGCAGACGTGAACTCTGTTAACCCTTGCCCCCTCTGAAGTGCTTGTATATGGCTCAAGATAACCGTCTGAGGGAGGGGGAGGATCGCCACAATTGGCTGCAGTACAAGAAGGGTAATTAAATTAATGTGTATCACTTGTATATGTAGCTACTAAAATTAATTACCTGCTGATCAGGTAGCACATACATGACCAGAAGGATTAGGAATCCAGCTTCCATTCCGATAGCACCTTGATGAAAACAGTCCATCTGGAAAGAGTCTGTCTTCACATTGGAATATAAGCTGAGTCTTCCAGAGTGGAGCTATAGTTCAGACTGACATTACTGTTCACCATAGGAATGCCACAGTCAACTGTAATAAATAATTTTTCAAGTTAATACTTTAGGAGTAGCTCTAAGATTCCATCCCTGATATTCTGTAAGGCTTAGTCATAATATTTTTTATTCTGGCAAAATTTTAAATTATCTACCTATCCCTATGTACCCACCTTTACACTTTATTTCTTTAAGGTCTGGTTCCCATTCTCCATCTTCTATACAAGTTGATGAACTAGACCCGGAGAGTATCAGTCCAGTAGGACAGCTGAACATGCATGACTGTAGTCCCCTCTAGAGCTGGATCACTGTAACCAGTTACAACTCTTACAGGGTTGTCAGTAGTTACTCGAGGGCACCTTGCTACAAGCATAAGTAATGATAACTAAATTTAATAGTCATTTTGTATAACTTACCATATTTAATTATTGTAAAAATTGTTCTGTTTCTTCCACAGAGGGAGGCTGTAACACTGATATTGTATTTGGTGTTATAGGGCACCACTAGTTGAGCACTCTTCCTCCATGAGTAGCTGACATTCACCTCAGGATCAACTCTGATGGCATATGATACACCATTTTTGTGAGTCCATTTCAGAGCTACTCTCACTCTGTCAGCTTCAAACTCTCTAGAAATATTCACGTTTGGAGAAACTGTAGAAAAAAGAGAGAAAAGACTAATGCCAGTTATGTAATAAATCTATAATTATTCACGCCTACTGTTCACACTTCCACCACCACTTCCAATCAATGACAAGATTATTTGGGTACTTGCTGATATAACTGATATTTGCTCTTCACAGGTTATCACAGCTCCATTAAGATCAGCTGTTACATTATCAGTGAATATTTCTATAACCAATGGAAAAGATCTTGAGATGTTTAGAATGGCCGAATTCACAACTATTGGTGTAGTCGTTACACGATTATCTTCAAGCTCGAATAATCTTCTCTCTTGAGGAAAACCAGGAATTGCAACTCTCCATCCAAGCAGAGCAGCTGCACTTGTGTTACACCTTATTCTCATTCTTCCTCCTTGACATACGTACAGATCCCCAGCTGGTTCCAGTAATAACTGTTCTGAAATGGCTGAGAATTAAAGTACATTTTAACATCTTTACTGAGATTTCTACAGCTATCATTCACTGCAAAGATTGAAAAGTACACACAGGGCACTGAGACTCGCTACAGATGAGGACATTGAATCCCTTCCATTATATGCATAGTGATACTGCATAGCTGTGTCTAGAGCTCTTTGACTCTGATAATCAATTAACCTATAGCATAAACCGATTCATCGCAGCACATAATATTATGTGCTGAATGCTCGAGTCTCAGTACAAATTATAGCATATTGCAAACCACACCCTTTTATCAACTGTAATGTATGCTCCAACATGCCAGCTGACAGGTAGTATAATATTATAATTATTATAATAGCCACGAGCCTAACCACAACCTACTTGTGTGTACACAGAGTGCTAGGTGCATGGAGGTACCTCTGTAAACTATTATAATATATTATTACAGTAGCACAAAAGACCATTAAATTTCACATCATATACTTTTGAATTAGGCAGATGATTTCACTGGTAGCTAGGGTATCCCTTCATGAGCTGTTACAGTAAGGAAGCAATAATGATAATAATAAAACATGCATTACGTACCTTGTTTGGTTGAGCTGGCCTTAAATAAAACTATCGTACACACAATTCTGATCCACGTGAGCTTGATCCCCCTCAAAGTTCCAGAGATGATCATGATAGTAGAATAGGCATAATTTTACCCTTACTAAGCTTAGCTGCTAGCTACGTAGGTCCACCTCTGACAGCCTATAGTTCTATTAAATCACAGCTTCCTGGAGCTCCCTGTCTATATTCTGTTTCAGTATGTAGCTATACACCACATCAGTGCATGCACACATGTAAGAGTAGATTAGATACTCCTGCATGATGTACACAATGGTAATTCAAATGAGGCCACTTGCACTGCATGTGCATGACATGGTAGGTATATAATTATAAGAAGTATCATACTTATTATTACAAGTGCATTGATCATAGTATTATTCATTGCATACCATCAGTTGTTGACCAATGGATCCATTGACTATATATGAATCTCAGTCTTGTCCTCTGGACTTGCCTTCCATACAGGCTGGGTTTGTTAGGCTATTGATGATATTGTGCACATGAATTCAAGCTTTCTTATCAAAGCTAGAAGATCGATAGGGAGGGGTATGTCCACTAGTAATTATCTATCTCATTCCTGACGAGTATAATAATTATTATATACTGCAGATCCTTTCACACTAAGCATACTGATAAATTTTGCCATAATATGATTCCACTCGTGTATTATGACACAGAATGTGGTGGACATTCATGTTGCAGCACTGTTATATTTACAAGGGTAATGGTCGTCAACAATAAAACCTTCACCTAATGGATTTCAAATTAAAGAGGCACGAGTAAAGACTTTATTCATAAACGGTAATGGACGCCACGGGGTGAAAATGCATGGAATCAAAGTCATAATGAGTCACGGGCAAAGAATTCTCGCGCGTGACGTCGCCGGCGCCCCAGATCAAAGTCATTAATTTTTATCGCCAGAACTAGAATTGAGAGTTGATGATACAAGGTACGTTATGTCATAGCCCAATACATAGATCTAGATTGGGCTCATGCCTTAAAATTGCATGTAGAGAGCCCACCATATCCAATCGCGGCTTGGATGGAGTCAAGTCGACCATTACCGATACCATCACTCAAGCCTTAGCCCGTGAGCCACTTTTGTGATGACATACCTTGACAAGTATACGCGACGACCAGTACCAAGTTAAATGCGTACAATGTCATGGATGGCAAGGAAGGCTTTGGGGCTGGTACTGGTACACATTAAACGGTTGTGATGCCCCACTATTTTAAATGGATGTACAATAATATACATCAAGTTGTGATCCACTTCGCACGAGCTGTATATAGCAGCTAGGGGGCTTTTGAATATTATCTAAAACTATTCTATTCATCGGCTTTTTTTTTTTTTAACATCTCAGCCTAGTCTCGAACCCAGACCCCTCCCTTTTCTGCAGTGCTGGATGTATTGCATCCGACCAGCACTCAGCCAACAATTGTGCATGTATTGGGTAGCATGCACCTGACAATAATTAATGTAAGTTTTTCATATTATTCACACCCGTGTATGCATACATCCGCACACACTACAAACTCAAACCTCGTGGCTTTCGTGTGCTAGTGTAGCAACTACATGCAGTGCATACATTACTAAAGAATGAATACCACAAAATGAGCCCAGCTCTATGTTCGACTGTGCTTGCTAGTATGCACAAATTCACCTAATGCATTATGATCTGGTTTTGTTTCTATCTCATACCGTAGTGCTAGAAATTTTTGCGTGTATAAAACATTGCGATTCTTTAAATTTTCAGTATTTTTCTTAGCAATGCGAATTTTAATAATGCGAGTTTCTCCTGAGTCCAGATAACATGCTAGCACCACTGGCAGTGACATGCGTGCATCATGCACATCATCATGAAGCTTTAAGAATCTAAAGTCATCTGACTCACCGGCTAACTATTCTTCCTGTTCAGATCCAGTTTTTTCTAAAGTACACTCGCCTTGTGTTGAATGCTCTTGCATACTAACGTGGGCGGGCACCAATTGGAATAAAATGCGTTGTTGAAATCATTGCGATGTTAAATAATGCGATCACTCAGCAACTCGCATTTTTCGCATTAATTAATAGCACGCATTTATTTCTAGCACTACGGTATCTCATAACTTGTCTTGTTGACGATGAAATGAGCGGAATCCAGTGGGAAAAACATCAGCCCTACAGTTGACCTAACAAGATTCCAGGTTCACAATACACGGAAGACAAGTAGATAACAGACAGCTTTGCAACATCGCAGCTATAGGTTCAAAAAACATATTAATGGCCATGGCATATTATTCAAGAGCAAACAGTATTTATTCTGCATCATTATTATAGTGTACCCTGAAAGCTTGTTAGATATTATAATAATAATATGGCACCTGTATCATAATATTGATTATGCTGTAGCATCGGTGAAGCAAAAATAATAATAATCCCATTTCAATATTGATGCACAACTTTTGATAAACTTATGGCTGGGTTCCATCTTGTATTATCATGATCATAACATAACCATGTATTCCGAGTGATCGAGCCTAAATTACCTTTATGTTGTCCAAATCGCACAGTTGACGGAACTAGTGTTGTGGATCCATCACAGAATAGAAGTTTGCTTTAGAGGAAAACATTTAATGTCCGTTAACGTTTGCCACCAAAAATAGCTCATGCTAGTTTGACAACTGAGCTAATTATCCATAGACAAATTGCTTATTCCTTGACTGGATTGTTTTTTTTATACTTTATATGAAATCAGTAAATAGTTTGTCTTATGGAATTCCTCTTCCCACTACTGACATAAGCCATCTGGTGGTCTTTCGTGAGCATTATTGTTCAAAATTAATATATTTTGAAATGAATGCATATTAAATGCAGCTTTATATGAACCCTTGACCATCTCCCCAGTAGCTGCATAGTGTAATGGTGCATGTGGTAAAAGGTCGTCAATAGAATGCGTATACATCGATGCTCGCCCCAGAAATCATGGAGATGGTGTCTAAGATCGACTCTCAGCCTTGACAGCGACAAGTTTTGATGCTTCAATCACAGAGACGAACTCGACAGTACAGTATTCCTTCCGAACTTCAGGTTGGTCATGCTGCTGCAGTCGCGCGCGGGCCAGCCCCTTGTGACAATGCGTGCTATATATAGCGCAAGGCTAGCTTTATTTATCCACGGCATTACGTAAGCCAAGAAAACACGTGAAGTTCAACCAACAGTACTTCTCAGAGAAAGTAGCGCTCAGCTTGTAATGTATTCGCTGGATACACGCGTAAGATACTCTACATATTTACTGATTTTCAAGTCCCAGAAAGGCTCCAGCGAGGCCCTGAATTTTCTCATAATTACCTCATAGATTACCTAATAGATTACACCATAGGTTTCATCATAATTACACCATAATTACCTCATAACCACAGAAAAGTAAATTGCTACTGGGGAGATAACAATTATACTATTATAATAATAGTTATATCATGTACACAATGACCACCACACTTATTGTGTTAGGTGAATTGGACTTCTTTGATAATTTGTAGGAAACATGGAAATTCTGTTTTATGAACAGCTGTATAGGGTAGAGCTTCCTGCTAGGTCAAATAATATTACAATTATTATTAACACCGTGCCAGCTATTCTTTCCTAGTGCCAATTAAATTTTAAGGTGATATGGCTACTTTTTTTGAGAAAATTTCTCAAAATCTGGCACTTTTTTTACTGGATATTTCTCAAGAAATGACTGCTTTTTTTTATTGCTTAAAAATCATTTTCTTTCTCACTTGTATTTTGATATTGGATTCAAGAAGCAAGAAATTCCATGGGAGTAAAATCGGCAACAAAAATTTGTTCATACCGGGTATTCTGAGGCCACTAGTTTTACTAGAGTTCCTACTTTTCTCTACACTAAATTATGTTCAATTTTGAGTCCTTGGTTTAACGAGGGATATTCAACGAATTTAAAAATGTATATTTTAAACACAGGACTAAGCCCAGAGGAGGTCGGACATGCATAGTGTAATACATAAAGACAAAAATCTTTGAATTGTGGGATAATACTTTATCAGTGACTCCATAATGATGAAACATCGCATCCTAGCCTATTGTGATCATCAAAATAGTATTACTTGTCCGATGGGGTGCATATTTACAATATATTCCATTGCATTCCATGTATGTAAAGGAGCTCAAAGGTATCCCATGGTTGATTTTCTCACGGGGCACAGGTTGGGCACAGACATCTCTTCTGAACATAGACTAACTGGCCAAGTTTTATTCCCCAATTCCAAAAATTCCTCAATTATGTATGAGACCTTGTCCAACCTCCTCTGGACTAAGCCGACTAGTGTGTGAGATTTGAATCGAAAGTTTGCGCATAGCTGATGTTGAGAAAATGACATCGTGTTTATATGGAAATGGTCGCACATGTAATAAGTGCTCATAGTGTTAGGCGGCCACATAACTCCTTGCCCGTGATGTTCGCAAGCGCTCGAACTCACGCTTACAGTGTCTACGGGCAAGGAGTTTCCCGGGGGTTGGTGTAAAACCTGGACTCTGGACTCTGGACTGGACTGTGGACTGGACTATGGACTGAGATTTGGGCTGGATTTTGGACTGACGCGTTCGATTTTGACGACCATTTCCAATCAACCTTACTAGGATCGACTGAACGAAGGGCAGTAAATCTATCACTTCTGTTGGAGCATAAGGTTGGAGTAGTGTCTGGGGTAACAGAAATGGAAAACAATAGGCTTACTTCCTTATGAAGTCACGGTGGGATCAAGAACTAAGCATGCAGTGTATTTGTCATTAAGCCTACATGTCAGTGCTTCTGATTCACTAGTATCAAACCTCTGGGCTGCCTCAGCTAATGTTTATAGTCTTCAAATATAAGTTTGTGATGCAAATGACTGTTGAGTTACTTAAAATGATATTGGACTCAAATCGTTTGATATCTTGATCATACGTACATACTAGCCTATGGCTGTGGCACCTGAGCAGAAATTTTGGATCTTACTAGCACATACATGTATCACAACACAGAGTGCATTTCAATCTTGTCACCTTGATTCCACATGGTAAATATTCACACTGAAGTTGCAACACTGGTAATCATGAATCAAAACACAGTGCTATTAGATTGCACAAAAAACAAAAACAAACAGTTCACACAAAAACCAAACATAAGCTGCAGATATTCTGTGTTGCTGTCAAGGAGGTTATGATATCCCGGAGAACAGTTAGACTTCATGGTGTAAGCTTAAAGAAGGGAAATGCAGCCTGGACACAAGCAGTCTGGCTCATGAAGCACTGACAAACACTAATTCAGGCTTACTGATAACACAGCATGCTGATTTCTTGATCCCACCGTGACTTTATGAGAAAGTAAGCCTATTGTTTTCCATTTCTATTAGCCAAGGCACCTCTCCAACTAGCCTCGTACCCAGGCCCTTTGATCGAGAGGGAGGAGGTACCTATTGCACGCGCATGCGCCAACTACCCCAAGAAAACCTGGGGTGCCGCGAACGACTGTACGCTTTTTCGCTCTCCTCTCGCGCCTAGGGTACGAAGCGATGTCATATTGGTGTAGCCTCGTACCCTAGGCCCCTGGAGGAGGGCGAAAAAGCGTACAGTAGTTCGCGGCACACCAGGTTTTCTTGGGGTAGTTGGCGCATGCGCGTGCAATAGGTACCAGGCCCTCTTTTCTCCTCCTACCGGGCCTGAGTACGAGGCTACTCTCCAACCCTATGCTCCAACAGAAGTGATAGAGTTACTGCCCTTCATTCAGTCGATCCTCGTGCCCAGACCCCACCCCCAGTCCAGAGTCCAGGTTTTACACCAACCCCCTATTTTGGAGCCTTACTGTACTTCTCGATCTCGTCCAGTGAGGGCCTGGGTACGAGGCTAGTCCAGTGCGTGCGCGATGTACAAAAAAAACCGAGGGTAAATTTGCAATTCGCTAAATTAGAACGGAATATATACGGCTCGTAGTGTCAGGCATGAGAATGCGCAATAGACTATTTCGCGTTTATGTCCAGAGCTGGCTATTAAAGGGTGACCGACGTATCATAATATTATAATTATGGTACGTCGGTCACCAATAGGCCTTGCCCAATTATGCTCCAAAATTTACCTATTAGTCAAGTCTACAAGTCTCATGTTTTTCACCTATTAGTCTCAAGACTCACACCCACAAGTCTCAATGAAAAATGTATAGCTACATCTCGAAAAACGACTAAAATTAATTACGACCTGTTATTGTACCAAGGGGGGGACACTGCATAGGCGACTATACTCCCACCCGCGACCGGGGTCAAGATGAGGTCAAGCAGTCAAGGCGAAATTCTGAAGGTGGTCAAACGGTCAAGCAAGGAATCGAGGGTAGCTTAGAAACGGTCAAAGCCGCTCCAGGGGCTCGGTGGGCGTGGTTAATGCTGGATAGTCAAGGGTCAAGGCTAGATTTTTGGAGCGGTCAAGGGGTCAAGCTCAAAAATTTGATGGGTCAAGATCTTGACCCCGGTCGCGGGTGTAAGTAGAGATGCCTATATAGTGTCACCCCCTTGTTGTACTGTAATTAACATAATGGATGCCTCAATATAGTCTTCCAGTGAAGAGTAAAGTTGATCAACAGGTGCTTCACTAGAATCACTACAACTTGCCATAGCTACTTGGGCCATGTGCTTAGGTCATAGCTATTCTACTAAGCAAATTTTTGTGCTCAGGTGCAAAGGTCATAGCTATTGGAATTTTGATTTTTGTCAATATCTCTTCTATTAAGGTCAACTCCACCGAATATACTGGAGTCTACAATGATAACTCATTGTGAAATCTAGAGAATTAGAATGAACCACTGCACATTTTATGTATGCATCATGATATGATTTTTCATCTCGAGTGTAGCATGCACGCGTATAAAATAATTATAAACCTACAGCATACACATCCCATGATACACATGCACACATGTCATGATGCAGTACACACACACACACACCGTAACACAGTGTAGGTTCATGCTCAAACACTTATACTTGAATAGTAGTACAGTATTCCTTACATAAGTTGAGCCTTGCTAGAATATTAAACTGGTGACACCACAGACTGACAGGAATATGTTGAAGCTCCCTGATCTGAGCTGTTGACAGTCAATAATAGACCCAGTTATGTGTACGGTACAGGGTCGACGGACCAATCGGTGTCAATAGTCCGTTTGTGGCTATTGCTGACGCCGCCTGTCGGTGTCAATAGACTGCGTATTATAATACGTCTGTCGATCGGCTCAGAGTCAGAAGTCGATCATTATTCTGACATACAAGGGTGAATATTTTTTAATAAAAAGAAGCAGGTGTTAGAATGTACCAATTATTGCTGAATCACATATTAACACTCCAAGCAATGATGATAATGTTACTCTCCAGCGACTGTGAAGGTACATCTACAGCACTATCTCCACTGGGAATGGTGACTGTCTGTCCTGGAGGACAAGGTCTATTGACTTGTGAAAGAATGTCTGGCTTCTTCTTGTACTGGAATGTTTCCATTCCTCATCTGGCTATGAGTCGTGAAACTATTATCTCAAGTGTAGGAGCTGTCAATACAACATATTTACAATTTGATGGAATACTTTCTACAGCATTTAATATCACACGTACATCCATTAGCCCACTGACTAGCCAGATGATGATTAACAATGTGACTACTGAGATAAATGGATCAACCATCTACTGTTCAAATAGTAGTAATGAAAATGGAGCGCCAATGGCAACAATTAATGTCATCAATGAAGGTATTGAATGATGCATGTGTTTTTGTTTGAAATTATAATTAAATCTGTTTATGATTCTTTGTGAAGTACAGAATCTAATAATCCTCTTAATGTTACCATGGTGAATCATTTCTTGAGAAATTATGTCATTATCACACTTCAATGGCCTCGAAAGGCTGGAGCAGTTTATCACGTCAACATATTACCAGAAACACCTCGTACTGAGCTTATCAATACAACAAGACATGACCATGTTTTGATAAATCTAACTATTTCTTATAACATTCAATACAATGTATCCATTGCATCAAGGCTCTGTGTCACTACAACCAAGGTGTTACAATTCAATTATGGTAATTAATTATATTGTCCATTATGATTCATAGAACTATAGCATTATGCACATACTCCAGTTACCTGTGATCTACCATCACAACTGTCAGGGCGACCTATTATTCTGGACACTGGATCTCAGGAGATCCCTCACAGAGAGGGACAGTTCATCACATACACATGCCCTACTGGATTAGTACTGACTGGCCCAAATGCATCAGTGTGTACTGGGAATGGAGAATGGGAACCAGACCCTGGACAGGTGGACTGCATAGGTGACTATATGCCCATGAATAAAATCCATGGAAATGGATATAATATCATATAATTATATAATGCAGCCGATTGTGGAGTACCACAAGTGGACAGAAATGTCACATTAAGCTATAATACTTCTACTCTGGAGGGATCTATTTTAACACTGAGTCAGACCTGTGAAAATGACATTTCGAATTCCACTGAAAGACGGATTCTCAGACTGAATGTGACATGTCACAGCAGTGGAAATTGGATTCCTGATCCAGCTCAATTTACCTGTTCACCATCTACAACTGTACCACCAGGTACAGAAATATTGACCCATTCAACTCCAAATTCTTCAGGTAGCAAATATTTATCATACTACCTACTATTGCATGCCATGTATATTATTATGATTTTAAAACAGACCATAATATTAATTTTTGGCACTTATGCTTCATTTCGCTATAGTCATACACAATGAGTTGAGCAATACCGCTGGAATTCTTGGTGGTGTGCTGGGGGTACTAATAATTTGTGCTATGGCCATTATCTTTGCTATTTCAGCTATTTTATGCTTGATTAAAAAAGGTACTATAATACAAGTAATACGTGAACTACAAAGCCATTCAAAATTTGATTATATAGGTTTTCTACATCCAAAAAGGGTTAACAGGTCCTCGTAAGTTGACTTAGAGACATATGATAAGACCAGCACGTCGCTGCTCAGATATTAATTTTTTAGGATCCCATGATGTAGAGAAGCAGACATAGAATTAGAATTCTTAAACCTTTGTGCTCAATTCATTTTGCAGTGACATCAAAGTAGAAAATACTTATCATTCCTACGTTGAGGTAGAATTATTATAGCATCAATCAGTGACATAGAACTGCTTACTCTAAAGCTATTATAAAATTATGGTTCTTATGCAGAATTCATCAAAACATGTTCAGCCAGTGGACCCAGTAGTCCAGCAGGCTACTCTGATTTATGCAGATATTGGACCATCCTCTGTAAAAAAGAGAGGCAAACACGCTGTCACTCTAAGGCCAGATGATATGGATGATAGAGTGGAGTATGCAGTACTGAATCACAGTTTACAGAAACCTGCAACTATTGACACTAAGCGGCACAATTCCGTTGCTGGTAAAATAGATATTTTTATTGCATGTTCATTATAATACGTATGTAACCATCAAATTTGATGAAGATGACTCCCTCAACCTTGACACTCTACTGATCCAAGTACGAGGAGCTGTAACACCACACTGGTATCAGTTAGGTCAGGCTCTTGAAGTCAGTAAAGATGTTCTGGACAAGTGTTCCAACTATCCACCTGAGGAGAGCATTGTGGAGGTACTGGATCAGTGGCTTAGGAACTTCCCAGGACGCCCAACTTGGAGAGATGTCACTAATGCACTGAGAAGGACTGGTATTCAGCAACTGGCTAATGAGATTGAAATGGTTTATGAAACAGGTATATCACTTCTGATAGATATGAATAATATTATTACATGTATATCAATGCATGTGGGTACACTTAGTACTCTGAGATCTCTCTCGCTTGGTCTGCATGGTTGAGTCTAGCATAGCTACACATATAATACTAAGAGTATAAGAGTGAGAGTTAATATCAAATCAAGGGTAATGCATAATCATGAATATCATTATTATTCAACCAGTGAGGGTATCATAACAGACTATGCAGTTTAGTAAGCAGCAATTCAATTTTATTGCCCTAGTTGGTAATCTATATCTCAGGAAAACTCCCTATACAAGTTGATGATAATGATGATACCCAACAAGTGCTCACCGCAACTGCTCTGGAGTTACCTCAACAAGGGGAGGAAACTACAAGGACAACTACTTTCAACATCAGTGGTCAGAATGAGGATGAGTCTGCACCACCTCTTCCTCCAAAGCCACTAGCTGGGTAAGTTGATTAAACAACTATCACATTGCAATTGCCTAAACTTTCAAGGTTTCGGGGCTCAGAGAGTGGCTGCAAAAAAATTCTCTGGTGAAATTTGAGGTTCACACAAAATAGATCAATGCAAGATGCTGATCAAAAACATTATTATTGACCTATGCACCTAGCACAAGTAAAGTTATAGCTGGGTAGGTTATAGTATAACCTACGTACGTACCCAGCTATAACTTTATAATTACTTGCGTGTGTACGTGGTATTAATTCAATAGAGTCCAATTACTAGTAGATTCTTAGTGTTTTACTCTTTATTAATGTATATATATATTAATAATGCAGATCTGATGTGCCTAAAAAGATGTTAGCTCCTCCTAGACCACCAAAATACACAGCAAAATGATATATCCTTTGGAACTGTGGAATGAATTAATACACAATGATGCTCAGTGATGTGTGTTATAAATGTACTGAAAACCAAAGGATAGTGTGATGCATGTAATGCCATAATACGTGTCCATTTTGTATACATAATTATTATGATTTTGTGTGATAATACATAATAATATTGTTATAGTATATTATTATAATAATTATTATGTACTCAGAGATGATTTATCTTTCATCAAAATATTCCCAAATCGCGATATAATTGTCATCACATCTATTCCATCGAAATGTAGTGGGATACAGCAACTTTAAATTTATGCACGTGCATGTATTAATATCATGTTGTGGTGCATGCATAATAATGTAGGAAGCCATCCTATTGCTGCATATTATACTGATCGATATAGGTACAGTGTGGTGGTGTGTGCCACTTTATAAACATAGTATAACCTTTTGTGAGAGCTTCTATAATAATATTATTATAATAGCTATTGAATAGACCCTAGCTATCTAGAGTCACGGCAAGAGCAATAATAATATTGTGATATAATACGTAGTTATAATTATTATATTAATTATATATACACACTCTCGCCTTAATTCTAGTATACTACAGTAACTGTATAGGTCCAGGTACTATAGGTATATATAAAATAATAATATTAATAATATTATTATAGGCATGGCACTATTAATACATATCACAGTAATTCCACCCTAGGCCTGTCACCTCCTCCAACATTAATATTATTAGCAAATAACATAATTATGGCTTGCTCGATTCTTTTTAAACTCTTATGTACACTAGCTCATATAATTTTTATGGTATTATAGTATTATTATAATGTATGATATCGATTCTGTCTCCATATAATTATTATAATTACGTAAGTCACTTATCTTATAATCGGTCCATAGGCCACATTCTCTTTCAGTTCAACCAGGTCCTGATGTTCTGGTGTAGATCTCTGCTGTAATTCTTCGTATAGTGGTCCTGGAGTTTGAGATCCTTCATTGTGGCATGAATTCTTCTTATAGCCACAGGCATATCCAACGGAAAGGAACACTATTGAGCTTACAGCACACACAACAACTATAGTCGATGAGAACACAGCTACTGTCAAATTAGCAGTTCCAGTTCCTGGTATCATTAATGAGGTTTCTGCATTAAAAATTTTGAGAAAATTTGCGTTGTAATATTATCTTTATATATGAAGTACAATTGTACCATAAACTACAAAGATTTCTGCGTGCAGTGCACAGTGACAAATGAAATTATAGCGCATAATATGATACTGAGTGTTTCTTTTGGCAGAATAATGTAAGGATGAGTGCATGAGATCATTAATTTATCTTTTAAATCATGTAGAAACAGTGTCTAGCTATTTAAAAAAAACATGCACATGTACAGTAGTAGATAGTGTATGTTTTGCTACCTGAAGAATGTTGAGTTGAATAGATCAATATTTCTGTGCCTGGTGGTACAATTGTAAACTCTGAACAAGTAAATTGAGTTGGATCAGGAATCCAATTTCCACTGCTGTGACATGTCACACTCAGTCTGAAAATCTGTCTGTTAGAGGAAATGTCATTTTCACAGATCTGACTCAGTGTTAAAATAGAACCCTCCAGAGTAGAAGTGTAGTTTAGTGTGACATTTCTGTCCACTTGTGGTACTCCACAGTCAGCTGCATTATATTATTATATTATGATATGTCCATTTCCATGGATTTTATTTATTGGCATAGTCACCTATGCAGTCCACCTGTCCAGGGTCTGGTTCCCATCTTCCATTCCCAGTACACGCTGATACATTCGGTCCAGTCAGAACTAATCCAGTAGGGCATGTGTATGTGATGAACTGTCCCTCTCTGTGAGGGATCTCCTGAGATCCAGTGTCCAGAATAATAGGTCGCCCTGACAGTTGTGATGGTAGATCACAGGTAACTGGAGTATGTAAAGAATGCTATAGTTCTATGAATCATAAGGGATAATATAATTAATTACCATAATTGAATTGTAACACCTTGGTTGTAGTGACACAGAGCCTTGATGCAATGGATACATTGTATTGAATGTTATAAGAAATAGTTAGATTTATCAAAACATGGTCATGTCTTGTTGTATTGATAAGCTCAGTACGAGGTGTTTCTGGTAATATGTTGACGTGATAAACTGCTCCAGCCTTTCGAGGCCATTGAAGTGTGATAATGACATAATTTCTCAAGAAATGATTCACCATGGTAACATTAAGAGGATTATTAGATTCTGTACTTCACAAAGAATCATAAACAGATTTAATTATAATTTCAAACAAAAACACATGCATCATTCAATACCTTCATTGATGACATTAATTGTTGCCATTGGCGCTCCATTTTCATTACTACTATTTGAACAGTAGATGGTTGATCCATTTATCTCAGTAGTCACATTGTTAATCATCATCTGGCTAGTCAGTGGGCTAATGGATGTACGTGTGATATTAAATGCTATAGAAAGTATTCCATCAAATTGTAAATATGTTGTATTGACAGCTCCTACACTTGAGATAATAGTTTCACGACTCATAGCCAGATGAGGAATGGAAACATTCCAGTACAAGAAGAAGCCAGACATTCTTTCACAAATCAACAGACCTTGCTCTCCAGGACAGACAGACACCATTCCCAGTGGTGATAGGGTTATAGATGTAGCTATCATGAAAAATTCTCATATATCACTGCAAGAAAGCCTATACATGTATATTTATCCTAGCTAGCTTGTTAAGAGATGTAAAATACGATAAATGACAGCTTCATACAATAAATAGCTTACCTTCAATATGGTGCATGAGTAAGACACAAATGAGCGATACTTGGAGTGCTAAACTTAAAGATCTCATAATGGTGAATTTCCAACATCTATCTATAATTCACACAAGCTAAGTGATGGACTTGATGGCTCCAAGGTCTGATGTGAGTTGCATGTAATTTGCACCACTGAATTATGTAGTTTCTAGAAGCCTGTTAGTGGAACAAATCAACTTCAGTTGGTGGTTATTTATAGTGAGTATCTGGTTCATTTTTGCGGTTAGCCTCACGCTTCCCTTAATACCGGATACATTTGTAGGGCATACCCAGATGCTATGTAGATTCCTCTACTATAATACAGTTGTATAAAAGAAAAAGGCTTTGGCACCAAAGTGCAAGCTTTTACAGTGATTTGCTGGTGTTCATGGTTCCACGTACAGTAAGACACATGTGTACACCACATGTTTACTCATGCTTAGAATTTACTGCCACTTCCCTGTAATCTGATTGCATGGTCAATAGAAGGTAACTAAGTAGCTTAGTTACTTGTAGGTTTACTTATAAGTTTTGGCCAATAGGATCCATGGTATTATGAGAGCTCCAAGGTAAATAGCTCTACTACTATAGCAACAGTTGTAAAACTCTAAATAACTTAGCTCACCTCGGCCAATGGGATCCGGCCACAGTATTTAGCATCCCTCTGTCCCCTTAGTAACACCCTCGCTACGCTCGGGTGTCACAGCTCGGAGTCATCGGGATGCTAAATACCGTAGATCCCTTGTCCTCAGTGTCTAACTACTATATTATATACAGAGTGCCACAGTAATAACATGTATGTACTGCAGTTCACGACTGTATGATAATAATCTTTAGTATAATATACTTAGTTTAAGTGAGTCCTTGGTCTATAAGGGAGTCAGGGAGTTAGATACTATATAGCTGTTTAGTTGGTTTCTACGTGATTTAGAAGACCTCAGGGCTCAGTAGAACCCTCACTTTGGGATTCTACATAGAATCCTTCGATCTTCTTAATCACATAGAAATCTCCTAAACAGTGTCTAAGTTGTTTTTGGTAACAGCTTGCATTTGGTACAAGTATGTTTATGCACAAACAAGTATAGGTTGATGCTATTTCCCAATATATAAACAAGCATCGATCTGCAAGCATCTGCTGTATACACAAACTTTCATGCTTTTTTAGCTTAGCTCTGAAAACAAATTAAAGATATCGATGGATAATAATGCCTAGGCCTATTACATTATATGTCACAAACAATGAAAATTCATCTCAATGGACACAGTATTGCAAGAAATAATACTAGCCTGGTCTATAGATCTGTAGGACCATTCCCAACTTTCAATGTTCCATGCTGTTGAAAGACCTAGGCTACAAAATTAAAAATACACTATTGTGTGGAGAATTTCATTTGGATCTCTAACCTTGGTTACCGAAGTTTCATGTGCACCATTATATATAGCGGTAGTAATTAAATTTTGACAAAGTCTTTGAATGAAAATTCAATTCCCAGCTCATAATAACATTATATATGCACTGAAAACCACACATTGACCTATAAACTTCTGTTCTAATATTTTATTGCTTGTAGTATCTCAGTTTTTATTACCTGCATACTGATAATAGATAGGAGTACAAAATTTTCAGTGTATGTACCATAATAATTATCGATCTTGAAAAGCTAGGAATTATGCTTCAACCCTTTGTGAAAAACACCTGCAGTTGGCACCATATATAAATTTCCCTGCGTTCTTGGGATCCTGGTACTTATAATTAACAGCAATTAATATTATAATGTATGCAACATATTGAGTGCATATTAATATTATAGAACTTCCTCATGTTCATTGTAGGCAAGCCATTTATTTTAGATTCATTATGATCTTATCTGGCACTTAAAGTAATTAAAACTGAGTATGGATATGGCTTCCCCAGCTAACAATTGAAAATGCTATTGCTATGGTAACCTTCCTCAATGAGTTGAAGCCCTCTCACTCTGATTCAGTGTCATGTATCTGTTGTATAGGTAATATATTAGTGCAGGAACTAGAAAGTGCAAGACTGTTGATCTCATTAATTTTGGACACACATATGCATGTAGGAAACCTTAATTGGTAAAATTAATGTACATGCATGATCAGACATGAATATTATGGACATTTCATTCTACTGTAGTGTCCTGGGTAAGCGCCCATGGGCGCTTAAGCATAATTCACGATTTCAAGATTGTTCAAAATATAGCAGATCAATGCTTGCCCATGTTCATATGTTGTTCTTATATCTGGTTGGGAAATCACACATTGACAAACATGCGCCACATGTATGCATGCAGCTACAACAAACAAGACCGTGCTATTCAACCATGCTGGAGATTTCACGGTATATATCGTTTATAGTGCCACTGTTTTTATCATCTGAAATGTATGATGGTGTACTTTAAATTTCGATACTGATGAAAGCTCCCAAAGGAAACACATCTTTCCTGTAAACATGTTTCCTTTTTGGGTGTATACTAAAACATAATCATGATCACTGCATGCACATTAAGGGCAACAGCCACCCCATCAGCCGCCTTCCTTGAAAATATCGTATGGTGGGTAATTTTCGTGGGGTCTAATTTCGTGGAAAGTCCGAAAAGGCCCTCAAAATTAATTTTCGTGGTTTTAAATTTCGTGATAGCAATCATTTTAGGGGCGTGGCACTGCTGCATACACACGCTCATGATCTTCTTTGTTACTAAGCCATACCTACAGAGACCTGGACAAATAACATGTGATAGTAGTGTCGACCATCTATCAGCTGGATGACAGTGGCTACTGTTGCTTGCTATACTGGTAAGTGTTGGCCGCGCTGCCACAATATTTGTGGCCACGCCCATCATCATGGACTCCCATAGTACCATATCACCCCAAGCATTAATTTTCGTGGGTGGGAAAATTTCATGATTGCCAAGTCAACCACGAAAATAACGAAAATTAGCACCCCACGAAAATTACCCGCCATATGGTACCACTCTTTAATTATAAGCTTTGATGTAACCTAGCTACGTTGTTTGTGGGGAAAAGGCTTGATACTATTGATGGTATACTGTTTTCAGACTTGAAGTAATAATGTTACTGTAAGGAAACGTGATGTTACTACAACTGGTGAGCTGTTTTGTTTTTTGCGCTTTTGCTTTTTTTCTGAGTTATTTCATAGTTATGTAAACACACTTAACACTACTCAAACTTTAATAGCTACATAGTACATTCATACATACAAGGTCCATTATGCACATGCATTTACAGCATACTAGACAACCAATGATCCTTGTAAAGGGCTTTAATGTGTCAAACTTACATAGCAGCAGCTGAACTATAGTTTCTGCTTTACCAAATTAAGGGACATCTGAACTCACTGTGATGTACAGAAAATTGCAAACACCCAGAACTTTGTTGCTGTAATTTTATAGTATATGCATGTGATAAAATGGGGGGGGGGGGGGGGGGGGGGGGGTTGAAGCTCCCCCTGCCCCCCCCCCCCCCCCCCCCCCACCATTTCTTCCGCCCCTGATGGTATACAGACTATTAAATATAGTACCAGGAATCATGTGGATTCTATGTTAGCCCATGCCCCACTGTATTTTCTGACTGTTTCGACACTTACGACATTAACATTAATTATATTATAATATTATATTATGAACCCTTGTATTATTATGCATTCTATAGCTGCTCAGTGCTTGATCATGATTGGTACTTCAATATTAGAAAATCATTCAAGTAATAAATGTGTGTATTAATGGGATACAGGCTCCATGGCCACTGCCACTGATTATTATGAAGGAGGGCCATATTAGTTGGATCAATGACTGCAGATTTTGATTATAGGAAATTCTGGTCCTGGGAGTACCTAGTCTCATCCCCCCCCCCCCCCCCCCACCCCCATGCATGCAGTTGCTTACTAGGATGTGTCATAGATAATAGAAGGATACATTTACCATTCTACTATCTATGAATGCGTGCACATTCCCATGGCCACTATACATGTACACAGTAAGCTTGTGTGTATGTTGCTATAGCATTAATTATAATTATGTTCAACCACATGCAGCATTGGAATTGGTCGAGAGGAAAGATTTTATGATTTAGCCCTATGACCGCATACAAATTAATACATGTGGCCACCCCATCAGCCATCCGGCCGGCCTCCCTGAAAACACTAGCTACTCTCTAAGCGCAATAATCTATAGATATAATATATTATATTATAGCTACACTGTTTGTGGGAAAAGGTACAATTGAGGTATTGATACTAAACAAGCTTGGTGGTGCTGTTTTTGGACTTAAACTAGCAATATTAATGTTGTTGTAAGGAAACATGAATGTTACTACAACTGGTTGAGCTGTTTTGCTTTTCTGAGGTATAAATTTTTGTTATGCAAACACATAAATCTTATGTAGCATCTACTCTACAATTATGCTATATACACTCATGCACACATGATCGATAAACCACATCTGTAGCATACTAGACAACTAATGATCCTTGTAAAGGCCGGTTTTAATGTGTCCACTTAGCAATTTGTGCTTTGTTAAGGACATCTGCACTCACTGTGATAATATAATGATTATGGTAGATATGATCATGAATAAAGGATACTAGTTTTTCAGAAAGTTGCTTTTCTTGTCAATCCTTCTCACGCTGCTCTTTATTACAGTGTGTTAAACTATGATCTGGAAAGTGTGTGTACACAGAGAATTTAGATAATAATTTTATTCTGGCGGTGTCGAATGAACATATGAGATTAATTTTAGTGGTCATCACGTCAACGTTTTGTAATAATAGACTAGAAGGATTCCAGTCCAAAATGTTCTGTTAACTACGTTTCAGTACTAAGCTCAATCAACTTGCAATCAGTATAATTGTTAGTTTAGTTCGGCAAAATAATACCGTCAAGCTTATTAATTTTAGTATAATTGCCTTGTGCCTTTTCCTACACTTGGTTATGATTGTCAATAGCTTAGTGGTGTTTTCAAGAAAGGTGGCTGATGGGGTGGCTGTATACCGTAATATAGCGGCCATATTATATGCGGTGATTACCTTTTGCGGTGAATAAGGGAAACGATAATAATAATTATTATGTTTATAGCAAAGGTCAGTTTTCATTTGGGGGGTTTCATCAATATCAAAATACTGTGAATTCAAGTTTGTGCATGGCTGTATACAGCACGTGGCCTGAGTCTCTCTTGTTGTACCTGCATGCATGCAGTATAATAGTATTATTATGTACGTACTTGGATTGTTTTTGAATTTGCACATGCACAAAAGTAGTACTCTATATCCATATTAAATTCTATTTATAGCTTAAATGCGCCAGATAAAAAATTTGTGCACATGCAGTATTTCGGCTGACATTGTAGGTTCAGAAAGCAGACTATATTACCATTAGCTCAGATCTACATGTAGAATCATTAATGTTTAGTGTAAATACCCAGATTATTTGTTACAGTATGTGTTGATGTTTACTATTTGCATAATATCACAGATATCATAGAAAGGTAATTGATTACTCTGTCAGATAGTTGAGTAAGTTTATCTTCTACAACCCATAATGTTATGCATGCATGCAATCCCAAATCAGCTCTTATCAGGAACTATCCCAAATACTTTTTAATTACTATAAGCAAGCCTATGGTTGCCTTAATGGAGCCTGAGTCAGGTGTGGACAGAATTCCTTTGAGAGAAACATCATACTATCATGGACTACAGTTTTGCCTATAAACAGGACATAGTGCACTGTAAACAATATACTGTGAACATTTGATCGAATAGTCCACTCACCACTATATATAGTCATGTGCACAGCTAGCTCAGTGTTGCCAAGAAATCTCAAGATTTGGGAAGAAATCCAGACAAATGTATTGGCCTATCAGATATATGCTAATTAGGCCATTTTCAAGCTCAATAATAAAGATAAAATCTAAATTTTTGGCAGCACTTACAGCTGTAAGATACAAATTAATAATTCTCATATGCACCATCTAAAAGCTTATACTTTGTGAAGGTTCCTATCCATATCTCTGATATGTACGTAGTTAGTATAATTATTATTATAGATGTGAATGCCTGTGACTGTTTCACTTTGCCTTTAATATCAATCCTCATCCTGCTCTTCATTACAGTACGTAGTTATCAGAGTAACTATTATGATCCAGACATTTGCATAATATGCAAACAGATCAGAATTATTCAGCCAGTGTTGGTATGCAAGAATACTGTACTAGGGAGAGATCTATATCTCTAGATTCTATATCTACACCTGAGAATAATCTACCACAAGCATTTATTAATAATATTATTATGTTTGACAATCTGTATAATTTTGCTGGTGTTGCTGTATTAAAGGAGTGATCAAGAGATAGTTGCTCCATACGCAGTGTTGGAATTGGTCGCCACGTCAATTGGCTAGTCTAATTGCAAACCACATGCACGTGGCAGATTTAATTATTACTCAGCCGGGAAACTCCTTGCCTGTACGTAACGTAAGAGAGAGTGCGAACTGCACGGGCAAGGAGTTCGGTGGCAGCTTCATATTATTACACGTGCGACCATTTCCATATTTGAGCAGGCTGTCGATAGCAAGCCACCTCAGGCTAGCGCTGTTGTCATGCACGGGAGAGGCATATGGTACGGCATTAAGCGGATACATGTCTGGACAGGGTGCGGCGCTGTGGTGGCAAGCTTACCATTGTCCTCGAATCTTCATCTTGAGCTTGGGCATCCGGACCATTGACGACCATTACCATTAATTTTTAAGGTACCATTAAATTGCGTGGGCGTGAGGTGGGGGATATGACACCTAAACCACATCAAAGTCATTAGTGAGGTGCATGTTGTGTAACCACGCCCTTTTAATTGCACAGGTCTCAGGGTTGTGGCTGCTAGAGCCGGAAGTGTTCATTTAATATCCTCCATGGACCGGAAGCCGAGCCGGAAGGGAGGGGCCAGGCCACGCCCAAAACAGCCCCACCCTGTTCCCCAAGGACCACCATTCTCAATCAAGTGCCTACTAACCACCGGATGTCCACCGGAAGCCCACAATCAATCCCAATTAAAACACACAGCTTCCTCAAGGCCAAAACACACACAAACACTTGGAGGCCGTTCTGCCACACCGCCCACACAAGAGCTCACCTCATTTCCTGTGTGGGCGGAGTAACAACACGTCATCGCAACCACATCCCCAAAGCCTCCTCGCGGGGTTCAAAGGTCACCACCGCTTCCGGGACACGCCCACCTATCGCCGAGGCCAAGTCCCAGGCGCCGATATCCAAGCACTGGCCCGTGAAGCCACGCCCAATCGGAAGCAATAAAACCTGCATTAACGCACACGCACACACTCCACACAGTGCCAGGAACACGCCCACATGCTTAATTAGGCCTAATAAGGCTTTTTTTTTTTTTTTTTTTTCAAGGCGACCTGAACACTAAGCAGAAAAAAAAATGTCCAAAACCACCACATAGTTGAGCTGGATGCTTAGTAGAGCCATACAATGCAAGCAGGCAGTCTATACTCCAATTTTGACCGAAGTAGGTAAAGGTCGTCACGTTTGTGTGCGCGGGTATTCCCCGTTTTTCACGTAGCGCGTGGGCGGAAAACATTGCAAACGCATGGCTTCCTATACAAACATATGGGAAAACTTCAAAGGGCCGTAACTTCGATTCAAAGGCGTGAATCAAAATTCTTTCAGGTCAAATCTCTAGTTTCGACCCATTCTGCGTGCCCATGTAAAAATTATGTCCCCAAGTACTCCCAAACCCCCCATGAATTAGATTATTTATTTAATTATTTAAATCTTTTTTTTTTCAAGGCGACCAGAACACTAAGCAGAAAAAAAATTGTCCAAAACCACCATATAATCGAGCTGGATGCATAGCAGAACCATACAATGCAAGCAGGCAGCCTAAATTTCAATTTTGTCAAAAAGTTGGTAAAGGTCGTCACGTTTATGTGCGCGCGTGGGAAACTTCAAAGGGCCGTATCTTCATTTCTAAGGCGTGAATCAAAATTCTTTCAGGTCAAATCTCTAGTTTCGACCCATTCTGCGTGCCCATGTAAAAATTATGTCCCCAGATGCTCCCAAATCCCCCATGAATTACATTATTTAAGTTTTGTTTTTTTTTCTACTTAGTGTTTAATTTCTACTTAGTGTTTAATCAAGGCGACCAGAACACTAAGCAGAAAAAAATTGTCCAAAACCACCATATAATCGAGCTGGATGCATAGCAGAACTATACAATGCAAGCAGGCAGCCTAAATTTCAATTTTGTCAAAAAGTCGAACTTGCTGAAAACGCGTGCTCGCTTTGACAAGACTGCTTGCTCCTCACTGCTCCACTTGGCATCATCGATTCTGATCAGCCTAAGGTAGTTCAAGAGACTCAGATGCCTTTCCTTTGCTCGCCCGTGTGCTCTGTGCTATGCCACCATGGTAGACTATACTAATTGTATGCATGGACTGATCCAAAAAACGTTTGTGTGCGCGGGTATTCCCCGTTTTTCACGTAGCGCGTGGGCGGAAAACATTGCAAACGCATGGCTTCCTATACAAGCATACAGGAAAACTTCAATTTTGTCAAAAGTTGGTAAAGGTCGTCACGTTTATGTGCGCGCGTGACCCCGCCCCTCACGTAGCGCGTGGGCGGAAACATTGCAAACGCATGGCTTCCCTGTACAAACATATGGGGAAACTTCAAAGGGCCGTAACTTTAATTGTAAGGTGTGAATCAAAAATCTGTCCGGTCAAATCTCTAGTTTCGACCCATTCTGCGTGCCCATGTAAAAATTATCCCGCCAAGTGCTCTCAAACCCCCCATGAATTAGATTATTTAATTATTTATTTATTTAATTATTTAAATCTTTCTTTTTTTTCTACTTAGTGTTTAATTTCTACTTAGTGTATAACTACTTAGTGTTGCGTGCCCATGTAAAAATTATGTCCCCAAGTACTCCCAAACCCCCCATGAATTAGATTATTTATTTAATTATTTAAATTCTTTTTTTTTTTCTACTTAGTGTTTAATTTGTCGTTGCGGTTAATAGTTAAGAAAGAATGCTTTGATCTTGCTTTGAAGTGGGCAATTACCGGTGTTTTCTTCAGGGGCCACTTCCGGTCGCTAATTACACGCGCATAATCATCCCTGGCCGATTCTAGACACACCCACCTTCGACCAAAAGCACTCGTATGGCCTCTTCGGCCACGCCCCTTCACGATTCGCTAATTGAATTAGCCAATCCTGACGCTCACGCCCACGCACTTTAATGCTACCTTAATATCGTGCAAGCAGTTATCAGTTGGTATAACTAGTGAATCATGGATGCCACTTCAATTCATTCAAGCTCCAGGTCATAAGATGGCTAAATCCTATGCACAATATAGTATTATTGTCTACATGAGTCATAAATCACAATAATATAAAAAAGTTTACATTAATTTTGTCGACTCAACCTTGCCATGGCATGGATTATTAAATTCTTACAATTGGTCCATAGGCAACATTCTCTTGTAGTTCAACTAGGTCCTGATGTTCTGGTGTACTGTTCGGCTGCAGTATTTCTTCATATAGAGGCCTAGCCTCGTCCCCAGGCCCTTTGACACGTGAGGGGAGGAGGAGAAAGGGCCTGGTACACACCGTTTGCGCATGCGTCAACTTTTCCGTAAAAACGTCCGTAAAAGGTTACGTACGTACACTAACCCCTACCACGTGCTGATAAGTGAAACGATCCATATGTCTACAGAATACGGAATGACCTTCTGACCTTCGCACTAGCGCTCGTGCTAAACGCGCGCCTACTCTGATTGGAGTCGAGGCAGTCCTTCGTTGATCGATATGGCGAAGTCCCTTGAGCTTCCTCGAAGTCTCGCTCGAAATTCGAACCGTTTTAAGCTTGCCAAAAGAGTTAAGGTCAAAGGGCAAGTATACTAGGAAATATCCGATCCCCTAAGATTCTTGGGGTAACTGAGCATGCGCAAACAGTGTGTACCAGGCCCTTTCTCCTCCTCCTCTCAAAGGGCCTGGGGACGAGGCTAATAGAGGCCCTGCCGGGACTTGGAATCCTTCATTGTGCCGTGAATTCTTTCTTGTACGTGATTGTTTATAGTATTTATATCCAAAAACTGTTGAAATTCCAATGAGTATGACAACAACACTGAGTATTAATACCCCCACGGCCAGCACACTCCCAAGAATTACTCCTCCACTGGCACCAGATACAGTCTGAACTTCTTTATAATAATAGTATTAATGGTTATGATAATGAAAAAGAACTGGATTACCTTAATAATTTATCATGATAATGACAAAGACCTTAAAGGTAATTATTATGGTACAGCATTATGAAAATTAGACCTGGTGATGTAGTTGGTGAGCAAGACTGAATGAAATCAGCTGGATTGGGAATCCAACTTCCATTGCTATCACATGTCACATTGAGAATTTCTTCAGTGGTGTTCATATTATTAAAATTCAATATCTCATTTTCACAGGTCAGTGTTAAAACAGAACCTTCCAGAGTAGAACTGTAATTTAGTTTGATATTTCCGCTCACAAGTGGTAATCCACAGTCAGCTGTATGATATGATAGCCATTGATTATCATGATTTTGTGTTACACCTAATCATTATAATATGAATAATCTATGAATTACTATGTATTGTATTAAAGAATTATCGGCAATTACCTATGCAGTCCACCTCTCCAGGGTCTGGTTCCCATTCTCTATTCCCCATACATGTTGACATGTTTGGGCCAGTCAGTATAAATCCAGGAGGGCATGTGTATGTGATGAACTGTCCCTCTATTGGAGGGCTATCCTGAGATCCACTGACCACAACAACAGGGTCATGTAATGATTGTGTTGGTGGGTAATCACAGGAAACTGTATTGTGTGTATACGTTATTATTGCCCTAGACCTCAATGCAAACTGTATAATATTATGCAAAAGGATAATCACAGACAGCAGCTTTAATTTCTGCATGTCTTTCAATTCCTATGCTTGCAAGTTCACTTACCATATTTCAGTACCCTGTTTGTAGTGACACCACAGAGACTTAGTACAATCGATACATTGTATTGAATGTTGTAAGAAATTATTAGATTTATTGCAAAGATGTAGTGCCCCGTAGAAACATGCTCAATGTGTGATACTTTTGGTGAAACACTGACGCTGTAAACTGCTCCAGGCTCTCGAGGCCATTGAAGTGTGATTGTGACATCATCACTTCTCAAGAGTTGGTTCACCATGGTAATAATATTATTGAGGGAACGATCCATGCTACGCAAAAACACATCTATAGATTATTATAATAATAATTATGAAGCAATTATACAGTATTACTGTAATTATTACCTTTGTATTTGATGTTAATAATAGTCATCATTGGTGCACTGTTTTCATCACCGTCTTCAGAACAGTAGATGGTTGATCCATTTATCTCAGTGGTCACATTGTTAATCAGCAGCTGACTAATCAATGGGCTGTCAGATGTACGTGTGATATTAAACCCTGTGAAACCAATCCTAAAGTCTGATGACAGTATAATTCCTTGACTTGCGACAATTCTTTCACGAGTTATAGCGCCGGCCACTTGCATACGAGGAACAGAAACATCCCAGTACAAGATAGAGCCAGACATTCTCTCACAAGTCAGTAATAGTTGCCCTTCTGGACAGACTGACACCAGTCCCAGTGGAGACAGTGTTATGGATGTAGCTAAAATTAATAGTATAAGCAAGACTTAGTGATATTATAAAACTTTCAGCCATACCCCTATACTTGTGTAGTTTTGTTTTTTTTATATGACACAGGATTGCTTGTAGTTTAAATTACTTTTGACAAGAGCTTACTTTCACAGCAGCAGAAGAGTGGAGCACAGATGATGAGTGTTACTTGGAAAGCCAGACACATAAATTGGTGCATATCTGTCTATAACTGCATAAAGTTGTACACTACCAACAAACGGATATAGATAATTGACCTTTATAAAGCTGCTGACTGACACCAATAATAATTATGGATGATATACTAGCTGGTCGATCAATAGCTACACTGGTAGATTAGGACATGCATGCTTGTACGTAATGACACAGACTCGTGACTAGAAGCCTAGCTGTTGTGGAAACAAATTCTGGCACTGCATAATGGCAGTATGTATTGCATTGTGATTCAGATGACAATAGTTGAGTGTGCACAAGACTGAATTAAGTTTACAGAAGCCTGCATGTTGTTGAAACAAACCAGAATTTCATTGCACGACAGTACTAATTATTATTAATGTACTTGGATATTAATATATTATTATGTACTCGGTATTAATTTTATAACTTAAGTTCATATTGCATTATATAATATGTGCCTGCTTGCCATGGGTGTTTAGTCAAGCTATATACATGTACATTAAAAGAATTAATGGAATGGAATAGGCTCTTTAATTTTCTGATCTATTAATATACCGTATTATTAGTAAAAAAAAGTTCTTCCATACTATAAAGCATGAGTCTGTCCGATAAATAAATATTGTGCATGGATTATTTCACAATTGGTCCATAGGCAACATTCTCTTTCAATTCAACCAGGTCCTGATGTTCTGGTGTAGATCTCTGCTGTAATTCCTCGTATAGTGGTCCGGGAGTTGGTGGCAGTTGAGATCCTTCATTGGGCCCGCCAGTATTCTCCTCAGCTGATGAATTGGATGTTGATTTTCTTGTACGTGATTGCTTGTGTTTCTGACTAAACCAGCCACAGGCATATCCAATGGAAAGGAACACTATTGAAATTATGGCACACACAGCAATTAAAATTGATGAAACTGGTGTCCATAACAAGACTGTCATTGAGGTTTCTGCATCTGAGGAAATGAATAATATATTAATTGCTTCATTAAATGGATTAAACATAGAATCAGATAATTTAGACTATACTCATTAATAGACCAGTATAAATATATAATTATTAAAGGTATTGTATTAAATGTACACAGTACACCTTTGAATATAATTATTTTGTTGAAAGTAATTAGTACCTGTTGTTGGTGATGCAGTTGTACTGAATGGTGAGCAAGACTGAATGAAATCAGCTGGATTGGGAATCCAACTTCCATTGCTGTCACATGTCACACTGAGGGTTGTTTCAGTAGTGGAATTAAGAGACATCTCATTTTCACAGGTCAGTGTTAGAAGAGAGCCCTCCAGAGTAGAAATCAAATTTAGCTTGAGGTTTCTGTTCACAAGTGGTACTCCACAGTCAGCTGTATGCATGATAGACATTGATTATCATAGTTTTAATTTATAATTCATGAATCTATGATTCTGTGATGTGTTGCATGTGTATCTGTCCCTCTATTGGAGGGCTATCCTGAGATCCACTGACCACAACAACGGGGATTGTAATAATATTATAATATAATTGTATTGGTGGATAGTTGCAGACGACTGTATTGTGTGCTTGTGTACATATGTTTTTATTGCCCTGGACCTCAAAGCAAAATGTATAATAATTATTATGTAAAAGGATAATCAATGACAGCAGCTAAATTTCTGTCTTTCAATTCCTATGCGTGCAAGTTCACTTACCATACTTCAACACCTTGGTTGTAGTGACACCACAGAGACTTGATACAATGTTCACATTGTATTGAATATTATAAGAAATAGTTACATTCATTGCAAAGATGTAGTACTCCATAGAAAAAAGCTCAGTGTGTGATACTTCTGGTGAAACATTGATGTGGTAACATGCTCCAGGCTCTCGAGGCCATTGAAGTGTGACTGTGACATCATCACTTCTCAAGAGTTGGTTCACCATGGTAACATTGAGAGAACGATCCATGCTACCCAAAAACTCATCTATGGATATTATGAAACAACTATAATAATAATATTATTAGTATTCATTATTATCATACTAGAACATAATTATTTTTACCTTTATATTTGACGTTAATTGCGATCATTGGTGCATTATTTTCATTTCCATCTTCAGAACAGTAGATGGTTGATCCATTTATCTCAGTAGTCACATTGTTAATCAGCAGCTGACTAATCAATGGGCTGTCAGATGTACGTGTGATATTAAACTCTGTGACACCTATCCTAAATTCTGGTGATAGTATAACTCCAAGACTTGGGACAATTCTTTGAGTTGTGGTGCCGGCCAGATGAGGAACAGAAACATCCCAGTATAAGATGGAGCCAGATACTATCTCACAAGTCAACAGAACTTGCCCTCCTGGACAGACTGACACCATTCCCAGTGGAGACAGTGTTACAGATGTACCTAAAATTAACAGTATTAATTATAAGCAATTGAGACTTAGTGATATTATATAGAACATAGAAAAACTTTCAGCCATTCCCCTATACTTGTGTTATAGTTTTTTATGACACAGTAGTTTACTTTTGACAAGAGCTTACCTTCACAGCAGCAGAAGAGTAGAGCACAGATGATGAGTATTACTTGGAAAGCCAGACACATGAATTGCTGCATATCTGTCTATAACTGCGTAAAGTTGTACACTATAGCTACCAACAAACGGATGTATACTGATAATTGACCTTTGTATAGTTGCTGACTGACACCAATGATTATGGATGATACTAGCAGGTCAATCAATAGCTTATACGCTCGTA
Organism: Cliona cf. orientalis; assembly: GCA_963930775.1. Taxonomy (NCBI): domain Eukaryota; kingdom Metazoa; phylum Porifera; class Demospongiae; order Clionaida; family Clionaidae; genus Cliona; species Cliona cf. orientalis. The sequence continues at coordinate 13,407,092 of OZ005690.1, read as the reverse complement.
GATTAGGACATGCATGCTTGTACGTATACGTAATGATACAGACTCGTGACTGAAGTTTACAAAAGCTGTTAATATTAATTCTGGCACTGCATTATGTGATTCAGATGACAATAGTTGAGTGTGCACAAGACTAAATTAAGTTTACAGAAGCCTGTTGTTGAAATTTCATTGCACGACAGTACTAATTATTAATGTACTTGGGATATATTATGTACCCGGTACTTTTTTAAGTTCATATTAATTGCATTATATTATGTGTGCCTGCTTGGGTGTACAGTCAAGCTACATTAATGGGATGGAATAGGCTCTTTAGTTTTCCATCTCAATGGAACCATTTCTCCATCCATGCAGTGCCGTGGTCTCATATCTTTAGCTGATCTATTAGTAAAAAAAATTAAGTTCCATACTATAATTTAGCATGAGTCTGTCTGATATTGTGCATGGATTATTTCACAATTGGTCCATAGGCAACATTCTCTTTCAGTTCAACCAGGTCCTGATCTTCTGGTGTAGATCTCTGTAATTTTTCATATAGTGGTCCTGGGGTTGGTGGCAGTTGAGATCCTTCATTGGGGCCAGTATTCTCCTCAACTGATGATTCAGATGCTGCTTTTCTTGAATTGCCTATGGACCAATTTATGTTAATACATGCTATAGCCATAACATTTTGTATTCTGGTTCACCTGACCTTGAACTCTTAAGGTAGCATTAAAGTGCGTGGGCGTGAGGTGGGGGATATGACACCTAAACCACATCAAAGTCATTAGTGAGGTGCATGTTGTGTAACCACGCCCTTTTAATTGCACAGGTCTCAGGGGTGTGGCTGCTAGAGCCGGAAGTGTTCATTTAATATCCTCCATGGACCGGAAGCCGAGCCGGAAGGGAGGGGCCAGGCCACGCCCAAAACAGCCCCACCCTGTTCCCCAAGGACCACCATTCTCAATCAAGTGCCTACTAACCACCGGATGTCCACCGGAAGCCCACAATCAATCCCAATTAAAACACACAGCTTCCTCAAGGCCAAAACACACACAAACACTTGGAGGCCGTTCTGCCACACCGCCCACGCAAGAGCTCACCTCATTTCCTGTGTGGGCGGAGTAACAACACGTCATCGCAACCACATCCGCTTCAAACCATCGTCGGCTTCCGTCCAGCCGTACAGGCCCCTCGATCGCACCGCCGTACAGTGCCTCATTAACAGACATGGCCTCACCTTTGACCTCCTGCCACGCCCCCAAAGCCTCCTCGCGGGGTTCAAAGGTCACCACCGCTTCCGGGACACGCCCACCCATCGCCGAGGCCAAGTCCCAGGCGCCGATGTCCAAGCACTGGCCCGTGAAGCCACGCCCAATCGGAAGCAATAAAACCTGCATTAACGCACACGCACACACTCCACACAGTGCCAGGAACACGCCCACATGCTTAATTAGGCCTAATAAGCTTTTTTTTTTTTTTTTTTTTTTTTTTTAAGTCGTTGCGGTTAATAGTTAAGCAAGAATGCTTTGATCTTGCTTTGATGTGGGCAATTACCGGCCTTTTCTTCAGGGGCCACTTCCGGTCGCTAATTACACGCGCATAATCATCCCTGGCCGATTCTGGACACGCCCACCTTCGACCAAAAGCACTCGTATGGCCTCTTCGGCCACGCCCCTTCACGATTCGCTAATTGAATTAGCCATTCCTGACGCTCACGCCCACGCAATTAAATGGTACCTTAATTGTTTCTATCTTTACAACAGTAACACCCATAACTATAGCCCTGTTTTACAGACCTCCCAGTAGCCCTTATGGTATTTTTGATACTCTTTTAACCACTCTGTTTACCCATGTTGAAACCCTGTTACTTTCTAATTTTGTACTCATGGGAGACTTTAATGTTAATTTTTTAGACAATACTCACCCTTTGTTTTCTAAATTGCATACGGTTACTTCTAGCTTCTGTCTCACACAAGTTGTTACTTCACCCACCCACTGCTCTAATTCTCTCATTGACTTAATTTTTCTGTCGTCACCTGAGGCCTTATCATCATGCGAAACTCTGCCCCCACTAGCTATAGCCAACTCCGACCACAATGGGATCCTGTTCTCGCTACAAAATCTCAAGACTAAGCCGGTCCCTATAAGAAGGGCTAAGAAAATCTGGAGATACGATTATGCGGACTTCAATTTGGCCCTCGATATGATTGCCGAGATCGACTGGGACTCAGTCTTTCTGAATGCAGACGTGGATGAGTGCTGGTCAACATGGCGCTCCATATTCATGCGTATTATGGACTTGTGCATACCAAGCTCGACTCTAAAGCCGCGAAAGAATCTACCCTGGTTAACAAAACCCATCATTCAGCTGATGAGGAAAAGGAACACGCTATTTCGTGCCGCCAGCAAGACGAAGACGGAAGCTGCTGTAACAAAATACAAATGTGTAAGAAACCGAGTTGTTGCCATGCTACGGACAAGTAAATCTAAATACTTTCGCAATCTAGGTCACTCGTCTCAAAAAGACTTTTGGAAAGCAGTCAAGCTAATCCGGAGACAAGAAAGCTCAATCCCGGCCCTGAAGAACGGACCGACTCTTGCGACCTCCAACTCGGACAAAGCGTTACTACTTAACGAATTCTTTTACAGTTGTTTCAACGACTCCTTCTGTCCTCTGAACGAACCAACCCGCCTCGATCCAAGCAAATGTCCCCCGCACCTCCTCTGCACTGAAGAAGAGGTCACGGACCTACTGCTGAGCCTCGATCCTGCAAAATCCACCGGACCCGATAAAATATCGGCCATTATGCTGCGGTCAACCGCTGTGCTTATCGCACCGAGTCTATTCAACTTGTCGATCGCGAGCGGGCGCTTTCCGACGGACTGGAAGTGCGCTCGGATCACACCGATCTTCAAGTCTGGTGACTCCGCTTTAGCCTCTAACTATCGCCCAATTTCCATATTGCCCATCGTGAGTAAAGTGCTTGAACGCCATATCTATACACTTCTGTTCGATTTCCTGGCTACTAACTCTCCAATATCCCTTCACCAATGGGGATTCATGCCCAACCGCTCAACTGTTTCCGCCCTCTGCACACTGATTCACGACTGTCTGAAGTCACTCGACGATGGTAATGAAATCTGTTCGGTGTATTTCGACCTCCGCAAAGCGTTTGACACTGTACCCCACGTTCCTCTTCTGAATAAGCTAACAAACCTTCAACTTGACAAACACGTGCTAACATGGATTCAAAGCTATCTTGCGAACAGATCACAAGTTGTTGCTGTAGGAGGGGATCAATCTTCTAGCGTGCCAGTTATCTCAGGGGTACCACAGGGGTCTGTCTTGGGACCCCTCCTCTTCCTCGTATACATCAACGATGTCACCTCTCTCATGTCTGCTCCTAGCAAACTAACGCTATTTGCAGACGACATGACGCTCTACCGCACAATCTCCTCACCGGCAGACTACATCGTACTGCAGTCGGACATTACTGCCATTTCGACATGGGTGGCTGGCAACCACCTTCAACTTAACTCCAACAAATGCTGCTTCATGTTAATATCTCGTAAGCGTTTTCGTTCTATCCCACCACCAACTCTCTATATCGATTCGAACACTGCTTTAACACAAGTTAAGTCTGTCAAGTATCTGGGTATCCAACTAACATGTGATCTGTCGTGGTCATCTCATATAACCACCATTTGCTCTAAAACTCGCAGACTCATAGGTCTCTTGTATCGCCAGTTTCATCTCTGTGCGCCTGAAACTGCACTCAGACTGTACAAGACTTTTATTCGACCTCACCTCGAGTACGCGTCTGTCGTATGGGACCCATACCTTGCCAAGGACATCCAGTCTCTCGAACAAACACAAAAATTTGCTCTGCGCATGTGCTTCAGAGATTGGTCCTGCCCTTACCAACAGCTATTAGTTCAAGCAGAAACCCCATCACTTGCTGAGCGTCGTGAACAAGCAAAACTTTGCCATCTCTACAAAATCGTACATGGTTTGACAGATTGCCAGTCAGCTCCTGTCCAAGTCAAATCACCTGCCTACAACACTAGGCAGGTCACCGACTTCACATTAGAGAATATCAGAGCAAATACTTCTCAGTTTCTGTACTCTTTCTTTCCTCACTCCATCTCTTTATGGAATTCTCAATCTACAAATACTCAAACTGCCCTGTCATTTTACACATTTAAACAGTTATTATAACCCAAACTTATTATTAATTTATGTTATTAATATAATATTATTTACCTTACTAGTTATTTGTATGGTGTCATGCCAGTATTAGCTTTAGCTATTCATGTACACCACTAATGTATATTTTTCAAGCATCAGAAAATATTATAGACAAAAAAAAAAAAAAAAAGAAAGTCATTAATACAATACCCTACATTTTTACTGCTGATTTTGACTTTTTAGGCCATATTTAGTTAGCATGCCCCAATCTCTACCCAGGCTTAGCCCTGATATGCCCTGGCCTGCAGCCGCCTATGTTTATATAATATATATCACACCTATAATATGTTTACTCTTGTCCTGTAACAAGTGCATGGGGTATAACTATACATGTGATTTATACCTCATTAATTGGTGGTACCCTAATATCCCCAGCAGCAATTAATAAGCATGCACCCAACGGTCCACTAGCTGGGTATGCATGCTTACTTACCATAGTTTAACACCTTGGTTGTAGTGACACCACAGAGACTTGATACAATGCTCACGTTGTACTGAATATTGTAAGAAATTGTTAGGTTTATCACAATGCTGTTGTGATTCGTTGCATTATTAGTAAACTCAGTGAATGATAGAACATTGACACGGTAAACTGCTCCAGCCTCTCGAGGCCATTGAAGTGTGACTGTGACACTGTTTCTCATGAAATGATTCATCAAGGTGACATTGAGAATGTGATTGGCACTTTGCAAAGTATCATCTATTCATGGCATGGATTAACATCATTAATCATTGCAGAAATCAATATTATTATTTTATACAAACACACCTTTGTGTACGACAGTCATCGGTGAATTGTTTTCAGTACCATCATCAGAACAGTAGACACTTATATTGGTAGTAACATTGTTAACAAGCAGCTGACTAATCAGTGGGCTGTCAGATGTACGGGTGATATTGAATTCTGTGAAACTAATCCTAAAGTCTGGTGATAGTAAAGATCCTTGACTCAGGATAATTCTTTCGTGAGGGGTGGCCATTGGGACAGAAACATCCCAGTACAAGACAGAGCCAGATAATCTCTCACAAGTCAACAGAATTTGCCCTCCAGGACAAACAGACACCATTCCCGAAGGGGATAATGTTATTGATGCACCTATTATTATACAGATTTAAAGAATGAGCTTAACATATACACACCTTTGCTTTAAGGCCTAGCTATAATATTATAGCAGATACATATGGAGTAATTGCTTCACCATAGAAGCTAATTTTAACACTAGTCATCCCAATATTAGCTCACCTTCACAGCAGTGTAATAATATTATGAGTGCTACTTTGAGTGCTAAGTCAACTTTGTTCATTTCTGCCATCTATATCTACAGCCAACATAATAAGTTAGTTAACTCGCACAAACTGATTCTAACATAATAATGTTACACTGGTATATTATAGTTGTAGTACTGAAGCCATACAAATCAAAGGATGCTGACAACAGCTAAAATCGCTTACCACCCAACTGCCTTCCCACAGGACTATAACTCCTGCAAGGCATGTAACTGACTTGTTATTGTCCTGCGGGTAGCAGCTGAGGGAAAGCACCTTGTAGCTATGTACACTAGCTGTGGTTTGCACCTTGTAGTTTTCTTTTGTTCAGTACTACAAATCGGTTATAGTACTCGATCTCGACAGTTCAGTGGCTTATTGACCTTGGGCTTCGCCCTCGATCAATAAATCACTGAACTGTCTCGCTCTCGTGCTATTATATAATAACCTATATCTCTATGGTATTTTATTGTAGATATATTATAATATAATAGTATAAACTATCATATGCACTGAGCTATATATATAAACATTTGTTTGCTTAAAATTAATGCTTAGTAAAATAATATTATTATATGTGTTCTTATCTAAGCTGTGAAATTGTTCATTAATAGCTATCATTAAATGTGAAGGTTGTCAACACATGTATGCATGTACATGTACATGTACAGATATTGTGTGATCACATGTACATGTAGTTCATCCATGTACTATTTATGTAACATGATATTGTGTGGAGTGGTGCATGTGTGCATACAGTAATATTATACTCCACACAAGTCAATGGGTGCATACAGGACTTCCTCCACTAATACTGCATGTACATTAAATATTAGCAATCTATAATATTGAGATTCTCCTTCATGACGTACATTATAATATTATTATATGAGACCTGCCTTATAGACTAAGGGGCTTCCCATATTAAGATAGAAAGTCCTATAGCTATAATAATATTATTAGAGTCAATTTGGGTGCCATCCCAGCTGCCAGATTTTGCTTCATTTATTACCTAGCTATATAGATTCAATCCCTCAGATTCACACGTGCATGCAGGAAATTTCAATTTCAAAAATTATAATATATATAATAGCCTAACTTTGATTTCATAAAGGAGGGCTCATTAGCATATATAGAGGCTAAGGGATCAAAATGTGGAATTATCATTATAATATTATTATTATTATTAATCAGTAGTGTGCAAGATCAGATATGAATAGTGAATATCGTAGGGATTCCTATGGCATTGCATACACCAAGATCTGAGCTATATAGGCTTGTATGGTGTCCCTAATATTAAAATTTAATTGCTAATTTGAAGCTTGCACAATTGGCTAATTATGACTATTTAATATAATACATCACTTGGCAGCCATATGACATTGAATGTATGACTGTAAGGAACACACCTGGCTCATAATAGGCAATGCACAATACCTTCTTTGTACTGGTATGTACTAAAGCAACAATTAAGGGTCGGGGGGGGGGGGGGGCTTCAGCCCCCCCTGCCCCCCCCCCCCCCCCTATTTCTCCGCCCCTGATGTCATGTAGCTACTCTGAGTATGGAGATCTAGATCCTCTGTAAATCCTAGATCTAACCCTGAGAATAATGTACTATTATGGTTGACATTCTGGAGGATAGTTGCTCCATATGCAGTATTGGAAATGGTAGTCACGTCAACAGGCTAGTCTAATTACAAACCACATGCATGTGGCAAATTTTATTACTCAGCCGGGAAACTCCTTGCCCGTACATACAGTAAGCGCGAGTTCGAGCGCTTGCGAACATCACGGGCAAGGAATTAGGTGGCCGCCTAAGATTATGTGCACTTATTACATGTGCGACCATTTCCATATATTTTCTCAACAACATCAGTTGTGTACAAAAGTTTCAAATCCCACATAATAGTTTGCTTATGTAAGTAATTTTACATCTGTTCAGTCAGTCCCTGCAAGGCCATGGATTATTTTATAATCGGTCCATAGGCAACATTCTCTTTCAGTTCAACCAGGTCCTGATGTTCGGGTGTTGATCTTGATAATTCCTCATATAGTGGTCCTGGGGTTGGTGGCAGTTGAGATCCTTCATTGGGGCCAGTATTCTCCTCAACTGATGAATCGGATGTTGCTTTTCTTGAACGTGATTGCCTATATCTATGACTAAACCAGCCACAGGCATATCCAACGGAAAGGAACACTATTGAGATTACAGCACACACAGCAATTAGAATTGATGAAACTGGTGTCCATAACAAGACTGTTTCTGCATCTGAGGAAAATGAATAATGTCAATAAAAAGGATTGACCATAGAATCGGATATTTTAGACTACTCATTAATAGACCACTATAAAATTAATGCACCTTTGAGAATAATATTATAATTATAATTGTTGAAAATTAATTAGTACCTGTTGTTGGTGATACAGTTGTACTAAATGGTGAACAAGACTGAATGAAATCAGCTGGATTGGGAATCCACCTTCCATTGCTGTCACATGTCACATTGAGGGTTGTTTCAGTAGTGGAATTAAGAGACATCTTATTTTCACAGGTCAGTGTTAGAAGAGAACCCTCCAGAGTAGAAATCAAATTTAGCTTGAGGTTTCTGTTCACAAGTGGTACTCCACAGTCAGCTGTATGTATGATAGCCAATGATTATCATAGTTATTCATGAATCTATGATTCAGTTTATAACAACAGGGTCATGTAATAATTATAAAATAATTGTATTGGTGGGTAGTTGCAGGCGACTGTATTGTGTACGTATACGTTTGTTTGTATTGCCCTGGACCTCAAAGCAAAATGTATATGCAAAAGGATAATCAAAGACAGCAGCTAAATTTCTGTCTTTCAATTTGTATGCTTGCAAGTTCACTTACCATATTTCAATACCTTGGTTGTAGTGACACCACAGGGACTTGATACAATGCTAACATTGTATTGAATATTATAACAAATTGTTAGATTCATCACAACATTGTTATGGTGATTAATTAACTCAGTGTGGGGTGTTTCTGGCATAATATTGACATGATAAACTGCTCCAGCCTCTCGAGGCCATTGAAGTGTGACTGTGACACTGTTCCTCAAGAATTGATTCACCATAGTGATACTGAACAAACGACCTATACTTTGTAAAGTATCAGATCGTTGATTATGATTTTGACATCATTAATTATTATACCATAGTCATGTATGACATTAACTGCTACTGCTGGTGCTCCATTTTCATCACCGTTTTCAGAACAGTAGATGGTTGATCCATTTATCTCAGCAGTCACATTGTTAATCAGCAGCTGACTAATCAATGGGCTGTCAGATGTACGTGTGACATTAAACTCTGTTAAATGTAAACAATTAAATTGCAGAGCTGTTGTACTGATAGCTCCTTGGCTTGAGACAATAATTTCACGACTCATAGCCAGACGAGGAATGGAAACTGTCCAGAACAAGAAAGAGCCAGACATTCTCTCACAAGTCAACAGAACTTGCCTTCCAGGACAGACAGACACCGTTCCCAGTGGAGACAGTGTTATAGACGCACCTATCATCAAAGTCCACAATAATTATGACCATATTAATTTTGACGTGCACAACTGTGGACCTTAACAATATAATTATATACATATACCTTCACAGTAGTACAAGTGTAAATCACTGATGAGCACTGCTTGGAACACTAAACTTAGAAGTAGGTACATTTCTGGCCAGAACACTATTGATTTAGCAACTCCAATAAGCAGATCGATGGTACGGACAGCTATAATAATAATGATAGACTATTGTACATGATTATTTTGTATGACAGAATAATTATTATGGGCAGCATAATTATGATATCATGTTACTTTGGTAACATAATATGCATAATAAGCATAATATAATAATTATGCTCCACAATAATTATTGGTACTGCAGCTGTCTTTGTTTCTTAGTTGGTGAATAAAGATGCCTAACAACTGTTATTTTCCATAATAGATAGAGCTTCTTGAGGAACCAAAGGTGGAAAAAAACACTTCACAGGCCATGGGCCACACTTGCATTGTGCACGTGATTCTGTAAATTAATAATAGTTGGGTAGTACATTTCTGTTCAGTGGCTGGTTTAATCCACGAAGCTATTTATTTATATGGCTTCAGTATAAGAACATACAACATCATGCTTGCATTATAGAGATGTTATGAATCAAGGGGAATGTGTTTGTCTTGGATATTGTGCCTGATGATAAAATCATGATGGCCAGGTGGTACAGATTTGTTTTGGAATAACAGTCAAAATAGTTTGTGGCAACTGCTGCTTGCCTAAAATTCATGTTTTTGTTTGTACTTCCTTGGGCCTCTGAGGATTGGTTGGGGAATCACATATTGATAAACATGCCACATGTATGCAGCTATAACAAGCAAGAAAGATCAAGAACATTAATGCAGGAAGTTCATAGTTATAATATATTTCTTATTGAGTGCAACTGTTTTCATCATCTGAAGGATCTGAAATGTAAGATTATACTTTTTTGGTACTGATAAACCTAAGCTTAAGTCTCCCAAAGGAAAACTGATCCTTGCTATAAACATGCTTCCCATTTTGGGTGAATTTACCAAAAGGTACTATGATCACCAGCAGGCATATTAATATGGGCTATAATAATATAGTTATAGCCACCCCATCAGCCACCTTCTTGAAAACACCACTAGCTGTCTGTAAGCTAATGACCGTAATAACAACCTATACTGAGAGCTACATGTAACTGTTTGTGGGAAAAGGCATCATGCAGGCACATCTGTAGCATACTAGACAACTAAAATTTAATAATCCTTGTAAATGGCTTTAATATTACGTATGTCTACTTTAAGCAGTTCATGCTCTGTTAAGGACATCTGAACTCACTCTGATGTATGGTAGGTAAATTATAAACACTTGTGGCTGTGACATGGATACTAAGAGTTGCTTTTCTTGTCAATCCTCCTCATGCTGATCTTCATTTACAGTAACTATTAATCTGTGTACACAGAGAATTTATTCTGCAGGGCAGTGTTGGTGTATACAAGATATTAAATTTTATTACGAGATTAAGGTAGATTTGCCCCCAGTGAAATAATTTACCCATGTATATATACTGGTGTTTAACTTTTCATACGGATCTCGCAGTAGGATAGTTGTTCCATACACAATCACGGTTGGGAATTGGTCGTCACGTTAACAGGCCCAAGGGTATACAGTCTAATTCTGCTAATTATAAACCCCATGCACGTGGCAGATTTTAATTACTCAGCCGGGAAACTCCTTGCCCGTACGCACCATAAGCGTGAGTTCGAGCACTCGTGAACATCACGGGCAAGGAGTTAGGTGGTCGCCTAAGACTATGAGCACTTATTACATGTGCGACCATTTCCATATAAGCTCGATGTCGTACCATTAATTTCTCAACATCAGTTATGCATAAACTTTCGATTCAAATCTCACACAATTGAATAGTCTAAGTAAATAAATGATAATAATTTTACATCTGTTCAGTCCCGTGCAAGGCCATGGATTACTTAACAATTGGTCCATAGGCAACATTCTCTTTCAGTTCAACCAGGTCCTGATGTTCTGGTGTAGATCTCTGCTGTAATTCCTCGTACAGAGGTCCTGGAGTTGGTGGCAGTTGAGATCCTTCATTGATCTTTTCATCATTTTCTGCTTTTCTTGTACGTGATTGCTTATGTTTCTGACTAAACCAGCCACAGGCATATCCAATGGAAAGGAACACTATTGAGCAGACTGCACTTACAACAACTATAGTCGATGAGAACACAGCTACTGTCAAACTAGTAGAGTCTGCATTTGAGAAAATTTATGCCGTATAACTATTATGTCCTCAATAATTATTACAGTGCCATAAACTATAAAGATTTCTAAGGTGCACAATAAAAATGAAATTACGATACTGAGTGTTGCTTTTGGCAGATCTAGAACAATGTAAGGATGAGTGAATCATTAATTTTGATCTTCTAAATTACATAGAAACCTCCTAAACAGTGTCTAACTATTACAAGCATATAAGCCCTTGATAATAGTACTACTGAGTAGGTAGCTATTATATTATATAGTGTGATAAAATTAATATTTGCTACCTGAAGAATGTGGAGAGGAATGGATCAATATTTCTGTACCTGATGATACAGTTGTAAATTCTGAACAAGTAAAATGAACTGGATCAGGAATCCAATTTCCACTGCTATGACACGTTACACTCAGTCTGAGAATCCCTCCATCATGATCAGTGGAAGTGTCATGTTCACATGTACAGGTCAGTGTTAAAACGGAACCCTCCAGGGTAGAACTGTAGTTTAGTATGACATTTCTGTCCACAAGTGGTAATCCACAATCAGCTGCAGTATGCATATAATATGTCCATGTTAGAGTTACCATGGATTTTAATTATGTACATAGTCACCTATGCAGTCCACCTGCCCAGGGTCTGGTTCCCATCTTCCATTCCCAGTACACACTGATGCATTTGGGCCAGTCAGTATAAATCCAGGAGGGCATGTGTATGTGATGAACTGTCCCTCTAAGTGAGGGATCTCCTGAGATCCAGTGTCCACAATAACAGGTCGCTCTGACAGTTGTGATGGTAGATCACAGGTAACTGCATGCAAATGAGTATGCACATAATAAACCTATTATTATTTTCATCATGGCTACCATCACGGTCAAGGAGTTAGGTGGCTTACCATATTTCAATATTATACTGGTTGAAGTGGCATCACAGAGATTTGATGCAATGGATACAGTGTATTGAATGTTGTAAGAAATTGTTAAGTTTATCACAATGCTGTTGTGGTTCATTGCAGTAGTAATTATCTCTGTGAGTGGTAAAATATTGCTGCTATAAACTGCTCCAGCCTCTCGAGGCCATTGAAGTGTGACTGTGACACTGTTTCTCAAGAAGTGATTCATAGTGGAAACATTCAATCGATTAAGAAAATTACCTATAGGATCACCATGCATGCATAATGATTATCACCCTAATTATGGCTAATTAGTTAATTCATACTTTTATTGATGACATTAACTGCTACTGCTGGTGCTCCATTTTCGTCACCATCTTCAGAACAGTAGATGGTTGATCCATTTATCTCAGTAGTCGCATTGTTAATCAGCAGCTGACAAATCAATGGACTGCCAGATGTACGGGTGATATTGAACTCCGTGAAACCTATCCTAAATTCTGGTAAAAGTAAATCTCCTTGACTCAGGACAATTCTTTGCTCTTGAATTGTGGCACCATGAGGAACAGAAACATCCCAGTACAAGATGGAGCCAGACATTCTCTCACAGGTCAATAACAGTTGTCCTCCAGGACAAACAGACACCATTCCCAGTGGAAACAGTCTTATGGATGTAGCTAATAAACACAAAATTAATTATTATTTTTTTTTGAGATGCACAGCTGAAGAGGTTACCTTCATAGCTGCAGTAGAAGAGTAAAGCATAGATGATGAGTGTTACTCGGAAAGCCAAAAATACAAATTGATTCATATTCATCTAACTATCGTAGCAGGGCTTTGACTTGGTGACACCAATAAACGGATATTACTGATGATATGTTAGCTTGATCTGCTGGTACAAAGACTGCATGTAGTTTATTATTCTACATTCAGATATAACCAGAATTAAGTGTGCACAACAGACTCGTGACTGAAGTTTACAGAAACAAACCAGGATTCCATTACATGCATGTGTACTTGGAATAATATACTTAGGTTCACTGCATACATGACTGCGCCATGGATGTACAGGCAAATTATTATGTCTTTCTTGTGTGTATTTCCATACTATAATTTAGCATGAATCTGTCCAATATTGTGCATGAATTATTTTACAATTGGTCCATAGGCAACATTCTCTTTCAGTTCAACCAGGTCCTGATATTCTGGTGTAGATCTCTGCTGTAATTCCTCGTATAATGGTCCTGGGGTTGGTGGCAGTTGAGATCCTTCATTGGGGCCAGTATTCTCCTCAACTGATAAATTGGATGCTGCTTTTCTTGTACGTGATTGCTTGTGTTTCTGACTAAACCAGCCACAGGCACATCCAATGGAAAGGAACACTATTGAGCAGACTGCACTCACAACAACTATAATTGATGAAAACACAGCTACCAAATTTGCAGTTCCAGATTCAGTCTGTACTGGTGGTATTGAAGACGTTCCTGCAACTGAGAAAGTAATTAAAGTCCAGAACTTAATTACTATGGACTCTATGTGGGAAATTCAATTTAATGTTTATAGTGGGCTTATAATATTGAGTTTTGTAAGTGGTTATTATTATTTTCATAATGTACCTGAACAAGTAAATTGAGCTGGATCAGGAATCCAATTTCCACTGCTGTGACATGTCACAGTGATAATCTGTTTAATAATAGATACAGCTGGTATGTCACCTTCACAGGTTAATACCAAAACATGATCTAGAACCAGCCAGAGTAGAATTGTAGTTTAGAGTGACATTTATGTCCACAAGTGGTACTCCACAATCAGCTGCATTGCAGTAATAATATTATAATAATACATTGACTGTTATTGTCCATGGTACTAGTATAGCATCGTTATGGGCATTAATTATCACCTATGCAGTCCACCTCCCCAGGGTCTGGTTCCCATTCTCTATTCCCAGTACACACTGACGCATTTGGGCCAGTCAGGTTGAATCCAGTAGGGCATGTGTATGTGATGAACTGTCCCTCTATTGGAGGGCTATATATCCTGAGATCCACTGACCACAATAACAGGGTGATTTAACAGTTGTGTTGGTTGATCACAGGTAACTGCAAAAAAATAATTATGATAATATATTATTATCCAGCCCCATATGCATGCAGGCTCTACCCAGCTTTTTTATGTCAGTTATATACATGAGATTGGGGAGCCTGGAGTCACCTGGTACATATAAACTATTTCTGAATCATGTTCACACCTACCATATTTCAATATCTTGGTTGTAGCTGTAGTGACACCACAGAGACTAATTGCTACAATGCTAGCATTGTATTGAATGTTGTAAGAAATGGTTAAATTTATGACAACATCGTTATGGTGATTAGTTAACTCAGTGTGGGGTGCTTCTGGCAAAACATTGACACTGTAAACTGCTCCAGCCTCTCGAGGCCATTGAAGTGTGACTGTGACACTGTTATTCACCAAAATTTGATTCACCATTGTGACATTGAGAAAACGACCTATACTTTGTAAAGCATCAGATCATTGATTATGATTTTAGCATTAATTATTATAATAATAATATACCATAGTAATGTATGACATTAACTGCTACTGCTGGTGCTCCATTTTCATCACCATCTTCAGAACAGTAGATGGTTGATCCATTTATCTCAGTAGTCACATTGTTAATCACCAGTTGACTAATCAATGGGCTACCAGATGTACGGGTGACATTAAACTCTGTTAAATGTAATCCATTAAATTGCAGAGCTGTTCTACTGATAGCTCCTTGAATTGCAACAATAGTTTCACGAGTCATAGCCAGACGAGGAACGGAAACTGTCCAGAACAAGAAGGAGCCAGACATTCTCTCACAAGTCAACAGAACTTGTCCTCCAGGACAGACAGACACCATTCCCAGTGGAGACAGTGTTATGGATGTAGCTAAATATGTACTAAAATCAAATTATAGCTACAGGAAAATTTTCCGCCATGCCCATAATATACTAGATAGCATGGTATTATATTATTATTATTACACACAATTATTTGATGTACAATACATAATAGCTAAAAAGTTTACCTCCACAGCAGCAGAAGAGTGAAGCACAGATGATGAGTGACACTTGGAAAGCCAAACACACAAATAATAATTATTATACTTCATAACTTAAGTTTACTGCATAATTGCACCATGCATGTTTATACAGTCTATTATCGTATGTCAATTGAGCTACATTAAAAATGAGATGGAATAGGTTCTTTGCCACCTTCTTTATCTATAATTATAATATTCTCCATCCCATGATGATCTCATAATATTATGTTATAATTAGCTAGCTAGCACTGGACCAAAACTAAGATTTCCTTATGTTATGCTTACCAAAACATGACACATGTTTGTCAGAGGATAGGGCAGAAGTTTTGCAAAATAAATGAAATATGTAAAAATTTTGCCCTATCCTACACATTTCCTACATGCGTGAAATCCATATTTTTTTTGGTCTGGTGGCCACCTCTTACAGGCAAATAATTATTATTCAATGATAACGTCTTTCTTGTGTGCACTTCCATACTTTAGATCCTACTTGTAACAAATACTGTGATCTGATTGGTTAAACTGAAGTATCTATCCTTCATAGAAAATCATGTAAGCTCTGTAGAAAATCATGTAAAGCTCTATAGAAAATCATGTAAATTTTCTTGCCTATGGTTAGGGTTGTTGCTAGGCAGCAGTTTATGTGTCTAGCTTTTGGGCATTGTTGTAGGATCTAAACATGTTAGACACTGCTTAGTCGGTTTCTACGTGATTTAGAAGACCTCAGAGCTCAGTAGAACCCTCGCTTCGCTCGGGATTCTACACAGAGCCCTTCGGTCTTCTAAATCACGTAGAAGCCTCCTTAGCAGTGTCTAACTATTATATAAAGCATGAGTCTGTCCAATATTGTGCATGGATTATTTCACAATTGGTCCATAGGCAACATTCTCTTTCAGTTCAACCAGGTCCTGATGTTCTGGTGTAGATCTCAATAATTCCTCATATAGTGGTCCTGGGGTTGGTGGCAGTTGAGATCCTTCATTGCAATTGGGGCCAGTATTCTCCTCAACTGATGAATCCGATATCGATGCTGCTTTTCTTGTATGTGATTGCTTGTGTTTCTGACTAAACCAGCCACAGGCATATCCAATGGAAAGGAACACTATTGAGATTATGGCACACACAGCAATTAGAATTGATGAAACTGGTGTCCATAGCAAGACTGTCATTGAGGTTTCTGCATCTGAGGAAAATGAATAATGTCTTCTTTCATTAATTTAAAAAGGATTGACCATAGAATCCGATACTTTAGACTACTCATTAATAGACCACAATATAAATTATTAAGAGTATTGTAAATGTATACAGTACATCTTTTATTAGTACCTGTTGTTGGTGATACAGTTGTACTAAATGGTGAGCAAGACTGAATGAAATCAGCTGGATTGGGAATCCAACTTCCATTGCTGTCACATGTCACACTGAGGGTCGTTTCATTAGTGAAATTTAGAGACATCTCATTTTCACAGGTCAGTGTTAAAACAGAACCCTCCAGAGTAGAAATCAAATTTAGCTTGAGGTTTCTGTTCACAAGTGGTACTCCACAGTCAGCTGCATGATAGCAATTGATTATCATAATCTTGTAATAATAATTATAATTGCATGACATTGTATTTTGGTGTTACACATACGTAATTATTATGTAATCTATGAATCAGTGATGTATTGCATCAAAAGAATTATCACCTATGCAATCCACCTGTCCTGGGTCTGGTTCCCATTCTCTATTCCTCATACACGCCGACATACTTGGGCCAGTCAGTATAAATCCAGTAGGGCATGTGTATGTGATGAACTGTCCCTCTATTGGAGGGCTATCCTGAGATCCACTGACCACAACAACAGGGCGATGTATTGGTGGATAAATGCAGGTAACTATGTAATGTGTGCATGTGTATAATACCGTAATTCGTAAACTTTTCG
Source organism: Cliona cf. orientalis (assembly GCA_963930775.1). Lineage (NCBI taxonomy): Eukaryota > Metazoa > Porifera > Demospongiae > Clionaida > Clionaidae > Cliona > Cliona cf. orientalis. The sequence continues at coordinate 13,389,870 of OZ005690.1, read as the reverse complement.
TTTTTGGTTTTGCGGAAAGTGATAATGCAAATATATTGTTGGCCTAACTTATTATACAGCAAATATATGGCACATGTTTGATATCAACGAAAATATTAGAAAATTTCTAATACAAAATTTGCGAATGAAATTTAATATTATGTGACAATCCTTTATTGCTAAGGCCTCAACACACAAGGATATGTACAGCAGCTAATAATTATTCATCGTTAATTAAAGCATTGCTCACCATATTTCAGCACCTTGGTTGTAGTGATACCACAGAGACTTGATACAATGGATACATTGTATTGAATGTTATAAGAAGCAGTCAGATTTATCTTAACAGTCATCGCATTAGTAAGTTCAGTGTGAGGTTTTTGCGGTGAAACATTGACACTATAAGCTGCTCCAGGTTCTCGAGGCCATTGAAGTGTGACTGTGACATCATCACTTCTCAAGACTTGGTTCACCATGGTAACATTGAGAGGATGATTCATGCCTCTCAAAAATTCATCTATGAGATTAATATTATTATTATTATGAACAATTTACTGTCATTAATGTTTTCATTAACATACCCTTGTACTTGACGTTGATGGCTGCCATTGGTGCTCCATTTTCATCACCATCTTCAGAACAGTAGATGGTTGATCCATTTGTCTCAGTAGTCACATTGTTAATCAGCAGCTGACTAGTCAATGGGCTGTCAGATGTACGTGTGATATTAAACTCTGTAAAACCAATCTTAAAATCCGGTGATAGTACCATTGCAGGACTTGCAGGGACAATAATTGTTTGAGTTGTGGCACCAGCCATACGAGGAACAGAAACACTCCAGTGCAAGTCGGGGCCAGATATTCTCTCACAAGTCAACAGAACTTGTCCTCCAGGACAGACAGACACCATTCCCAGTGGAGACAGTGATATGGATGTACCTATATACAAATTTACCCACCTTTGCTTAAGGTCTAGCTATATATATATAATATTATTATAGCAGATGCACATATTATATGGAGTAATTGCTTCGCCATTTTATAATTTTAACACTAGTCTGAGATATATTAGCTCACCTTCACAGCAGTGCAATAATATTATTATCAAACTGAGTGCTACTTTGAGTGCTAAGTCAACTTTGTTCATTTCTGCCATCTATATCTATCTACAGCCAACATAATTAAATTGCACAAACAGCTGATAATTAAAAAATTGTTACACTATAGCTAGTAGCTCTACTGGTATTATAACATTGTTGTAGACATGTATAAACTATCGCATGCACTGAGCTATAAATATTTGTACGTAGCTTAAATGCTTAGTATACTGTAGTACGTTATTATCTAACCTGTGAAACTGATCACATGTACATGTAGGTAATGTCATGTACATGTATATTATTATAATATTATTATGTGGAGTGATGCATGTGTGCATATAGTAATTACTCCACACAAGTCAATGGGTGCATGCATACAGGACTTCCTCCACGAATGTTGCATGTACATTAGCAATCTATAAAATATTGAGAGTCTCCTTCATGACATTATAATAATTATTATTATATGAGGCCTCCATATGACACAAAACGGATATGTAGCTGCCATAGAAAACTTACAGACTAAATGGCTTCCCACATTAAATCTTATAGCTATTATAGTCAATTTATGTGGCAACAGCTTACTAGGCAGTGGCGTAAGAAGATGTTTTTGAACAGGGGGGGGGCTGTAAATAAAATTGCGTGCAAAGCACGCAAAATTTTTTTTTGGGATCACACGATACACCTTCAAATCCTGCCCATTAATTATGCTAATTTGGCTGTAAAGTAGACTTTACATCACAAATCTGAGGATATCAAGGCCAAGTAGAATAAATATCTTCCAAGGTTTACCGGGCCTACTTGGCTGACAAGATGGGGGGGCTACAGCCCCCCTAGTCCCCCTGCTTCTTCAGCTGCCAGATTTTGCTTCATTTATTACCTAGCTATATAGATTCAATCCCTCAGATTCGATCACACGTGCATGCATGTAGGAAATTTCAATTTCAAAAGATTATGATATTAATTATTGTAATAGGCTAACTTTGATTTCATAAAGGAGGGCTCATTAGCATAGAGGCTAAGGGATCGATCAAAAATTAATGTGATATTATTATAATATTATTAACCAGAAAATACAGTAGTGTGCAAGATCAGACATGAATAGTGAATATCATAGGGATTCACATGCATACACCAAGGTCTGAGCTATAGAGGCTTAGCTTGGTGTCCCCTAATTGTAGTACAAATTTAATTGCTAATTTGAAACTTGCATAATTGGCTAGTTATGACTATATAATATTATAATACATCACTTGGCAGCCAGATGAATGCATGACTACAATGTGATGTAAGGAACACACCTGGCTCATAATAGGTATTGCACAATACCTTCTTTGTACTGGTATGTACTAAAACAACAAGGGTCAGCACCATATGTGATGAATAATCAGTGGAGTAGGAACCAGGGGGGCCAGGGGGGCCACTGGCCCCCCAATATTTCAGAGGGGGGGGGGCCTGGCCCCCCCAATAATCAAGCTTGATATAAAATCCTTGTGTATGTTTCCTTCCGATTTTCATCATAATATCAGACTTTCTTTGTAAAAGTCTGGTTTAAATTACTAAAATATGACCTCTACAAAAGAATAATTGTGGTCACAGAATTCAGTAATCAAAGCCACACCCACAACTTGTATTGGTGGCCCCTGCAACACGCGATTGCTTCCTACTCCACTGATAATGGGAATGGGACTTTGTGTTGCAACATGGATCATAACCATGAATGTTGTTTATGTAATCACCTTGTTAGTTTACTATTAATGCATGGGAATGAGACTTTGTGTAGCTGGACTGGAATGTGTTTTAGGAATGAGACTTTGTGTTGCATGGCTGGAATGTATTGAGGTATATTATTGCTTAGCATGAAGGAATTTTGTGTACACAATCAGGTCAGGTTCTGATCTAGCAACACAAAGTCTAGCTCCAATTCTGAAGGTGGTTTGTATTTCACCATGGATACTCTGGGGGATCATGAGATTTAGAAATTGTAAATAACCCTGGTCCCCTGGCCACTATCAAAGGCTATAATGTTAGCGTAGGCCTCAAAGATACTAGCCATAGTGACATGCACTTAATATAATGCACATGCACCTACATGTACATAATGTTATGAACTAGTAAGCTTAGTCTTAATACTTCTCAGAAGAATATGGCTTCAGTTGGAACATCTCTGTAAATACTGCCATAGATCTAGGTAAGCTGCATGAGCAGAGGGTGGACCAGGTTATAAGTAGTGCATGCATGAAATTGACCACCTTCCCCAGGATGTGGGGATTTAATTGGGGCTGGTAGTATACCTACAGCTAGACTATAAATTTAATAATCCAGGAATCCATGTACAATTAATTTTATATTAGTTAGTATTACTATAGGTTAATATACTACATTACCACTTTTGAGCAATAATATATAGATTTGATAAAATTCTAGTAACTAGCTGTTGTCTTCACTCTAGTGATACTTGGAATAGCCAAAAATGTGCAATAAAGCTGGATTTTAATGCATTTTTCAAGCTTCTGGACTCAATAGGTGTATACAAGATTAGAATTAATGTAGCTACTTCTGAGTATGGAAATACAGATCCTCTGGATGAGATCTGCCCCTGAGAATAAAGATACCAGTAGTTGCTCCATATGCAGTATTGGAAGTGGTCGTCACGTCAAGATCAACCATGGTTACCAGGCTAGTCTAATTACAAACCACATGCACGTGGCAGGTTTTAATTACTCAATCGGGAAACTCCTCGCCAGTAACGCGAGACTTGAAGCATAGGGATGGTAATGGTCGTTGGGATAGAAACAGCTATAATATTGAAAATTTGGCAAACTCCTTGCCCGTACCGCGTACCGTACATATGAGTTTTGCCCTCTTGACGACCAATTCCAACCACTGTTTTGATGAGTCAATTGATCAACTAGGCAATGGCGTCTAGGTGGTACTACACTAACACCGAATGAAGTAAACAGCTACCGGCAGATGACTATTTCTTGCTGATAGTGATGCCCCCCCCCCCTGGTTCTTATGCCAGTGGTCCATGGCAGATTTATACGTTCTCAACCACTTTGTATACAAGATTATTATGATGATGGATGATTCTTGCTGTCAGAATCTGATATTGTATTTGTCAATTCAGTTACTTTCAACCAAATCTCCTGGGAAATACTAGCAAACACATGAGTATCAACAAGCTAGGCTGCTATCTTGGACTATTGGCATCCGTATTCAACATCTTGATTGATGTAAACTTACATGCTGCATTGCACATCTTTCTCCAGTGACTTCTTCATTAGTACAACATTTTAGAGTACAATATTAGGGCAGTAATCAATACTCTTACGTGTCTTCCCCTCCCCAACCTTTACATAAAATGAAGAGTACTAGCTTAAAAAATGCCTCAGAATGCATCTCAAAGCAGCTATAATCACTGATTCTTTATAGTGTTTCCTAACCTTCTTACGTACATAATAATTTGAAAGAAGCACAATCAATCAATGGTAATTCATGCAGTAAAGAATGCCACAATAGCTTAGGTGTTTGCAGCTAGTGGGGGTAGAATATTCTTGGGCCGGGTAAGATCTAGAATTCTCTGCTTATTATTACTACGTATAAACTCTGGACCTCCTACCTGGTTGTGTTGTTGACTCAGTACGTATATATACGGCAGTCTGAAAGTGTATCATGATCATAAATAATATTATTATGGTGATAAGGTTTCTTTTCAATACATTGGGAGATAGCTTCATACCCAAATGTATACTTCCTGGAGGTAATGATAACATGAAGTGTCACTGTAAGCAATAATAATACTATGAGATCTCTCGCATGGTTAAAATTAATGTACAGCAGTGCCTCCAAGCTGTTCTCCTGTCTTTCAGTATAAATATTCCCATTTTTCAGTATTTTGCATATATTTTCAGTATTTTTCAGTATTTTTCAGTATTAATTTTTACAAAGAGCTCCATATATGATGTATGTACTAAATTCCCCCGGTTTTCAGTATTTTTGAAATTTTATCAGTATATATTTATGGTCAGAATTCAGTAAAAATACTGACAAATCCGTATATTTGGAGGCACTGTGTACAGTGGTTTTGTTGTATATAGCTGCATGCATGTGCACATTTGTCAATGTATGCATGCATGTGTGATTTCAAAACAGAATGAACCACAATGTCATAGTAATATTATTATTATGGACATAATTATTATTATTATAATATTATTTTATCTAATACGTACATGTGGGCAGCATCTACTATACCAAAGTGACAATTAACCTTCAATTCAATGCTATAGTATAAAAATTACCACCTGCTATCCCAAACCTAAACCCAAACCCAAGCCGAACCCAAACCCATCAGCGTGCACATTTCCTAGCGCATGTGCGCCAGGGCTATACATGAACAGGTGACAAAACTCCACCTCTATTATAAATTCTAAAATTTAGGCTGCATGATAAATATTAAATAGGATTTGCTTCCCATATTATTACAATAAAGGTAGGACACGTACTTGCATTCGACTGGTTTCTGATCGATTTGCCTATCAAATCTCGAAAGTACTAGTCTGGGGTACCAGCCCCTTCAAAAGATACTGAGATAGTCTGTGTGCCTCTTGTGAAGGGGCTGGCTCCCAGTTGCAGACTACACTGAGAACGAAGTTCTCCAATTATACAGAGGTCCTGGACGAGAATATATATCAGATCATCTGTTATTTCAGAGGTTCTACTGTACAATTTTAATGCTTGCTTTATAGTTACTATAGTATTATTATAATTATGATTGTGATAGATCTAGATTATACCTAGACAGATGTCAGAAATGCTCCGATTCAGTGCAAGATTAGTAGCATTCATCTCTGCTCTATGTTTGTACAATGGCGAAAGTAAGTTGCATGTTAATTGTGCATGCACATAAGAAATAGCCATAAATTACATAGGACATCATAAAAAGTTGTATCTTTGCATGTGCTATCAACAATAAACTTTATAAGCACAGGTCTCCAAGTATATAAAATTTATTATACTCCCGTATCTAAATATTCTATTGCTTGCAATGATAGCCAATCATGCATTCTTTTAGGCACATCCATATCACTGTCTCCACTGGGAATGGTGACTGTCTGTCCTGGAGGACAACTATTATTGAATTGTGTGAGAATGTCTGGCGCCATCTTGTACTGGGACTTTTCTGTTCCTCATGTGCCCAGCGCAACAACTCAAAGACTAGTCCTGAGTCAAGGAGACTTACTGTCACCAGAATTTAGGATAGGTTTCACAGAGTTTAATATCTCCCGTACATCCAGTAGCCCATTGATTAGTCAGCTGCTGATTAGCAATGTGACTACCGAGATAAATGAATCAACCATCTACTGTTCTGAAAATCGTGATGACAAAAATGCACCAATGACAGCACTCAACGTTGAATACCAAGGTATGATAACGAAAAATGATAGCAAACGGCTTCATAAAATTTAATAATGATAATAATATAATTATAATAATTAATCTCATAGATGAGTTTTTGCGTAGCATGGATCGTTCCCTCAATGTTACCATGGTGAACCAACTCTTGAGAAGTGATGATGTCACAGTCACACTTCAATGGCCTCGAGAGCCTGGAGCAGTTTACCACGTCAATATTTTATCGGAAACACCTCACACTGAACTTACTAATGCAATGACCATTATGATAAATCTGACTGTTTCTTATAACATTCAGTACAATGTGAGCATTGTATCAAGTCTCTGTGGTGTCACTACAACCAAGGTGTTGAAATATGGTAAAGTTATAAACATAATTTAATTAAAGATAGAAAGCTGCTGTATACCCTTGTACCTACACTTTGCATTGAGGCCTAGGGCATAAAGGATGCGATTGTCATGTACCATAATTTTGTTTGCAATTTTTTTGTGTTAGAAACTTTCTTATAACAATATTTTCATTAATATCAAATGCGTGCCATATATTCGCTATATAAGTCATAATTATAGTACAGGTCAACAATTCTTCCATAAAAAATTTCATCATTTAACGCAAAATGAAACATTTACGAGTTATGGTATTATAATATTATTATGCGTGCACACATTATACAGTTACCTGCAATTACCCATCAACACAATCATTACATGACCCTGTTGTTGTGGTCAGTGGATCTCAGGATAGCCCTCTAATAGAGGGACAGTTCATCACATACACATGCCCTCCTGGATTTATATACTGACTGGCCCGAATGCATCAGTGTGTACGGGGAATAGAGAATGGGAACCAGACCCTGGACAGGTGGACTGCATAGGTAAATACCTTTTTTAAGAATCATATGCAATCAGTGCATAGAGTTAAACTGTTTAATTGTAACAGTACACCAAATCATAATAATCAATTGCTATCGTGCAGCTGACTGTGGATTACCACTGGTAGACAGCAATGTCATGCTAGACTACAGTTCTACTCTGGCAGGTTCTCTTCTAACCCTGACCTGTGAAGATGAAATGTCTCTTAATTCCACTACTGAAACAACCCTCAATGTGACATGTCACAGCAATGGAAGTTGGATTCCCAATCCAGCTGATTTCATTCAGTTTTGTTTACCATTCAGTACAACTGTATCACCAACAGCAGGTACTAATTAATTTTCAACACTAATAATAATATTATTTTGTGCTCTATTATGAGTGTAGTCTAAAGTATCTGATTCTATGGTCAATCCTTTTAATAAATGAAGACATTGTTCATTTCCTCAGATGCTGCAGAAACCTCAATGATAGTCTTGTTATGGACACCAGTTTCATCAATTCTAATTGCTGTGTATGCAGTAAGCTCAATAGTGTTCCTTTCCATTGGATATGCCTGTGGCTGGTTTAGTCAGAAACATAAGCAATCACATACAAGTAAAGCAGCATCCAATTCATCAGTTGATGAGAATACTGGCCCCAATGAAGGATCTCAACTGCCACCAACTCCAGGACCACTATACGAGGAATTACAACAGAGATCTACACCAGAACATCAGGACCTGGTTGAACTGAAAGAGAATGTTGCCTATGGACCAATAATTGTAAAATAATATCGAACGGACTCATGCCTTACTGTATATACATCGGAAGTAAACATAAAATAATAATTATAGAGTTTGTAAGGATTATGGCACTGGATGGAGAAATGGCTACATTAATAAAGATGGCGAGGAGACTATTCCATCCCATTTCTCTTAATGCATTGCAGTTGTGCAATGGAATTCTATTAACAGCTGGCTTCTGGTCACGAGTCTGTTGTGTACACTCAACTCTATTCTTCTGAACAATCGCTTAGTAGAATAGTAAATATTATCATGTACCAGTATTTGTACCAGAATAATTCTATAGCTGTTGATAAACCTGACTGACTGTTTATTAGTGTCACCAAGTCGATAGCTAATTAATTTTACGCAGACATGCACCAATTTATGTGTTTGGTTTTCCAAGTGATACTCATCACTTGTGCTTCACTCTTCTGCTGCTGTGTGCACATCATCACATGTGTATAATATTATATCATTGTAATTTACCTATAGCTACTACATAATATTAAAACTGTCGTGCACCGTCTCTATAACAGCTTATACTTATGAAGGTTCCTATCTCTGTGATGTAGTACTACAATCACTGCTGACGTGAATAAACACTTATAGCTGTGACCGTTGTAAGTCAAAGTTTGCTTTGCTTATCCATCCTCCCCATCCTGCTCTTCATTATAGTAGCTATAATATAATTATGATCTCTGGAAAGTGACACAGAGAATTAGGATTTATCCTTGGTGTACATGTGTATGCAAGACATGCAGCTACTCTGAGTATGGAGATCTACATCCTCTGTAAATTCTAGATCTACCCGTGAGAATGATAGTTGCTCCATATGCAGTGTTGGAATTGGTCGTCACGTCAACCAATTACAATGCACATGCACGTGGCAGATTTTAATTACTCAGCCGGGAAACTCCTTGCCCGTACGCACCGCAAGCGTGAGTTCGAGCGCTTGCGAACATCACGGGCAAGGAGTTAGGTGGCCTCCTAAGACTATGTGCGCTTATTACATGTGCGACCATTTCCATATATTTTCTCAACAACATCAGTTGTGTACAAAAGTTTTAAATCCCACATAATAGTCTGCTTATCTAATAATTTTACATCTATTCAGTCAATCCCTGCAAGGCCATATGGATTATTTACAATTGGTCCATAGGCAACATTCTCTTTCAGTTCAACCAGGTCCTGATGTTCGGGTGTTGATCTTGATAATTCCTCGTATAGTGGTCCTGGGATTTGCGGAAGTTGAGATCCTTCACTGGGGCCAGTATTTTCCTCAGGTGATGAATCGGATGTTGCTTTTCTTGAAAGTGATTGCCTGTATTTATGACTAAACCTGCCACAGGCATATCCAATGGAAAGGAACACTATTGAGATTATGGCACATACAGTAATTAGAATTGATGAAACTGGTGTCCATATCAAGATTTCTGCATCTGAGGAAAATGAATAATCTTAAAAGGATTGACCATAAAATCAGATACTTTAGACTACTCATTAATAGACACACTATTATTTTAAATGTACACAGTACATCTTTGAGTGTAATATTATTGTAATTAGTACCTGTTGTTGGTGATACAGTTGTACTGAATGGTGAACAAGACTGAATGAAATCAGCTGGATTGGGAATCCAACTTCCATTGCTGTGACATGTCACACTGAGGGTTGTTTCGTTAGTGGAATTAAGAGACATTTCATTTTCACAGGTCAGTGTTAGAAGAGAACCCTCCAGAGTAGAAATCAAATTTAGCTTGAGGTTTCTGTCCACAATTGGTACTCCACAGTCAGCTGTATGTATGATAGCCATTGATTATCATAGTTTAATTTATAATAATTCATGAATCTATGATTCTGTGATGTATTGTACATGTATCTGTCCCTCTATTGGAGGGCTGTCCTGAGATCCACTGACCACAACAACAGGGTGATGTAATATATCATATAATTGTATTAGTGGGTAGTTGCAGGCGACTGTATTGTGTACGTATACGTCTATATTTTTAATGCCCTAGACCTCAAAGCAAAATGTATAAAAGGATAATCAAATTTCTGTCTTTCAATTCCTATGCTTGCAAGTTCACTTACCATATTTTAACACCTTGGTTGTAGTGACACCACAGAGACTTGATAAAATGCTCACATTGTATTGAATGTTGTAAGAAATGGTTAGATTCATTGCAAAGATGTAGTGCCCCGTAGAAACATGCTCATGCGTAGAGTTAAGCTCAGTGTGTGATGTTTGTGGTGAAACACTGACATTGTAAACTGCTCCAGGCTCTTGAGGCCATTGAAGTGTGACTGTGACATCATCACTTCTCAAGAATTGGTTCACCACGGTAACATTGAGGGAACGATCCATGCTACACAAAACATCATCTATGGATATTATGAAACAACAATAATAATTATTCATTATCCAGTATCATAATTTTTTACCTTTGTTTTTTATGTCAATTGCAATCATTGGTGCATTATTCTCATTGCCATCTTCAGAACAGTAAATGGTTGATCCATTTATCTCAGTAGTCACATTGTTAATCAGCAGCTGACTAGTCAACGGACTTTCAGATGTAATAAGTGTGATATTGAACTCTGTGAAACCAATCCTAAATTCTGGTGATAGTAAAACTCCTTGATTTGTGACAATTATTTCACGAGCTGTGGCCAGACGAGGAACAAAAAAATTCCAGAACAAGACAGGGCCAGATATTGTCTCGCAAGTCAGTAATAATTGTCCTTCAGGACAGACTGACACCATTCCCGAAGGTGATAGTGTTACTGATGTACCTATTATTTATACAAATTTAAAGAATGAGCTTAATACACTCCTTTGCTTAAGGCCTATAGCTATATAATATATTATAGCAGATACATATGGAGTAATTGCTTCGCTATAGAAGATAATTTTAATACTAGTCATCTCAATATTAGCTCACCTTCACAGCAGTGCAATAATATTATTATCAAACTGAGTGCTACTTTGAGTGCTAAGTCAAGTTTGTTCATTTCTGCCATATCTACTACAGCCAACATAATTAACTAGCACAAACTGATGATAACATAATAATGTTACACTAGTATAATATATGGTATAATGTTATCGTAGACATGTGTAAACTCTCGCATGCACTGAGCTATAAATAATTATTTGTACATACGTATGTATATAGCTTAAAATTAATGTGTAGTATAGTATTATGTGTTCTTATCTAACCTGTGAAATTGTTCATTAATAGCTATCAGAAGGTTGTGAAGAGTGTCAACACATGCATGTACATGTACATGTACAGATATTGTGTGATCACATGTACATGTAGTTCATCCATGTACCAATTTATGTAACATAATTATTATAATATTGTGTGGAGTGGTCCATGTGTGCATACAGTAATATTATACTCCACACAAGTCAATGGGTGCATACAGGACTTCCTCCACAAATATTGTGTGTACATTAGCAATCTATAAAATATTGAGAGTCTCCTTCAGGACATTATAATAATATTATATGAGGCCTCCATATGACACAAAACGGATATGTAGCTGCCATAGAAAACTTACAGACTAATTAAATGGCTTCCCACATTAAGACTGAAAGTCTTATAGCTATAGTCAATTTGTGTGGCAACGGCTTACGTACTAGGTGCCATCCCAGCTGCCAGATTTTGCTTCATTTATTACCTAGCTATGTATATAGATTCAATCCCTCAGATTGACACGTGCATGCATGCAGGAAATTTCGATTTCAAAAACTATATATATATAATAACATAATAGCTTAAAGGAGGGCTCATTAGCATAGAGTCTAAGGGGTCAAAATGTGGAATTATCATTATAATATTATTATTATTAACCAGAAAATACAGAAGTATGCAAGATCAGACATGAATAGTGAATAATATGGTAGGGATTCACATGCATACACCAATATCTCAGCTATATAGAGGCTTGTATGGTGTCACTGTCCCCTAATATTAATTAAATTGCTAATTTGAAGCATGCATAATTGGCTAAAATTATGACTATTATAATACATCACTTGGCAGCCAGATGAATGCATGACTACAATGTGATGTAAGGAACACACCTAGCTCATAATAGGCAATCCACAATATATACCTTCTTTGTACTGGTATGTACTAAAACAACAAGGGTCAGCCCCCACTTGTGATTAATAATGGGAATGGGACTTTGTGTTGCAACATGGATCAGAACCATGAATGTCTGTTATGTATATAATCACCTTGTTAGTTTGCTAATGCATGGGAATGGGACTTTGTGTAGCAGGACTGGAATGTGTTTTAGGAATGAGACTTTGTGTTGCACGGTTTGGAATGTATTTTATTGTTACACTATATGGCCAGGCATGCATGCATGTATGAAGGGATTTTACATACACAATCAGGCCAGGTTCTGATCTAGCAACACAAAGTCTAGTTCCAATTCTGAAGGTGGTTTGTATTTCACCATACTCTGGGTGATAGAAATAGTAAATAACGGGTCCCCTAGCCAGTATCAAAGGCTATGTTATTGTAGGCCTCAAAGATACTAGCTATAAGTGACATGCACTTAATATAATGCACATGCACCTACATGTACATAATGTTATGAACTAGTAAGCTTAGTCTTAATACTTCTCAGAAGGATCATGGCTTCAGTTGGAACATCTCTATAAATACTGCCATAGATCTAGGTAAGCTGCATGAGCAGAGGGTGGACCAGGTTATAAGTAGTGCATGCATGGAATTGACCACCTTCCTCAGACCCTACACCCATGTCGGGATTTAATCGGGGCTGGTAGTATATACCCTACAGCTAAGACTATAAATAGCTAATCCAGGAATCCATGTACAATAATTTATATTAGTTAGTATTGGTTATACCAAGGGCTTATAGACCCTTTGGGGTCTATAAGCCCTTAGATCATAGTTGTAACAAATACTGCAATCTGATTGGTTATTAGCAGGTATCTATATATATGCATTGTGATAGTACCCCTACAAATCTGAGAGAACCCCTACAAGATTTTGATAGAACCCCTACAACTTTGTATCCTCGGGCTATTACAGTGTTTTACTAAGTTATGATCTAAACTTGTTAGACACTGTTTAGTCGGTTTCCATGTTATTTAGAAGACGTCAGGGCTCCAACCACTGTTTTGATGTCAACTAGGCAATGGCGTCTAGGTGTACACCAACACCGAGTGATCAAAGTAAACAGCTACCGACAGATGACACTTTCTTGCTGATAGTGATGGGGGGGGGGGGGACCTCCTCCCCCACTGAGCCCCCCCTGGTTCTTATGCCAGTGGTCCATGGCAGATTTATACATTCTCAACCACTTTGTATATTATGATCATGGATGATTCTTGCTGTCAGAATCTGATATTGTATTTGTCAACTCAATTACTTTCAACCAAATCTCCTGGGAAATACTAGCGAACACATGAGCATCAACAAGGCTGCAGCTATCTTAGACTATATAGTGGTGTCCATGGCATATTCAACATCTTGATTGATGTAAACTTATGCTGCATTGCACATCTTTCTCCAGTGACTTCTTCATTAGTACAACTTTTTAGAGTACAATTAGGGCAGTAATCAGTACTAGCTCTTACGTGTCTCCCCCTCTCCAACCTTTACATAAAATGAAGAGTACAGCTTAAAAATGCCTCAGAATGCATCTATAATCACTGATTCCTTACAGTGTTTCCTAACCTTCTTACGTACATAATAATTTGAAAGAAGCACAATTTGCAGCTAGTGTGGGTAGAATATTCTTTGGCCGGGAAAGATCTAGAATTCTCTGCTTATTAATACTATAAACTCTGGACCTCCTACCTCGTTGTGTTGTTGACTCAGTACGTATATATACGGCAGTCTGAAAGTGTATCATGATCATAAATAATATTATTATGGTGATAAGGTTTCTTTTTAATACATTGGGAGATAGATTCATACCCAAATGTATACGTCCTGGAGGTAATGATAACATGCAGTGTCACTGTAAACAATATTACTATGAGATCTCTCACATGGTTAAAATTAATGTACAGCAGTGCCTCCAAGCTGTTCTCCTGTCTTTCAGTATAAATATTCCCATTTTTCAGTATTTTGCATGCATTTTCAGTATTTTTCAGTATTTTACAAAGAGCTCCATATATGATATATGTACTGAATTCCCCCCAGTCTTCAGTATTTTTGAAATTTTATCAGTATTTATGGTCAGAATTCAGTAAAAATACTGACAAATCCATAGGCACTGTGTACAGTGGTTTTGTTGTATATAGCTGCATGCATGTGCACATTTGTCAATGTATGCATGCATGTGTGATTTCAAAACAGAATGAACCACAATGTCATAGTAATAATATTATTATTATTATGGACATAATATTATAATATTATTTTATCTAATACGTACATGTGGGCAGCATCTACTATACCAAAGTGACAATTAACCTTCAATTCAATGCTATAGTATAAAAATTACCACCTGCTATCCCAAACCTAAACCCAAACCCAAACCGAACCCAAACCCATCAGCGTGCACATTTCCTAGCGCATGTGCGCCAGGGCTATACATGAACAGGTGACAAAACTCCACCTCTATTACCGGTATAAATTCTAAAATTTAGGCTACATGATAAATAATAGGATTTGCATATCCATAATACAATAAAAGTAGGGATAATGACAGATATTTAGCACTTGTATTCGACTGACGAAGTTTCTGATATGCCTGTCAAACCTCAAAATTTCTAGTCTGGGATACCAGCCCCTTCAAAAGATATTGAGATAGTCTGGGCGCCTCTTGTGAAGACTACACTGAGAAGCTCTCCAATTATACAGAGGACAAGAATCCTTCCCCAAATATATCAGATCATCTGTTATTTCAGAGGTTCTACTGTACAATTTAATGCTTGCTTTATAGTTACTATTATTATAATTATGATTGTGATAGATCTAGATTATACCTAGACAGATGTCAGAAATGCTCCGATTCAGTGCAAGATTAGTAGCATTCATCTCTGCTCTATGTTTGTACAATGGTGAAAGTAAGTTGCATGTTAATTGTGCATGCACATAAGAAATAGCCATAAATTAACATAGGAGATCATAAAAAGTGCTACCTTTGCATGTGCTATCAACAAAAAACTATAAGCACAGGTCTCCAAGTATACTCCTGTATCTAAATGTTCTATTGCTTGCAATGATAACCAATTAATCGTGCATCCTTTTATATAGGCACATCCATATCACTGTCCCCACTGGGAATGGTATCTGTCTGTCCTGAAGGGCAAATATTATTGACTTGTGAGAGAGTATCTGGCTCCATCTTATTCTGGGATGTTTCTGTTCCTCGTATGGCCGATGCCACAAGTCAAAGAATTATTGTCCCAGCAAGTCCTGGAGTTTTACTGTCACCAGAATTTGAGATTGGTTTCACAGAATTTAATATCTCCCGTACATCTGACAGCCCATTGACTAGTCAGCTGCTGATTAACAATGTGACTACTGAGATAAATGGATCAACCATCTACTGTTCTGAAAGTATTAATGAAAAAAATGGATCAATGATTGCAATCAATGTCGAATATAAGGGTATGATAATGAAAAATGACAGTAAATTAGCTGTTTCATAATAAATACTTTCATAGATGAGCTTTTGGATGGCGTGGATCATTCCCTCAATGTTACCATGGTGAACCAACTCTTGAGAAGTGATGATGTCACAGTCACACTTCAATGGCCTCGAGAGCCTGGAGCAGTTTACAGTGTCAGTGTTTCACCAGAAACACCTCACATCAAAGTTACTAATGCAATTACCATTACGATAAACCTGACAGTTTCTTATAACACTCAGTACAATGTGAGCATTGTATCAAATCTCTGTGGTGTCACTACAACCAAGGTGTTAAACTATGGTGAGTGAATAAAAGTTATAATAACAATTATCCATCAACACAATCATTACATTACCCTGTTGATGTGGTCAGTGGATCTCAGGATAGCCCTCCAATAGAGGGACAGTTCATCACATACACATGCCCTCCTGGATTTATACTGACTGGCCCAAACATCTCAGTATGTGTGGGGAATAGAGAATGGGAACCAGACCCTGAAAAGTGGATTGATTAACAATAAATCATAATCAATGCATGGCTATCAATGTATCATATAGCTGACTGTGGAGTACCACTTGTGAACAGAAACCTCAAGCTAAATTTGATTTCTACTCTGGAGGGTTCTCTTCTAACACTGACCTGTGAAATTGAGGTATCACTTAATTCCACTACTGAAATGACCCTCAGTGTGATATGTGACAGCAATGGAAGTTGGATTCCCAATCCAGCTGATTTCATTCAGTCTTGCTCACTATTCCGTATAACTGCATCACCAACAACAGGTACTAATTAATAAAGGTGTACTGTGTACATGCATTTACCATACCTTTAATAGTGGTCTATTAATGAGTAGTCGAAAGTATCAGATTCTGATAAGATTCAATGGTCAATCCTTTTAATGAAGGAAGATATTATTCATTTCCTCAGATGCTGCAGAAACCTCAATGACAGTCTTGTTATGGACACCAGTTTCATCAATTTTAATTGCTGTGTGTGCCATAATCTCAATAATGTTCCTTTCCATTGGATATGCCTGTGGCTGGTTTAGTCAGAAACACAAGCAATCACATACAAGAAAAGCAGCATCCGATTCATCAGTCGAGGAGAATACTGGAGGATCTCGACTGCCTCAAACTCCAGGACCTCTATACGAAGAATTACAGCAGAGATCTACACCAGAACATAAGGACCTGGTTGAACTGAAAGAGAATGTTGCCTATGCACCAATTGTCACTATTGGACAGACTCATGCCTTATAGTATAATAATTGTTTTTGGAAGTACACAGAAATATAATATAAAGCTTATATTTATATGGGCACTGGGTGGAGAAATGGCTCCGTTAATTAAGATGGCAAAAAGCCTAATGCATCTAATTGACTGTACATGCATCCTGAACACATTAATATTATTATTACTGTGGCTGCAATAGAATTCTGTTCTGTTTCAATAACAGCTCGCTTCTATAGCTAATCACGAGTCTATTATGCACACTCAACTCTGATCTTCTGAATCACCGCTTAGTAGAATAATAAATTACATGTACTGGTATTTGTACCAGTATAGCTATCAATCAGCCTATGATCAGCCTGACCAACAGTTTATTAGTGTCACCAAGTCAATAGCTTATTTACACAGACATGTACGTACCAATTTATGTGTTTGGATTTCCAAGTAATACTCACCACTTGTGCTTCACTCTTCTGCTGCTGTGTGCTGCTGCACATCATCATAATATTATGTGCACATGTCATTGTAATTACATAAACTGCTGTGCACCGTCTTCATAATGGCTTTAATAGTACATTATTATTAATATACTTATGAAGGTTCCTATCTCTGTGATGTAGTACTAGAACCACTGCTGACATGAATAAACACTTATAGCTGTGACAGTTTTAAATTTAAGTCAAAAATTGCTTTGCTTATCAGGGGCGAATCCAGGATTTATCAGAGGGGGTCTAATAGTAGAATGCGCGAAAAGCGCGCGCAAATTTTTAGCCACGCCCACTTGCTCGTTGACCACACCCATTCCCCGCTATTTTCGCAGTCTGTGTAATACGCTTCAAGACTTCAAATATTCGTCCAAGTAGGTGAGCTAAAGACAGGCTTTATTGCCAGGGGCATAGCCGGGGGGGGGGTCACAGGGGGAATTTGTCCCCCCCCCCCCCTTTTCCCAGGGTCATGTAATATTTATCATTAAATTTTATCATTTACCGTATAAATACCAGCACCAAGTTTTTACAGTAGTCTTCAGAGTCAAAAATGATCACAGAACGGCTGACTATAAAGCTATCTGTAAACAAACTTTCGAGCTATGCGAGCAGTGTCTCTCAAAGTTCAAAGGGCACAAAATGCAGCACGCGTGATTTAATTAGTGGGTGTGACTTCCGGTCAAACTTTTTCGCGCAATGTTGCTCTAGTGGGCGCATGCATGAAGCACCAGCACAACAAACACATAGATAAACAAATATGCCACCTCACTTGAGTGGAGAGCTTAATTATTTATTTAACTATAATTAGATACACAGTAATACCACCAGTATTGAAGAAAGGAGCACTATTCTGCTGTATCAAGTTTGCTATGAATCTCCACAGCCTTCTTTCTAAAATCCTGGCTATGCCCCTAATTACTGTAGCTAGCTAAAAGGCAGGGGGATCTATGAAGCCTAGATTTTACACTACAGACTAAGTACTAGCAGGAGTACCGTACAAGGAGTGCATGTGCAACACACATGTAGTAGTAGTACAATCATCTCTTTCCAGACTTGACGTCACAGAATATCATTAATGTGCAACCACTAAAACCATAAAGCCATGAAGGTTGTGTCTGCACTATCCTATCAGTGCTTTGATAGTAACTAGCTGCAGCTGCAGCTACCGTATGGCGGGTAATTTTCATGGGGTGCTAATTTTCGTTATTTTCGTGGTTGATTGGCAGTCACGAAATTTTCCCACCCATGAAAATTAATGTCTACGTACTATGCGAGTCCATGATGATGGGCGTGGCCACAAACATCGTGGCAGCGCGGCCAACACTTTCCAGTCCGTGTTAGCAAGCAACAGTAGCCACTGTCATCCAGCTGATAGTGTCTTCGACACTAATATTCTTCTATCTCATGCCTTTTGTCCAAGTCTCTGTAGGTATGGCTTAGTAACAAAGAAGATCGCGAGTGCGTGTATCGATTACATCATTGCTTATGCAGCAGTGCCACGCCCCTGAACTGGTTGCTGTCACAAAATTAAAAACCACGAAAATAATTTTGAGGGCCTTTTCGGACTTTCCGCGAAAATTAGACCCCACGAAAATTACCCGCCATACGGTATCCATGGCAGAATGTAACTCAGTGGTTGCAACGTAAGTACCTTTTAATGATAGTCAGGCCCATGGCCCTGGTGGCTGCAGGCCCATGTGCTCAGGTGCAAAGGTCATAGCTATTGGAATTTTGATTTTTGAGCTACTCAGTAAATTTTTTCGGTGCAAAGGTCATAGCTGTTCTAATTACCGTATTTCTTCTAAAAATTCGGCATGGAAAAAATAATATTGCTTTAGCTTCACCGAACTTTTAGAGGTTAATATTCAATATTCTGTCTGCGTGCGCATTCTATTCCCGTTTATAGCATATACGCGTGACGACCTTTGCCAAAAATTAGAGACTATTTTCAATCATTCGGTAAAGGGTGCCGAATAATTGGAAGGGCCGAATTTTTAGAAGAAATACGGTATTCAAACTTTTAGGGAAATAGTGCCTATTAGTCTTGGCATTATTCTCAATGCTCAGTGTTACCTACATGTATTAGTCTCAAAATTATGCTAGCATAATTGGGCAAGGCCTATTCCTGGTACTAGACAGCTAGTCAGGAATGGGGGTTTGTCTGAACCCATTGAACCCCCTCTGGATCCGCCACTGCTTATCCATCCTCCTCATCCTGCTCTTTATTACTGATTACCCATAGGCAATAATTTTTTACAAGTTTATATAGAAATTTTATAGGTTTATAATAATATTATGAGTTTTTTACAGGTTTATATGGGAAATAGCTCCTGACCAATCATATCACAGTACAGTGTAGTCCACTTAATTCAAATCCGCTTAAGACGAATTTTCGTTTAATTCAAATTCTTTCAGATTCCCTACATAGAGCTAATACATAAATTTGAACTGGTCTTTTCGCTTAATTAGAAAAATTACAGCCAGCTTTAGCATACAAAAAAGCACATATTTATATAAATACAGAAAGTAAATCACATGGAGATCACTACAATCCTCCTTGAGATATGAAACTATAAGTATTTGTTACCTAAATCACTCTCAGAACAATTCTAAAGCTTCATATGTGGCTGAATGCTCCACTAATAAGCATTGCAGAGTCTCAATACAGTGGTTTGTATGGATCTCTGTAATTCAAATTTTCGTTTAATTCAAATATTTTTCATGGATTTTGAGATTCAATTTAAGTGGACTACACTGTATTTGTTACAACTATAGGATCTAATATGCTATATCTACTCCTGAGAATAGTGTATATTTATATGGTTGACATTCTGGAGTAATTGGTTGCTCCATATGCAGTGTTAGAATTAATCATCATGTCATGAACAGGCTAGTCTAACTAGCAGTACACTGCATGCAGGGGCTTCCTCGCTCAGCTCGATCATGTGCTTACGGGGAACTCCCTGCCGTTCAGATCAATGCAAGGTAAACAAACCTTGTGATACATAGGTGCAGCAAAACTTAAAGAGCTTACTAAACAGCACTTGTAGAAGAACTAATTAGCTAGGAATCAGTAGCAGGGTTTCATTTAGGGGGGGGGGGGGGGCGGGAGGGGTCACTCACCCCCCCCCCCCCCCCCGCCCCTTGGAAGCTGACTGCCCCCCCCCCCTTGAGAGTAGCCACCATCCATACATGTAATACAAGCACAAGTAAAAGATTTAAACGGTGAAAGTGTCCAACGTGGCAGTTTTGCTCATTTTTAAGCCATAAATTACATGTAGCTGAAGCTTCGCACTACACGCGGTAGGAGACACATCCCACATCCTTGCAACATTTGACTTGAAATAGAGGGGAACCAGTGGATATTACTGACAGACTTTCCCCATCCAAGTGCTCAGAAGCCACCAGAAACAGTCTCAGAGGTTGAAACATTAAAAAACCCCCTAATAATATAATGAAGTTAATGATCACAACGTCATTCTTCACGGATGGAAAAATATACTATAGTCTTTGCCCCCCCCCCCTTAACTCTGGAATTGTCGTGTTTGCCCCCCCCCCCCTTGACAAAAATCCTAAGTGAAACCCTGAGTAGACAATATGACTGTTAGTGAAAGTGTTAGCAACCACGATTCAACAATGGGCAGGGCGACCATTTTTTGTGGGTCGCACATTAGAGCCATCGAGGGAGTACAGTTCACCAAAACTGGCAGAGCGTTGGTGGTTTTAAGTTTTCAGAGAATAGAAATCCATGTTTGACGTGTATCAGGAGCACAAAGAAGCAACAAGAAGCGATCGGGAAGATGGGCGAAGATATAAAGTTCATGCGAACTTTTGAACAAGATAGGTACAACCCGGCAAATCTGCTGGCTTGTAGCCACTTCGAGTTGTTTTGAAGATAGAAATCCATGTTTGGCAATCTGAGAGTCGGCGATGGAAAGCAACTCGATATGGCGAGCAAGAACGACGTTTACCAGAAGGCGAGGAATACGAGTGAAGCCATACTTTTCTATCTGGCCCGATCCAACCACGTACATGCACATGGCAGATTTAATCATTACTCGATCAACCGGGAAAACTCCTTGTCTGTAAAGAGACTTGAACTGTAGAGATGGTAATGGTTGTTCGGGAAGGAAACAGTTATATATTATTTCAAATTTGGCACACTCCTTGCCTACATGTATATACCATCACAACCTTATAATATAACTTTTGCTCCCTTGATGACCAATTCCAACACTGTTTTGATGTCAACTAGGCAATGGCGTCCAGGTGTATTTAATATACACTAACACCGAATAAAGTATAAATGACTCAGTGACTGATAGATAACACTTTCTTGCTGGTAGTATGTACTGACGTTTGCAGATTGATCCAAAAATGAAAAAAATTTGTACCCGCTAACATTATACACTATAGAACAATACTAATGTTGCTACTATATACTACGTACCTTAGGGTGACAATACTATAACTGATTTTACCTACCTGATATGAACACCTGATCTGATTTAGAGTAAGCAAGCATAAAATCTGTGTCTTCCCAATCAGAGCATTCTAGGACTGCCAATCTGTGCAAAATTACAGGTTCTAGTTAATATTTTGGGGTCAAAGGTGAGTCTAGTATTCCGATCCAGTGAATAGATACACTTGGCCGAGTCGATCCCCGTGTTTGTAAATTCCTTTTCCCATTCCATCGTTTGGGGGAGCGAGACAGTAACTTGATCTGTACATGTATATATATCATGCTTGAGTTCCTCAGTGCTATGAGGGTAAGTTTACACAAGTGTATTGTCAGGCCAATCACTAGGAATGTCGCCTATAAGTAAATTCATAACTTAGAAATTCCTTGTCTTAGTATCAGTCGATATGATCTATGGCCAAATTTAACAGTATGTTGGGCAAGCTGAACTACTACGGCAAAGTGCTGTCTTCTCTGAAAAGGTATAACTGTTTTTCTGCTGATACTCTTGACACAGGTTTTCAAATATTTTTCAGCTGCCTGATCAGCAATGGTAGATGTTAATTAATTAAGTGCCTGATTGTAAAGCACTGGATGCATGGCTCTCTAGTATTGTATATCTGTGGTTTGTAGTAAATAAAAATTAATAATCACCCGCCCACTAGGTCTGGCCATGGCATAGCCGACTACACCAGACTACCCGCTGGACACACCCTTAATAAATAAACTAGATTGATGGGCAAAGTGGCAAATATTTTGATTTTATTAATTTAAAAATGTCAGTGACAGTAATTCAGTTGAGGAACTGAGACTGTGGACTGGGGAACCAATTCCAGTAGCTTGCTAATTTCACCTGCCCTCAGCTATAGCTATATCCATTTTGTCCTGTGTTAATGAATACTCAGAAGATATACTACCAAATTTTAAGTTTCGCCAGTATTATTAATGAAGCCTGAGCCATTTCACCATATTTAATGCTCACCAGAGTTAGCTCTCCACATATGGTCTACCGTACTATTGTGGGAAATTTTTTGGGAAATTTTTTGGGGTCCAATTTCACAGTTTTCACAGATACCGTATGGCATAAGCTGCACAGTACTGCAAGATGGCGGCAGTCATATTACCTGTGACATTTAACTACGTCAGTTGCAATGGGTCTATATTCATGATCATTCCCGGTATTCAATGTCTTCATTCCAATCCTCAAGGGACTGGGACGGTGTAACTTGACCAGTAACTTAAAATCATACTTCAACGCCACGATGGTGAGATTAATAGCTTACACAGTGTAGGCGAATAACTGGAATGTCTGGTTTACCCTATAAATAAAATTAATTCATGAGACTCTTGAAATTCCTTGTTTCAGAGTAGACGTATACTAAAAAGCTGGACACACCCATATACTATTTCATCTCGGGAAATGGGGGGTTAAAATGGTGTGGGGTACAGAAAGGTCAATGCCCGGCCCAGTCTAGGCACGAGACTAATCATTGTTCCTCAGGGGATCGGGACAGTGTAACTTGATCAGTCATGATTTATTTAAACTCATACTTCAACTCCACGATGGTGAGGTTAATAGCTTACACAGTTGTATAATCTGGCAAATAACTGGATGTCTGTTTGTTGATGCTATGAATAAATTCATGAGACTCCTTATTTCAGAGACATGAATATAAATTTAAAGCTGGACACACCCATAATAAACATTAATAAATGGACTGATGGGCAAAGTGGCCAATATTTGTGATTAGAATGTCAGTGACAGTAATTCAGTTGAGGAGTATGGCACTGTGCATAGATGATTGTACTTGATTAATGGAGCTGTTACATACTGTATAAACCGAGACTGTGGACTGGGGAACCAATTCCAGTATCTTGCTGCCCTCAGCTATAGCTATATCCCTAGCTTTTGTGTTAATGATTACTCAGAAGACATACTACCAAATTTTAAGTTTCGCTGGTATTATTAATGAAGCCTGAGCCATTTCACCAAATTTAATGCTTACCAAAGTTTAACTTACCCATATATGGTCTACCGTACTATTGTGGGAAATTTTTAGGGGTCCAATTTCCGTGGTTTTCACAGATAATCAACTAAATTAAATCCACAAAATAATAAGCACGATTGTGCAGTGCACAATGGGCACGATTGCATGTGCATGTCTGTGAAAATTAAATGTAAACTTTGAAGACTCTTTATACCAATAATTATCTTTCAATGATGTGAACTGTACTATACACTGTATACAATTTTACTTCAGGGCCAGTTCAAACAACTGTGTTTGTCGTGGATAATTTTATCTGGTGAGTGTAACTTTAATTAATTTTATACACTGTACATGTATATCATATAGCCATAGGCCTGCATGGGTGTATACTACTTACTTACTAAGATGTACATCATGTAATGGTACCTTTTAGCAGTTTGCCTTTGCATTAGTCAAATTAATCTGTCAGTTTTTTTTTATTTATAGTGGAATGTCCCCCGCATTAATTAGCAGAGAAGTCACTAGAGTGGCGCAGCACCGCTCTTAAAAAGCTATTTTGCATTTGATGTACTTTTTATAAAACCACAAACACCCTTTGATGTTTAACCACAGCACTGCATGCTCATCAATTTTGGTTTAGTGATTTTACCTCAGCTCCGTTATCAATGACCCTAAACGGTCAATCACAGAAATGTGTACCTTCCCAATCTGTGAATTAGGACACCTCTGAGTCTCTATATATTCCATACTACGGACGCATGATCCAGACCCAAACAGTCTTATTGCATAGTTAAGTGAACTCCATAATGTGGATAAGGCCACACCCACAAGTGTGATCGCTAGCAGTAGTGCTACAGTTCCACATGGATCAGCATGAAGATGGTTTATTAGATCAAAACGCCAAATATTTGTATACATGTATCAGATCTTTTGGGCCTTCGTTTGCCTGGCTGAATACATGTACATATGCATGTAGTTTCAGTGAAGCAGGTATGTAAGCGCCACTAGTTGAGGGGTGTGGCTTACAAGACTATTCACGTACCATATGAATGTTCCACTGTCGTATATTGTACATTATGGTAGTCCCATAGTGAACTGAAATATTATTGTTGGAAAACCAATTAAAAGTATAATTTTGAGATCCGACTGCCAAACTTGATTATTAGTTGTTTTTCCACTGATTAACCATGTCCAGATAACAGCCCCTTACATTTTGCATACATTTAGCTGCAGCAGCTTGTGTGTCATGTCAAGAGTTAACCAGTACACTACGTGAGGGAAACCGCACCTGCCCAGGAGATGAGGTCATCTTCACTTGTACCGTAAGAGGGCCATCAAGTTTGCCGGTCTTAACTCTTGCTTGGAGTAGTGCTGAGTACATTAGTAGATCACTTCAGCTGTCAACAACACACAGGCTTGAAGACGTTGAAACAAGTTCTATGAATGGGAATATAACAGCAACTGCTAGAGTGACCAATATTGCTAATGTCGCTGGAGAACTTATACTGGTGTCTACGCTGCGTATTACTGCTGTTGAGGCTTCTACGGTGACTTGCATGAGTGGTGCTGCAGGTGGAGGTACAGCAAGTATTGAGTTTTATATCTCAGGTACATAATACTAAAATAGTATACTTCCATAGAATCCCGCAAGGGCGGGGGGATGATTATGGGATTCTACTATAATAATGTCCCAATCCCGGCCCCATTATAATAGATTTTTACTTTGGGGGGGGGGGGGGGGGGGGGGGATGGGGGGGAGGGGGGGTGGGCGCGAGGTTGTTGGAGACACCCCACAGTGTCTCCCTCTAAAATAAACATAGTGCTCAGCTTATACATTGTATATCACATGGATATTTGCACACATCCTTGTTAGCTGTTCCTGGGGTACCTCAGATGATTAATGCAACTGAAATATTACGACCTCGTGATAATATCTGTACTATTCTGGTGACATGGGATCCTCCAGCCAACAGTGATGTGTCTGATATTGGCCAGTATATAGTTTATATTCCATCACGAAACATCAGAAATAACATTTCGTCACCTACCTTCATCACTCTCACTCTAATAAACTGTGGTGACGATATTCGTGTACAAGTTGCTGCTGTGAATCGTATTGGTTGTGTGGGAATGAATTCTTCTGAAGTGCTGCCAATTCTGTTAGATATACCAACTGCTCCTGCTACCACTGACGATGGAACTGCTACCACTGAAGGTGGATCTGCTACATCTACTGAAGGTGGATCTGCTTCTACTTCTAGTAAATTTAAGCACTTGAAAATTATTGCCAATATTTAACTTGTGCCTTCACAGAAAATCATCATGCAGCTTTTGATAGCATATTAAATATGCTCATTTTGCATCCCCATCGCCCTCCCCCCCCCCCCCCCCCCCCCCCCCAACTCCCGTCAGAAAATTTTCTGAATGAAGGCCTGGAGGCCGATGGTCATGGAACATGCAGTCAACTATTCCAATCGTAGCTAGCATGAAAACGATGCTTAAAGAGTCTAAGAAAACCAAAAGAAGCACCACTCTATCCAAGTGATTGCATTTGGAAGTGATTAGATTTGATTGGTATAGCTAGCACAAGGTCGCGTGATCAATCATTGATAGCTGACTTCAAACTCAGATGAGCCTCGATCACAGAAATTGCTCAAATTGAAGAGCGGCACTACCTCAGAAGACTTTAGCAGACTATGGAAGTATGCATCAATCCATTCTAGTCGGCCAGTGAACGAGCTGGTCTTTACATTTTTTGCAAGTCAGAAAATCATACTTACTTAATAATATAGCATCTTTCAGATTCCCTGCTTAGCACTTTTCCTGGAAACAACAATATTTTGCTGTGTAATAATTTCATACTTTGTCTTTGCCTTCCAGATCAACTTGGTGCTGGTGCTATAGCCGGGATTATTATGGCTGTGGTACTTGTGGCAGTGTGTTAGTTACCTCTATTCAAAAAAGAAGGTACAAAATAATAATTAAAGATGGTAATGCAGCAATGTATGTCATATAGGCATGGCTGTTGGTTACCATGCATGCATACAGTGCCTGTGCTTGTAGTCTAGTATATTAAAAACTGTTTTGGTAGCTATTCCGCTTATTCTGTGGATAGGTGGCTGTTTT
Source organism: Cliona cf. orientalis (assembly GCA_963930775.1). Taxonomy (NCBI): domain Eukaryota; kingdom Metazoa; phylum Porifera; class Demospongiae; order Clionaida; family Clionaidae; genus Cliona; species Cliona cf. orientalis. The sequence continues at coordinate 13,362,814 of OZ005690.1, read as the reverse complement.
GGAGCCTTCTCTGATCTTTCGACAACCCATGACACTAAAAAAACAGGCCTATACACTTTCCACTCTGGCTATAATCATTACTATTTATATAGCTGCCTTTTTTAAAACTTAAAATAAAATTATGAAGTTAATCAGCAAAACTAGCTGCAGCTATAGCTAGGCTATCAAAACCACCAAGAACGTGTGAGGTATAAGTCGGCAAAACCACCAAGAATGCACAGTATAAGCTATAGTTGCTGAGCAACACCACCAAGCATACACTGTATAAGTAGAGGTTAATTATTCACTTTCACCTGGGCCTAGAGCTACCACAGCCTACCAGGACTACTAGCGATTTATTATACATGAATGCCTTGGACCTCTATGGTACAAAGAAAAACTATGACCTGACACACATGTTAATTTACACTCATAGTATATGCTTGCATAGTAAGTGATGCAATAATATTATTTTCTTATTTAGCTTGGAAGTCCATCCTCGGTCTGTTGATAATATATTATTGAACTCAAAAATTTAGCTTAGGTTTCAAATACCAACCTTGTATTAATTTTGTCAAATTTTTGTATAACAGGTAATATAATATTATTATAATATTATTTATTATAGCTATTACAATAATAATTACCATGTTCATACAAGATCGATATCTAATTAGCACAAGAAAATTCAATTTCAAAAGTCTAGACTATAATAGCCTAACTTTGATTTCATAAAGGAGCTAGGGCTCATTAGCATAGAGGCTAAGGGATCTGGCGGGAAATTTTCGAGGGAGAAAACTTTCGCGGATCGGTAGGAAAGGAGCATTTCACAGAGAAAACTTTCGCAGAATGTTAAAACTGGTCGCATAATGGGTGTGGCATGCCTAGAATTTTGCGGAGAAAACTTTCGTGATGGCTGAAAAATCGTGAAATTCATGAAAGTTTTCTCCCTCGAAAATTTCCCGCTATACGGTAGTAGGGATTCATATACATACACCAAGATCCAAGCTATATAGGCTTGGTGTCCCCTAATACTAATTATATATAGTACAAATCTAATTGCTAATTTGAAGCTTGCATAATTGGCTAAGTTATGTCTATTATAATGCATACATCACTTGGCAGCCAGATGAATGTATGACCACAATGTGATGTAAGGAACACACCTAGCTCATAATAGGCAATGCACAATACCTTCTTTGTACTGGTATGTACTAAAATAACAAGGGACGGCCCCATGTACCATGAATAATGGGAATGGGACTTTGTGTTGCAACATGGATCAGAACCGTGAATGTTGTTTATGTAACCACCTTGTTAGTTTACTAGTGCATGGGAATGAGACTTTGTGTAGCAGGACTGGAATGTATTTTAGTATTAAGGTATAATATTATTGCTTAGCATGAAGGAATTTTGTGTACACAATCAGGTCAGGTTCTGATCTGGCAACACAAAGTCTAGTTCAAATTCTGAAGGTGGTTTGTATTTCACCATACTCTGGGTGATAGAAATTGTAAATAACCCTGGTCCCCTAGCCAGTATCAAAGGCTATGTTATTGTAGGCCTCAAAGGTACTAGCTATAAGTGACATGCAGTTAATATAATGCACATGCACCTACATGTACATAATGTTATGAACTGGTAAGCTTAGTCTTAATACTTTTCAGAAGGATATGGCTTCAGTTGGATCATCGCTATAAATACTGCCATAGATCTAGGTAAGCTGCATGAGCAGAGGGTGGACCAGGTTATAAGTAGTGCATGCATGAAATTGACCACCTTCCCCAGGATGTGGGGATTTAATTGGGGCTGGTAGTATACCTACAGCTAGACTATAAATTTAATAATCCAGGAATCCATGTACAATTAATTTAGTATTACTATAGGTTAATATACTACATTTATACCACTTTTGAGCAATAATATATAGATTTGATAAAATTCTAGTAGCTAGCTGTTGTCTTCACTCTAGTGATACTTGGAATAGCCAAAAATGTGCAATAATGCATTTTTCAAGCTTCTGGACTCAATAGGTGTATGCAAGATTAGAATTAATGTAGCTACTTCTGAGTATGGAAATACAGATCCTCTGGATGAGATCTGCCCCTGAGAATAAAGATACCGGTAGTTGCTCCATATGCAGTAATGGAAGTGGTCGTCACGTCAAGATCAACCACGGTTACCAGGCTAGTCTAATTACAAACCACATGCACGTGGCAGGTTTTAATTACTCAATCGGGAAACTCCTCGCCAGTAACGCGAGACTTGAAGCATAGAGATGGTAATGGTTGTTGGGATAGAAACAGCTATATATTAATTTTGGCAAACTCCTTGCCCGTATCGTACATAAATGATATATAATATAGAAGTTAAAGTTGAAGTTAACTTAGTTTGATAATTGAATAAGTAAGTTCAGTGGTAGTTACATCAGACCATGACATGTCATTGAGTAATTCTCATAGATTACTCAACATGTATACCAGGTGTTAGGGTACACTGCACGTCACATATATGTTGCATGTTCAATATTATGTTGAAATATTATTATTATAGATAGCAGCCTATAGCTTGTTGATACTCATATGTTTGCTAATATTTCCCATGAGAATTGGTTGAAAGCAACTGAGTTGACAAATGTGCAATATCAGATTCTGGTAATAAGAATCATCAATGATCATAATAATCTTACTAAAATGGTTGAGAATGTATAAATCTGGACCACTGGCATAAGAATCAGTGTTCCATGGAATTGGTCGTCAAGAGGGCAAAACTTATTACCAGCTAATCAGCTAGCTAGATGCTGCAGTAGGGGAAAGTCATAGTACAATAATATAATATCTAACAAAATCAAATCCTCATGGAGTTCTCCGAAGTAACACATCCACAGTAGCACACCATTCTCTCAGTTGATCATTTGTTGCTTTAGTGATCGATAAACACCTGCTACTACAAACAGACCTCCCCCTTCCCAACCTTTTCGTAAAGCAAAGATCAGAGTACGTACAGCTTAAAAAATGCCTTAGAATGCATCTCAGAGCAGCTATTGAAAGCATTACCAGTGTTGTAGCCAACTTGTATTTTAAAGGGGGTGGTGGCTAAAAGATCAAAGCATTATTATGGTTTAAAAACCACATCAAACAAAACTGAGATCGGAGAGGAGGGTGACCGCCCTTCATTTTACCCTCTGGCTACAACCCTGCATTACCTAATAGGCATGTTTGCGAGCATAAATTATGACTAGAAAAAATATATTAGTTATCTGCATGGGCCTCCTACCTCGTTGTGTTGTTGATCATGACTCAGTATATGGCAGTCTGAAAGTGTATCATGATCATAAAATTTATTTAATAAATTGGGAGATAGCTATCATACCCAAATGTATACTTCCTGGAGGTAATGATAACATGCAGTGTAAACAATATTATACTGTGAGATCTCACGCATGGTTAATTGTACAGTTGGTTTTGGTGTATATAGCTGCATGCATGTGCATGTTTGTCAATGCATGCATGCATGATTTCCAAACTGAACCACATACAATTTTGGACGTACAATAATACTTGATCCTGGCGTGGGAGAGCATCTGCTATACCAAAGTGACAAATAACCTTCAAACTACCACCTGCTATCATGTCCTAACATCAGCATGCACATTTCCTAGTGCATGTGTGCCAGGGCTATACATGAACCGGTGATAAAACTCCACCTCTATTCTAAATTCTAAACTGTAACTATCAGTTGAAAATTTAGGCTGCATGATAAACAATAGGATTTGCATACCTATAAGTAGGGATAGTGACAGATATGTAGCACTTGCATTCGACTGGTTTCTGATTTTCCTGTCAAACCTCGAAATTTCTAGTCTGGGATACCAGCCCCTTCAAAAGATACTGAGATAGTCTGGGTGCCTCTTGTGAAGGGCTGGCTCCCAGCTGCAGACTACACTGAGAAGCTCTCCAATTATACAGAGGACAACAATCCTCCCCCAAATATATCAGATCATCTGTTATTCAGAGGTTCTACTGTACAATTTTTTGCTTTATTATTATTATTATGATTCAGAGGGGTAGGAGCAGGGGGGGGGGGCAGGGGGGCGATTGCCCCCCCCCCCCCCACACTTTTCTAGGAGGGGGGCATAGTCCCTCCACTTTTTGAGTCTGAACTTTCTTATGCTAATTAGCTAATTTAGGAATTTATACTATGCATTGTTGAAGTAAATTTTCTTACTGCCTGAACGAGCCTAATTACACAGGAATAACTGATTCAAATTTTAGTCCCCAAAATGCCTCAGAAAGCATCTGGTAAATACCAAAATTTTCTGGGGGAGCATGCCCCCAGACCCCCTTAGGAGAGCTGCAAGCAGTAGGGGCCTTCGGCCCCAACCTATTCTGTGTCGGTTTGTATGCCCCCCTACTTTTTTATTGCTTCCTACCCCTCTGTGATTGTGATAGATCTAGACACTAGACAGATGTCAGAAATGCTCCGATTCAGTGCAAGATTAGTAGCATTCATCTATGCTCTGTGTTTTTACGACGGCGATAGTAAGTTGCATATTAGTTTTAATTATTATAATAATTGTGTAAGAAATCTATAAAATAGCATGTAGGAGATCATATCTTTGTGCTATCAATTAACATAAACTTTAAAAGCACAGGTCTCCAAGTATATAAAATTTATCATTTATTGCTTGCAATGATAGCCAATCATGCATTAATTCTTTTAGGTACATCCATAACACTGTCTCCATTGGGAATTGTATCAGTCTGTCCTGGAGGGCAAGTTCTGTTGACTTGTGAGAGAGTGTCTGGCTCCATCTTGTCCTGGAATGTTTCTATTCCTCACCTGGCTGGTGCCACAAGTCATAGAATTATTGTCCTAGCGAGTCCAGTAGTTATACTGTCACCAGAATTTAGGATAGGTTTCACAGAGTTTAATATCACCCGTACATTTGACAACCCATTGACTAGTCAGCTGCTGATTAACAATATGTATAGGTTACATCACGAGGTGGAGGTCTCTACGGGATTTACACACCGAGGGCCGGAGGCCCGAGGCTGTGTAAATCGCGTAGAGACCGAACCGAGTGATGTAACCGACTTGTACCATGGGCTACGTGGTCCTGACAACGTATCTATGGCCTAGCAACTACAGCGCCGGCCATAAAAGGCTCGAGCGCGTACCTAGCAACAGTTCAAACCATCGTCGTCGATCGAGTCGACGCTAGACATCGACGCATAGTGAGCCGACGCCGTTTTCTGTCCAACTCGAGCTTCTTGCTTGACATTCAGAACCACAATACTATCGTCTCTGCGTATAAAAGGCCGGCCATGTCATCGCTGTCTTGATTTCAACTCGAGGTAGTCAGAGTGCAGCTAAGTTTTTTTACTACTGCTGACTTGGCAAATCATTCGCTCCACCTATTCAATTAACGCAGTAAGACCTGCCCACTAATCATCTGCATACAGTACTCTGCATAGCACTAGAGCTCTGTACTTGATCTCTTTCACTAACAAAAGATGCTGTAACTACCCTAGCGGGCATGATCATGTAAAATTTCATAGCCTCAGAGATAGGTGTCTAAATATTTAGACACCTACAAGAGGTATACAAGTTATTTAGACACCTCCTATGAAGCAACCTGATTGGTCAGAATGTTACAACCATGGTACAAGACTACTGAGATTAATGGATCTACCATCTACTGTTCTGAAGATGGCAATGAAAAAAATGCATCAATGATAGCAGTAAACGTCAAATACAAGGGTATGATAATGAAAAATGACGGTAAATTAATTGTTTCATAATCATTAATTCCATAGATGAATTTTTGCATAGCATGGATCGTTCCCTCAATGTTACCATGGTGAACCAACTCTTGAGAAGTGATGATGTCACAGTCACACTTCAATGGCCTCGAGAGCCTGGAGCAGTTTACCATGTCAATGTTTCACCAGAAGTATCACATATTCAACTTACTTATGTGATGACCATCATGACAAATCTGACTGTTTCTTATAACACTCAGTATAACATAAGCATTGTATCAAGTCTCTGTAATGTCACCACAGCCAAGTTGCTAAACTATGGTGAGTTATAAGCATAATAATAATAATCGATGGCTATTATTATTATAAGTAATTAGATACAAAGCTGCTGCATGTATATCTTTGTACCTACAATTTGCGTTGATGCCTAGGGCAATATATAAAGGATGTCATATGCATATAATATACACATGCACACATTATACAGTTACCTGCAATTATCCACCAACATATTACCCTATTGCTGTGGTCAGTGGATCTCAGGATAGCCCTCCAATAGAGGGACAGTTCATCGCATACACATGCCCTCCTGGATTCAATCTGACTGGCCCGAATGCATCAGTATGTACTGGAAATAGAGAATGGGAACCAGACCCTGAAAAAGTGGACTGCATAGGTACTAAGAATCATAGAGATTAATTATAACACCAAATCATACCGTATAGCGGGAAATTTTCGAGGGAGAAAACTTTCACGGATCGGTAGGAAAGGAGCATTTCGCGGAGAAAACTTTCGCGGAATGTTAAAATTGATCGCATAATGGGTGTGGCATGCCTAGAATTTCGTGGAGAAAACTTTTGCGGATGGCGGGAAAATCACGAAATTCGTGAAAGTTTTCTCTCTCGAAAGTTTCCCGCTATACGGTAATTATCATACAGCTGACTGTGCAGTACCACTTGTGAACAGAAATCTCAAGCTAAATTTCAGTTCTACTCTGGAGGGTTCTGTTTTAACACTGACCTGTGAAAATGAGATGTCTCTTAATTCCACTAACGAAATGACCCTCAATGTGATATGTGACAGCAGTGGAAGGTGGATTCCAGATCCAAGTACTTTCATTCAGTCTTGTTCACCATTCAGTGCAACTGTATCACCAACAACAGGTACTAATTAATTTTCAACACTTATAATATTATGGATTATATTATTATACATTGCCTTTAATAATTATTTATAGTGGTCTATTATGAGTGTAGTCTAAAGTATCTGATTCTGATAAGATTCTATGGTTAATCCTTTTAATGAATGAAGACATTGTTCACCTTCCTCAGCTACAGAAACCTTGACAGTCTTGTTATGGACACCAATTTCATCAATATTAATTGCTGTATGTGCTGTAAGCTCAATAGTATTCCTTTCCGTTGGATATGCTTGTGGTCTTAATAAGCAATCACGTACAAGTAAAGCACCAGATTCATCTGTTGAGGAAAACAATCCACACCAGCATAATAAAGAATCTCAACAATTACATCCTCAAACTCCAGGACCACTATACGAGGAATTACAGCAGAGATCTACACCAGAACATCAGGACTTGGTTGAACTGAAAGAGAATGTTGCCTATGGACCAATTGTAAAATAATATCGGACGGACTCATGCCTTAGGCTTACAGTACATCGGAAGTAAACATAATTAATAATAATTATAGAGCTTGTAAGGATTATGAGGCCATGGCACTGAGTGGAGAAATGGCTACATTAATATTACACTCACAATCACCATGCATTTCTTGGACTGTGCTTCCTGTTCTAGTTCAGTTGTGCAACCAGCTGATGAAGACCTACACGGTCGAAATGTACTGGAAATTAATGTTTCATTGATGCTAAGATAAAGTTAATAAATATTGTCAGTATATTAATAAAGATGGCAAAGAGCCTATTCCATCCCATTTCTTTTAATGCATTCAAGCATGAACTTAAGTTGAGAATCAGGTACATATCCCAAACACATTAATATTACTGCAGTGGTGCAATAGAATTTTATTCTGTTTTAATAACAGTTGACTTCTGATCACGAGTCTCTTGTGCAAACTCAACTCTGATCTTCTGAATAATCACTTATAATTAGTAGAGTAGTAAATAGCATGTACCGGTATTTGTAATACTAAATATATATAGCTATCGATCAGCCTGATCAACTCATTATTATTGTCACCAAGTCGACAGCTAATTAATTTCACACAGACATGCACCAATTTATGTGTTTGGCTTTCCAAGTAATACTCACTACTTGCGTTTCACTCTTCTGCTGCTGTATGCACATCATCACATGTGTATAATATTATGTCATTGTAATTTATCTAGTACATAAACTGTCGATATTACTGATGATATTGTGCATGTGATAGCTCGATCTGCTGATACAAAGACTATAGTTTATTATTCTACGTTCAGATAACCATAGTTGAGTGTGCACAACAGACTCGTGACTAAAGTTTATAGAAGCTCTTGTTGATTCAGAAACAAACCAGGATTCCATTACATGGCAGTAATGAATGTGCATTTGAAATGTAACTTATTAAATAAGTTCACTGTATACATGATTGCACTATGGATGTACAGTCTATAGTATATCGAGTTACATGAAAAATGGGATGGAATAGGCTCTTTGCCAACTTCATTAATGGAGCAATAATATTCTACACCCTATGGCCTCAGAATATTATCATTAGCTCTAGATCTCATAGGCAAATCATTATAACGTCTTTCTTGTGTGTACTTTCGTACTATAATATATAAATTCAGCATGAGTCTATCTGATACTGTGCATGGATTATTTTACAATTGGTCCATAGGCAACATTCTCTTTCAGTTCAACCAGATCCTGATGTTCTGGTGTAGATCTCTGCTGTAATTCTTCATATAGAGGTCCTGGGGTTGGTGGCAGTTGAGATCCTTCATTGGGGCCAGTATTCTCCTCAACTGATGATTCAGATGCTGCTTTTCTTGTACGTGATTGGTTGTGTTTCTGACTAAACCAGCCACAGGCATATCCAATGGAAAGGAACACTATTGAGATTATGGCACACACAGCAATTAGAATCGATGAAACTGGTGTCCATAACAAGGATTCTGCATCTGAGGAAAATGAATAATAATATTATTATCTTCCTAAAAGGATTGACCATAGAATCTTATCAGATACTTTCGACTACTCATTACTGAATGGTGAACAAGACTGAATGAAATCAGCTGGATTGGGAATCCAACTTCCATTGCTGTCACATGTCACATTGAGGGTCATTTCAGTAGTGGAATTAAGAGACGTCTCAATTTCACAGGTCAGTGTTAGAAGAGAGCCCTTTAGAGTAGAAATCAAATTTAGCTTGAGGTTTCTGTTCACAAGTGGTACTCCACAGTCAGCTGTATGTACGATAGCCAATGATTATCATAATTTATTATTGAATGTATTAATCTATGATTCAGTGATGTATTGCATTTACCTATGCAGTCCACCGTTCCAGGGTCTGGTTCCCATTCTCTATTCCCCATACATATTGATATACTTGAGCCAGTCAGTATAAATCCAGGAGGGCATGTGTATGTGATGAACTGTCCCTCTATTGGAGGGCTGTCCTGAGATCCACTGACCAAAACAACAGGATCATGTAATGATTGCGTTGGTGGGTAATCACAGGTAACTGTATTGTATTAGTGTATATATATATTATGCAAAAGAATAATTAAAGACAGCAGCTTTCTGTCTTTAATAATCAATCAATTCCTATATTAAGTTCACTTACCATATTTCAATACCTTGGTTGTAGCGACACCACAGAGACTTGATACAATCGATACATTGTATTGAACGTTATAAGAAATGGTTACATTTATTGTGAAGATGTAGTGCCCCATAGAAACATGCTCAGTGTGTGATATTTCTGGTGAAACATTGACGTGGTAAACTGCTCCAGGCTCTCGAGGCCATTGAAGTGTGACTGTGACATCATCACTTCTCAAGAGTTGATTCACCATGGTAACATTGAGGGAACTATCCATGCTACACAAAAATTCATCTATGGATATCATGAAACAACTATAATATTATTCATTATCCAGTATTAGATCCTACTTGTAACAAATACAGTGATCTGATTGGTTGAACTGCAGTATCTATCCTTCATAAAAAACCTTGTAAGCCCCATAAAAAACCTTGTAAGCTCCATAAAAAACCTGGTAAATTTTGTTTGCCTATGGCTAGTTTGTTGCTAGGCAGTTGTTTATATACAAAGCTGTTGGGCATTGTTGCTAGGATCTAAAGTAGTTAGACACTGTTTAGTCGGTTTCTACGTGATTTAGAAGACCTCAGGGCTCAGTAGAACCCTTGCTTCGCTCGGGATTCTACACAGAGCCCTTCGGTCTTCTAAATCACATAGAAACCTCCTAAACAGTGTCTAACTATTATTTAGAATACAAATACAGCAATCTGGTTGGTCAGTTGGAGGTCCATTATTTCACTTGTACCATGGTTGTAACATTCTGACCAATCAGGTTGCTTCATAGGAGGTGTCTAAATAACTTGTATACCTCTTGTAGGTGTCTAAATAATACTTGTAGGTGTCTAAATATTTAGACACCTATCTCTGAGGCTATGAAATTTTACATGATCATGCCCGCTAGGGTAGTTACAGCATCTTTTGTTAGTGAAAGAGATCAAGTACAGAGCTCTAGTGCTATGCAGAGTACTGTATGCAGATGATTAGTGGGCAGGTCTTACTGCGTTAATTGAATAGGTGGAGCGAATGATTTGCCAAGTCAGCAGTAGTAAAAAAACTTAGCTGCACTCTGACTACCTCGAGTTGAAATCAAGACAGCGATGACATGGCCGGCCTTTTATACGCAGAGACGATAGTATTGTGGTTCTGAATGTCAAGCAAGAAGCTCGAGTTGGACAGAAAACGGCGTCGGCTCACTATGCGTCGATGTCTAGCGTCGACTCGATCGACGACGATGGTTTGAACTGTTGCTAGGTACGCGCTCGAGCCTTTTATGGCCGGCGCTGTAGTTGCTAGGCCATAGATACGTTGTCAGGACCACGTAGCCCATGGTACAAGTCGGTTACATCACTCGGTTCGGTCTCTACGCGATTTACACAGCCTCGGGCCTCCGGCCCTCGGTGTGTAAATCCCGTAGAGACCTCCACCTCGTGATGTAACCTATACTTATACCATGGTTGTAAATTTAGTCCAATCAGATTGCTTCATATCAGGTGAATAAATCACATATACACCTCCCGGGGAGGTGAATAAGTTGGCCTTCAGGCTATTTCAGCTATGTGTCTCATTAGGCTAGTTACAGCATCCTCAGAATGCAGTAACTGCTATGGTGTACTATGCTCCGAGAGTAGTGGGCAGGTCTTACGTTAATTGCTTGGGCGGAGCAATTGACTGTTTTCGCCGAGTCAGCAAATTGCAATTCTACGCAGTTGTAGCTAGCTGACACGATGTTCTACCAGTACTAAATTTTAATAAAGCTGAACACAGCTCCAAGCGACAGTATCATAGTCTTGAATCACAAGGTGGCAGGGAGAAATCAGAGTTGAACAAGCTACTGTTGTCATCGATGACAACAGTAGCTTGTTCAACTCTGATTTCTCAGGCCCTTAGTAGCACCCTCGTTTTCGCTCGGGATGCTACAGCCCAGGGCCTTTGGGTCTCTTAAAAGGCGTAGAGACCTTGGACTCGGTCTCTAACTATTATTTATTATTATATATGCTAGGATAATTTTACCTTTGTATTTGACATTAACTTCATACTTGACGATAATTACAGTCATTGGTGCATTTGTTTCATTGCCATCTTCAGAACAGTAGATGGTTGATCCATTTATCTCAGTAGTCACATTGTTAATCAGCAGTTGACTAGTCAATGGGCTGTCAGATATGAGTGTGACATTGAACTCTGTGAACCCAATCCTAACCTCTGATGACAGTAAAACTCCTTGACTTGTGACAATTCTTTCATATATAACCAGAATTAAGACTTAGTGTGCACAACAGACTCGTGACTAAAATTTACAGAAACAAACTAGGATTCCATTAAATGGCAGTAATGTGTACTTGAATAATATACTTAGGTTCACTGCATACATGACTGCGCCATGCATGGATGTACAGGCAAATTATTATGTCTTTCTTGTATGTATTTCCATACTATAATTTAGCATGAGTCTGTCCAATATTATTTTACAATTGGTCCATAGGCAACATTCTCTTTCAGTTCAACCAGGTCCTGATGTTCTGGTGTAGATCTCTGCTGTAATTCCTCGTATAGTGGTCCTGGGGTTGGTGGCAGTTGAGATCCTTCATTGGGGCCAGTATTCTCCTTAACTGATGAATCTGGCACTGCTTTTCTTGTACGTGATTGCTTGTGTTTCTGACTAAACCAGCCACAGGCATATCCAATGGAAAGGAACACTATTGAGCTTATGGCACACACGACAACTATAGTCGATGAGAACACAGCTACTGTCAAACTAGCAGAGTCTGCATTTGAGAAAATTTAATAATATTATTATTATGTACCATAGATTATACTTTCAATATTATTATTAAACTATAGCACATGTGATACTGAGTGTTGCTTTTGGCAATTACATAATTACTAATTAGCATATTAATTTTGGTCTTCTAAATCACATAGAAACCTCCTAAACAGTGTCTAACTATTATTAAAAGCGCATGCATATACAATATCCCCTTGATAATAGTACTACTGAGTAGGTAGTGTGATAAATATTTGCTACCTGAAGAATGTGGAGTTGAATTGATCAATATTTCTGTACCTAGTAGTACAGTTGTAGATATTGGTGAACAGAGCTGGATCAGGAATCCACTTTCCACTGCTGTGACATGTCACACTGAGGCTTTGTTCATCAGTAGAAATGTCATTTTCACAGGTCAATGTTAAAACAGATCCCTCCAGAGTAGAACTGTAGTTAAGCGTAGCATTTGAAACAGGTACTCCACAGTCAGCTGCATTATGAATTCATGATCAAAATATTATTATTCTACTAATTGTACTAAAGTGGCATTGCATTGATAATAATATTATTGTGTACAATCTATGCATGCCACATCTCCAGGGTCTGGTTCCCATTCTCCGTTCCCAGTACATATGGATGCATTTGGGCCAGTCCACACAAATCTAGGAGGGCATGTGTATGTGATGAACTGTCCCTCTCTGTGAGGAATCTCCTGAGATCCACTGACCACAACAACAGGATCATTTAACAGTTGTGTTGGTTGATCACAAGTAACTGCAAAAAATAATTATGACAATAATATTATATTATTATCCAGCCTCATACGCAGGCTCTTCCCAGTTTTTCCATGCCAGTTATATACATGAGATTGGGGAGCCTGGAGTCACCTGGTACATGTAAAATTATTTCTGAATCATTATCATACCTACCGTATTTCAATGCCTTGGTTGTAGTTTTCATAACATCACAGAGACTTGATATAATGCTAACATTGTATTGAATGTTGTAAGAAATTGTTAGATTCATCACAATATTGTTATGGTGATTAGTTAACTCAGTGTGGGATGCTTCTGGTGAAATATTGACATGGTAAACTGCTCCTGGACCAACCTCTCGAGGCCATTGAAGTGTGACTGTGATACTGTTTCTCAAGAATTGGTTCACCATGGTGACATTGAACAAACGACCTATACTTTGAAAAGCATTAGATCATTGATTATGATTTTGACATCATTAATTATTATACCATAGTAATATAATATGACACTAACTTCTACCCTGGAAGGTTCCATTTTAATATTGATCTGTGAAAATGACATTTCTACTGATAAACTAACCCTCACTATATATATGACATTCACTGCTACTGCTGGTGCTCCATTTTCATTTCCATCTTCAGAACAGTAGATGGTTGATCCATTTATCTCAGTAGTCACATTATTAATCAGCAACTGACTAGTCAATGGATTTTCAGACGTACGGGTGACAGTAAACTCTGTTAAATGTAATCCATTAAATTGCAGAGCTGTTGTACTGATAGCTCCTTGAGTTGAGACAATATTTTCACGACTCATAGCCAGATGAGGAATGGAAACATCCCAGTACAAGAAGGAGCCAGACATTATCTCACAAGTCAACAGAACTTGCCCTCCAGGACAGACTGACACCATTCCCAATGGAGATAGTGATATGGATGTACCTATCACCGAAGTCCATAATCATATTTATTAATTTTTGACATGCACAACTGTGGACCAATTATTATAGTAATTATATGCATATACCTTCACAGTAGTATAAGTGTAAATCACTGATGAGCACTGCTTGGAACACTAAAATTAGAAGTAGATGCATTTCTGGCCAGAACACCATTAACTTAGCAACTCCAATGAACGGATCGATGGTACGGACAACTATAATAATATTATTGTTAGTAGTGATACATGAATTACTGTAATAATAATTATATGAGCTGATAACTGAATAATTATAATATAGTTTATATAACCCTGTTATTGAAACAAACCGGGATTCTGGATTCTATTGCAAATTAAAAAGTATACTATAAAAAGTATACTATAGAGATCTGCTTGGCTATTCCAGTCAGCTATTAATAAGCTTATAAATTTAGTGTACATTATGGCAGAATAATTATTATGGGTAGCATTATTATTTGATATCATGTTACTTTGGTAACATAATATTAAGCATAATAAGTGCGTGTACAATAATATTATTATTAATATGCTCCACAATGATTATTGCCTAACAACTGTTGTTTTCCGCAGAGCTCTTGAGGAAGCAAAGGCGGAAAAAACCTCTCAGGCCATGGGCCACACTTGCATTATGTGATAGTTGGGTTAATACTTGTAGCATTTCTGTTCAGTGGCTGGCTTAGTTCATGAATTCCTGAAGCTATAATTATGCATATTTAAATTTTTATGGCTTCAGTACAAGAACATGCAATACCATGCTTACATTGTGGAGATAATAAATTATCAAATATCTTATTGATGATGTGCCTATGAATAAAAAAAAATGATGATCAGGTGGTAATTTTTCGGAATAACATTCGTGGTATAACACGTACAGCTGCTTGCCTGTGTCTGTAAACATTCATGTTGTTTTTGTTCCAGTACTTCCCTGGTCCTCAGAGGATTGGTTGGGAAATCACACATTGACAAACATGTATATGCAGGTACAACAAGCAAGAAAGACCACTGTACAAGAATGCAGGAATTTCTTATTGAATGCAACTGTTGTCATCATCTGAAATGTATGATTATATTTTTTTGGTACTGATAAACCTAAGCTTAAGTCTCCCAAAGGAAAACTGATCCTTGCTATAAACATATTTCCCATTTTGGGTGCATGAATAATTACCAAAAGGTACTATCATGATCACCAGCCTGCACATACGTTAACTTGCTGTAAGGAAACATGAATACTGGTGAGCTGTTTGCTTTTTTTTCCGAGTTGTTTCATAGTTATGCAAACACATTTAACATCTACATACTAGACAACTATAATGGTCCTTATAAAGGGCTTTAACGTGTCCAACTTAGCAGCTAGTTTCTGCTTTGCCAAGGGACATCTGAATTCATGCACTGAGATCGATGTACGGTAGATCTAAATAATGGCTGCACAGGAAAATTTGGTCCAAAATCATGTTGTAATCACTCTGTGATTGAATAGCTATAGTAAACCATCTCAAAAATCAAATGCCTCTATAAAATCACTGAAATCGGGTAGAAGAATAATTGAAGGGCTCAGAACCAGAGTGGCCTAACCCACAAATTTAATGTTGAGTTAGCCCCCCTAATCTTGAAAACATGTTAAAAATGCATTTCGTGAGCAACAGAAAATTCAGGTTTTTGAAAATTTGAGTGATTTGGTAGAGTAGGGTGTTTGTTTTTAGTCAATTTTTGAGCTTTTTCGACAATTTCCCACATTCAATTCGGGGTTAGGCCACTCTGGTTCTCGACCCTTCAATTATACTATTCAATCTTTGATGGATTTTTGAATGTTGTGCGTTGATTTTGGTGGTCTTTTTGCTGTGAACTGTGACATGGATACTAGATTTCAAAGTTTGCTCTGCTTATCAATCCTCCTCACCCTGATGACCTGATCTTCGTTACAGTGATTATGATCTGGGAAGCGGCATGTGCACACAGAGAATTAACTTTAGTATGATTATCATTCTTATTCAGTTATTCTGGCAGTGTTGGTGTGACAAGAATGAATGAAGCTACTTGTATTATATCATATTTAGGATAAGGAACAGAAGGAGCAATCAATAGGATACTGGTAGTTGCTTCATATGCAGTGTTGGAATTGGTCGTCACAACAACACGTGGCAGATTTAATTACACCGGCAAGGAGTTAGGTGCAATGGCTGCTTCATATCATTAGCACTTATTACGTTGCAACCATTACCACATCTGAGCAGGGTGTCAATAGCAAGCCACCTATATACACTGAATATTAATACTACCACAGCCAACACACTTCCAATTGGCAATATGTTGAGTACAGCACACTATCCTATAGCTAATTCAGTGTCATGGGGGTTCCATGCAGGGACTGATGCCTTAACCCCACTGTATTTTCTGACAGTTTCAACATTTACGATATTATTATAAAGCACTTGTCTATAGCTCTAAATTCCTATTCTTTTATAACTAATGCTTCCTACATGCACCAGTGAAAGTAGCCAGTGGATTTTCACTTTCTAGTTCCCCAATAAAAGATAGATCAATCATGATGGGATATGGCTTAAAATTATAATTGTTGCCATAAGGTGACTAGCTATAGAACTTTCAGTCTTAATGTGCATAATGTATGGAAGCCCTTTCCTGCATGAAAGCAGAGTACATCCGTTTGTGCCAACAATATAATTGTGGAGAACCCCACTAGATTGGATATGTACAATTACCAGAATACATCATGATCATGATACACAATGCATGGACATGCTATGTGTACCCCCATTAGCTATGATAATATAGCTGTACATGCTGGTACCCAGATTTAATTTGCTAATTTGAAATCCCTTAGGCTCCATAATTGGCTAAGTTATGACTGTAATGATTGATCATAACTTGGCAGCCATATGAATATAAATATGTCATTATAAGATGTAAGGAAGACACCTAATAGCTCTTAATAGGCAATGCACAATACCTTCTTTGTACTGCATAGTATGGTGTTAGGGAAGTGTAGGGACATGTGATGAATAATGGGAATGGGACTTTGTGTTGCACCATGAACTGTGAATTAATGTTATTTAGGTAACTACATGTACCTTGTTAGTTTATAAATGCATGGGAATGACACTTTGTGTTGCAAGATAGGAATGTGTTTTAGGAATTAGACTTTGTGTTGCACAACTGGAATGTGACATGGATACTAAATTTCAAAGTTTGCTTTTGCTTCCATATTCTGCAGTAATCATGATCTGGGAAATGACATTTCCCAGATCATGGGTACTGCAGAATACAAACCATATGCACCTGGCAGATTTTAATTTTTCTCTATATACTGGGAAACTCCTTGCCCGAGCAAGGAGTTCAGTGGCCGCTACAGATTCTAGCACTTATTACGTGTGCGACGATTTCCATATAATATTATAATATCCCACCATTAACGACCATTACCATCAATTTTCGCCAAGCAATCGTTGATCCTTGCCTTTCTAATAATGCTGGGGTACCAGTACATGTAATCTTATAATATTATCTATGTACTTTGATCTTGATGAGTATTATTTATATACAGTGCAGATTTCCTTTCACAGTAAGTGTACTAATGAATCAGTGTAGAGATTTCCCTGATCAATATCAAAAAGAAATACCTTCCTTCTAATTAATATTTCTTTTAACTTTGATAAGAAATATTGAATGGGGTACCATCGATGGTCTATATACACCCGCATTCCTCCCTATCCTCTATCTCCAGTCAATTTATCTTCTCTAGCTCAACAGGTCCTTTTAAGATGTCTGCTTGAGAATTATTGTACCACATAACAGATCTACCTAGACCTAGAATGAAAATCATAATAATAGTAACTGTTACAGTGACACTGAACCATGACAAACATGTTTTTATGTTCCCATCTGTTAGAAAATCAACACTGCATATTATACTGATAATGGCAATACAAAAACATTCAGATACCTTTTTCCTATATATGTAGCAATTGATACACATCCAGGAGTGAATCAAAACTGTGAACCAATAAACATGTTTGTATCTAGATCTGTTCTCATCTTTTAGAATCAGATAGAAAATCAAAACACTCCATATTATATACTTAGTCTAATGTTGGTGATAATTCAATCAGAATCCTGATACCTTTCATAAGTGATATTATAATGATACTATAATATATACACATCCAGGAGTGAATCAAAATTGAAACAAAAACATGCTTGTATCTGTTCCCATCTATTGGGAAATCAAAACAACACAATATCATGAACTTTACCTTATTAGGTAATCATGATCATGCACTCTTATGCTGAGCTGGGACATAGTGAATCAAGACAACAATTGAACCAATAGGACTGTGGTTGTTTATGATAAAGATGCATTCAGATACCTAGGTAGCTGGTATTACAGGTATAATATCTTGGAATGAAATTAAGTGTACCAACAAATATTATTATTATTATAATATTTTAATTTATGCCACTACATGACATGTATTAAATAGGATAATAATATTATTATCATTATACTACTTAGGGAGGTATGAATGAAATAATATAATACTATGATATTGTTGAAATAATGTTATTTCACCATTAACCTCATTCAATTATAAGTCCACACCCTATATATAAACTAAGGAACACTTCCAAACTACCTTTATGTCATTATAATAATAATTATTATTACCGTCGGATGCTAAGGAGGGAGCTAGAGGGTCAGGCTGATAACACACCTCATTATTCAGTACTAGTACCAGGAAATTCAAATAAAGCCACTTAGCTTGCACTGCATACACCAATAGGGACAAAGTATATAAGTGGTATATACCCTCGGTACTTATGATAGTACATTATTCATTGACTATGAATCTATAATACAGAATCTGATAATAATCCATCATTAGTTGGCCAATGCATTAATTGGCTATGCATGGATTTTCTTGGCCTAGTCACCCTCTATGCATAGCTACTACCAGCTGACATAATATTATGTGGGAGAGAGGCTGGTGCATAGTCCAGAGTACCACTAAACATGTATGGTGATCAAACCTCAGTCATTCCTTTCACAGTTGTAGCTGTTTTCCTTTCACTTCTTCACAAAATTCTCAGATATTCTTACATACATAAAACAGTATAGTACAGTTTCCAAGGCAAGTACATTGTAGCTATATTATACATACAACAATGTAGCATTGATAAACAGATGAACTTGTTTGTATAGAAAAAGTGTAAACTTATCACATATTTTGCATCAAGATTGCATATTACAGTACCTAGTATATAATACAATATCATTATACTAAAATAGCTATAGGGATGCATATTAGATCTATAATGCTAGAAGTAACAGTTGCATTCTAGAGTACAAATCTCAGGAACTCGATACCATAATGGTCTTTTCTTCTTACGTAAAAGCGTGCTTAATGACCACCAGATTGGTCAGAAGTATTCTACATAATGAGTGTATGCAAGAAGGCCGGATTACAATACCATAGAATCTTAATACACGCACTATCCGTTTAATACACTCAGCATTGCCTTAATATTAATTTTGTTGAGTAATACATGTACATATACATAGCATATCATGTACTACTATGAGGGGTGGATTCACATGCACATGCACACATGCAATTAAGTGAATAGACCTTTACCAGTTGATGCTTAGTCACTCACTTTTAGCAAGTCCACCATGTATGGTATATATATATATATAAAGGATATATAATTGAAAACTTCCTAATCCAGCAACTACCATATTATTCACTCAATCGGACGCCACGGCTACTATTTATTTCATCACCCAAGTTTGCATGTGTGGTATTTATTCGAAAGCGGCGTTTATTAATACCAGTAGCTGTTAGAGAGGCAATCCATAGAGAAACGGTAGACTGACACCACTAATCTTGGAGATTCTGGCCCCTTCAGTGCTGATGGTTCTAGACTGTTGATCGTGTATACGTATCTGCCATCGAAAACGAGTTGCGAGGCATGTCCATGTGCTGGTGTTCTCGAATAGTAGGTGTGACGTGGCTACTATTCGAGAGCGGCGACCATTTCCTTCAGCACTTCCGGAGATGCGGTGACTTATCGAGAGTGGCATCTGATTGAGCAAACACGGTAGGTCATATTTCTACATACTGTGGGCTCCAACTTTTTATGATGTACGTTTTAACAGTTGGCTCATATTTAACTTACTCTTCTCAGAGAGATTCCTCCATCTGAAGCTTCCATAGCGACCTTTTCCTGCACATAGATAGTATGTCATATACATGATATTATGCTTGTTGTGCACGGTATGGTGCAAAGTGCCGACAACGGCTGGACATAAAACTATGAATCTTCTGATTCTCACCCCTGAAGTACAGCATGCACAGACAATTTCTCTAAAAGGAGGTACTCTATAGCCAAGCATGCATTGTGGAATTTGGAGGAGTAACTGACAGCAATTTATACTTGCTTTGGAACTTGCCCCAGGCTTTTCAGTGTGGCAATACTACATTAAGATTCAATAAGAATGGGGGTGATGTCGAATATCATAGACAAAAATGAATAGTACTCTCAGTTTTCATGGCTCTACTAACCTTCAGTTTCTGCATGATATAATCGATAATCTATTTTTCTCAAAAATATACCAGCACAATAATTGGTCAAGGCCTCAAACAGATATACATGCAGTAGGAACCCCATGGGCAAAGTACCCTAGCTTCTTCTCCAGATTGGATCTGAGATAATTGTTAGCCAAGGGAGGTTAGAACTACTTTCACTTCTTCCCTACATACATATTAGCATAGTTACATGTAGATGGCTATATTCACTCACTTGTAGCTTGTTAATAATTTCCAGTAAAAGTTCCTACACGAGATCAAACATGCATGTGCACCATAATATCAAATTCATCATCAGCATAATGTACTCATGGATTAACGACACAAGAAAATGAATTAGATGGTTGTCCAATTACCATGCAGATTAAAATTAATAATAATGTTATAGATGTATATAATTATGATATATACAACCTTATCAAAATTCCCTCTAACAGTACAGTAGGAAAGCTCACTTTGGCTTGTTCAAGTGATACTTTTTCTATCAACGTATCGAACGCTTCCTGTGATGCAATGAAGGGTAAGCACAGATCACAATCAGAGTCAGAAACTAATTATAATGCACACCTGGTGTTCACCTCTCCCCACTTCATCTCTCAGCTTGGTATCAACATTGGTCTCCTAAGATCAAGTAATAATAATTATGTGGATATAAAAAGTGTTCAGGTATTAATTGAATTCATTTGGTGTATTATATTATGGCTTGTACATAATGGCCACATAATTTTTGAATGTTTCAATACAATAATAAAAGACCAGCTCAACCATGCGAGCTACCTAATCACTACAATAATTTGGCCAATTGCCTGATTAATTACATACAACTCCTCTAACAGTACAATAGTAGGAATTAAAGCTCACTTTCACTTCAGATTGGTCAGGATTCACTGGTTTGCTAATTGCTTCCTGTGATAAAATGAAGGGTAAGCAAACGTCATGAAATTTCAAGGGGTCATGATCACTACCTCAGAACCTAGTACCATAATCAGTCACATTAACACCACCGGAAGTCCATATACAATACATTTTTAAGTCAACGCGTTGTTTGCGTGGCGCCTATGGGGATTAATAATATGCATGCCATAGCACGTGGGGGGAGAAATAGTGCATGTCCATGTACAACTGCATTTTTTACTTCTAGTGTGAGTATCATCGAAAAGAAGAGCTGAGCTTCACATTGATACCAAGAACAAGACTAAGTGTGCCGAGATGACTGATGTAGAGATGATCAAGATTTTGGCTGCGTATGGCTGAGTGCATCTTTGAATTGGGGGCAGATCAGTAATAAGGGTAGGTAAATTATGCTAGTTTTTTGGCCTATAATGCTATTCTCAAATGCTCAAAAAATCCCTAATAATGCTCAAGAATTGTACCTATAATTCCCAATATTATGCTCACGTTGAACCAACTATAATGTTAACAAAACCTGATATGAGACATAAGGAGACTTGGTTACACTATCATCGAGTGTAGCCATTTTAGTTTTACACGTGCTCGGGTTCGAAAGTGGGCACCAGCTGATTGATCAACCCATTACCAGTCCACAATAAGTAGTCCAGGCGTTGTGATAAAGGTCAATTTACTTATGTTGAACAGCTACCTGCAATTGTGTGCCCTAAAGTTCTCAAATTATGCCAGTAGATGCCTATAATGCTAGCATTATTCTCAAATGCTTACACACACCTATTATGCTCAAAATTATGCCAGCATAATTTACCTAATTAGCCCTAATCAGTAACTATCACACCAGTGCTAGGGCACTTGGTCCACAAGTAGGTAAGTACCAGAGCAGTTATTCCGCTGAATCCCGAGTCTTCCAGGACCACTCTGCCACCACGAGTGCACTTTGAAGATCTATCACTTTAGTCTGTTCTATTTTCTTAGTAGTAGCTACAGTGAATTATAGCTGGACTATCAACCAAAAATTTCTCAACTACTAAATTAGCTAAGTTCTGGCTACCAACTCTTCATCCTGAGTATTTTCTTCGTGACAGTTCAACACACTCATCCTTTTCTCGATATATTTCTGGCTGAATGGAATTTTGAATTGGGAATAAATCTGATTCAGTAACTCTCATTCCAGAATGAAAAACGAGGCATCCTTGATGTCTGTATCGTAGTAGCAGCTAGTGTATAGCAATAGCGTGGTACAGAACCACTCGAGGCACTTTGAGAAACGACCCTTTGAAAATTCATTCTGTCTTGGGTAGGGCGTGGTACACTGATAGAAATGTGGACATATATGAGATTACTGCGTATACCTGCGTAATACATACATGCAAGTGCGTACTAATCATCTGTAGGAACACATCATTTCCGTTTTGCCATTAAATTGGGAAGGGGGGGTCTCTTAGTGTAGACTGTAACTATGGCAGGTAAATTTCTGGTTCACTTCTCCACCCCCTAAAACAGAATCCAATGCTCCACTTGTTGGATATTAATAAAATTACACGATATTATTGTACAATAACTCACTTCTAGCTGGTGACACATATCCTGTAGAAGTTTCTGCATAAAGAATGTGTACACATTAAAATAGATATCCCTTTAATTGACCATTATAATCTGGTTTGATAGATAAATAAAGCTGCAGATAAGATAGTGCTTTAAATCGATTCTTTTTTTTTCATTGGGATAGGAAGGCAATAGCAAAGCTTGAGGGGAAAGTTTAGCTTAAAAGTCTATGGTCCACCCACTCTGAAAACATTTGAAACAACATTTACTTATACGTCTTGTTTTATCTAATAAATTCCAATGCTAGAGTAAATCTTTACCAAAAGTCCTTCAAACAGTAAAAATAAATTGTAGGAATTAGCTCACTTTGACACTGTCAGGTTCCGCCGTATCCACTTCTGATATCAATGTATCAAAGACTGTCTGTGATAGAATAATGATAATACATGCCATTGATAGTAGAATGACGATACTGGGAAATCTCACGAGTTCATTGTGTAAAAAGCAACTCTCAAGTTCCCTGGTATCATTCTAATACTGTAACAATATTATTTCCGTTGCTACAATATTGTGTTACTACAATTAAACGTAGTTAATAGGAGTTGTTGGCAACAATATGATAGCTGATATATGATGATTATGTAAGCAATACCAATGATATGGTTATTGCATGTGACCATTGCTGCCCACATGGTTCCATGCTTGTTCTAATAATATTATATTATAGGCCAAAGTTTATTGTACTGTATTACAGACACAATTTTAGAGTCGCAGTTATGATTTATAACACTCACCTGGAATCCACCTCTCCGTAATGTTTCAATCAACTCATCCATGGTCCATGCTTTACCACTAGGTGTAATGGCATGTGCACCCTATGATCAAAGATCATCACAATTAGTTCATAATCACAGAATGTACATGGCACTGCCAGTCATTTTGCGTGTCTTAATCACCGCACTAGCTGCTACATGATACAATAATAGGCATTTATGATATTTATAAATTGTGTGGTTTCATTGATCAAAATTTATGGTGACATTTTGCTGGCCACCACTGCCTTCTTTGGTTCTTGATGACTCTTGATGGACAGAGGCATCTTTCAAGAAGACTAGTGCATATAATAATATTATAGGTCCAGCAATATAGTTCCTGAAATTGTCAACTATAGCTACATATTAACTTTTAAGGCTATATACATGGTACCGCTACATATCATGTTATTGCGTGTAAATACATGGTACTTAAGTACAAGGACATCTTTGTGAGCACCAGCCATGGCACTATATAGCTACGGGCATGAACACTGAAAATACAAAATTAAGCAACATTAGGACTGATGAAGACCTAATGGATGGGTGTGCTTTCAAGAGCAGTACCCACCATCCTTGCAAAGGAAGGACGGGGTGCATGCAATAAGATTGCTACATGTACATGTACTATAGTCCTGAGTCTCATGCTTAGAGGACCTACATGTACATGTACATAGAGGACATGTAGGTCCCTAAGTTAGTTGGTTAGAGATCCCTGAATGACCAATCAGATTACAGTATAATGGTATACGTCCTCTCTTTTGTGGATTCCTACATGTAAATGCAACAAGCAGGGGTGAGCTAAGTGAGCACCTGCTTGTATTATAATTATACATATCTAGAGAATATGCCTCATTAACAATAACCCACCTTCAATTTCTCATCAAAAATTGGCTTGATCTTTGGAATCAGCTTTGTCAGATTGACAAGAGCTTTCTGAGAAATAATGTGCATGTATATGCATAATATTATTACAATAATATATCAATAGGTTAACAAAGGTCAGTCAAATAAAAGCTTACCCGTACATATTGACCATTTTTTTCCCATTTTATTTTGTCCAGTGCTCTCACTAGTGCTTCCTAAGAACAGTAATTATAATTGCATAAAAGGTTTAAAATCACCACAAGATATTACTATTAATCTATAATATGTGTTTGAGAAAAGGGCCCACTTTGCACAAAACATAAATTTTTGGCACTTTTCAAGCTATCACCAAGCACACAAAAACTACAAAAGCCTTTGACTTCTAGCTTGCAATTGGTTTGATAATGTAAGCAGATCAGGCCTTCTACTAAATAAATCCAATGTAAGCTCCTGTACTGAACGCCTGAAGTGATGCTGATTTCGAACACGAATCATACATAACAAAATTTTTATACGTGTAAGTTGTTTATATATAATTACAAGTATGTTTGATGTCATAATCATGGGATAATGTGACTGAACACTACTAACAGCATGCTATAGAACAATAGAGTGCCAGTTAGTATAGCGCGCATGCGCAGATGAAGACCACACCCCTCACTGGAGGCCTAGAGTAACTGATCAAACTCACCGTGTAATGGCGAAGTTCTCACTCCGCTCGAGCGTCGAATCTACCACCAGACCATGACAAAGAGCAGACATCGCCTCTCGCTTCGCTCGAGGCTCGGTGGCCTGCCGAGCAGGCCTGTCGAAACGCGCGGCGCTTGCGCCGCTCGCTCGAGCTCGAGAATGCATCTCTATGGCGCCTAGGCCTTGGCAACCTCGTTTGTGCACACGGCACAACAATTCTGACCAATCGTGAGTCTTCTGAACTTGTAGGAGAGCGCATCTTTTATGCCCTCCAGGTTAGGACACGGACTATATAAGAAAATTGATCGTCTGAAAAATATTTTTCGTTGTATATATATAATCAACCTGCAAATGTGGCATGACTTGAAAGTTGGCAAAGCAATTGGATACTGATGCCAGATTAGCATTTTTTTCCAATAGCTGTGTGGCTGTTCATTGTTACAAGAAAAATCGCAGTTTTGTGAGAGATATATGTATCACTACAGTAGATGACAAAGTTCATCTCTGTGATTTGTCACCTTTGAAGTCAAGAGTCAGTCTTAGACTCAATCTTCATGACTGGGGCATCGAATGTACATGGCTAGAATTTGTTCACCAACCTATTTCCGGATAGCCAGCTGCATGAGATTGGCTATACTCAACACTGTGATGCTCCTCTGAGACAGGCTGGGGTCTGACCCTTGACCTCGACTTTGAAGCAAGTCTTGCCAAAGAACTTGGCTGTTTTTCCATGGTTTCTTCCAGCGATGCCTTCCAATCATACTTTCACAATTATTAATAAAGTTTTTCAAGAATCACTGTGTTCATAACTTGCTGGCTTTATGATTGAGCGCTCGAATGTGCCGGCATACTGTAGAGTGTGATTAATAAGCGCATGCGCTTATCACTCTCAGTGGTGAGGAAACATGCGCTTAATAGAGAGTGAAGTTTTAGCCCCGCCCACTGCCAGCACGTTCGAGCGTTCAATCATAAAGCTAGAAAGTTATGAACACAGCGATTCTTGGACTAAGCTCTGTAGTAGTTCATGGGAGTATGATCGGAAGCCATCGCTAGAAGAAAATCGTGAAAAGATAGCCAATTTCTTTGGCGAGACTCGCTTTGGTCAAGGTCAAGAGTCCGAACCCGTCTCAATGGAATATCGCAGTGTTGAGTATAGCCAATCTCGTGCAGCTGGCTATCCGCAAATAGGTTGGTAAATTAGTTCTAGCCATGTAGAGCATGGAACACTCTTGATCGAACAGTGACTATTACTGTCGTCTTTATTGGGTGCATACGCTTATTAGATGATAACAGGAAGGAAGCATGCGCTTATTAAATATGTGCTTAAAAAGCATGTGCACTTATTAACCAGACTTTACAGTATGCACATATTAGACGATGTGCGCTTAATAGAGAGTAAAGTTTTGGCCATGCCCACTGCTGCTGGAAGAAACCATGGAAAAACAGTCAACTTCTTTGGCGAGACTTGCTTCGAAGTCGAGGTCAAGGGTCAGACCCCAGCCTGTTTCAGGGGAGCATCACAGTGTTGAGTATAGCTAATCTCATGCAGCTGGCTATCCGGAAATAGGTTGGTGAACAAATTCTAGCCATGCAGAGCATGGATAACTCTTGATCAAGCGGTGAATACTACTGTCGTCTTTATTGGGCATATGCGCTTATTAGATATTATTTAACAACAGGAAGTAAGTATGCACTTATTGAAAAACACGCGCTTAATAACAAGCATGTGCACTTATTACCCCGCGTGCGCGCATGCGCAGCAGGGGGTAAAGCAATCAGTTTGTCTGTCGTCTGTTGTCTGTTGTCTGTCCGCACAAAAATCGGCAAATCTCAACATTTAGGCAAAAATAGGATCAATAAATGGGACAAAATGATGTAAGACAGCGAAAAAATACCTCCTGTCTCATTCTTAACACTAGGCAATACCCAGGGAAGCTACAAATCGTGCGAGTATGTCGGACACGCCTACTTCGGACACGCCCACCTAGTATCTCCTGAAGTCTATTGCGCATGCTCGAGCTGCTCTCTATTTCCAGGGAGTATACTGCGCATGCTCGAGCGGCTCTACAGCATACTTCTAGCTCAAAATTTGTGTTCGTGGACCTCAGAAGGGAACGACAAAGTTCATGAGTAGCAAGCAAGAGATCCAGGGAAGCTACAAATCATACGAGTATGTCGGACACGCCCACCTACTAGGGTAGTATATAGTACCTCATGAAGTCTATTGTGCATGCTCAAGCTGCTCTAGGGAGTCTACTGTGCATGCTCGAGCTGCTCTACAGCATACTTCTAGCACAAAATTAATGTCATTTGTGATCATGGATCTCAGAAGGGAACAAAAAAGTTCATGAGTAGCAAAGAATAGAGGTCTCTAACAAGAGGCATGGCCATGGGTGATATTGCCATGGCACGCGGGGTATGTGCTCTATGAGCTCTAGTTAACCAGAGTTTACGTTATTATGCTACAGTGGAACCTGCCTTAGTGGTCACCTGGACAAGGCGGTCACCTCCTTAATACAGCCACATCCTGTAGGTCCCAAACAGCCACAATGCATTTACTATGGAATGCAGCCTGAATAAGACGGCCACCTGCCTATTGCGTATACCGGCCAGTTAGCCAGGTCCCACGGCGTTTACACTATGGTGGCCACTGTAGGACAGCCCCAGGGAAACCCCCACTTGGCTGCCAGGTACAACTTGTGGGTTTGTTAGACCACCAGCTAATCGCACTTGCAGGCATTCCTAGCACTTTACAGCGCCCTACACTGCTCTATTGCAGCCCACAGTTAGGTTTGCAACCTCACTTCTGCTACAAGCCACACCCCTATGTTTTGCATATTGCAGCCATAGATA
Source organism: Cliona cf. orientalis (assembly GCA_963930775.1). NCBI lineage: Eukaryota > Metazoa > Porifera > Demospongiae > Clionaida > Clionaidae > Cliona > Cliona cf. orientalis. Next base: position 13,334,531 of record OZ005690.1, on the reverse strand, counting down.
TTTGGCCCAATGGTGACCGCTTTAGACAGGTTCCACTGTAAGATCATATTTAATTTTATACATGAATCAACTCACTTTGATATAGCTAGATGGTGTTTTCTCCATTGTTTCTTTCAAACGATGCACATACTCCTACATGTACATAGATATTAAGTTATGAAGTGATATCGTTCTCAGTTGCTATCTGCATAAATAAATGAAGGTTCTCTGCAGACAATGTAATCGTTCGGTAAAACTTCCTGACGTTTCGACTAGATGCTCTAGTCATCTCAGAGAATCTTTCGTTAATTTCAAATACATACATGTACATATCAGCTAGTCAAGAGAGTTGGTTGAGTCTGTACTATACTAATGGAATATTACAGCCTAACAGCCACATCATTTGCAAAAATACTTTTGAGAAACCCAGCATATCAGAGTCGGTAGACTCGATAAGTAGGGATGGCCCAGATATGCCATATACATGTATGCAATACATTACAAATACCCAAATATCTCAAAATAAGTAGTTTTGTGAAATTTCTAAGTGTGAAAATCAGAATCTCCAGCAAATTATCTATCTAACAAGACCAAGATCATTCATCAAATCAATTGTACATGCCAGAACCAGATATTCAAAAAAATAGCCATTTCTCATTCTTTCTTTCTTTCTCATTTCCAGGGCTAGCTAAAGACTGTCTGGACCTCTTTGTACCTTACTTTACATATAAATCCACTCTATTTTGTAGCGCGCAGTGCAGTGGCACGCTAGTTTGGCGTTATCTCGACAGTTATGTAATAGTGGGTGTGTACAGCACATTAACGAGTGGGTGTGTCTGATACGCCATTTTGTGATATAATGCGCATGCTCAGAATTGTGTTGCCATGGTGAAGTCATGTGACAGTGCCTGGCTGCACCCTAGGCAATCACTAGCTAGCTACTATATAGCGCGTGCAGCGGTACGCTAGATCAAGCATGGATATGAAGGTGCAAGGCTCGAGGAGCGGTAAGGCGCTAGGCATAGGCGAGCTATTCGCTAGCACGTGCAGCGCTAGTGCTCCGCTGGATCAATCATAGATATCATACTAACATATGAAGGCTCTGACAAGGCTCGAGGAGCAGTAACGTATAGATCATAAAATTATGCCTGGTACTGAGCTACATTTGTAGCTGCTGCCAACAATAAAACTTGGAACTCAGTTTTCTCCCTAAGTGGAGTCTCATGGGCCACCTAAATAGTACTATTATAGGCATATGAATGCAAGTTAATGAGGGGCGTGGCTACGAATTTTGATACATCCCATTAAGCTTCCACTTAATTACACTGGACAGAAGTTGTGATAAGATATGACATTGATAAATTACACTAAGTGCAATAAAATGGTAGAGCTTATCAAATAATCATATCAAACTCAATTTTCCATAAAAAGAATCCCATAGAGAAGTTTAATGTCAAGGCTACAGTAGTCTAAGCACTCACTTTTATTGCAGGAGATGACTCAAACTTCAGAGCTGCTAATAAATATTCTAGATCCCTCTGTAAATCATCCTGCCAACGTGTATGTAACTGTGCACATGTATAGTGTGCATAATAATATAAATATTATGTCCTAGCCTAATATACATGTATATGCACATAATAAACTTGATCACTTAACATACACTGTGTATGCATGCATCTCTACAGTATTTGGAGTACTGGTAAGTATACAAATTAATATGTGATCCGCCATGATAAAACAAGCATAAAACACTGACAACCAATTTTGAGTAAGGCCGTCATTACCAACTGCAACCTTTGAACTATTTCTTGCTACTGCAAATTTAAAGTCTCTAGTCATGGAGATGTAAGTCAGAATATGATGAAACATTGCTAAGTACGTTGCACGTGGAAGTTGGCATTAATTAATTATTTATGCAAATTCGTGGCCCCGCCAACTAAATCGCTGGCCGCCAAAAGACCCAAGTAAGAGCAGCAGTTGACATTTAGTTGGAAAAGAACAACTAGACACAATATAAAAGAAAGAAGTGACTGGAGACTTTTTGTGTGCAGCTGCCACGCTTATCTGACTGCAAGGGTTCTGTATCATGGACACTCTATGTAGCTACCTGCCCATCAAATGCCTCTTTTCTGCCATATTTTTGGCTCAAACTAACAATCGTTCATGGCTGTAGCCACAACCACTTAATTGTGTTTGTGCATGCGTGCAGCTACTATTCAAGGGCAGCTACTAATTGGGGTGCGGCTTCTATTCGAACAAAAAGAGAAATTCTTCACTAGCATCATAATTAATACACATATTATATACCTGATATTTATCGCCTTTCTGATCTGCACGAACTAGTGACATTTGGAAACAATAATAAATTATTGCCACAAAAAGAGACTAGAGATCAACAAACCTCTTATGCAAGCAAAAATCCCAAAAATTATCATCACTATTACAATCACGATTATGATCAGGAGTAGAAAGCCACCGACAACTCCACCGGCGATTGTAGCTACATGTACATGTACAACAGCATATATTGAAAGTACAGAATAAATAATTGATACATGTACAATATATTACAAATGCAATGACATCCAGTATCTCTCAGTTACTAAAACTTTTCTGGATGTGAAATAAAATTAGCTAATACTAAATATTATAGTTTACACTTTCTCTATCATCAGCTTGCCAAGTCTATATACCGTATTTATTCGAATAGTAGCCGCGGCTACTATTAATTTCAGCCTTGCTGGAGTGCGGCTACTAATCGAGGGCGGCTCTTATTCGAGGACGGCTTTTATTTGTTTCGGAGGGATACCTTTGCGCCGATCCGGTGGTATCTTGTTATGATGGACAAGTTTTTCAGGACTATTTTTCGAATAGACGAGTTATTATGATCGAAAAACAGCAGCAGAACCAAGCCAGGGACGTCTTCTGTCATGCTTTTGCCTCGAACTGACGATATTTATGGCGTGCGAACGTGGCCACACCCACTTTATTGTGTTCACGCATGCGTGCGGCTACTATTCGAGGGCGGCTACTATTTCTTTGGTGGACCTCCAGGTGCGGCTACTATTCGAGGGCGGCTACTATTCGGGGTGCGGCTTCTATTCGAATAAATACGGTATATGAGCTTGAGAACTTCAGTGACATCTTGCAAAAATGCATTGATAGGCACATAAGATTAATACCTGGGCATTCTTTTGAGTAAGCTAGAGATCTTAATAGGAAATCAAGGCAAAACTTATTGATACACATCCCATTGTTAAGTTATTGCTAAGGAAGTACATGTAATAGTTACATCACGGCACAAGGATGCATCCCTCATGCCCGTACATGTGATATATTATTCACTATACTTACCAGAATGTTGAGTATCAACGTTAACAGTTGGAATAGTTGGCATTTCCAAAAGACTTGGCTGGATTTCAGTTGAGTTCAGCCCTTCACATCCAAAATTATTCAAAGCAGAAACTTCTATACGAATACTACTATCACGGCAGTCTGATATATTAAGAACAGTCGTTGTAGAAACTTCCACTTTTGCCATGTTTCGCAATGGAACATAAATCATGTAACGGTCAATATCAAATCTATCAATGTTGGTAGGAGGATCCCATGTCACCAGAAAATCACAATTACTAGGTGAAAGTTGTCTTGCCACAACATTTTTTGGTTGCCCAGGAAGAGCTTAAAATGTGTGCACACAAATAAAAAATTGTTGCAATATACAATATACATAAAAAATTAATGTTCCATTTCCATTTCAATGATTGTTGAACGATGAAATAAACGAGAACGAAATGGTAACTGAATGGTACGGATAAAAGGTGACAAAGATTCTTTTGGCAGGTGAGAAATGTTCTTAGTGAGCACAGCACATACTATTCCACGATTGTTGAACAGTAAGAAAATGAGAACGAAACAGTACGGACAAAAAGGTGACAAGCGTTCATTTGGCAGGTGAGAAACGTTCTTAGTGAGCACAGCACATACTAAGATAGCCTTAGTCGCCTGCTGCACTGGGTTCTATGATCACTAGGTGGCTCTACTTTGTCGCTCGCTGAAAGCCAAGCCGACAGCTCTTTAGCTCGAGGCGATCGCTCGAACTACTCGTGCGAAACATACCTGACGATTGATAAGACACATTATCGAGTCAGTACGAAGGTTGGCTGTGCTTCTCAATTGCTCACAGCTTCCCGAAAGCTTATTTCTTCCACAAGGCATCGAGAACGGTCAATTATTGCAGTGCGGTCACACCTACCAATTAAGCCTTCTCATGAATGTAAAAATGCGCGCATGTGTACTGCTGTGTACTGCAGAACCGTGTATAAATAAAAATGCTATGTATCTAAACAATAATTATTGTGCAAACAAAACGGAACGTTAACTTTTTATTGACCACTAATGTACATGTAAATAGTTCAGATGCAAACAATATACTTGATTGTCCCTTGATTATTACATTGTAATGTTGTACAATGTAAGTTACTTATCAATATGTATAAGTAAGCCAAATGGGGACACTCAATTGTAGTTGGCATATGGGGAAGCAGCGCTGTGATATCATCCTGGTCCACATGTTTGTGCCTAGACACTCTAATCATGCACACGTAATCACCACTATAATTATATTTAGCAAAAATGACTTTATCTCACTCTATGATCGAGCTTATCTGCCACCACAAGGCAGTCGCTCTTTTGTTGAAGTAAAGAAGCTTCTTGCACTGAAACTAATCTGTAACTCCATTGCAAAGACTCAGCAGATTGTTATGGATAGGATAGGATCAATACATGATTGAGCTATATATAAAAGTTCATCTTTGTGTAGCTATCAGTGCTATATTCCGTGGAATGTGTCCCTCGATGCTAAGCACTCTTAAGATTGGTGTACAGAATTTCCTGGGCTCTCGTCATAATATTTGGCTACAAGAATTTGCCCTAGCACTGTATGTCAAGAGCAGCTGTTCGAACTTAACGTGACCGTGTTCTTGCTCTGCTCGAACATTGAATCTACCACCACACTATACTTGTTTTATGGGATGAAACTTTCAATTTTATGATCAACCAGACGTCAGTATGCACATTTATTTAGTCTAGTACATGTACATACCTGATATAGAAATTACTGTATTCGCTGAACTTTCATTTGTTACACTCTCACATGTTATCATAGATCTCTGATTAGCACCGACAATATGCAACTCAGACACCAGTATAGGTACTCCGCCGATGTTTGTCTTGTTTGTAAGTATGGCAGTTACATTTTCATTGATCATACTTGTAAAATTTGTTCCAGGTGTATTGGTTGATAAGAAACGAAATACTTTACCATTCCCAATGTACTCATCACTGCTCCAAGCTAGAATCAAAGTTGTCAGGTTTCGTGAGCCTCTAACTGTACAAGTGAAGGTAACTTCACTCCTCATACAGGCATCACCATCTTGTGGTAGTAAAGTGGTCAATTCTTGACATGATACACTAATGGCTGTAGATAATATTGCAATGGATATAAAGCACTATAGTGCGAAACCTTTGGCACAAGTGCACTGAGTGGTACTGCATGCTCAATAATTTATTATTACTGTAACAGTAAGTTGCTCACATGGGTCAATCCAAGCATAAGGTAATTATAACCACAAGCTTGAAATTAATGCATATTGTATGTGGTTTCATAATAGTCACATGTACCATGCAGCAGTGCATGCACAGAAAGTCATCTGCCGGTGTGCTACAATCAATAATGAGCCAGTAGTCTTGTTGGATCTATGGCTAATCATACATTTGCTATCCTAGTTGAAAAGAAGCCAATACTGGTTCTTTCATCCATCGAAAGCTCACCAGCTAGGGAATACAAGCAATGTGCCTGGCTTATACTTAAGCTTCCAAACCATTACTGACACATACACGTACAGAACACGTACATAGAAACATATCACCAAAATTACCATCCTTGCCCATTATAGAATATCCCCCACCACCACTTCGGGTTCAATTTCCTGCTAAGGTCTAATGTTTACTTAAATGTTATGCGCCTATATGTAGCCACCCTGGAGTATGCATGTGCAATCACTATTAAAGGAATTATATCACTATATAAGCGTATTTTTAGTAACGGAAGCCAGATGAGGATCCCCAACGTTTCATCAAGAACGTGGGAGATGCCACTTCCCCATGCCTGGCTGGCAGGTCAAGCACTGTGCCCACAATCAGGTGTGTACTCGGCGAAATCAATTTCACAAGGATACTAAACTGAGTAGAAAGGTGAACTTAGTCTCGAGTCTCTATTCGAATGTTTAGCGTTCATTTTCGGGCTTACGCGGCTGTCATCACAAGGTGCATTGGGCTCGATTGATCAACAGCTGTGGGCATGGCACACGGCATGTGGTTGGCCGCACATGCCGCTTGCATACGTGTGACGTACCACTTTGATTATCAGGTGGCTCTTATATAGGGACACAGTTCCTTTTAAGTGGGCATGGTTAGGATTGCAAACCATGCACGATTGCTTTTGGTGCTGAAACGGCATAAATTTTAGTTATGCGGCTGTTTGGCAGGCTACATGTATTTAGATTATTTGAAGTATAGTCGTCATATTTGAGTTATGGTGGTGACGTGGCACTGTGAAATCAATAGCAGTTGTGCCTACTATTCTAACAATGAAGATTGTGAAGGTACTTATCTGGTTGCTCTTTCACATCTAACAGCGAGTGATAATTCGAACACCGGCCCATCCCCCCCCCCCCCCCCCCCCCCCGGGTCCTAGTCTAGGTCCAATGTACATGTAAGGTACACTGCCCATGGGTTCTTTTTTGCAAAGATACATGTACAGTAATAGCAGTCATTTTGCAGGTATCAATATACTTAGTAGCACTTACCTGATATAATAATTATCCATGACAAGCAGAACCAGCCCTAGCATAATAAATACAAAAATGTAACTATCTACATATATAAAAAAACATTGCATAAAGTAAAGTTTGACTTCATGATGGCCACCATTAACAACTACAAATTTTAATATTATTATAATAATATTATTATCATTGCACCTGCAAATTGACATGAAGATATGAGCAATCTTACATGTACATACATATACCCAGATCACCAATAGAATAGCTTTGCAAATCCGTTTACTCATACCATGGCCCTTAAAGTGGGGAAGGAGAAAGGGTGAAAAAGCATATAGTCACTTGCGGCACCCTAGGTTTTCTTGGGGTAGTTGGTGCATGTGCATTCAATATTAAAGTACCAGTAAAGTTCCTTCCTCCTCCTTCCGGGTCTGGGTAGCTACAAGGCTAATAAATAATATTAGCTTATACAACTATAGAAGTATGGTGAGAGATTTTGCCAACTTTGCCACTATCCTCGTTGGTAAAAGCTTTACCCTGTAAAGCGATTTTTATCGCATTAGCGAAACTTTTCGACCGAATAGGCCCTGACCCCGGGCTTCAACCTTAAGCGATCCTTCCCAATTCCGTCGCCTCCCCCCTCTCTTTCCTTAGTATAAGACCCACACACAGTTACACAAACTCACCATAATTTTCTTTGAAAATAGCCTTCAGCAGCACCCGGTCGCAGGCTCGTTCCGATTTCCAGGCCCACGGTGGGATAAAATGGGACTAGGAATGGACACGATGAGTGGGGGACGTGAGCATGCGCAGTAACTAGACTTATTCCCAATAGCACTTGCAAGTGTGATTTTTCGACACTTCATTGAGGACAAATCTCAGTGACTTCGTGATCATCAGTGGACGCAAGATCGTACAATAAATCGTTTCATTTCTTGCATGCGCTCGAAGTACGATTATTTATCTCCGCCTATCAATAATTAATCGATCAGGACTCCAACAACTCACTGTCAACCATAAAGGAGTGATTGAAAGATAGGCATTAGCTACAATGTACCTATTTATACCGATTCACAAGTCAACATTTCGAGTATTAATGATAACATTAACACTCTCCAGCTGCTCTGAAGGTATAATAATTAGTAGATCCCTTGGCTTCAGTGTCTAACCTATTAAATTTTATTACCAAAACGTACGTGGTCATAGTGGAGTATCTACAGCAAAAAAGCTGTGTAGCTATAAAGTTTAACATTGCTATCAATCATGATTATTGCTTGAAATATTTTATGGACTTTATTAATTTTTTTATCAGTGATAGGTACATCTATAATACTGTCCCCTCTGGGAATGGTATCTGTTTGCCCTGGAGGGCAAGTTCTGCTAACATGTGATATAAACACCGGCCCTTTCTTGTTCTGGACAGTTTCTGTTCCTCACCTGGCTATGACTCGTGACACTGTAGTCGCAAATCAAGGAGCTACCAGTACAACAGTTCTACAATTTGATGACTTACATTCTTCTGCATTTACTGTCACACGTACCTCCAGTAGCCCATTGACTAGCCAGATGATGATTAATGTTACCACCGAAATGAATGGATCAACCATCCACTGTTCTGAAGAAATGATCAATGGCAATGCAAATAGAGTGCCAATAGTAACAATTAATGTCGCCAATAAAGGTATTTGAATGAATTGGAGTTGTAATCTCTTATTATGATGTTGATTTTCTATAGATCGCTTTCTTAATAGATTGAAAGTTACCACAGTGAGCCATTTTTTGAGTAACAGTGTCACAGTCACACTTCAATGGCCTCGAGCAGCTGGAGCAGTTTACAGTGTCAATATTTCACCAGTCACTGAGTTTACTAATGTAATGGGCCACAACAGCATTGTGATAAATTTAACAATTTCTTACAACATTCAATACAATGTATCCATTGTATCAAATCTCTGTGGTGTCACTACAACCAGGGTATTGAAATATGGTAAGTCACGATGAAAATGTATTATGTGGAAAATTAATAATTATGCACAATATTAACATTGCTATTGCATAATTATATTTAACATATTATGCAGTAACCTGTGATCTACCAACACAACTGTTACATGACCCTGTTGTTATGGTCAATGGATCTAAGGAAAATCCTCACAGAGAGGGACAGTTCATCACATACACATGCCCTCCTGCAGCTGGATTTGTATTGATTGGCCCAAATGCATCAGTATGTACTGGGATTGGAGAATGGGAACCAGACCCTGGACAGGTGGACTGCATAGGTGATAATAATAATTATTATGTCATGCACATGATATTATTATTTTATCATGCAGCTGACTGTGGAGAACCACTTGTGGACGGGAATGTCACTCTAAACTACAATTCTACTCTGGAGGGTTCTAGATCTGTTTTAGTTTTAACCTGTGAAAATATGAATGATAATGAACAAATTATTATTGTAACATGTCAGAGCAGTGGAAATTGGATTCCTGATCCAACTCAGTTTACTTGTTCATCATCTATAACTGTACATGTACCACCAGCTGCAGGTACTGGTCTAGAAATAATTCTTGGCAGTGTGCTGGGGGTACTAATAATTGGTGCTACAGTCATTATCACTGCTGTTGCAGCTATTTTATGCTTGATTAAAGGAGGTACTGCCATAATAATTATTGTGAGTATATACCCTGAAACAAAGCCAATTTTATAGATTTTATGCAATCAAAGAGGATAGTCGCTAACAGGTAAACTGGTGTAGAAACTGAGAGAAAGTCATGCACATACCAAGATGTAGAGAAACTCTACAATGTCATAATAATAATATTATATTATTATACAGGCCACAGAAACCATGCATGTTCAATATATGGCTATATCATAAAATTGTATCATCGATATAATAATAATATTATTTGCAGTAACATTCAGCTAGAAAATGCTTATCACCAACATGCTGAGGTAATTAATATACGAGTATAGGTAACTACATGCATGATACGTATTGTGTTTGGGAAATTTCCATGCATGCATGACATAATTATAGAATCAACACGTAATTATTATAACATTATTATGGTACTTATTTCAGAGTTTATAATAATATTATAGTATAGTATATAGCTAGCATCAATGAGCGGCAAAACAGTTGGCTAATAGATCTGCATAATTATTAGCAATACTATAATTCATATAGTGCACTAGGTAATTTTAGAATAGCTATAAATTACTTGTAGGTATCAGTTACTTGTAAATTTTGGCCAATAGGATCCATGGAGCTCCAAGGCAAATTACTATAGCAACAGTTGTAAAACTCTAAATAACTTAGCTCACCTTGGCCAATGGTATTTAGCATCCCTTAGTACAGTGTAGTCCACTTAAATCGAATCTCTAAATCCATGAAAAATATTTGAATTAAACGAAAATTTGAATTACAGAGATCCATATAAAACACTGTATTGAGACCCTGCAATGCTTATTAGTGGAGCATTCAGCCATATATGAAGCTTTAGAATTGTTCTGAGAGTGATTTAAGTATAATAGACACTTATAGTTTCACAGTATCTCAATGAGGATTGTAGTGATCTCCATAATATTATGCATGTGATCTCTGTTCTATATTTATATAAATATGTGTACTTTTGTATGCTAAAGCTGGCTGTAATTTTTCTAATTAAGAGAATTTAAAAGACCAATTCAAATTTATGTATTAGCTCTATGTAGGGAAACAGGCTAGAGAAGAGAGACACATTATCCTGGAAAAAATTCCAGGATCCAGCCGGGATTTGAACTCGGGACCTCCTGATTTCTACAGGGGTGGGCAAGCGAACTGAATCACTGAGCCAAAGTTACAAGGAAAGTTCTACTGTAGAGCCAATGCCCATGCATACACAGCACTGACGATCTCGACCTCCCCACTCCCCACCCCCTCCCCCTCCCCCCCCCCCCCCAAAACTTCACTTGAAACATTACTTATTTTATGGGGGCTGGCAAAACTACTCATTAGCTATCCCTTCTTTTTGAGAAAAAAACATACTTGTCAAGTTGATAAGATGTTCTTAAACCTCGTATTATAAATAGCTAGCCGCAGTGATATTCTTCAATTGATCACATAATTAAAATACCTAAAGCCAGTGACAATTATTCTAGCTTAGTGTAGCTAACAAATTGTCAGATCTTAGCCAAGAGCCACAAGAAATCCTGGTGGAGCCACAATTGGCTCTTTGGCTCCCATTTGCCCACCCCTGTTTCTAGTCAGACACTCTTACCACTGAGCTACTGGACCTAGGGCATTTCCATAGGACCTCATGTCCTATGGAAATGCCATCTTCCTACACTCCGCTGCCGGTCCAGTAGCTCAGTGGTAAGAGTGTCTGACTAGAAATCAGGAGGTCCCGAGTTCAAATCCCGGCTGGATCCTGGAATTTGTTCCAGGATAATGTGTCTCTCTTCTCTAGCCTGTTTCCACATCTGCCTTTACCAAGGCCATTGGTAGTAAGCTTATCATTATTAACTCTATGTAGGGAATCTGAAAGAATTTGAATTAGACAAAATTCATCTTAAGCGGATTTGAATTAAGTGGACTACACTGTAATACCCTCGCAATGCTCGGGTGTCACAGCTCAGGACCATTGCAATTGGGATGCTAAATACTGTATATAGATTCCTTGTCCTAGGTATCTAACCGATCCACTATTTATGCAGAATTCACCAGGACAGCCAGACCCAGTAGTCCAGCAGGATCATACCGTGGTTTATGCTGACATTGGACCATCTTTTGTAAAAAAGAGGGCTAAACAGTTTATCACTCTAAAACCAGATGATATGGATGACAGAGTGGAGTATGCACTATTAAATCACAATTTACAGAGGCCAGTTATCGCAACAAACCAGGACTCCATTGCTGGTAAACATATTAAATTTTATAATGTATGCAAATTTTGCCTAAAGTAAATTTTGATGCAGATGATTCCCTCAACCTTAACACTCTACTGATCCAAGTACGAGGAGCTGTAACATCGCGGTGGTATCAGTTAGGTCAGGCTCTTGAGGTCAGTAAAGATGTTCTGGACAAGTGTTCTAACTATCCACCTGAGGAGAGCATTGTGGAGATACTGGATCAGTGGCTTAGAAACTTCCCAGGACGCCCAACTTGGAGAGATGTCGCTAATGCACTGAGAAGGATTGGTCTTCAGAAACTGGCTAATGATATTGAAATGGTTTATGAAACAGGTAATAATAATTATTATAATACCTAATTTTTCACTAGAAAGTGGCGTGTTTACTTGATTTTGCTGTGGCATAAGAGTTCGAACTTAATATTATGTGCATAATATTATGCATGATAGTGTGTACATTACATGTGTGTGCACATGACATTAATTTTGTGTGTGTGTGTGCACTAGTATTGCCATATTTTTCAGGAAAACTACCTGTACATGCTGATGATGATGATGATTCCCAACAAGTGTTCACCAAAACTGCTCTGGAGTTGCCTCAACAAGAGGAGGAAAGAGTAAGGATAAACAAGTACAACCACTATCAGGATGAATCACTACCACCTCTACCACCTAAGCCACTTGCTGGGTAAATATTAATTATAATAATATGTATGTACCCTTAGGCTAGCCAATGTTAAAGTTTCACTTGACAATGTACGTACATGTGGTATTCATTCAATAGAATACGGTTAGTCAGACTTCTTTTAAGTTATTGGTTAATATTGCAGATCTGATGTGCCTAAAAAGATATCAGCTCCCCCCAGGCCACCAAAGAGTGTACCAAAATGATAACCACTTGAACTACAGAATGAATGGATAAATCGTGTTTGCAAGACTGAACTATGTATTATAATATTATATACAGTGGTGCACGCTAGCTAGTCAATAATGGTACCAGTACTAGTGTAGCTATAATATTATTATAGTTAAATTTTTGTCTTCAATTACAGCTATTAGGTAATTATGAGTAATTGTGACGTAACCTATGAGGTAATCATGCAAAAATTCAGGGCCTCGATGGAGCCTTTCTAGATCTGAGACTTGAATTCGGTGATTATGTAGAGTATCCAGCAAATACCTTGTAAGCAGCATGTTGCCTTCTCTGACGAGTAGCGATGACTGATTCACTTCATGCGTTCTCTTGGTTGATGTAATCCCGTGATGATATAATTATGTTCATACTGGAGTCACCTAGGGTACCATCCTGGGTCCATTGCTGTTTACTATCTTTGTGAATGATCTATATACCCCGAGTCGTTGAACACTGCTCCATAAATCTCTATGCAAACGATACCACTATCTACTGCTCTGCCAAGGACCCATCCATCATTAGAGACCGACTTGGCAGTGATCTGGCATGTTTAGTAAAGTGGATAGAGGATAATGGTTTGAAGATAAAACACAATTGTTGGTTTTTGAGTCCACCAAGGAGACAGAAGTATGCCAAAACTATCAAACTTTGTCTAAATGGAAATTGTCCAGCAAGAAAAGGTGAAGTATCTTGGAGTCATTGTAGACAACAATATGCAAGCTCAATTAACTGGAAACCTCACATCCTAAACCTGCGCCGGAAGTGTCTAGTCGGCCTATAGCCTTTCTTCGCCGTTATGGAACCATCTTCCAGTAAGCTTTTGGAAATCACTATACCAGCTCTGAGTTTCATACTCTCCCAACTTGACTACTATTCAGTTGTATATGACTGCTGAAGCAGTATTAAAACCCTAGCTCAGTGACCAGGTAGAACAAATCCAAAACTATGCTATGAGGATTATCCTTAGCAAACCACCACCGTGTACAAGCAGTGAACCACTCAGAAAGCAGCTTGGCCTAACCACACTGAAGATTAGAAGGCAGAATGCTACCCTGCGGCTACTCCAAGTTCATAGATGCCTCCACAGATGTGCCCCACTCTACAAATTTATGACAAATTCAAATTTTGATTACAGCAGTACAAGGGGAGCAAATAAATTTCACTTAAAAAGACCAACCACGAATTTCAAAGTGCCCTATAATAATTATGTTTAACACCCTTTCCTAAGTTCCTAACAAAATAAGATCCCCAGAAAGAAAGGCCACTTTCATAAAGAGCACTGATCAGGCACTCCTTAATAATTATTATGTAGTTAATATTGTTGAATTTTTGTTGTGTAATTAGCTGTTTACAGGACCTATATTAGGGTATCCAACGAAAAAATCAAACTTTCCAAAAACCACTCATTTTGCGGCATTTAGCTAGCCTACTGGGACCGTCCCTAAATCTCGAATGATACTGTGCAAAATTACTCTTACGTGGAGATACAAAAATTTGGCGTTTTTTGGCGAAATTGTCGCGCCAGATGGTTAATATGCTCCAACCTGTGATTTATTGTGGCTGCCTTACTAAATTGATCGTCCTCATCCAGTGATTGCATGAGGAAGCGTTTACCATACTGTATAACGATGGTACCCCACGTTTTGGCAAATTTTGCCAAAATTTGGAGAATAATTAAAGTCTCGATATCTCGGCAAATGAACATGGGGGCGTGACCTGGAGTGAGAATTAGTGTTAGTCCAAGAACATCTTCGTCCTACCACAGTTTTGAGAAGTTTTGAAAAACTTCATTTTTTTGTGTGGAAACCCTACCTATATGAAAACCTACTTGTGTAGATGCAGCATACCTGTCAATAAGTAAATTTACTAGTTGCCTTACTATATTATTATTATAATTTATATCCCGTTACTACATTGTTGCTATGTGCATTAAAATCCATATAGAATAGCTACAGGCAACCACAGTGCAATATGAGTAGCTTTGGGCAACCACAGTGCAATATGAGTAGCTACAGGCAACCACAGTGCAATATGAAGTACTCTAGGCAAAACGGTCCCAGGATTAGCGACTCAGTGCTCTGTAAACTGTTTCAAAGGAGCGTATGGCGGCAGGATATCGAAGTACTGAGTGGTTTGGTGCGAAGGGCGGAGTCCAGCTCGAGGAGTCGTCGATCGATTGAAAGGTACGCTTACTGCGTAGCCATGGCATGCACTTTAAATAGCATGGAAATGCGTAGACTTGTTTCTAGGATAAGCAACAGCTCGAGCTTTGTTTCTTGGCTTCTAAAGTCGAGACTGGTGCAGTTTTGGCTAATTTTACCTTATAAATGCTATTTGACTTTACAATTGTATAACTTCTGTGTATTATCAATGATATTATACGTGTTTTACACTCATTTGATTTGTCAAATTAAGATAAAGTTTGATTTTGCCAGTATATTTTGTCAATTTTATGGTAGCTATAGTACAGTTACCATTAGATAAGTTTGACACTAATTTTATACATTAATTAGATAATAATTTGACAAACTATACCATTGGATTATCAAAATAATCATGAGTAATAGGATGTCAAATTTGTCTAATTTGCATATTTTGTATATTATACTAAGTTTGACTCTGATTTGATACATAAAGTATATAGCAATTTGATAATATACAGTATAATTTGGAATATCAAATTGCATTATACTATACATACTGTAATCAACTTAACTAGGCATAGCTGTGTAAAGGGTGTCAAATTTGTCTAATTTGTATATTTTGTATAATACAGTAAGTTTGACTCTGATTTGATACATAAAATATATAGCAATTTGACAATATACAGTATAATTTGGAATGTCAAATTGCATTATAGTATACATATACAATAATACATATGCGTATAACTTAACTATAGTGTGTAGAGGGTGTCAAATTTGTCTAATTTGTATATTTTGTATAATTAGATAAACTTGACACTAACTTGATACATAAAATATATAGCAATTTGACAATATACAGTATAATTTGGAATGTCAAAATGCATTACAATTATACAAATTACATTTGGCAAGGGGGTTGAGGCCTTAAATACATGATACATTCAGTGGGGGGTCAAGGCATTTAAATAAAACTACGGTTTGCCAGGGGGTAGTGGTGTATAAACAAATAACGTTTGGCAGGGGGGTCGAGGCATTTAAACAAAACTACGGTTTGTCAGGGGGTAGTGGTGTTTAAACAAATTACGTTTGGCAGGGGGGTCGAGTCATTTAAACAAATTACGTTTGGCAGGGGGGTTGAGTCATTTAAACAAATTACGTTTGGCAGGGGGATCGAGGCATTTAAACAAAACTACGGTTTGTCAGGGGGTACCGGGTAGTGGCATTTAAACAAATTACATTTGGCAGGGGGGTCGAGGCATTTAAACAAAACTACGATTGTCAGGGGGTAGTGGTGTTTAAACAAATTACGTATTGCAGGGGGGTCGAGGCATTTAAACAAATTACGTTTGGCAGGGGGGTCGAGGCATTTAAACAAATTACGTTTGGCAGGGGGATCGAGGCATTTAAACAAAACTACAGTTTGTCAGGGGGTACTGGGTAGTGGGGTTTAAACAAATTACGTTTGGCAGGGGATCGAGGCATTTAAACAAAACTACGGTCTGTCAGGGGGGTAGTGGTGTTTAAACAAATTACGTCATTTTGGCAGGGGGGTCAAGGCATTTAAACAAATTACGTTTGGCAGGGGGGTCCAGGCATTTAAACAGTTACATAATATTATAATTGACAAGTTTGACGCAATATTATACAATACATAAATGTAAATATACAAATTAGACAAATTATACTCTCTGCTTGATATATTCCTATGTTTGCTTCTTAGATAATCGATATTTCAACAGCTATCAACTAGTATATTATACTATTTGACAGTCAAATATGTATCAAATTTAGTCTAATTAGTAAATTAGCCATTACTGCACCCTTCTGCTAAAGTCGATGATGCTTGGTCACACTTCGATGGTCGTGTCGATTTGACCACACCCCTTGGTCACGAGACCATCAGAAGTTCGACTGGCATTCGAGCTGAGCCCCACTCGGAGAGCGGCTTTGTGTGTCTGTTTCGAGTAAGAGACGAGCCTATTTTTCTTTATTTTCTAGTGTTCTATGCGTATCCATGGTAGCTATGCCCACGGGATATAAAATAGTTATATCACGCGCACTCGGGATGCATGGCATTTATTGCCCTCAACCCTCGGGCACAAGGCCCTCGGGCTTCGGTGCAATAAATGCCATACATCCCTCGCGCCCGTGATATAACTATTACATATAGCCCTGCGCTATATATAGCACGCACCATGAGTAGCGTGCCACCGGATCGTGTACTATCGAGTTCTTCTCTCAGTCTATGATTGAAGCTTCGAAACTTGTCGCTATCGAGGTCGAGAGCCACTCCTGACGAACATAGTCTGCGATCGCGGATCGCGCGACTGATGCGCCAGCATCAATACCTGTGTACCCACTATGATGACGACCTTTACCATATATGGCATTGCTGTCGCGTTTTTATGTAATTAATAATACGTAATGATACAAATAATATGTTCCAACAAAAATTATTATTACATAAAATAATAACACTTTAATAATAATTATTATATCCATTAAGACTTAGTACTGATGAACACACATATAATTATAATTATTTAATTAAATACCTGTTGACTTCAACGGCAAGTGTTCGTTTTGACTTGTCTGTACCATGTGGCTGTATGCAGCATTACCTTCCATCTGTATTCCTTTAAGATGTGTGTCACTGACTTCGTCGTACATTGGCTCCTGGCTCTGCAGATCATTCTTTGATGTCTTTGGTGTCTTTGTGACCACACACTTTCTTTTAATCACACAGATAATTATTAACAGTAATCCAAGTAAAATAATAATTAAAATAACACCAGAAAGAATTAGTATGATAATTAGTAGGGTACTCCAAGTAAAACCTGTAATTATGCATATAAATATATTATTACTTTGCTATAGTATACATACTATCAATCTCATGGACATACAACATCAACATACATTGGACATGTATGCCTGTCATATTATATTTAACATGCATAACATAACGTGCAAGGATCGCTACAAGAGAGATTTAATTTACACTTACAAATCATCAGTTATTGTATGGTATTTCTCGGTTGCGTGTGCTAACTATAGGCAATAGTATGTCTTCGATGGAACTGGATGCACGAGCCTTTTGATGTCCTGGCATGCAGATTCTACATGGGGGATTGCTATAAGTGACCATTTATTATTGTGGGTTAGCCCACTTTGCTTCTGAGCCCTTATTATAAGCCGCTCATAAAAACTTTGCATTCATTATTAAGTTTATGATACCTGATGGTACAGTTGTAGATGATGTACAAGTAAATTGAGTTGGATCAGGAATCCAATTTCCACTGCTGTGACATGTCACACTGAGAATCTGTTGATCTGTAGTGTTCATATGCACAATACTAGACACCACATTTTCACAGGTTAGCATTAAAACAGAATCCTCCAAAGTTGAATTATAATTTTGCTTCACGTTGCTGTTTATAAGTGGTACTCCACAGTCAGCTGTATACGTATGTGTATGAATACTTTATATAAATTATTCACTGCAACAGAAATCGAGTCAGATTAGTGATAATATTAATTTTGGCATTAATTATCACCTATACAATCCAATTCTCCAGGGTCTGGTTCCCACTCTCCATTCTCAGTACAGACTGATGCGTTTGAGCCATTCAGTACAAATCCAGGTGGACATGTGTATGTGATGAACTGTCCCTCTATGTGAGGATTTTCCTGAGATCCAGTATCCACAATGACAGTGCGCTCTAACAATTGTGTTGGTAGATCACAGGTAACTGCGTGTAATAATTATTAGTCCTGAGGCATAGGTATACATGCAATATTCTTTCATACCTACCATATTTTAATACCCTGGTTGTAGTAACACCACAGAGACTTGATTCAATGCTAACATTGTATTGAATGTCATAAGAGATCATTAGGCTTATCATTGTACTATTGTGGCTAGTGTGTGATATTTCTGGTGAAACACTGACGTGGTAAACTGCTCCAGGCTCTTGAGGCCATTGAAGTGTGACTGTGACACTGTTCCTCAAGAAGTGATTCATCAAGGTAACATTAAGAGGATGATCTGTACTTCCATGATAAAACATTATAATTAAAAATAATAATTCTCTATTGTTCAAATACCTTTATTGGTGACATTAATTGTTACTATTGGCACTCTATTTGCATTGCCATTGATCATTTCTTCAGAACAGTGGATGGTTGATCCATTCATTTCAGTAGTAACATTAATCATCATCTGGCTAGTCAATGGGCTACTGGAGGTACGTGTGACAGTAAATGCAGAAGAATGTAAGTCATCAAATCGTAGATCTGTTGTACGGATAGCTCCTTGATTTGCGACTGCAGTGTCACGGGTCATAGCCAGGTGAGGAACAGAAACTGTCCAGAACAAGAAAGGGCCAGTGTTTATACCACATGTTAGCAGAACTTGTCCTCCAGGGCAAACAGATACCATTCCCATTGGTGATAGTGATATGGATGTACCTATCATAACATTGTAAAACTAAATTTTTAAGTAGCTACTCACAATTCTCTGCAGCTTAACAAAATGTGCTACTTAAGCTAGTTATAATTAGTATATATTCATGATATTATTGCCTACAATAAATGCCATGGCATGGAGCTTATAATATACCTTCACAGTAGTACAAGCATAAAGCACTGACAAGGACTACTTGAAACATTAAACTTCGAAGTCGGTAATTCATTTCTGATATCTGGCAATAATGCTGCTGCAGACTACTGTTGGTGATTATCACATAAACGAATGAGCTTCATACTCTATGCAAAGGATTCCATTTGCCAGTACACTTCACTGTAGTAGCTAGGTCAGAGATACTTCAATCAGCAGAGTGTACAGGTACTATAGTTTTCCCAAGGTCATGTCAGAAAAAACAGGAAATAATAATATTCATAATAATACTATTATGCAGCCTAGCTTATACATGATTACACGTACACTTTGCCTGCAAGTAATATAATACTATTATTATTATACAGATGATTATACATTGTCAAGGTATAATTGTCAAGATTATCTAATTTTTAATACATGCAGCAGATGCTTATCGATTCAAGTTCATACTAAGTGAATTACTATTATTTGTTAATATCTGTTTATTTATGATAAGAGAATCATAAACAACAACAATCGCACCAAAAAGTCACTATAATAACGATAGTATTGCGTATTAAATTTTAATTCAATACAGTAACTATACAGTGTTAAGAAAATCACAAATGATCATGAGGCTTTTTAACATGCAGGCGCATTATAGTTAGTTTTTAGTCAACATTGTGCATAACTCACACAACTGTTACATCATTAGTGCAGGTATAGGGTGTTTATATATACGTAGATGAGCTGTTTTCTATGAGCTCAAATGAACATAAGCCTTTGCGTAGGAAGATGATTTGGTAAACGGATGCTCTGCCTATGTGCATGTACACTAAATCGATAACAAGAAAACAATTCACAGCAAAGTGTGACTTAGTGTGTGTTCCACTCAGAAATTTCATGGGTGCACCAGCATCCGGTGCACCCATGCTTCCTACACCAGTGTAGAGAATTATTATGGAAAGGAACACTGCTGAGCTTACAATACATATAGCAATTAGAACTGATGAAACTGGTGTCCAAAACAAGACTGTCAAGGTTCCTGCATCTGAGGAAATGAACAATATCTTCCTTCAATAAAAAGAATTGACCATAGAATTTTATCAGATACTTTCGACTACTCATTAATAGACCACTATAAATTAAATGACATTTTATTGTAAGTGTTTACAGCCCACCTTTAAAGTTAATTACCGTGTTTATGCTAATAAAACATAGTATTATGATCTAATTAGTGCAAGAAAATTCATGTTCTAGGATTTTTCATAGCGTATCTTAATGGAGCACGTGACGACCTTTACCGTGCAAGTTTAAGTCGTAGTTATTCTTTAGCTTGCATTCTATTAGCATAAATTAAACACGGTAGTACCTGTTGTTGGTGATACAGTTGTACTGAATGGTGAACAAGACTGAATGAAATCAGCTGGATTGGGAATCCAACTTCCATTGCTATCACATGTCACGCTGAGGGTTGTTTCAGTAGTGGAATTAAGAGACATCTCATTTTCACAGGTCAGTGTTATTATATTATACGAGGTGCACATGCTAGCTAGCCTAGAATAACAATACTATGTGGTGATTACCTTTTTGCGGTGAAAAAGGGAAACAATAATATTATGTTTATAGCAAAGGTCAGTTTTCATTCATCAATATCGAAAAATATAATATACTGTGAATTCAAGTTTGTGCATGGCTGTATACAGCAGTCTCTCTTGTTGTACCTACATGCATGCAGTATAAGATTATGTATGTACGCACACGAACAGTACTCTATTATTAGTATCCATATTAAATTCATAACTCATGCCCCACATAAAAAAACATTGTGTACATGCAATATTTTGACTGACATTGTAGGTTCAGAGAGCAGAGTAATATTATAATAAATTATTGCAGTTGGCTCAGATCTACATGTAAAATCACTAATAATACCCAGATTGTTTGTTATAGTGTGTGTTGACGTTTATTATTTGCATAGTAATATCATACTATCAGATATCATAGAAAGGTTGATTACTCTGTCAGATAGTCGAGTAAGTTTATCTTCTACAACCCATAATATTATCCATGCATGCAATCCCAAATCAGCTCTTATCAGGAACTATCCCAAATGTCTTTCAATTACTAAGCAAGCCTGTGGTTGCCTTAATGGAGGCTGTACAATAACACGGAATTCCTTTGGGAGAAGCACTGATCATAATATTATCCTGGCACGGACTACAGTTTGCCTATAATCAGGATAGAGTGCACTGTAAACAATATACTGTGATCTTTTCAAATTTGATCGAATGGTCCATGCGCCACTGTATATTATAGTCACAGCTAGCTCAGTGTTGAAATCTCAAGATTTGAGAAGAAAATCCAGGCAAATCTTATGAGAATAAACAGCAGCTAATATGCTTCATTTACATACTATGCTAATTAGGCCATTTTCAAGCTCAATAATAAATAAATTTCAGGCAGCACTGACAGCTGTAAAACACAAATAATTATCACATGCACCATCTTAAAGCTTATACTTCATGAAAGTTCCTATTGATATATCTGATATGTAGCATAATATAGAATGATGTGAATGCCTGTGACTATTTCACTTTGCCTTTAATATCAATCCTCATCCTGCCCTTCATTACAGTATGTAGTTATCAGAGTAACTGTTATGATCCAGACAGTGGCATAATTGTGCAAATAGATCAGAATTATTCAGCCAGTGTTGGTATGCAAGAATTAAAATTAACCCAGTGTCTAGAGTGCTGGCAAATTTATGTACAAATTTATATTGCCATATGCAGGAGGGGGTGGGGACTAGGGCTACGTAAGAGTACAGCATTTTATATGGACTTACCGGCACTATAACGCTTAAATTGCGGTGCCAGTACCGGCACTGTAGACACAGCATAAAATTAATACTGTACTAGAGAGATATCTAGATCCTCTAGAATCTATATCTACACCTGAGAATAATCCACCATAAGCATAATAATATTATTATGTAACATTCTGTATAACTTTGCTGGTGTTGCTGTAAGAATTTGAAGGAGTGATCAAGAGGTAGTTGCTCCATATGCAGTGTTGGAATTGGTCGTCACGTCAATTGGCCAGTCTAATTACAAACCACATGCACGTGGCAGATTTTAATTACTCAACCGGGAAACTCCTTGCCCGTACGTAACGTAAGAGAGAGTGCGAACTGCACGGGCAAGGAGTTCGGTGGCCATTAGCACTTAGTACACGTGCGACCATTACCACATCTGAGCAAGTTGTCGAGGCTGTTATCATGCATGGGAGAGGCATATGGTACGGCATTAAGCGGCTACATGGGCGCGGCGGTGGCAAGCTTACCATGTCCTCGAATCTTCACCTTGGGCACCCGGACCATTTACGACCATTACCTTCAATTTTTAAT
Source organism: Cliona cf. orientalis (assembly GCA_963930775.1). Taxonomy (NCBI): domain Eukaryota; kingdom Metazoa; phylum Porifera; class Demospongiae; order Clionaida; family Clionaidae; genus Cliona; species Cliona cf. orientalis. The sequence goes on along the minus strand of OZ005690.1, from coordinate 13,311,737 downwards.
GTCATGCAAGCAAGTACCAGTATTAAACAATGACCTGGTAGAACAAGTGAATCATGGATGCCACTTGAATTTATTCAAGCTCTAGGTCATAGCTAAATCCTATGCACAATATAGTATTATTATCTACATGAGTCATAAATCACAATAATAAACAAAGAAGTTTACATTAATTTTGTCCACTCAACCTGGGCATGGCATGGATTATTAAATAAGTAATTTTACATCTGTTCAGTCAATCCCTGCAAGGCCATGGATTACTTTACAATTGGTCCATAGGCAACATTCTCTTTCAGTTCAACCAGGTCCTGATATTCTGGTGTAGATCTCTGCTGTAATTCTTCGTATAGTGGTCCTGGAGTTGGTGGCAGTTGAGATCCTTCATTGCTCTTCCCATCTTCTGCTTTGCTTGTACGTGATTGCTTGTACTTATGTCTAAACCAGCCACAGGCATATCCAATGGAAAGGAACACTATTGAGCAGACTGCACTCACGATAACTATAGTCGATGAGAATACAGCTACTATCAAATTAGCAGAGTCTGCATTTGAGAAAATTTATGCCGTATAAATATTATGTACTATAATATCCTCAATTATTATATTATTACTACAGTGCCATAAACTACAAAGATTTCTGCGGTGCACAATATTTATTAGATTCTAAGAAATTACAGTGCATGTGATACTGAGTGTTTCAGAGTTTTTGGTTGATCTAGGTATAGGTATTAGTAGGTAGTGCAATAAATATTTTTTGCTACCTGAAGAATGTGGAGTTGAATGGATCAATATTTCTGTACCTGGTGGTACAGTTGTAGGTGGTGAACAGGTAAATTGAGCTGGATCAGGAATCCAATTTCCACTGCTGTGACATGTCACATTCAGTCTGAGAATCTGTCCATCAGCGGAAGTATCATCTTCACAGGTTAGTGTTAAAATAGAACCTTCCAGTGTAGAAATGTAGTTTAAGGTGACATTTCTGTCCAATTGTGGTACTCCACAGTCAGCTGCATTAATATTATGTCCATTGCCATGGATTTAATTACTGGTATTATTACCTATGCAGTCCACTTGTCCAGGGTCTGGTTCCCATCTTCCATTCCCAGTACATTCCAATGCATTTGGGCCAGTCAGTATAAATCCAGGAGGGCATGTGTATGTGATGAACTGTCCCTCTATTGGAGGGCTATCCTGAGATCCACTGACCACAATAACAGGTCGCTCTAACAGTTGCAATGGTAGATCACAGGTAACTGGAGTATGTGGATAATGAGTATAATAATATCCATGATTCATCATGGATAATAATATTATGGCTCATTACCATAATTAAATTGTAACACCTTAGTCGTAGTGACACTACAGAGCCTTGATATGATGGATATATTGTACTGAGTGTTATAAGAAATAGTTAGATTTATCAAAACGTGGTCATGCATCGTATTGGTAAGCTCAGTGTGAGGTATTTCTGGCATAACATTGACGTGGTAAACTGCTCCAGCCTCTCGAGGCCATTGAAGTGTGACTGCGACACTGTTCCTCAAGAAGTGATTCATTAAGTTGACATTGAGAGGATTATCAGATTCTGTACTTCACAAGAATCATGAACAGATTTAATTATTAATTTCAAACAACACATGTATCATTCAATATACCTTCATTGATGACATTAATCATTGCCATTGGTGCTCCATTTTCATCACCATTATTTGAACAGTAGATGGTTGATCCATTTATTGCAGTGGTCACATTATTAACCACCATCTGGCTAATCAATGGGCTAACAGATGTACGTGTGATATTAAATGCTGTAGAAAGTAATGTGCCAAAATTTAAATATGTTGCACTGATAACTCCTACACTTGAGATAATAATTTCACGATTCATAGCCAGACGAGGAACAGAAACATTCCAGTACAAGAAAGGGCCAGACATTCTCTCACAAGTCAACAGAACTTGCCCTCCAGGACAAACTGACACCATTCCCAGTGGAGATAGTGATATGGATGTAGCTAAAATTTAAATTTAGGTATTAAAAATAAATATTATAGCTATAGGAAAACCTTCAACCATGCCTCTATGTTCTTACGTTACTATGGATAGCTTAATTTATTATTAGAATAGAGTTATAGCAATCTGATTGGTCAATTGGAGGTCCATTATTTATTCCACTTACTTAGAGACCTCTTAGTTCACTTATAGACCTCTTAGAGAGGTAGGTCTATTATTGGGCTGCCAATTCAAGGGATGCACAGTGCAACAGTAGTCTAGTCCCCAGGCTAAAAGTCATGGTTACTACCTCCACAGCAACAGAAGAGTGAAGCACAAGTGGTGAGAACTGCTTGGAAAGCTAAACACATAAATTGGTGCATATCTGTATAAATAAGCTGTCGACTTGATGACACTAATAAACAGTAGATCAGGCTGATCGATAGCTATATATACCAGTACATGCAATTTACTACTCTACTAAGCGGTGATTCAGATGACCAGAGTTGAATGTACACAACAGACTCGTGACTCATGACCAGAAATCAGCTGTTATTGAAACAGAATAGAATTCCATTGCATAGCTGCAGTTAATGTGTTTGGGATATGTACCTGGTATATGTACTTGGATGCATGCATGTACAGTCAATTAGAGATGCATTAAAGAAATGGGATGTAATAGGCTCGATCTTTGCCATCTTAATCAACGGAGCCATTTCTCCACCCAGCGCTCATGGCCTCATATATCCTTATACGTTCTATATAATATAATTATTAGTTTGTGAGTACTTCCAATAGAATTTACTATAAAGCATGAGTCTGTCCTAGCCTCGTCTCCAGGCTCCCGTCATGTTCTCAATGTTGCACGCGGAGAACATGACGGGAGCCTGGGGACAAGGCTAAGTCTGTCTAATATTGTACATGGATTATTTCACAATTGGTCCATATAGGCAACATATTCTCTTTCAGTTCAACCAGGTCCTGATGTTCTGGTATAATTCCTCGTATAGTGGTCCTGGGGCCGGGGTTTGAGGTTGTAATTGTTGAGTTCCTTCATTATGCCGGTGTGGATTGTTCTGATTTGGCAGATGCTCTAAACAGGCGATTGAGAAGTGAAAAGAAGAGAAAAAAATTCAGAACCAAACCGGGATTTGAACCCTGATCCACGCCTCAGTTCATAACTATAATCAATTAGACTATGATCATACCTTCGTTAATTATGCTCATTGGTGAATTTTTTTTTCATTTCCGTCCTCAGAACAATACACTCTTGATCCATTTATCTCAGCAGTCACATTGCTAATCAGCAGCTGACTAATCAAAGGGCTGTCAGATGTACAGGAGACATTAAACTCTGTGAACCCAATTCTAAATTCTGATGATAGTAAAATTCCTTGACTTGTGACAATTATTTCACGAGGAGTGCCCAGAGGAGGACTGGAAACTATCCAGTACAAGATAGAGCCAGACATTCTCTCGCAGGTCAACAGAACTTGTCAGCCAGGACAGACTGACACCATTCCCAGTGGAGACAGTATTATGGATGTGTGCACCTATACAAATTTAAAGAATGAGCTTAATACTAGCTTGCCTTGGAAATCTGTGCCTAGTTCTAGTTATACACAAATAACTGAGCTAGGCTTGTCCTCTAGATAGCATAATTTAATTAAAGTTTGCTAATTTGAAGCTTGCTTAATTAGGCTCCTTAGGGCATTGTAGTCATATGAATGCATGTCTAATATACATGCACAATAATAATATATATTAGTTAGACACTGTTTAGGAGGTTTCTATGTGATTTAGAAGACCGAAGGACTCTGTATAGAATCCTGAGCGAAGCGAGGGTTCTATGAGAGCCCTGAGGTCTTCTAAATCACATAGAAACCGACTGAACAGTGTCTAACAAGTTTAGATCATATAGTTTTGTATTGCTAAGAGCCAGAGGGCAAAACTTGTAGGTGCATGACTATGAAAATCTTGTAGGTGACTATGAGAAGCTTGTAGGTGACTATGAGATATAGATACCTGTCAGTAGCCAATCAAATCGCAGTATTTGTTACAGCTATGATCTAATGCTATTTAAGGAACACACATGGCTCATAATAGACAATGCACAATACCTTCCTTGTACTGCATAGTATGGTATTATGGGAAGTGTACTAGGATAAGGGGTCAGCCCCACATGTGATAATGGATGGGACTTTGTGTTGCAACATGAATATCCTTTATGAAACTGTTTACTAATATGCATGGGAATGAGACTTTGTGTTGCAAGACTGGAATGTGTTTTAGGAATTAGACTTTGTGTTGCATGACTGAAATGTGATTTAGTATTAGGGTAATTATAGTATTATGGCCAGGTGTGCATGCAACTGTAAACAATCAGGTTCTGATCTAGCAACACAAAGTCTGATTCCAATTCTGAAGTATTTCAGCATACTGAGATGTAAAAAGTATCATGAATATCAAATTTTCCTAAAGGCATTAAGATACTATAGGTAGTGTGACAGTTTATTACATGACTATGTAGTAGTCTTCTTCTGGTCCCAGTGTATCACTGCATGTTGACTCTAGGGATACCTAATCTCATGCCCCCCCTTCATGTACTTGCATAGGATGTATCATAGATAGATTAGTAGAAAGGTTATAGTATACCTTTACCATTCTACTATCTATGGATGTGTTCACGCCCCCACTATAAGTTAACACAGTACACTAGTGTACATGTTGCTGTACAATAGCACTAATCATAGTCATGTTCAACCACATGCAACGTTGGAATTGGTCGTCAACAGGCAAAAATACCCTATGACCACATACACATTTGCTTGGTGGGGTCTGTGAATGAGACTACCCCATCACCCACCTTCTCCTTGAAAACAACGCTTTGATAGTAGCAATAACCTAGCTATAGCTACACTGTTTACAGGAAAGGCCAGGCCCGTAGCCAGACTTTTTAAAAGGGGGGTGCACATGTGTATGCATGGTTTAATTACTATAATGTACTCACAACTACTTATTGATTGAGGTGTGATGTTAATTAGCTGCACTAAATGTGGTTTTGTCAAGCTGATAGAGGGGATAGCATGCAGCCTCAGTCTATAACGTACTTCTGTGAAATGACATGCAATTATTAGGCTGAAAAAGGGGGGTGCACGTGCATCCCCTGCCTACGGGCCTGAAGGCTTAAGGTATTGATACCAAACAAGCTTGATGTTATGCTGTTTCCGTAACAATGTTGCTGTAAGGAAACACGAATATAAAACTACAACCTGGTGAGCTGTTTGCTTCTTGTGCTATTGCTTTTTTTTTTTTTCTGAGTTGTTTCATAGTTATGTAAACACATTTAATATCTACACAACTTAGCTTCATTCTACACTCATACACACCATGGTCTACTAATGTAATTGAAGGAGCAATCAATAAGGATACAGATATGGTTGCTCCATACGCAGTGTTGGAATTGGTCGTCACGTCAACAGGCTAGGTTAGTCTAATTACAAACCACATGCACGTGGTAGATTTTAATTACCCAGCCGAGAAACTCCTTGCCCGTACACATCGTAAGCGTGAGAGAGCTTGCGGACATCACGGGCAATGAGTTAGGTGGCCGCCTAAGACTATGAGCACTTATTACATGTGCGACCATTTCCATCTAAGCTCGATGTCGCACCATTAATTTTCTCAACATCAGTTATGCACAAACTTCCGATTCAAATCCCACGCAATTGAATAGTCTGCTTAAGTAAGTAATGATAATATTCTTTTTATATCTGTTCAGTCAATCCCTGCAAGGCAATGGGTTATTTTACAATTGGTCCATAGGCAACATTCTCTTTCAGTTCAACCAGGTCCTGATGTTCTGGTGTAGATCTCTGCTGTAATTCCTCGTACAGTGGTCCTGAGGTTGGTGGCAGTTGAGATCTTTCATTGGGGCCAGTATTCTCAGCTGATGTTGATTTTCTTGTACGTGACTGCTTGCATGTGTTTCTGACTAAACCAGCCACAAGCATATCAATGGAAAGGAACACTATTGAGCTTACGGCACACACGACAATTATACAGTCGATGAAAACACAGCTATATACTGTAGAGTCTGCATTTGAAAAAAATTTACATTGTATAAAATTTAATATGTACTACCGGGTAATATAATAATATTATACTCTCGAATATTATTACTGTGCCATATTAAAACTGTATGTTGCTTTTGGCAGTTACTATAGCCTCCAGGGGCGTAGCCAGGATTTTAGCCACGCCCACTTATTAACCGTCAAGGTCGAAGTTCAAATTGTCAAGCGTTCTGAATGTAGCTAGCGAGCTAGCTCAAGGTTTTCGGCCGAATCTTGGGATGAGATAAGTTTCTAACTATCTTCTAAGCTGTTTTTTTTGTAGTAGACGATAGTTTGGAGTAGCCAAGGGGGTGCTGGATGAGGCTGTTCTATGGACTATGTGAACTAGGCATGACTAGGCCAAGAGCAGAGGGGGGTGCTCGAGCCCCCTGAGCACCCCCCCCTGCCTAATTACTGTGCATGCATGCATGTGCTTTTTATAATAGTTAGACACTGTTTTATAATAGTTAGACACTGTTTTAATGATCCACTGGGTACGAGGGCCTCGTACCCAGTGGATCATTAATTTTGGTCTTCTAAATCACGTAGAAACCTCCTAAACAGTGTCTAACTATTATAAAAAGCACATGCATGCACAGTAATTAACCCTTGACAATAGTACTACTGCATATAGGTAGTGTGATAAATGTTTGCTACCTGAAGAATGTGCAGAATGGATCAATATTTCTGTACCTGATGGTACAGTTGTAGGTCGTGAACAAGTAAATTGAGCTGGATCAGGAATCCAATTTCCACTGCTGTAACATGTCACAGTGATAATCTGTTTAATAATAGATACAGCTGGTATGTCACTTTCACAGGTTAATACCAAAACAGAACTAGAACCAGCCAGGGTAGAATTGTAGTTCAGAGTGACATTTCTGTCCACAAGTGGTACTCCACAGTCGGCTGTATTGCAGTAATAATATTACATCCATTGACTATTATTATCCATGGTACTAGTATATAGTGGCATTAATTATCACCTATGCAAGCTAACTCCCCAGGGTCTGGTTCCAATTCTCCATTCTCAGTACACACTGATGTATTTGAGCCATTCAGTACAAATCCAGTAGGGCATGTGTATGTGATAAACTGTCCCTCTCTGTAAGGGATTTCCTTAGATCCATTGACCATAACAACAGGGTCATGTAACAGTTGTGTCGGTAGATCACAGATTACTGCATACATGCAACAGGAAATAATTGATTATTTCCACATAATACATTTTCATCGTGACTTACCGTATTTCAATACCCTGGTTGTAGCGACACCACAGAGACTTGATGCAATGCTCACATTGTATTGAATGTTATAAGAAATTGTTAAATTTATCACAATGCTTGCGCTGTTGTGGCCCGTTACATTAGTGAACTCAGTGAATGGTGAAACATTGATATTGTAAACTGCTCCATCTTCTCGAGGCCATTGAAGTGTGACTGTGACACTGTTCCTCATGAAGTGATTCATCAAGGTAATATTCAATCGATTAAGAAAACTATCTATAGGATTATGAAAGAATAATAATCCCTACACCCATGTATGAATTATAATACCTTCACTTGTGACATCAATTGTTACCATCAGTGCATTGTTTTCATTACCATCTTCAGAACAGTAGATGGTTGATCTATTTATCTCAGTAGTCACATTGTTAATCAGTAGCTGACTAGTCAATGGGCTGTCAGATGTACGGGTGACATTAAATTCTGTAAAACCTATCTTAAAGTCTGGTGACAGTAAAATTCCTTGATTCAGGACAATTCTTTCACGATTTGTGGCTACTGGATGAGGAACAGAAACATCCCAGTACAAGATGGAGCCAGACATTCTCTCACACGTCAACAGAACTTGCCCTCCGGAACAGACTGACACCATTCCCAATGGAGATAGTATTATAGATGTAGCTATAAACAAAAATAATTTAGATCCTAGTTGTAACAAATACTGATATCTGATTGGTCAGAAGCAGGTATCTTTTTCCCATATAAACTTATAAAAAGCTCATATAAATTTTTCATATAAACCTGTAAAAGATTGTTGCCTATGGTTAGGATTGTTGCTAGGCAGCAGTTTATATATCAACCCTATGGACATTGTCGCTAGGATTTAAAGTTGTTAGACACTGTTTAGTCGGTTTCTACGTGATTTTGAAGACCTCAGGGCTCAGTAGAACCTTCGCTTCACTCGGGATTCTACATAGAGCGCTTCGGTCTTCTAAATCACGTAGAAACCTCCTAAACAGTGTCTAACTATTACATAAAGCCAGTGCTAAAGCATAGGAAAACTCTCAACATATCCCGAATACTTCCATAACTAGTATTAGATATTGTTATTGTGATCATTGATTATGAGCTCATAATCATTTTTGATGTGCATGATTAATTAATTATTATAAGAGCTTACCTTCACAGCAGCAGAAGAGTAACTGAGCACAGATGATGAGTGTTACTTGGAAAGCCAGACACATAAATTGGTACATGTCTATCTGACTGTGTATAGCTGTACACTTGAATTGGTGACACCAACAAACGGATGATGCTAGTTGATCGATCTGTAAAAAGCTATTGACTTATTAACACTGGCCATGGTAGCTACCAAAGCATGGATTATATATACTGATCGATCAATAGCTATACTGTACAAGGAAGGACATATCATCATGACACTGTAATTAGTGGTGATCCTGATGACCATATAATATAGTTGAGTGTACACTTCATTAATACAGAATTGTGACTAAAGTTTACAGAAGCCTCTTGTTGAAACAAATTGGAATTCCATTGCATGGCAGTAATTAATTTGGAATGTATGTCAAGCAACATTAAAAATGGGATGGAATAGGCTCTTTGCCAACTTTGTCTTAATGGAGCAATAGTATATTCTCCACCCTGTGACCTCATAATATTATCATTAGCTCTCATAGGTAAATTATTATCTTGTGTGTACTTCCATACTATAATTTAGCATGAGCCTGTATGATAATATTATTATTTTACAATTGGTCCATATGCAACATTCTCTTTCAGTTCAACCAGGTCCTGATGTTCTGGCGTAGATCTCTGTTGTAATTCCTCGTATAGCGGTCCTGGGGTTGGTGGCAGTTGAGATCCTTCATTGGCAGTGCTGATATTCTCCTCAGCTGATGAATCAAATGTTGCTTTACTTGTACGTGATTGCCTGTGTTTCTGACTAAACCAGCCACAGGCATATCCAATGGAAAGGAACACTATTGAGCTTACGGCACACACAATAGTCATAGTCGATGAAACTGCTGCTATCAGATTAGCAGATCCGGTCAGCATTACTGTTGTCAATGGTGATGTTTCTGTACCTGATGGTACAGTTGTAGGTGGTGAGCAAGTAAATTGAGTTGGATCAGGAATCCAATTTCCACTGTTGTGACATGTCACACTGACGATTTCTTCATCAGTAGATCTAGATGAGGCATTCTCACAGGTCAATGTTAAAACAGAACCCTCCAGAGTAGAATTGTAGTCTAGCTTGACATTACTGTCTACCAGTGGTACTCCACAATCAGCTAACAAGAAAAATAATATAATAATTATTATGTGTGTATTCATTATATAGTTTATGCTTACCATATTTCAATACCCTGGTTGTAGTGACACCACAGAGACTTGATACAATGGATACATTATATTGAATATTGTAAGAAATGGTTAGGTTAATCACAAAGACATGATCACTTGTAGTAAATTCAGTATGAGGTATTTCCGGTGAAACACTAACGCTGTAAACTGCTCCAGGCTCTCGAGGCCATTGAAGTGTGACTGTGATATTGTCAATCCTCAATATTATGTGATTTACCAAGGTTACATTGAGGGAATGATTGGCATTTCTTAAAGCATCATCTATGGATTAAAATTAAACAGCTACTATAGTAAACTTATTAGTAACTGATTAGGCAGGTACTCTAAACAGGCGATTGAGAAGTGAAGGGAAGAGAAAAAAATTCAGGAACAAACCGGCCGGGATTTGAACTCTGATCCGCACCTGTTAATTTATAACTATAATCAATTAGACTATAATCATACCTTGCAATTGGTTAATTATGCTCATTGGTGAATTGTTTTCATTTCCGTCTTCAGAACAGTACACTCTTGATCCATTAGTCACATTGTTAATCAGCAGCTGACTAATCAGTGGGCTTCTTGATATCAGTGTGATATTGAACTCTGTGAAACCTATCCTAAATTCTGGTGAAAATAAAATTCCTTGACTTGTGACAATTCTTTCACGAGGCCTGTCCAGATGAGGACTGGAAACTATCCAGTGGAAGACGGAGTTATTTGTCTCACAAGTCAACAGAATTTGTCCTCCAGGACAGACAGACACCATTCCCAGTGGAGACAGTGATATGGATGTACCTATACAAATTTAGAATGATCTTAATATAATATTATACTCACCTGGAAATCTGTCCTTAAGGCCTATAGCTATAATTAGGGCTGACTAGTAGATCCCAAGTCTATAAGCCCTTGATTATAGTTATAGCAGATACATGTAAGTTAATTCTCAATATTAGCTCACCTTCACAGCAGTGCAATATTATTATCAAACTGAGTGCTACTTTGAGTGCTAAGTCAACTTTGTTCATTTCTACCATCTATCTACAGCCAACATAATAAGTTAGTTAACTCGCACAAACTGATGATAACATAATAATGTTACACTGGTACAATAATATTATTGTAGATATGTAGATATGTATGAACTATCTCATGTACTGAGCACGTAGCTTAAATGCTTAGTATATTATAGTGATTATCTGACCAGTGAAACTGTTCATTACTAGCTATCGATCATTAATGTAAAGGTTATCAACACGTGCATATCGCATGTACATGTACATGGCCACAGTTATATTGATGTGTGATCACATGTATATGTAGTTCATCCACATACTAATTGTGTGGATCTGAATGGTGCATGTGTGCATACAGTAAATTAAATTACTCCACACAAATTAAGTCAATGGGTGCATACAGGACTTCCTCCACTAATATTGTACATTAGCAGATTCTCCTTCACAACATTATATTATTAATATATGCACAAAACGGATAATGTATATATCTGCCATAGAAAACTTACAGACTAAATTAATGGCTTCCCACATTAAGACTGAAAGTCTTATAGTTATAGTCAGTTTGTGTGGCAACAGCTTACCACTAGGTGCCATCCCAGCTATGTAGATTCAATCCCTCAGATTCACACGTGCATGCATGCAGGAAATTTCAATTTCAAAAGACTACAATATATATAGCCTAACTTTGATTTCATGAAGAAGCTTAAGCTAGGGATCATTAGCATAGTTTGAGGCTAAGGAATCAAAATGTGGTATTATTAATATTAGCCAGAAAATACAGTAGTGTGCAAGATCAGACATGAATAGTGAATATCGTAGGGATTCACATGCATATACACCAAGATCTGAACTATACAGGCTTGGTGTCCCCTAATATTAATTATTGTACAAATGTAATTGCTAATTTGAAGCTTGCATAATTGGCTAGTTATGACTATTATAATACATCACTTGGCAGCCATATGAATGCATGACTACAATGTCAAGATGTAAGGAACACACCTATAGCTCATAATGGGCATGTACAATACCTTCTTTGTACTGGTATGTACTAAAACAACAAGGGTCGGCCCCATGTGCCATGAATAATGGGAATGGGACTTTGTGTTGCAGCATGAATCAGAACCATGAATGTTGTTTGTGTAATCACCTTGTTGGTTTACTAATGCATGGGAATGAGACTTTGTGTAGCGTGACTGGAATGTGTTTTAGGAATGAGACTTTGTGTTGCATGACTGGAATGTATTTTAGTATTGAGGTATATTTATTGCTTAGCATGAAGGAATTTTGTGTACACAATCAGGCCAGGTTCTGATCTAGCAACACAAAGTCTAGTTCCAATTCTGAAGGTGGTTTGTATTTCACCATGCTACTGGGGGTGATAGAAATTGTAAATAACCCTGGTCCCCTAGCCAGTATCAAAGGCTATAATGTTATTGTAGGGGTCAAAGATACTAGCTATAAGTGACATGCACTTAATATTATGTACATACATGCACCTACATGTACATAATGTTGTGAACTAGTGAGCTTAGTCTTAGTACATCTCAGAAGGATATGGCTTCAGTTGGAACATCCGTGACTATAAATACTGCCATAGATCTAGGTAAGCTGCATGAGCAGAGGGGGACCAGGTTTACTATAAGTAGTGCATGCATGGAATAGACCACCTTCCCCAGACCCTACACCCATGATGTGGGGATTTAATTGGGGCTGGTAGTACCCTACAGCTAGATTATAAATAATCCAGAAATCTATGTACAATTTATATTAGTTTTATTACATATACTGTATTACTATAGGTTAGACTACATCACCACTTTTGAGCAATAGTATATAGACTTGATAAAATTCTAGTAACTAGCTGTTGTCTTCACTCTAGTGATACATGTACTTGGAATAGCCAAAAATGTGCAACAAAGTATGCATTTTTCAAGCTTCTGGACACAATGGGTGTATGCAAGATTAAAATTAATGTAGCTACCTGTGAGTATGGAAATACAGATCCTCTACATAATAGTTAGACACTGGTTAGGAGGTTTCTGCGTAATTTAGAAGACCGAAGGGCTCTATGTAGAATCCCGAGCGAAGCGAGGGTTCTACTGAAGCCTGAGGTCTTCTAAATTACGTAGAAACCGACTAAACAGTGTCTAACATATTTAGATCCTAGCAACAATGCCCAAAAGCTAGACACATAAACTGCTGCCTAGCAACAACCCTAACCATAGGCAAGAAAATTTACATGATTTTCTACAGAACTTTACATGATTTTCTACAGAGGTTACATGATTTTCTATGAAGGATAGATACTTCAGTTTAACCAATCAGATCACAGTATTTGTTACAAGTAGGATCTAAAGATAGATCTGTCCCTGAAATAAAGATAGTTGCTCCATACACAGTGTTGGAATTGGTCGTCACGTCAATAGGCTAGTCTAATTACAAACCACATGCACGTGGCAGATTTACTACTCAGCCGGGAAACTCCTTGCCCGTAACGAGTATAGAGATGGTAATGGTCGTTGGGGATAGAAACAGCTATATATTAATTTTGGCAAACTCCTTGCGCGTATCGTACATAAATGATATATAAAATGAGTTTTGCCCTCTTGACGACCAATTCCAACACTGTTTTAGGCAATGGCGTCCAGGTATATATACACTATCACCGAATGAGATAATCAACTACTGATAGATGATACTTTCTTGCTGGTAGTATAATATACAGATGGGGAGGGGGGGGGGGGACTTCAGCCCCCCAGCCTCCCTGATTCTTATGCCAGTGGTCCAGATTTATACATTCTCAACCATTTCAGTAAGATTATTATGATCATGGATGATTCTTGTTACCAGAATCTGATATTGCATGTTTGTCGACTCAGTTACTTTCAACCAATTCTCATATGGGAAATACGAGCAAATACATGAGTATCAACAAGCTAGGCTGCTATCGATAATAATAATATTTCAACATAATAATATTGAACATGCAACATATGTGACATGCAGTGTACCCTAACACCTGGTATACATGTTGAGTAATCTATGAGAGTTACTCAATGACATGTCATGATCTGATATAACTACCACGGAACTTTAATACTTATTCAATTATCCAACTAAGTTAACTTCAACTTTAACTTCTATTACCATCTAATCAGCTAGCTAGATGTTGCAGCAGAGGAAAGTCATAGTACAATAATACAAAATCAAATCCTCATGGAGTTCTCCGAAGTAACACATCCACAGTAGCACACCATTCTCTCAGTCATTTGTTGTTTTAGTGATCGATAAACACCTGCTACTACAAACAACCTTCCCAACCTTTTCGTAAAGCAAAGATCAGAGTACAGCTTAAAAAATGCCTTAGAATGCATCTCAGAGCAGCTATTGAAAGCATTACCAGTGTTGTAGCCAACTTGTATTTTAAAGGGGGTGGTGGCTAAAAGATCAAAGCATTATTGTGGTTTAAAAACCACATCAAACAAAACTAAGATCCGAGAGGAAGGAGGGTGGCCGCCGACCCTTCATTTTACCTTGTGGCTACAACCCTGCATTACCTAATAGGCATGTTTGCAGGCATAAAATTATGACTAGAAAAAATATATTATTTATCTGCATGGACCTCCTACCTCGTTGTGTTGTTGACTCAGTATATGGCAGTCTGAAAGTGTATCATGATCATTAATATTATTATTATGGTGATAAGGTTTCTTTTCAATACACTGGGAGATAGGTTGATACCCAAAATTAATGTATACTTCCTGTAGATAACGATAACAGTGTCACTAAGATCTCTTGCATGGTTAATTGTACACAGTGATTTTGTTGCATTGTATATGCATGTGCACTGGCGTTTAGTTGTCAATGCATGCATGCATGTGTGATTTCCCAACAAAATGAATGACAGCATATAATATTATTATTAACATATAATATCTAATACTTGCCCGTAACGAGACTTGAAGTATGGGGATGGTAATGGTCGTTGGGGATAGAAACAGCTACGTATATATCAATTTTGGCAAACTCCTTGCCCGTATCGTACATAAATGATATATAAAATGAGTTTTTCCCTCTTGACGACCAATTCCAACACTGTTTTAGGCAATGGCGTCCAGATAATATTATATACACTATCACCAAATGAAGTAAACAAAGGGGGGGGGGGGGGACTTCAGCCCCCAGCCTCCCTGATTCTTATGCCAGTGGTCCAGATTTATATATTCTCAATCATTTTAGTAAGATTATAAGATCATGGATGATTTCTTGTCACCAGAATCTGATATTGCATGTTTGTTTACTTTCAACCAATTCTCATGGGAAATACGAGCAAATACATGAGTATCAACAAGCTAGGCTGCTATCTATAATAATAATAATATTTCAACATAATATTGAACATGCAACATAATGTGTGACATGCAGTGTACCCTAACACCTGGTATGCATGTTGAGTAATCTATGAGAATTACTCAATGACATGTCATGGTCTGATGTAACTACCACGGAACTTACTTATTCAATTATCAAACTAAGTTAACTTCAACTTTAACTTCTATTACCAGCTAATCAGCAAGCTAGATGTTGCAGCAAGGGAAAGTCATAGTACAATAATATAATATCTAACAAAATCAAATCCTCATGGAGTTCTCCGAAGTAACACATCCACAGTAGCATACCATTCTCTCAGTCATTAAATTTTGTTGTTTTAGTGACCGATAAACACCTGCTACTACAAACAGACCTCCCCCTTCCCAACCTTTTCGTAAAGCAAAGATCAGAGTACAGCTTAAAAAATGCCTTGGAATGCATCTCAGAGCAGATATATTGAAAGCATTACCAGTGTTGTAGCCAGCTCGTATTTTAAAGGGGGTGGTAGCTAAAAGATCAAAGCTTTATTGTGGTTTAAAAACCACATCAAACAAAACTGAGATAGGAGAGGAAGGAGGAGGGTGGCCGCCCTTCATTTTACCTTGTGGCTACAATCCTGCATTACCTAATAGGCATGTCTGCGAGCATAAATTATGACTAGAAAAGGTATATTATTTATCTGCATGGGCCTCCTACCTGGTTGTGTTGTTGACTCAGTATACGGCAGTCTGAAAGTGTATCATAATCATAAATATTATTATTATGGTGATAAGGTTTCTTTTCAATACATTGGGAGATAGGTTGAAACCCAAATGTATACTTCCTGTAGATAACGATAACAGTGTCACTAAGATCTCTTGCATGGTTAATTGTACACAGTGATTTTGTTGCATTATAGTTGTATATGCATGTGCACTGGCGTTTAATTGTCAATGCATGCATGCATGTGTGATTTCCCAACAAAATGAATGACAACATATAATATTATTCTTAACATATAATATCTAATACATGTGGGCAAGAATCTGCTATACCAAAGTGACCAACAACCTTCAATGCTATAATTAATAATAATTATTACCATCTGCTAAAATCAGCGGGGGTAATACCTGAGCAGGTGATAAAAATCCGGATCCACCTCTAAACTGTATCAGTAACTGTTGAAAACAGTGGTGTCGCCATTGCTTAATGTAAAGCTGTCTTTTCAATCTACTGTATGGCGGATCATTAAATAATTGATGAAATGGCTCTCCATTGGTATTGACAAAGTTTATTGGAAATCTGAAGCCTTACTGCCTATAGCCACACATGTTAAACAGGCGAGTTTTTAATTTGGCGATCTATACCAAAATTATCACCAATTTAAAAACGTCGCCAAAGCTTCCCGCTATTCTGTATTGTATACAGTATACTCATACAAATTTAACATGCAGGATCCAATAATGACAGAAACAAATTGCAATGCAATTAATTTTAGTGAATATGAGAGCGGGCATTCATGAACCGTGAACACACTATATTGATCTTAGCGAGCTTCTAACCACCAAGTTTCTTTCAGCTGCTTCTGGAGTCTCTCAAGAATTAATTAACCATTACTTCTGAATTGTATATCTGGGCTCACGATCATCATATTGATCATCGGATACACCTCTGTTACTGTAGCCAGCAGAAGTAAGTATCAGATAATAATAATTTGTAATATTAATTAATTTTACTTTTGATGACTTGCTCTGGTAACTTGAGTAAACTTCTTTGAACGTCTGCCAATAATTTTAACACTTCCAGTGATAAACAAAATTAGACATATTCCCACTAGCAACAACCCAGCAGCAACACTAGTTCCAATGATTACTGTCTTCTCAGAAACTGAAAAGGCTGTTTCTAGTATACAAGGAGTATAATATTATGCATATTAATGATATTATTATTATTCACCCAATTTGAGAGGTGCATCATTTATAATAATTTTCCTAATCAATTTCAATAACTAATATCTAAGAACATAAAAAATGGCACTCAAGGAGAATGTTGCCTATGGTCCAGTACCAAGTACAGTCAGCATAGCAACAATCAGAAAACATTGGGGAGGGTGGGGGAAAGCTACAAACGTGCATGCACATGCTTATCAGCAGATGCATTCATAATAGATGTCTATTAATAGACACACTATAAAAATTATTAAAGGTATTGTTAATGTATACAGTACATCTTTTATTAGTATTAAAAAGTAATTAATACCTGTTGTTGGTGATACAGTTGTACTGAATGGTGAGCAAGACTGAATGAAATCAGCTGGATTGGGAATCCAACTTCCATTGCTATCACATGTCACACTGAGGGTCATTTCAGTAGTGGAATTAAGAGACATCTCATTTTCACAGGTCAGTATTAAAACAGAACCCTCCAGAGTAGAAATCTAGTTTAGCTTGAGGTTTCTGTCCGCAGGTAGTGATCCACAGTTAGCTGTATGATGACCATTGATTATTATGATTAATACATATGATTCTTAAAAAGATGATTACCTATGCAGTCCACTTCTCCAGGGTCCGGTTCCCATTCTCTATTCCCCATACATACTGATGCATTTGGGCCAGTCAGTATAAATCCAGGAGGGCATGTGTATGTGATGAACTGTCCCTCTATTGGAGGGCTATCCTGAGATCCACTGACCACAACAACAGGATCATGTAACAGTTGTGTTGGTGGATAATCACAGGTAACTATAATGTGTGCATGCGTAAAAATGACATCCTTTATTGCCCTAGGCCTCAACGCAAGTGTAGGCACAAGGGTAATACTAATAAATGGATATAATACTGACTGATATTATGATGGTATTATAGTTAGCGGTCAGCAGCAGAATGCAAGTGTAGGCACAAGGGTATGCAGTAGCTTTATTAATTATAATATACTATAACTTAACTTACCATATTTCAATGCCTTGGTTGTAGTGACACCACAGAGACTTGATACAATGCTAACATTGTACTGAATGTTGTAAGAAACAGTCAGATTTATCGTAACAGTCATTGCATTAGTAAGTGCAGTATGAGGTGTTTCTGGTGAAACACTGACATGGTAAACTGCTCCAGGCTCTCGAGGCCATTGAAGTGTGACTGTGACATCATCATTCCTCAAGAGTTGGTTCACCATGGTAATATTGAGGGAGCGATCCAGAACATCATCTAAGTATAGCAATATAATTATTATCAAATAATTATTTATCGTCATTTTTCATTATCATACCCTTGTACTTGATGTTAATTACAGTCATTGGCGCATTGTTTTCATCACCATCTTCAGAACAGTAGATGGTTGATCCATTTATCTCAGTAGTCACATTGTTAATCAGCAGCTGACTAATCAATGGGCTGTCAGATGTACGGGAGATATTAAACTCTGTGAAACCTAACTTAAATTCTGGTGACAGTATTACTCCTTGGCTATGGACAATAATTCTTTGAGTTGCTGCACCGGCCATATGAGGAACAGAAACATCCCAGAATAAGATAGGGCCAGACATTCTCTCACAAGTCAACAGAACTTGCCCTCCAGGACAGACTGACACCATTCCCGAAGGTGATAGTGTTATAGATGTAGCTATAAACAAAATTAATAGGTTGGGAAGGAGATCGAGGCCCATGAGGCCAGGGGTAGTATGCGAACTTCGATTCGAATGGGGGTCCATTCTTCCAGGGAGGGGTCCACGGAACCTAGGATCATTGGACCGAGGGGGTCCAATCATCCTAGTACTATTGGACCCGGGGTCCCGTAGCGGGGGGGTCCAATCATACTGCGACGCCGGCATGCAGCTTGCTCTAGCTCTCGATACAGCAACCACGCCCACGGATGTACACACGAAGCACGGACACGGAGATACGGAAATTCGAAGCGAATGGAAATCGTAGGTAGATTTCGGGCGCAGTTAGCAGGTCAAAGGTCAATCGAATTTAACCCTTTTATACTTTAATATTCCAATAAAAGCTCACTACCTAGGTATTAAATACACAAAAGGTTAAAAGTGACCTTTGACCTGCTAACTGCGCCAAAAAAAAAATCAAAAATCGCAACCATCAGTCCAAAATCGAGTCCAAATCTCAGTCCACAGTTCCAGTCCATGAGTCCAGTCTGATCAGTGAGCATGAGGTGCTCTCCAGCTCCTTACTTCGTGACCGCACCCAGCCATCCTAGATCCTTGATCCTCGAAGCCATAGCCAGTTCAGCAGTTATCGTCCAGCGACTTTGAAAGAAACAAGAAGAAAAATAATTTATAGCTATAGCTACATGTCGGAGAATTGTTAGCTTAAATATCTATTCATAGAGATGGAGAGGGGGGATGTGAGCTGCGGGGCCGAGCCGGGCAGCAGCGGCGGCGCTAGCGGAGGACCCGGTGACGAGAAAGACAAGGACATGAACAGTAGCCATCGAGTAGATGAACCAGAAGACATGGAATACACCGAGGCTGGCACACTCACTCACAGCTCTCCCGAGGCTGCCTACACATCCAGTGAAGAAGACACTTACAGTAATGAATCAGGAATGGAAGTGGAACAATCTGACTCTGAGAGTGAGGGGGCAACCTCTGCCCCTCAGACCAGCCCCCGGGGGGCCAAGGAGAGTGGAAGGAGAAGGAAGAATGCAAACCGCATTTCCTATTCTGATTTGAGCTACCTTAACAGTTTATCGAGACAAGAAAAGAGGAGAATTGAGGGAGAAATAATTAAAGGACGTACACTAGGTCAGTCATATGACAATAGATCAACACATAACATGTTTTGTACAATAGAAGGCCAGACCATGGAATCTCAGAGTCTTGTCAGCTTAAATTACACATAGCTAGTATTTGTTTGTGGTGCATTTCCTGGGTTATTGTTGCCCATAGTCATGATCGTGTTTATTGTAATCCACTGAAAGTGAGTGTGTCTTAATTAATCTCATTATTTTGAATACCGTATTTCTTCTAAAAATTCGGCACGAAAATAATAGTATTGCTTTAGCTTCGCTGAATTTTTAGAGGTTAATATTCAACATTCTGTCTGCGTGCGCATTTCCATTCCCGTTTATAGCATATACGCGTGACGACCTTTGCCGAAAATTAGTTATAGTAGCATGAGGCTAAATTTTAAAAATTATTATAGTGAAGAAAACTTGCATACCTTAACTTAAATTAATGATGCTGTAGGCAATCATTTTACATCTGATTAATGACTTGCATGATATTGTATGTTGCTTTTCTTCCTCCAATGCTACAGCTCTCACTGTCAACAATATAGTACAGGAGCTGAGAGGAGTGGACTTGTTAGAAATTGTAGGTGGCAAAACCATCCTTGGTATCCCTCCTGCCCAGCTTGCTGAACTCCAGTCTGCTCACCACTCTACTGATGAACAAGAAGCAGCAGTAGTCCGGTATTGGCTGCTACGAGACCCACTTGCCAGTTGGAGGAGGCTAATATACCAACTGGATGGGAGGGCTGGCCTCCATGGCTATGGTCATTGCGGTGATATTGCAGACAGGATACGTCACTATGCTGAGGAGCTGACTGGTATGTTCTTTTTATGAAAATTAATACTCGACGCAACATTATCCATGTATAGCTAGATAGGGACTAACTATGATATCTTAATGTAAGCTGGTGCTATATAATCACTCCTAACTTAATTTTAACACTGAAAAATATCAATATAGCCAAGCCCTGCTACCACTGCATTACAAAACTATCAGCAGGGTTTCATCC